>CM056449.1:27283522-28483522 GCA_029783895.1 Triplophysa bombifrons
GTAAAGTATAGATACCCAATTTTTCTACTTAAGTAAGGTAACAAAGTATTTGTACTTCGTTACTTGACACCTCTTACTTAAATATATCTCACTCCGAACAGCGAGTGAGATCAAAAACAACCACACATGTATAAAACCGGAACATCACTAAACTAACTCCTCCCTCCCTTAAAGTTACATTACCCTGGTGAATGTCTCTTAATAAACATAATACTTGTGGTTCGCCACAAGCTGTTCTTTTTCTAGCTTTGCTTGGTGTTGCACTATGGAAATTGCTTTAGACGTGACCAACCACAGAAGCTCTTATGACATCAGTCTGTCTTTGACATCACAGTTCGATATTGAAAGTGTCATTCATGCTTTCTTCTCGTGGGAGACTACAGCAACTCTCTCAGCACACCCTAAACTGTTCAACAGGTGGAACGTCATTAGAATCCGCCAACGAATGCCAAGTCTGTGTTTATTGTGTCAAGACAGACCTCATAGTTACAACAGACTCGAGTGCTCATCCGGGAAGAGAAGAGGACAGAGGAAGAGCAAAGACTCACAACTGCTCAAGCTGCTTTTATTTAATACGATTTCTAGCCTATACATTTCTCACATTCACTGAGAGCCTTTACTTTGCTGGAGAAGCTTTACACTTGTATCTTGAGAACAAAGTATAGTGCTGTTGTTTGTGTTTTCATTGACAAATACTTGCGTTTATTTATACACCAAACATTTAATACATGAAGCTGCTGTTACAACAACAAATTCACACTCTTGTCATTTACAGGAGATGATAACATTGACAAGGTTGCACTTTGAATTAGAAGGTTTTCTTAATTATGTTTTTGATATTTTCATGCCCCCTGGTTTATTACTCACCGTCTGTAAGATGCTCTCCATCACTGCAGGGTCATTCACATTCTCAGCGGATTTCAACTCCAATCTCACAATGTGCTTCTTTGCTGTGTTGATTAATTTGAGGAAAACCACATTGAACAAGTTACACAGATATTTCACAGCCTCTTTAGGCTAGTCAAGCTAATAAAGATCCTTTTTAGGATTTAGCTTTTGGAACCAACTAACACAATTAATGGCAATACAGCTTTCTCTGCAAGCAAGCCTGCGCTGACACTTATGGGCCCACTGAGGGCTAGCCTAACAGAATTTGCTCACTGGCCAAATGTTGACTCCTTAGTGCTGGTTCTGCACGGGCAGCTCTCACTCAGCCTCCACTTTTGTTTTGTTGAAATGTTGATCACTTTAGCACTCGCAATTAATGTAGAATATTTTTTTTATTTCTTCAAAGAACCATTAGTCTGATCAGTGTTTTCTTGACTTGGGCTTTTGACTAGTGAATCTTATCAAAAGTTTTCTTTGATCAACAGTGTGTTAAAATGCATTTGATGTGGTAATGTAAACTAAGAATCAATGGGATTGGAGTTTTATGTGATGTTAGTCAAATAAATACTTTTGTGTTGTGTTTTAATGTGTGGATGTTGTGTTGTACTACAGTGTGAGATTAAAGTGGTGTTACGGCTGAATTTAATTAAATATATAAAATTTCACCAGCTGCAAAAAGCTTAATCTTCTCTTTATCTGAAGCAGTTTGTTTATTTGATCACATCTAACATTACAGAAGCATAAATAAATCTCTTTCATTAGGCTTCCTCGGTGTATAAGTGTTTTGATAAATCACTGAAAGAAAATTTATGCAACGAATGTCAAGAGCTCAACAAAATCAAACACTGATCACAATAATGATGGTTTGAAGAAATTTCAACATTTGTTCAACATTAATAGCACAAACAAAAATTATATCCATTCAATGCAATTAACATTGACAAATCAACACATTTACATTGATTCAATTGTTTTAACCTGTTACAGTAGCTTGCTGAGGCTTCTGTTGGCCCTGTGTGGACCTTGTGAGGGCTGCCCGTGTAGGGCCAGCGATAGGAGACCAACTTTTTGCCAGTGAGCAAATTCTCAGGGGCCCTGCGCTGACGGCCTGCTGGGGAGCGATAAAGTGTCACCGCAAGCATGCTCAACCAAGATGACAGTTGAGTCTAGAACACCTTCATTCAATTTCCATCAGCATGATTTCTGTGGGCACTTTGGCCCTTTGCTGCTAAGTGTTGGTCACTCTGTGCACCTATTTAAATCCATGCCACGAGTTTTAGAAACGGTACATGATGAAGTGGTCACTACATAAAACCTTTTTATTTTGTGAGATACTTTTAAATGATCATATGGTACATAAACTATGATAATTAATTAATTAGTTATAATATGGCAGGAACAAATTAGAGTTATATGAGTGTTAAATAAGCCTGATATCTGCCCTATTTGTCAACCCTGTTATTTGGCATGCAAAGTATTGGAAACATAGGTTGGAATTAAGCTTAATTTACGGATCACACAAATGAAAGGCAGGGCATCAGAGCAAATTCGATCATCTATGAAACCATTAGGATATATAACAGCACAAGGCCGCTTATTCAGCCCACCAAGGTTAGGTTGTCCAGTCATCCAGCTAATGGCAGACATGTTGACATTTGCTCCATTTGACCACTTCCACGAGTCTCTGAACAGACCGATCCATGCATAGGTAACTCCTTGCATCATCTGCTGCAGCTGGTCATTCTCACTTTGACTTTGGATGGTGGCCAGATCTGTGTGATGTTGTCTGCAGTAACTCTGAGCTTCACGCCAGGTGTTCATGCTCGTGATGAAAACAAACCTGCTCGTTCCCGTTTCCTTCTCTGTAACAAGACACACCAGAAAGACTTGAGCAAACTCTTTTTTTTCATGCTGAAGATGACATTTATTCTTTTGATCTTTTATTAGATTATTGTTGTCATTAGCTTATAATGGCATTCAGATAGACACAATAGGTCTGTTTTACTGGTATAAGCTCCAAAATCAACTCAGGACCTTGTCTTTAAATATTAAATTTTTAGTTTACACATTAAATCATATGTTTTTCATATATTATTTTCCAGGGAGACCGAGTGCCAGGACTAGTCAACTAGATCTGTGAGATTTTTTGCACAGTCATAGTTGAATATAACTGTCTGCCACATCTCATGTTCTTTATATCTGTAGAAATTTTGTCAATGCTGTCACACTTCAAAATCACTTAGACATCAAGAATCAGTGTATGAAACACAACAATGATGACAACCAAAAGAGGAAAATGGATCAACTGCAATGCATGCTGGGAGTTGGGCATGATCCTTAAAGGAGCTGTATGTAACATTGACACCTAGCGGTTGTGCTTGGTATCCCAGTCCAAATTCAAAATATTGGCGAGGGGTTTTCCCCGCCCCTCCTCCTCCACCTCAGACTCGACACTCACAGGAGTTGCCAGACACTTACAGGGGTGTAATGGAAAGCATAAACTCTTAGACTGTACGTTTATTTATACATTTGCAGTGGTTTTGTTGTTTGCATATATAACTCAACCTGCAGCTGGTTTCAGAATTAGCGTCCTCCTGAGCTCTTGTGCCTTGACTCCAAGTGTTGTAACTGAGTGCATAAGATGTACTGTTGTCATGGCAATGAAATGAGAATCTAATCCAATGGAGTTTGTTGCTGGGCATTAAAATCACCAACATCTGATGGTTAGAATCATTGATCTCGTTTGGTTTGATTGCTGTGTTTCTGAAACTAAAACTAAAATTGTTGGATCCAGAAGTATTATTTGCATTTTGATGACTGAAAGGATTTGTGGAATCTGGAGATAAAAAAACTACCAACAATCAACAAACAAAAACGCTGTGCCGCAATGCATGCTGGGTAACTTCTCAGTACGAAACTATTCATGATTCCCAGCATGCCTTGCAGTTGATCTGTATATCAGAATTAGTTTGTTGATTTTCACCATTGTTGAAATTCAAACCCTGATACTTGATGTCTATGTTTGTCTAAATTCTGTTGTAGGTGTTTTTGTGTCGCTTTTCTTCTTTTTTTACCACATGCCATTGAAATAAATTAAGCTTTAAATATAATGTTCCCTCAGGATCAAGAACACAATTTTTCAAATAATATGTTTAGTGAATCAAACTTCAACATGATTATGTTTAATGCACACCAATCAACTCCATTGGATTAGACATTTTGTATGTTTTTAAAACAAGGGTGCAATCATGAAAACTTGTTATAAGGAACGTTGTTATAACAAACTTTGTTAGCTGGGTCAGAAAATCACCCTTGACCTCTCACATCCAAGCTATCATCTCTTAACAATGCTGTCGTCTGGTCGGCGCTACAGAACACTGAGCATCAAAACAACCAGACACAAAACCAGCTTCTTCCCTCAGCCCATCTACCTCTTGAACAGTTAAATGTTTTTTTTTACCCACCGGGCAATTAACAACTCAGAGCAATAATTATAAAGTGCAATATTAATTATATCCTCCAGATATTACACCACCTATTTTTGTTCAACTTGTTCTATAAATTATATCTCATTCTGCTGTATATAGCATATACCTTTTATTACAATAGTCTATTCTTATGTTTTACTTGTTCATATTTACATACACACATAGCTTTACTCTCTATATCTTTATCTTATGTTTATTGTATTGTATTTCCTATATGTGTATACCCATAGGCCCTTATTTAAATCATCTGTGTACTTTATTCTATTTTGGTATGGTCTGTGTAATTGTTGTGAATTGTAATTTATTGTTGTCTCTCTTGTTTCAAACATGACCTCAGATATACACCTGATGTGTGTATGGTTGAATACTGCTGAATAAAAGTCAAGACCTTTCTGATGGCTACAACTCATTAACGTCTGTACCCCTAATTTAGTGTTACATAATGTCTTATTTATTTACAGTATATAAACAGTTTTCAGAAGTAGAAGTGTTGGCTTTATTTCTTACCATTGTAGCAAAAAAACGGAATTTTAAAATAGTCCTCTAGATCAGTCCATTTGCCACTCCGCATTCCAGCTTCTGTCTGTATTCCAGCATTGTTGTTTGGCTCTCCAGTGCCCCAATTCACAAAGGTCATCAGCTCATCTTGATAAGACCAACGCCAGCTGGTAATGTCACTGTACAGTCCAGTCCAGACAGCTGAAGTCAATGCAGGTTGAACATCTCTCTGCACATTTGTCCAGTCTTCATTGTTTTGAACAGTGGCCAGGTCAATGTGCTTCTGTCGGCAGTAAGCTTGTGCTTCATCCCAGCTCTTTCTCTCCTGGATGAGAACATACTGAGATGAGATGCTCTGAATCAACAGACAGAGTCCTGCTAAGAGAGAAAAGTGTTGATAGTTACAGCGCACAAAATCACGCATGTTACCCCTAATCCAATATTCACTGTAAAAAATGAACAGTTGGACACACTTACAATTTTTGAGTATTCCAATTGAAGTACATTTTAAAGTTGATCCAAAGTTTCATTTTTTACTGTGTACTAAAACACTTCAAACAACATGTTTTTATCAAATATAAACATGTTCTCAAGAACAAATTTTGTAGAAGTATGACAGAAATAAAGTGAAAGTGGTGTTTGTAATAAGTCAAAAGTGACTTTGGTCAGCTGGGAAACTTAAGTTGGACCAACTTCACTTTTCTAGGTGTTACAATTTAGACTCATTTTTTAAAGTTGACACAACTGTTCAGATATAATTCATGTGTTCATCTGTTATTTTCTGTCAATGTTAATTTTTCTTCACGGTTCTTAAACCTTTTCCAAAGTCAAATGCCAGCACTTGTCAAGTACTTTCATACTTTTCCAGTACTCACACTTAATCACAATAAGTGATGATGTTGTTCTTAAAAAGATGCTGAAATGAAATTCAAGACTTAATTTGTTGACTTTCTGGCAAATTAAATCAGCCTTTACATGCTTCCCAAAAATCATTTGACTTGTTAGTGTTTAATGTTCACTGATCTTGGATGTTTAGAAGAATTTGACCTATTTTTCAGTTTTATGTTTACCATTATTTAGAAGAGTTGTGCATGTCGTTAGGGTGTAGGAAGCTACATGTTACCTTTAACGTCTGACATGCCATCAGTGAGCAATGATTGTACTAGTACCAGTTTTGAGTTTACTCTCTTCTTGCTCATTATGGGTTACGTACTGTATTAAATCTAAGAAGTGTGTAAAGAAACTGAGAATATTCAATTTAGTTCACTCATAAATATGTCTTTGTGTAATCTTTTCCATGAGAGTGAAATATGTAAGTCACACTTACTAAGACTTAATGAGAACCACAATTTAACATTAATCAAAATTTGAAAGTTCTGCTTACTTAAACCAAGAACCTCTACATCTTTTAAATTTTGAGGCATTGTGGGAATTTATTACACAATTCAAAATAATGTTGAAAAGGTGAGACCCGGGATGCTCCTGGTAATAAGTCCGCCAGTCCGTGCTCGTGCAGGAAGGTCTGAGTGTTCGTGTCTCCCTCACTGTCCTCTCACTCTCTCGCGCTAGGGGTCAAACGAGGACAGCGGTGGGTGCGAATAAACCAGGACCCAGAGTGGTGTGAGCTGCTTTTATGCCCGGCAGCTAACGCTGATTGCGTTCACCTGACGCTGATTAGCTGCCGGGCATAAAAGCAGCTCACACCACTCTGGGTCCTGGTTTATTCGCACCCACCGCTGTCCTCGTTTGACCCCTAGCGCTTGGCCGTTTCCAAGGCGATGCTGGTCCTAGGTCAGCGCCTCGCCACATGTGGTACATTACACCTAAGAAACAGTGACCAGACTAAAAATGAAATTTGCTCATTGATTGACATATTTATTGTGCTTGGACAATGGATGCACAAGTGGTGCATTTATAGCATAATTCCATGCATTTTAATCCTTTTACAGATGACCGCACATTTACAGCGGTCACAGATGTCAGATATATGAGTTATTGCATAGGTATTTTGATGACTTCAAATGTATAAAATGTTGATCTGTAGAGACTCCTCCAATGACTTTCAGCAAAACCAGAGTGTGGTTTGTAGCTGGTTTTGATGCAAAATTATTTGAGTAACGTATACTGTGTGTGAAGAGCATTTACTTAACATCATAATGTAATTGTTGACGAAGGTAGCGGGTTCTGCATCTGAACTCTTCATATGTAGCCACCGGCCACGTGCAGAGAATCAGAGCGCCAAACGCAGCTCGAGCAGAATGTTTTTAATGCGAAAGGCAAACGCAATGAGAACTTTCCGTTATTTTTTCTAAAAAGTGAACTATTGTAACACTGATTTAATATGAAAAAGCAATTAAAATGTGAAGCTGTTTCCAGCCCTTTATATCAAATTCAAGCTTTTTCTAAACCTTGAAAACACTGCATTCAAAATCAATGATTTTCCAGGATTTCCAGCGCCTATACAAACAATGTTTTCTTCAGTGATTGTTTGTAAACAGCAGGTGTTCCTCATTAATGATCAATCAGACTCTTGCAGGCGGCGGCTGCACTCGGCACTCCCGCCCCCTGCTCCTCCCCCTCGGGGGACGGACGCAGACTTCGGCCTGTGGCGGACGGCGGCAACTCCCCCCTCCCACTTGGACGATAGCCACCCCACCTCGACCCAGGGGCGCGGCAGCACAGGTCGCCGTTCCACCGAGGCTTTGACGGTGGCCGCACTGTGCACTTCATTTTCCCCGGAGCCACCACTTCGGGCAGCCACTGGCGGTCGCCCTTCGTCCGGGCTGCCCGAACTCTCCAGCACCGCGAGGCCACTCGGCGGCGAGGACTCTCCGATAGCATGTCTCTCCTTCCTCCCGGGTTTCGGCACCAATGAAGAGAGGTTCAATAAAAGGAAGGAAGGAGGCGGGAACCGGCAGACATTTAAACATTTTAGTCAAATAATAACAGCCGGCTGCCCCTCATGGCCGACCGCCGGCGAACAAAACAAAACACGGAACTACAACACAAGAACATAAATACAAACATAACATGTTCGGGCCCGGTCCTCTCTCTTCGACGGTCCGGTCGCTCGTTCTCTTATAGGCTCCCAATCTCCTACGTGATTCGAGACCGGTTCGCGCAGCTGGCGCCAATTACTCGCCGGTCTCGAAACACGGTCTCGCCCCACCTACTCCACTACATTGACATTCTAAAATGACAAAATGTCTTCGCTTTATTGTAGTTTAAAAATACCAAATAATTTTGCCAATCAACCTCTTTATTGGACTGCTGATTTCTTGAATTAACCAGGAAATACTAAAATAAATACTAAAAATGAAAAGATTAAATGCATTTAAATACAAAATACTAATAGAAAATAACTATTTCAAATGAATGTATTTGAAACACTGCCCATCCATGCAGTCTAATAAGGAGGTTTACTGGCATATGTATTTTATTTTGAAAATACATAAATACTTAGATTATGGTTAGGGATATATTTATTAAATGGTTTCCTAGGTTTGTATATACGTTTTGTTCTGTTGAAAAATATGTTTTGGGAGATTTAGGAAAGCAAACAATTCTGGGTCAACCTTGACTACCATTGAACATTTTTCTGCTATGGTAGTCAATGATGCCAAAGAATATTCAGTTGCTAACATTCTACCTATCTAGTATCTTTGTATTCAATAGAACAAAGAAATGTATACAGGTTTGGAAGAACAAGAGGGTGAGTAATTTATAACAGAATATTCAGTTTTGGGTGGAGTGTCCCTTTAAAAAAGATCCCATGTGTGCTCGAGGCCACGCACAGAAATGGTGAAGAAATGTTTTTTCTCCAATAGTAAGACATAAAAACTAGCTAAAGAAAGAAACATGGTTAAATTGATTGAATATGTATAATGTGTAAAAGTACGTCAATGTTTTAGTTGTACTAGACTGCGTATAGCGCTACTCAAACGTGATATTTGGCAGCCGAAAGGATCAACCTCGACGCTTCAGCCTAACGCGAGGGACTACCAACAATGCCTGTTCACAGGATCGTAGGCTTCTGGATGGGGTGCATAGAGGAAGAAGTTCAAAGAGGTAGACAGGGGCTATGTTGTTTAGGGATTTATAGACAAAGAGGAGATCTAAAAACAGATAAGCTTTCTCAATTCAGAAATTAGACATAATTAATATAGCATAAAATAATTTATAGTCCATTTATATTTGACCTGTGGTTCTCTCTCCTTTATAGCCAATGTGTGCTTTCACAGTGCATGTGTGCGAGTGTGTTTGTGTGTGCTAGTGTGTTTGTGCGTGTGTGTGTGTGTGTTTATGCGTCTATGTCAATGTGTGTAAGTATGTATGCATATTGTGTGTGTGGGGCATTTATATGTCTGTCTTTTGTTGTTTTCACCTTTTTCTTGTTTTTACAGGTATATGCCTTTAGTTGTTTTACTTGTATTCAATGTGTCTCATGTACAGCTGCTTTGTAACAATGAAAATTGTAAAAAGCGCTTTATAAATAAAGCTGAGTTGAGTTAAATCAGGGCTAATACACTAACTGTTCTCATTGGAACCAAAAACAATCACCTCGGTCTTGTCTTCATTTAATAAGAGGACATTTTGGGCTAGTGAGGGATTTTAATCATGTTTTATCATTTTCTAAAGTTTAAGTGTTGAGGGATTTAATCATTTATGTTTAATCATTTATATGTTATGTTTAATCATTTATGTGTGTTATTTTCTGATTGCGTGAAGTATTAAAACTATAGATATGATACATGCAGTTGATACAAAAGCTATGTGCTGATACTAATATACTTGCAACAGGATGTGCTTATGTGTGTGTGTGCTCTAGGTACTTAGAAAAGAGATAAGGTGGGAATGTAGAAACCGAGTGGGGGTTGAGGTGTGTTATTTTACAGAGCCTAGAGAGACAAAGAAGAAGATTCTGATTGGTGAAGGCGAGAATAGTCCCTCCCCTCGAAGCAGAAAGAAGAGACACGTCGAGAAATACTATAAATATTGCTTGATGACGCATTTCCGGGTTGATTCTCTGTGAGACGTTGTGTCTGAATCAACCCAGCGCTGTATTCTGATCAATAAACTTCAACATTTATTATAGTTGCCTCTCTCCAATTTTTGAACACGCAGGAGGTTTTAAGTCCTACACTAGCCATGATTTAACCACCTGTAAAGATTTCGCAAGAGAAGTAATCGCAGTGAAATTGTTTCTTTTAATTGGTAGATAGATTTGAGTATCTTCTTCGTAAAATGAAATGACACGCCATGATTACGTAGAATAGAGCCCAGAGGTAGCATGTAAAGAGAAAATAGAGATGGAGCTAAAATCGAGCCTTGTGGAAGGCCACAGGTCAGGGGTGTAGGAGAGGAGGTAAAGTTTCCCAACTTCACTAAAATTTTCTATCAGACAGTTGTGACTGAAACCATCTCAGAACGTTAGCTCTTAGACCTACCCAAGATTCCAATCTTGATAATAGTGTGGAGTGGTCTATGGTATCAAAGGTGGACTATAAATCTAGAAGAATTAGAACCACAGAGTCTCCGGACACAGTCGAGAGGTAAATATCATTTAACACTCTCAAAAGAGCAGACTAAGTTATGTAAGCACACTTAAAACCAGATTGAAAAACCTCATAAATACAGTAACTTGACAAAAAACATTGTAGTTGATTCAGCACAATTTTTTCCAAAAACTTTGAAATGAAAGGCAAGACCGATATTGGCCGAAAATGTTTTAGGTCAGAGGAATCCAGTGATGGCTTCTTGAGAAGGGGAGTGACCGTAGTGACTTTAAGATAAGCAGGACCAGAGCCAGTTTGGAGACACTTATTCATACACCAGACCTGGCCCAAATGAATTTATAATTATTTATAATAAAAATTTCGGGTGAATGATATCGCTAGAACAGAAAGAAGGTTTAAGCTTGCCAATCACCTCCTTCAATTCCTGGAGACTGATAGGTTCAAAAACATTTAAAACGGCTGAAGCAGATGACACGATTGGGGAAACATCTAAAGTGGGGCAGACGTTATGTATTAAGTTAGTAATTTTTTCACTAAAATATCTCGAGAACATTCACAGAGAGCAACAGAGGCAACAGGCAAAGTGTTAACAGAAGGATTTGTAACAGATTGATTAATTGTAAAAAAAACTTTAGGTTTAGAGTGATTTATTTCAATTATATTAGAAAAATATGCAGCTTTCGCAGACTTGGCCGCAGTCTGGTAAGCCGTAAGAGAGTCTCTGAACATTTTAAGAGAGATATGCAGCCTGCAGCATTCTGCAGTAATGCAGTCGCTGTACCGGTCTGTCGTGGTGAAGAAGGAGCTGAGCCGCAAGGCGAAGCTCTCGATCTACCGGTCAATCTACCTTCCTACTCTCACCTATGGTCGTGAGCTGTGGGTCATGCCCGAAAGGACAAGATCCTGGATACAGGCGGCCAAAATCAGCTTTCTCCGCAGGGTGGCCGGGCGATCCCTTAGAGATAGGGTGAGAAGCTCGGTCACTCGGGAGGAGCTCAGAATAGATCCGCTGCTCCTCCACATTGATCTTTTCCGGATGCCCCCTGAACGCCTTCCCGGTAAGGTGTTCCGGGCATGTCCCACCGGGAGAAGACCCCGGGGAAGACCTAGGACACGCTGGAGGGAATCCCTTAGGAGATTGCTTTGATTTGCATTTGTGAGTAACATTGGTTTTGCTGTTTGTTAGAAACAATATGTGTTGTTGTTGTTGTTGTAACAATTACAACAACAGTCCAGAAGTCCATCACCCGCCCTTTAAATGTGTGGTGTTGTGATCTGTTGCAGTTAGGTGTGTGCTCCTTTCTATCTGTCAAAGACTGGAATCTGCTGTAGTCGTAAGATAAAGTATTTAAAGGGGTAATTCATCCCAACATTCTTTGTTCTGTTGAACACAAAGGAATGAATTTGGAATACTGTCAGTAACCAAACAGATCTCATCCCCCATTTACTGACATGGTAGGGAAAGCATATGCTATAGGAGTCAATCAGGATGAGGTCTGTTTGATTTGGGTGAACTATCCTTTTAAGTGGATGTTAAAGGACAGTTTACCCCAAAATAAAAATTCTCTCATCATTTACTCACCTTCGAGTCATTCCAAATGTTTATAAATGTCTTTGTTCTGATTAACACAGAGAAAGAATTTTGGAATGATGCTTAAAACCAAACAGATCCAACACCTATTGACTACCATAGTAGGAAAAAACAATGATAGTCAAAAGTGTCCCAGAAACTTTTTGACGTCCTACATTCTTCAAAATGTTTTCTTTTGTGTTCAACAGAACAAAAAAAGATAAAGTTTTTTCATACTATTGGAGTCAATGGGTGTTGAGATCTGTTTGGCTATAAGCTTTCTTACAAAGATCTTTGGCTAGTTTATCAGAAAAATACATTTGTACACATTTGGAACTCAAAGGTGAATTCAGAATTTATCTTTTTGGCTGAAGTATCACTTTAAGGTTTAGTCTATTAAATGCAGTCCCAAACTAGATTGTTTTATATTATTTTTTTGAGCCACCACCGTAATATACACATGCACAAAATAACACAAAGTGAAAACAACATTGAGTACCATCGTGAATACACATTATTAACATTAACTGTTAAAGAGGAATATGAATTTCATATCTCCATATAAATCCTTCCCAGATAACATACGAAGTACCAGTTATTCGATTTTTACATTCTTTACTTTTATTTCACACCAATATTTACAAAAAGGAAAGAAAATGTTAACAACAATTTGGCAACGGCTATAACCGACTGTCAGAATGATAAACTGAAGCATACATCAAAGACACTTAAAAAAACAATAAAAAACAAACTGGTTGACAGGAAAACAGGCTTAAATGTGCATTCCGGACTCCGCCCCGGATATCCGGGTATAGAAGAGAGATGGCATGCTGATGTGTGATGCCGAGAAAATCCGCTTTCTTGAAGCACCCATCTCGCAGGGTGGGCGGTTTGGTGATACTGTCGAGGACTTCTACAAACAGTCCTCGACAGTGAAGAAACAGACGGAGGTCATAAAGCACTTCCTGCCCTGCCACAAGGTGTAACCACAGGATAGGGGTGATGGGCAGGTGACGGCGATAAAACACTGAACGGGCAGATGATTGGACAGGTGATGAACATTAAACACTAACGGGGAAACAAGGGCGCAGCGCTATATGGAAAACAGGAAGACACGCGGCAAAATGTTAAAGCTTACCGCCACGTGTCTACACACAAAACATAAACACGAGACATGGTACTGTCACAACCCTGTCCACAAGGCACGAAATCTAAGAACAGAAAGGACAGGATCAACACAGTTTTACTTGCCTCACGGTCATACCCTCTCTCTCTCACTCTCTCTTTGCGCTTCCCTGCGCATTTGTGTTCCATGTTTATGTATAATGTGTTTTGTCAGTATATGTCTAGGTCTAATTGTGTAGAGTTAGTTCAATAAATAACCATGTATTCTCTTATGATGACTCCTTGCCTTTTTCTCATAGGATTCGGTCACTTAAACTGTGTTTCGGTCTACGCTACATCTGCTCTAAATTCTGTTTGGTAAAGTCACATTACTTGTAGTCATAAAATAACGTTAAAGTGTATAAAATCATTGATACATTTGATGGACGAATTCATACAGGGATTTTTATCACTAAACTTCTAATCAGAAACTGTAACAAATCTATAGGTATTGAAAATGATTATACTTACTTTCCTTATAGCTAAACTAATTCCTTGACTGAAATTGACGTTTTAAATAACTCATTTCATGGATGTGATCTTGATAGATCTTGTGGAGAACATATTTGATGAGCTAAGCTCATCATTATTTAGTTTCCTGTAGCTCAGTAGTCAGAGGGTTGGATCTCAGGGGATTGCCCATATATGTAAAGGACAATGCAATATAAGTCGCTTCTGATAAAAGCGTCTGCCAAATGCATAAATATAAAGATACAATTATTATAACATGCAGCTAAATCCGCAACACCGGGTATCAGCTGAGTTATCTAACTCATAGCTCTAACCGGACCTAGAACTCCAGACGAACTAACTCCCTGCAGGGTGGTTCCATCTGATATAACATCATGATTGGTTCCCACCTTGGTAACCCATGAGCTTCCCTAGGTGGACCTCCACCTTGCGGTACTTCCTTCAGTCTGCACAAACCTGCCATGAGTTCTACCTACCGGCAAGACCATGTTGGTGTCTCCACTAAACTCCTCCCTTAGGTAGGACGTGGTCTCTGTGGCACGTTTCCTCAGTGAGGAAACAGATCTTCCCCAGTGACCCTTATGGTGCCGGGCGGCTTCTCGCTGTTAGAGGAACAAGGCCTCCGCCTGTGACGGCTGGTGGCAGGGGTTTCACACCTTATCAAAAAACTATGGGACCCTTCAGCTCACCACTGGAAAGTAACAATTTTGTGCTAGTGCTCACGTCTGACACGCCCAGGCCAGTCACTGTCACTTCGCTAGAGATTGTGCTGCGGCACAGCGCTGTGGTATTTTCCATAGGAACCCCATCTGTTGGTTCGATACAACGTCGAGAGACCGACAGAAACAGAATGTCTTGGTTACGGATGAAACCTCTGTTCCCTGATGGAGGGAACGAAACATTGTGTCCTTCATGCCACAGCGTGAGGCGCCTGATGCAGCAGTCAAGAGAGGCTCTAAGGCTCCTCAGCCCAAAAGGTGAATGAATGTAGCACGTTGTCTCCCTATTATACACGGATATCCAAGGCAGAGTCCGGCATGCAAACATAATTCACAAATTGCATTAGCCTTTTCTAATCTAGTCAGAAGTTTCTCAAGACAAACACCATCTGTTCGGTTCTACACGTCTCCTTCCCTCCATCAGGGAACAGAGGTTACATCCGTAACCAAGACATCTTCTTGTCTGACCAGCTATGAAGTATTTGAAACACCCTCAAGAACTAGACTGCTTCAACAGTTTAACCAGATACAAAACAAAGTTTTGAGCACCTTTCACAGGGCTGTTGAATACGACAAATAAAAAATATAAATTTGCATGGACTCTCTCTCTCTCTCTCTCTCTCTCTCTCCGAAAACACTTACTGAATGAAGAAAACGCTCCCAACTACTGCGAATACTTCAACAGTCATTCCTGAACATCACACTTGTGTAAAGTTAAACACTGACCTGAGAACAGCAGCACATGTATCAGTATTTCCATTGTTGATGACTTTTACAGTATGAAATGAATCTGAAACAGTAAAAATATTGAATACAAAAGTAAATATGATTGCAAGTGTAAAAGGCAGTACAGTACAAGATACACTCTGATAAATGATAGTATGAAGCAGTCCATTTTACCTGTAACAACAGTCAGAGGTGAAGATCAACATGAAGTGTCTCTGTTTGATTAAATCTTATACAGTATTGTTCAAAATAATAGCAGTACAATGTGACTAACCAGAATAATCAAGGTTTTTAGTATATTTTTTATTGCTACGTGGCAAACAAGTTACCAGTAGGTTCAGTATATTCTCAGAAAACAAACAAGACCCAGCATTCATGATATGCACGCTCTTAAGGCTGTGCAATTGGGCAATTAGTTGAAAGGGGTGTGTTCAAAAAAATAGCAGTGTCTACCTTTGACTGTACAAACTCAAAACTATTTTGTACAAACATTTTTTTTCTTCTGGGATTTAGCAATCCTGTGAATCACTTAACTAATATTTAGTTGTATGACCACAGTTTTTTAAAACTGCTTGACATCTGTGTGGCATGGAGTCAACCAACTTGTGGCACCTCTCAGCTGTTATTCCACTCCATGATTCTTTAACAACATTCCACAATTCATTCAAATTTCTTGGTTTTGCTTCAGAAACAGCATTTTTGATATCACCCCACAAGTTCTCAATTGGATTAAGGTCTGGAGATTGGGCTGGCCACTCCATAACATTAATTTTGTTGGTTTGGAACCAAGACTTTGCCCGTTTACTAGTGTGTTTTGGGTCATTGTCTTGTTGAAACAACCATTTCAAGGGCATGTCCTCTTCAGCATAGGGCAACATGACCTCTTCAAGTATTTTAACATATGCAAACTGATCCATGATCCCTGGTATGTGATAAATAGGCCCAACACCATAGTAGGAGAAACATGCCCATATCATGATGCTTGCACCTCCATGCTTCACTGTCTTCACTGTGTACTGTGGCTTGAATTCAGAGTTTGGGGGTCGTCTCACAAACTGCCTGTGGCCCTTGGACCCAAAAAGAACAATTTTACTCTCATCAGTCCACAAAATGTTCCTCCATTTCTCTTTAGGCCAGTTGATGTGTTCTTTGGCAAATTGTAACCTCTTCTGCACATGCCTTTTTTTTAACAGAGGGACTTTGCGGGGGATTCTTGAAAATAGATTAGCTTCACACAGACGTCTTCTAACTGTCACAGTACTTACAGGTAACTCCAGACTGTCTTTGATCATCCTGGAGGTGATCATTGGCTGAGCCTTTGCCATTCTGGTTATTCTTCTATCCATTTTGATGGTTGTCTTCCGTTTTCTTCCACGTCTCTCTGGTTTTGCTCTCCATTTTAAGGCATTGGAGATCATTTTAGCTGAACAGCCTATCATTTTTTGCACCTCTTTATAGGTTTTCCCATCTCCAATCAACTTTTTAATCAAAGTACGCTGTTCTTCTGAACAATGTCTTGAACGACCCATTTTCCTCAGCTTTCAAATGCATGTTCAACAAGTGTTGGCTTCATCCTTAAATAGGGGCCACCTGATTCACACCTGTTTCTTCACAAAATTGATGACCTCAGTGATTGAATGCCACACTGCTATTTTTTTGAACACACCCCTTTCAACTAATTCAACTAATTGCCCAATTGCACAGCCTTAAGAGCGTGCATATCATGAATGCTGGGTCTCATTTGTTTTCTGAGAATCTACTGAACCTACTGGTAACTTTTTTGCCACGTAGCAATAAAAAATATACTAAAAACCTTGATTATTCTGGTTAGTCACATTGTACTGCTATTATTTTGAACAATACTGTATATTTAGTTTGTGTAGGTACGTCCTTCATTGCCTTCGTTTACCTACACAAATGTAAATAAGTCATCCTTATGCAAAAGTGTTCCCAGTCTACTGGAACAGAGGCTGATTTACATTAAAACTTTGCAATGTTATTTGAATGAAATGCCTCGAATGGAAATATTCACCACTGCACACATGAATCTCAAAGATGTGTGTTAAAAATAAGCTTTTTTGAAATGTGTGCAAACATATCATAAACATCCTCACAAAGAGCAATGACACGTTTCAAGAGGACGATAAGGAAGTGTAGAAAATCCAGAGGAGTGGGCAGGAGTTTGTAGCACTGTGTACCATCAATACAACAGATAACATTGTGTGGTGTTTGGATCTGTGGGTCATTATTCTGTTAACTCAAATAAACATGATTTGATTGTTTTCCAGCCTCATATTTATTGACCCTGGCTCATTTTCTTTGAAGAACATTTAATAAAGACCATAAATAAACACTGAACATCCCCCCAGAAACATTATGTTATTTATGTAACCCAACTCAAGTGAAACACAGCATCTTGACAAAGGTGCAAACGTACTTCCACATTTGTATACCGCCTCTCCTAAAAGCCTATGCAAAGTGATGAGATGCAAATGTATGGTACAATATTCAGGAAAATATAATTAAAAAGTGAAAGTGAACTGTTTGTCAGATATGGTAACCCATACCGGAAATGTGACCTCTGCATTTAACCCATCCAGTGAGTAGTGAAGACACGCACAGTAAGTGATTAACACACGTACAGCTGGAGCAGTGAGCAGATCACAGCAGGGCCCGGGGAGCATGTAGGGGTGAGGTGTCTTGCTCAGCTTTATCAGCTGCAGGTCTGAGTCTGGCCGTGCCGTAAAGATTTCTTCCATCACTGTGAAAAAAAAGGATATTTAATATTTAAAATCATCCTCATCTGAAATTTTTGTTGTATATTAGCAGTTATTAAGATTTGATATCATTCATTTTGGGTAAATCTTTGGGACCATTTAGTCTTATGTGTATTTTTTATTTCCGATTTTAGTATGGCCGAAGTTCAGTTTCAAACAAAGACAAGAAAGACCGCTGCATACTACACAAGTGAAAACATCCCTCACATTCCTGGACTGTTCTTCCATCAGTTTCAATGTTGTCTTCCTGTTTTGATGGACTATGTCAGACAGTCCCTGGATGGCAGTGGCGCCTCAGATATTTTTACAAATAATAATTGATATTGATAAAGGGCTATTGATGATATGAATAAAGTTTGCAAATATAATTAGTGTAGTATTTGTTGTGTTTTTGTTTTGTGTTAATTTATTTATTATAAATGGTGTTAAATCTTAAATAAGATTGAAACTAAAATGTGAGTTGTGTAGACTTGTTAAAAGTTTCAGATGTTCAAATAAGGAAAACATAAACATGTAAAATGTTTGTATGTATGTAGGTTAAATACATTTGCATATATAAATTAAACATATATTAATGACATATATTGTATGCAAACAAACAACATTATATAAACTATAATCATATACACATTATTCATATGTTAATAAAATAAGTTAACATGGACAAATTATAAACTGTCATGACACACGACTAAGGAGACTCAAATGCAGGGGTTTAGAATATGTATTTGTTGAGACTAAACAATGGGTAAATAATCACAAGAGTTCAGGAATACACTAGACTCGTCCAATCCACGGGGAAATGCTCAACCCGGAAGAATCCAGTCTTATCCGTAGGTGCGGAGGAAGCCTCGGGGAAATGGCTTTGTTGTGAAGTCTCGGTGCAGGGAGGGAGTCAGGAGCGCCAGCGGGAACTGCGGGGAGCAGAGCGCTTGATGAACAGGGTAAGCAAGAATCCTACTACTAGGAGAGTGTAGACGAGATAAGGCAAGAATTGCCAAAAGCAATTGTTATGACAATAACAAAATACTAGGACAATACTAGGACAAAGGAATAGACTAGACGCGCTAGTCTGCGGCAGTCAGTGCAGGTTATAAACTAAGCAACGGTCTGACACAAGACAAGGAAACAAGAGGGATTAAATAGGAAAGCCTAATAGGAAGCAAATGAGGCAACAGGGGAAAGCGATTAACCTAATCGCCGGTGAAGATCTGAAGGTGGAAAGTGTGATGAGAAACCGGTGAGGGGAAAGCCTGATGGGGAAACACAAGGGCAGGGTATGACGTAGACACTGAGCGCTATCAAAACAAACAGTCACACGCGCTCGACACAAAACAAACACACCTCCGTGTCAGACAAAGGACCGCCGTTTCCGGGGTCACGACAATAAACATGAATTAATTAACAGGGAATAAATCAATAGGGAAAACATAAACAGGTAAAATGTTTCTATGTATGTTGGTTTAAACTGGTGTGACGAACCACAAGTATTATACTTATTAAGAGACATCCACCAAGGTACTGTACCTTTAAGGGAGGGAGAAGTTAGTTGTGTTGTGTTCCGGTTGTAGATGTGCATTGTTGTTTTTTTGACCTCACTCACTGTTCGGAGTGAGAGATATTAAAGTCGATACTAAGCTGACTCGACGCATCTTCGTCTAGTGTCTCCTCATCTATTGTTTTCCACAATTGGTGACCCCGACGCGAGTTGGATAAGCCTGACTTATGTCACAGTACGACGGTAGTGAAAATGCTGCTGCCAGCGACGCGCCTAATGTCAGTGCTACCTGCGCTGCCACCGTCAAATTACTTGACTTTTGGCAGCACAACCCACGGCCATGGTTTCAACATATTGAGGCCCAGTTTCAGCTGAGAGGAATAACGCAGGACGTTACAAAGTATTTCCATGTGGTAGCAGCATTGGATGCCTCGACAACAGCCATGGCTATGGCGCTGTTAGAGGCTCCTCCGGTTGACCGCAAATAGGACGCACTCAAAACATTCCTGTTGAAACTTTTTGAACTGTCGGAGGTGGAGAAAGCAGACCGCCTGCTGTCGCTGAACGGCCTTGGTGACAGCAAGCCGTCCGATTTAATGGAGAGGATGTTAGCTGTGCTGGGCGCCACGGATCCTTCATTCCTTTTCGCCAACATTTTTCTGCGGTTGGTGTTATTACCATTGCTGGTTTGGGGCTGTAATCAGGTTCAAAGAGGGTGGAAGAAAGGAGGTGGGTTCGGCGTGGACTGGGAGATAAGAATACGTTTTATTCGTAAGTCTTGCAACAAGACGTTGCGTCAGCACTCTGGCATTAAACTCAAAACAACAAAACAAACTTTGTCACAAAATAGATTTCCTCGGATTTCTCCCGGTATACAGTCTGTGTAGCGTTCAGGTCTCCCAGTCCGTCTCTCTCACTGTCTCCTCCGAATCTGCAAGCCTTTAGGCTGTCTCCTCACCAATCACTGAAATGAGATGCAGGTGATCTTAATCTGCAATCGACCTACTTGCTTACCGTCTTTCCCGTGTCTCTCCTCCCCGGCACAGACGTCACTAAACCCCGCCCCCCTTGCCACAGGGGCCAAGGCCAAGCAGGGAAAAGCCAGGGCTGGCGCTCATTAACAGCTATGGGCACTGACCTTGACTGCAAGCTGTTATTCATCACTGACATCTTTTCTGGCCTGCGGCTGCTTGTCGATTCTGGGGCTCAACGGAGCAGCCTGCCGGCGACGCCTGTGGACACTGTGGCTAGCAGGCATGGCCCCCCGATGGGCGTTTCGGTTGGGATTTTGTAATGGCCGCCGTGTCTATGTCGCTCCTGGGGGCGGATTTCCTCTGGGCTGTTGGTGGACTGTTGGACAGACTGTTGGTGGATGTAACAAACTGCTGCCTAATCGCCGCCCTGTCTTTTGCTTCATACCCCTGCACACTTGGAGGATTGGGACCGCTTTGTCTGTCGAACGCGCTTGCCACGGGGGTCTTGTATCAACGCCTGCTTGCGGAGTTCCCTGACATTACTACGCCCACGTTTTCATCGGCGCTGGCTAAGCATGGTGTTGATGTCTAAGTGTGTCAATGAAGAATTGCAGATAATTTTAATTCAATTCTAGCCACAGCACTCACATCAGTCATGCATGATCTAGTTCGATTCCATCAGAATTCAATAATTTAATATGTTTTTGTAAATAATACAAAAGCAACTCTTACTTCTCTTCAACATCACTTTAATATTGATAAACGAGTGTTATTATTAAAACACTATTGTCTGAAAGAGAATTCATAGAATGAAGGTCAAGTATTAAAAGCCCAACTAAAGCAAAGACTGATCACAATAATGGTGGATTAATTCAATTTCAACATGAATTGCATGTGCAAAAGTGATCTCAGTCCAAAACAATTCTAGAGATCACCTGGACAACCATAGCACACGTTCAGAAGACGTCATAAGAAGACGTTGTAAAAACGTACATTCTGGGTCCTCAGGGGACGTCTATGCAACGTAATCAACGACGTTGAAAAGATGTCTTTTGGACTTGCTTTTGTTTGCAGGGAAGTTTTTGTTAGCTGCCCATGTGTGTTAAAGGGCCGCCATCTCAGAAAATGCATTTTTAAATCTTTATATACCAGAAATGTAGTCCCCAGGGTGTGTGTAGAAACACCCTGTAATTATACAAATTCATCTATTGTTCTTCTGTAATTTCCTTTAAACCACAACAGTGACACAAAACAGGTTGTTGGCGACCCCCTATCAATCTGATGTCACATTGTTTACGCCTGCCCACGGCCGCTCACAGACTCCGCCTTCTGAGCACGTAATTCCACCTTCGTCCAAAGAAACGCTGTTAGCCATTTTGAGGCACGAGCAGAGGTAGCCACTAGCCAGCGACCAAAATGTATAAGAAACAACAAATGATTGCTGTTGTTGGATGTAGAATGTAACACAAAAGGAGTCCGGAAAGAGACCTTTCCGACAGGCCCGGGTTCGTCCCGCTGTGACCTCGGGGGCGGAGTTATTTATGATCCGGGCACGATGATGATGACTTAGTGTTCGGGAAATTTTTTTTTGTGAATGGAGAAACCAACATTCACTGGTCTTTATATCTGTTTCGGATGTACTTAGGAAATGAGCCAGGACTCGTTGGAAAGGTCTCTTCAGAGGCATTTGAACGAAACCGCCCCTTAGTCGATGCGACCACCAGGTGGTGATCAATGGGGCTCCTGGTAGCTGGAAACGTTGAAAAATCTAAACTAAGGGACCCGGTGGCCTGTCTGTATAGCATGGGTTTAGCCCAAACATTTGATTTCCAAGAGTGGATCAGTATAAGCTGTTCACGATCGAGCTTCATCTCATGAAGAAGTAAGTTTTACAAATCAATTTTAAATCAACCTTCTTATGTCATGTGTTAAGCATGTTAGCGGCTGTTGTTTACGTGTTCGTGGCTAAACATGAGTCTTTACATTGGTCCAAAGACATGTGTTATATTGTAATGTTAGTGGTAAAACGCATCGTGTTTCGGTAGACTTGTGACCGACACCATTTCTGAAAAGCTTATTCATTCCAATGAAAGAAAGATATATAGCAGTGTCTGTGAGTTAAGAGTTTTCTCGTATGTCCTAAGTTCGACAAAACTTAGAGCTGATAGAAACAGAGTGTGCTTTTGTAAGACAATGAGGTTACGCAGAAATTGCTACTCACAACATAATAACATTTACATTTATTCATTTGGCAGACGCTTTTATCCAAAGCGATAGGTGCAGTGGGCAGCTATCACTGCTGAGCAAACAGGGGTAAGGTGCCTTGCTCAAGGGCACTTCAGTCATTTCCTGGTGGCTCTGAGAACTGAACCAGCGACCTTCTGGCAACGAGTCCAACTCTTTAACCACTGCATGAATGCATGTTTATGCACATGATTAATCTTCAACGGTTAACATTTCATACAGCATATGTTGTTCTATCTATGTCTTTTCCATTTTATTCGTTTTCATGAACAAGGCATTAAGGGGATTTTTATTGCAGTTAGTATTTGTTTTTTTTCTGGATAAGGCTTAACAGACATTATTGCTCTTTCCGCTCTATTGCTTGTCTTGATCGCTCTTCCTCCTTTTTTGCATATGGGGAGAGGAGCAGAAGCTCATTTGCATTTAAAGAGACACACACAAAAATCCATTGCAGCCACAAATGGCCATCTTCAACATAGTGTGATGAAAGATATGTGGTGTATTTTGAGCTGAAACTTTACACGACTGACTAGTTTTACATTGCAGAAAACCCCTGGATTTGCGGCCCTTTAAGTAACGCTTAAAGTGTCCAGTTTTTGTTTGTTTTAATAATCTTTGAAAAAAGTTATGTTCATACAGTGAGGAATGTTACATTATATTATTTTTAAAACGTTATTCCTGTTTATTTCTTCATTTACCTTCTGTTTCCTATAAAACATTAATTGTAGAAACAGTAAAAATGTACAATAAACTTCGTTCTGGCTTTTGTTGAGAAAAGTAGTTTGTTGAGAAAGTAGTTAATCATAAATAAAATATAAATGTTTTTCTATAATACACAATTGTTCATAATGAATGAAACCTATTTTTTGCAATCTTTTTTTCCCAAGATAATGATGAGCTGCTTAACGTAAACACAGGTTCTTTGTGTCATGTTCTGGGTCTGATCACCTGTTTGTATCCACAGGTGTGTCTGCTGGTGTGTGTGTATATGTGTGTCTGTGTCTGCGCTTCACCCCCTTGTTCTTTTTACTCAGTTCTCCTGGTTGTTGCCATCTTTGCTCTTCCTCTGTCCTCTTCTCTTCCCGGATGAGCACTCAAGCTTTAGTAACTATGAGGTCTGTCTTGACACATTTAATACAGACGTCGAGTTCGGTGGTGGATTCCAATGTTTATCTGTTGAACAGTTTAGAAGAGTCAGGGCGTGCTGAGAGAGTTGCTGTTGTCTCCCACAGGAAGAAAGCAGTTGGTCACGCCTGAAGCAATTTCCATAGTGAAACACAGAGCGAAGCTAGAAAAAGAACAGCTCAGTCTTCACCAAAAAGAGGCTCCAAAGAGTATTGAATAAAAAGTGTTGATTAATTATGAGCAATGTGTATTAAATATTTATTTCATGATGAGTTAACCGTGTCACGCCATACATTTCAAAATTAAAAAAAGACGTTAAATGGTACATTTGCTCTGTTCTATTGTAAATAAAATATGGGTTACTGAGATTTGCACATCATCACCCACACGGCAATAACCTATATAAACATATATGTTTTAATATTGGTTTTGATATAGGTTTTTAATATATGTGACACGTATAAAATTGGCCGTTTTCCTATATTATATGTACATATACGGTTTACTAATACATCACTCAATATAACATTAAACAACATTGAAAGGAAACTCAAAAGATTGACTCAACGTAGCTTGACTATCTATTAATTCTGTTTTTTTTAAGTGTGTGTGACATTCCTCCACTGGGGGGCGCCATAGCATGTCAGGGGACGCATACCTGGTCTGAAGAAAGTATGTGATGGGGCAGTCGAGGCCTAATGATTAAAGACTCAGACTTGTAACCCAAACGTTGCCGGTTTGAGCCTCAGTACCAGCAGGGATTGTAGGGGGAGTGAATGATCAGCGCTCTCCTCCACCTTCAATACCACGACTGAGGTGAGAACATTGAGCAAGGCACCGTTCCCCCCAACTGCTTCCCGGGTGCTGCTCACTGCTCTGGGTGTGTGTTCACAGTATGTGTGTGACTCTCTGCTGTGTGTGTGCAGTTGGATGGGTTAAATGCAGAGTCTGGAACACCACACATGGCTTCACATCACTTTCACATTATGTTTATGTACACAAATATCCCTCAGTAAGGTAATAGGTTTAAATAGATAGTCCACCCTAAAATTAAAACTCTGTCATCATTTCCTCTTGTCATGCTAAACCTGTATGAGTTTCTTTCTTCAGCACAACACAAAAGAAAATATTTTGAGAAATGTGGGGGTCGGAACAAGGGCAGGCGCGCCCTGTCGCCTCGCTGCTGTTCTCTTTGGATTCAGTCTTCTGTTAAAGCGGGTCCATACACAGACCATGTGTCTGCAGTGAATTGAGAAGGGTGACAATTTCGCGTAAGGAATGAAGACTGTGGTTACGTAATGAAGAGCCATGGACGAAAAACAAAAATTTTGAAACTTGAAAGGAGTGTATTTAATGTTTGAAGTGTTTCCAAAAGTTTAGAAATCATTAAGAGTTTTCTCTTTCTAAACATTTATTAAAGATCTGATGATGGACACCATGTCAAGAACACTGGCCAATGCAATGCTAGTGATGAGACCTGATGGTTGAGCTCATCTCTTTATGACCAAACTAGCTTTCCGAACTGATCATAATTATGTTATAGGAATTAAATGAACAATATGTTTTCTAAATAAAGAACTTTACACTATTTATTTGCTGTTTCGGGTCAAATTCCATCTTGTTTCTGGCTCATTAAATGTAATCTCCAGATCTGTAACAGTGATCACAGGTATGGTTAAATAATGAGCTAGTTAAAAAGATTGACAGAAGACAGAAGGCAGTTGCAAACACAAGTCATTAATGGGACAAAAAGGCGAATAAGATGTGAGAAGTTAGGCAAGTAAAACTGTGAGCGAGTTGCAACAACGGAGTATTTCCACCACAGGCAAGAAGATCTGTAGGTTAAAACAAACAAACTGAAATTAAAGCGCTAACATTTACATCTGCCAGACGCTTTTATCCAAAGTCACTTACTGAACCCATGAACGCCATGATCTTAAACTGAGCAAACAGAATCAAGCAAAAAGGCAAAAGCTGTGTCCCAATCTGGGAGCTGCATGCTGTAATGGCTTCAAGAGCGATTGCATCACAGCAAACAGTATATAATCTGAAGAAAACTGTCCCTGCCTGTGTTTTTGTAGTTGTTCATTTACATTAGTATGCATTATGGTGTTTTACACAATCATTGAATTTCCTTTGTCTTCGAGATATTCAGTCTCAGATGACTTCTGTTGCACCATTTCACAAAGTCCTTTACGTAAAGTCCACATTTCCTTCCCTGATGCATCCCACAACAGCTGAATCGTCCAAATATTTCGGAAGAAACAAAGTGTCAGAGTTTTGTTGAAATTCATATGTATACAAACTACACCGGAAAGGAGAATATAAAGGTACGCTGTAAGCAGTGGCGGCTGCTGGTCTTTCAAAGAGGGGAAGGTCATTTCACAATGAATGAATGAACAAACTATCTACAAAATATATATTAAACTCGACGGAGGAAATATGGGTATATATTAAACTGAAACAAGGAGTGTGGTGTATAATTGTGTGAAATGTATGATGAAAATTGGATAGCAATTTTGGCAAGCAAATACCAAGAAATAGGTTGCAGCAGTTTGTATTTCGACTACACTTGCAAAATCCGCAATGGGACTGCGATTGAATAGCTTTAGCATCAGCGACTTTTTATAGAACAAAATCGCTGTCAATCAAAAGGAAATGCAATCTTTCGAAAGACCCTCCAATCATCACGCAGACACTCGGAGTCCGGGACAGCCCACTCCTCCATTCATCCCAGAGACGCTGAGTGTCCGTGGGCGGGACATAATCGCAGCATTATCCAATGACCGTCTTGTTTCTAAGCACTGAAAAAAACTGTTTAAAGCAGCCCCATTGAAGTCAATGGACGCTGGGCTTCAACAGAGTAATGCACTGTACGCTACGGGAATGAATGAGAAGGAAATCGAGTCAGCCGACCTAAGTAGCTGATTCTGAACGAAATTGTTTTCGTTCGAGATGAACGTGTTTAACGCATTTTTAGTCAATAAAATGTTAACATAATAGTACATATATTTGACCATTCATTTTTTGACAATTATAGGGGAAGCTTAGCTTCCCTTGCAGTCTTCCAGACATTATTAATGCTGTTGTTGTTGTTGTTGAAATCGCTAGTTGCCTGATGTATATTCATGTAGATTTGTTTTTTTAAAGAACGTTGAGTATTTTAAAGGTCACCTTGTTTGAGGTTTGTGTTTTCATTGTTGAGGGATAAGTGCATGACACAACCCTGCCGCCACTAAAAGTGGCTTCAACACAACTGTGTGAGCAGTTACTTCACGCCTTTGATCGGTCGGTACGGGACAGCTCCTGCCTCGTCAACAAAGCCGGACCCTTTTCAGGGCCTGGCGCCCACTTACTCACAGAGTCAGAGTTGATTGGTTCTCAAGGGCGAACCCAATCTGTCGTTCTCGACACAACGTCTCGTTCCCTCCATCTTGGGACTGAGGTTACAGACGTAACCAAGACATTACATCCGTAACCAAGACGTTTCCTTTCTGTCGGTCTCTCGACAATGTGTCGAACCGACAGATCGGGTTCCTATTAAAACTCGCCACAACACTCTGCCGTATAACAATCTCATCGAAACGACGGTGCAAGCCTGGGCATGTCAGGCGTGAGCGCTTTCGTGAAATTTGTAACCTTCCAGTGGATAAGTGTGTCCCAGAGCTTTTAGAAAAGGCGGGGCCGCTAGTGCACCGTAAGTGCACTCCTCGAATGGGTAACACACTACAGAGACCACTTCCTACCATCGGAAGGAGTTCTAGTGGAGACACCCTCATGGTCTCACTGTCAATAAGCGGACTGAGGTAGTTAATCGCGAGGTGGAGGTCCATCTGGGGAGGTCATACATAGATTGCCAAGGTGGGAACCAACATGAGGTACATCGGACAGAACCACCAAAGTGGGGGAGTCACAACGTCCGGTAGCACTAGGTCCAGTTAGATCTATGTGTGGATAACTCAAATGGTACCCGGCCTAAGGGGCAGGGCTGCTCTGGGGTGCTTGCTTAGTGATGGATGGAGTGCCTGCTCTTCGTCCCGTGAGGGAAAGAATGGAGGCAAGGTAGCACTCTGACCCCCCTATGGAAGAAGGGGGGAAGGTGCTTTCACAGGCATACGCCCTACCGGCTGCCGGTTCTACATGTTGCCATGCAAGACGCGGGCTGACACTGGTTCAACGTGGAGGTTGTGAAACCTTGCGAAGGTGTTGGGCGTAGCCCAACTCGCAGCTCTGCATATGTCAACCAGAGAGGCGCCCCATGCCAGTAACGGCGTTCCCAATCCAGTGCGCTACTCTTTGTTTGGAGACAGCTCTCCCCTTTTGCTGACCTCAAAATCTGACAAAGAGCTGATCAGATGTCCTGAAGCTCTGCGTGCGGTCCAAGTAGAGGTGCAGTGCGCGTACTGGACACAACACGGATGGTGTTGGGTCTTCCTCCCCAGTTGGGAACGCCTGCAAGTTCACCACCTGGTCCCGAAAAGGAGTGGTGGGAACTTTGGGCACGTAGCCACGGCGGGGTCTAGAGGTGGCTCTCCTGGCCCACGAGTGTGGACATCGTCCGACCCAGGGCCCGCATGGTCACCTTAGTCGGTGGCGGTGCGGATTTCCTGCATTAACCCTGGGTCGGCCTTACCCTCATGAAGCTCTTTCAACACCTTGGCCTGGACCTGCAAGCCCAGGTGCACCGCGACCATACGTTCCACCTGGGGCACGTCGACGTAGCCTCTAGCTGCCCCACCATTGAGAGAATGAGAGGACCCTCGAACCGGCTTGACGTGAACGAGCCGAGAAAGGGGCATTCCAGGTCTTGCTCAGTTCGTCGTGAACCTTTGGAAAAAACGGAACCGGGGCTGGGCACGGCTTGGAGTCACGCTCAGACCCCAGGTACCATGTATCCAACCGCGAGCGTTGGGGGAGAGGCAATGCGGTGCACTGCAACCCAATGCTCATGGCGGCCCGAGATAACATGTCTGACATTTCGATGTCCGCCTCCTCCTGAGCTCGTCCTCCCTTAGGAGGGAGCTGCACGGATTCGTCGGGGTTGGATGCCAGCAGATCGCCCTCCGATGCTGCAATAGACATATCATCACGCACCGTTTCCGGATACGGAACTGAGGATCCAGACGGCTGGGAGCCGCCTTCTGGGGAACGTTCAGATGAGCGTAACAGGGTGTGAGTGGTGAGCTGCTCGCACTAGCCGATGGCAAGGCCTTGGCCATTGTCGTCACTGCACAGGAATCCACACGGTGGTGGCTTCTCGGAAGAGGACAGCCATCCGTGACCGCAATGTCTGAATGACCATCTGCCCGCAGTACGGGCAAGATGTGTCCACGAATGCTGCTTCAGCGTGCTGGACGCCCAGAAACTTAAGGCAGACATTGTGTACAGCACCCACGAGAACAGAGGGACCTGCCACGCTGGAGAAATTTGCTCTTTGGTAAATTTTATTTTAACACCTCTGGAACCACAGAGAAGTCCAGTGGCTTGAGATCGTAGATGACTCTTTCTGGAGGATTTCAGCATACGTGAAGGCTCCCAAGAACAAAAGGTGAATGAATGCAGCACGCCGTCTCCCTTTTATACCCAGAAATCCGTAATGGAGCCCGGCATGCAAATTTGGATTTGAAAAAGGTGGATGTAGCCCACAAAGGTCCCCAGTTTCTCACACTTGCAGAAATATGTGTCATCAAGTGCACATTAAATGTCATATTTTCCGTGTCATACAACTTCTCAAATTCCCTAACAAATTTTTTTAGTGCGTTCTCTGCACTATCAACCTCAGCAAATGATATCTTTTTCTGAAGCAGAGAACAAATACCGCTGCTCAGTGTAGTGTACAGACCCAGGTGATAAATAATAATATTAAAAATATACTTTAATAAAGTGTACTAAGTATATTTTCTACATTTTGTACTATTTTCGTTAAATCCAAGTATAGTTAGGTGTATTCAGTTATGCATTAAATTCAACTTAACATCTATTTGATTACACTTCTAGTGTAAATAGTATACTAAATTGGAACAACTTTTTTTAAACTTCAAGTGCACTAAAAGATACTAATGAAAATCAAGATTCATGAGCAATTAAGCACACTTTCAGTACAATTGCATTGTATCGCCATTCTAATGGAAATACACTTAAAAAGGCATTGCAGCGCAAATTATAGTTGTGTTTAAGCACATTTTGTGCATACTGCTATCATACTTAAAATTACTTTAAACTATATTAAGTATGTCTCTGTTATATTTCAAGTGATCTACAAATGCACTTCCTGACTATATTTAGTGCTTTTAAAGTGTCCCACTATGACAATAACGTTTTTGAAGTGAAGTTAAATTACAACCTAAACATCATAGACACGTACTTTCAGTGCAATGTTATTAAAGTGTAAGGTCAAAACAAATTGTTTTGAAGTATATTTCATCAGTACTTTTATCCCCATTTTGTTATATTTAAGAATTAATTTTGCTATTTCACTGTAGTGTATTGTATTACAATTCAGTTCAAGTGCATTTAATCAACAGATTACAAATTGCATTTCAGAAAAGGATCTTTATTATTGACAAAAAAGTAACAGACAAAAGCAGATATTGGCAAAAGGAGGAACCTTGAACAGTCGACTTTCTCTGAAATGCCGGGAACAGATCGAACAATGGCGAACAACTTACTACATGCAAATCTAGCTCTGACTCGAAATACCAGAGGCCTTGTAGCTCTCATTGTTGCACTTCCTCCGTAGAAGGCCCCGGATCTCTGCCACCTCGGTGTTGGGGAATCGCTCCCTCACTGCATCTGTGAAAAAGGGAAAGAGACATGGGCATGAATTAAAACAGGATAGACAATGTATAACATTGAAATACAATCATTGATGATTACGGATTTGTCAATCAATCATGACAATGGATTTGGATTCATAACTATGACATTACTGTACCTATAATTGCATTGTTTTTTTCTGGCTCAAGCTGTTCCTTCAGCTCGCCTTTTTTTCCTTTTCCTGTGAGGGTTGCCTTGGCCAAAGTTTCCCTGCCAAACACCAATGTGGCCAGTTCCTGTGTGAAGAGGGACATCCTCCTCCCACTCAGCCTCTGATAGAGGCGTTTTGGGACTTGCACTAATGAGTTGCCCAATGACACCTGTGAAAACACACAAGCAGATTAAGACAAAAGGTAAATTACAAACACTTCTCTATAGGGCAGGTTGGCACGTGTCTTGGCTTCAAGTGTTTTAACACAAACTGTACCCCTTGTGTATGCTTTTTGCACCCAATCAGAACAAAGACATAACAAGGATTTGTTTAAGGTCCTTCAGTCATACCATGTCTTCTTCGCTGCCAGTGTGACTGCCAGTGCGCGGGGATTCGCTTTGGCTGGAAATCATGGAAGACAAAGGTGAATCTTGCATTTTGTTTAGGACTGTTTTGAGTGAAGACACCAGTCCTGGCAGCTCTAAAATAAGGATATAGTATAAAAAGGGTCAGTATCACATTATGACACAAAATTGCACCTATATAAATGTCATTTTTCAACAGCTACATCTGTTTTAACTTTTATTTATTTCTGATTGGATGAGGATCCTAACTCATACTTTTCACCGCTAGCATGCATGTCTGACATGAATGTTCCACTCACTCAAACCCACAGGGCAGTAATTCCATTATTAAGTGTGAAGATGGAGTGGGGCGAATGTTCAGTTTAGCTTGTGAAGTATAGAGAAGTACAGGGTTCCCAAGTTAAGTCAAATGTAAAATTGCATGACTTTCCCAGACAAAGAAAAATTGAACTACCATGACCATCTATGAATTGTGCAATAACTGACCAAAGATTTCAGATGAATAAATAGTCATTGAATTTGAATTGAAGTTGGCTTAACCACAACTGCTCAAGCAAGCAGTAAAGCTAATAACCAGATATACACCAATTTTGTGTGGAAATATATTTGCATTAATTTGCCATATTGCTTAATCAGTGAAATTTAAACAAAGAGTATTAACAGTAGTCAATGACGGCAAAAAACTCAAATTTGTAATGTGGGAAGTCAGGTCTGTATTCTAAGACATAACATGCATGTTCTTCAAATCATCATTGGGATGCATGTCTTGAATTCATAAAGTTGACTTCATGACCTCAATGACAATGACTGCAGGTGTATGGGAGGGTTCAGGTGGTGGCAGAGACAACCCTGACATCACTAGCATACATATACACCCACCCACCTTTCAGAGCCTTCAAACTGTCCTCATCCAACTCAACAAAAACTGCAGGCACTGTCCCTGGCCGCTGAGACTCCGCCTGAGGGATGGCGTCCTCCTCCTCCTCACTGGTGTTAATCACCTATGCAGAAAACAACAACCTAATTACCTTAAACAACAATGGCAGCTATACACTCCTAGTCATACGGACGCCAAAATAAAATTTTCATGGTGTCAGTGTGTGTAGAAATTAACATTTTCATACAGAGTTCATACACTCTTGGATAGTAACTCATTTTCTCAAAAATGCAGTTCTGCTACATCACAATCTTTACCCAGAGCACCAAGGGCATAGGTTTGTAGGTTGGGTTTGGACTTTGGTACTGGGATATAATTAAATTCAAGCGTAATGTGTGCAACTGCATGTATTTCAGCACAAATAGGCTAGAATCCACCACTGTAAACTCTGTAAAATTATCTGGGGAACACTGCACATTATTTGATGAAGTCAGTTACATTTTTAAACTTACCATTTTTCGTTTTTTGGGTGGATCAAAAATATCACAACATGTGTCGTCGGAATCAGACTCATATCTAGCAGGAGTAGAACTGAGTTGTCTTGTAGGTTGCCGTTTGAGGTCCCTCTTGAGCTGTTCGCCCATCTTGGCCATCTGTGAACCAGACTGACAACGTACATCTTGTTTAAGAGAATGATTTTGAAAAATGTCAACACCACCACTTTAAGCAATGGCAGAGACTCATTTATTAATAGCTTCTACAAGTGTATTTCTTCATATTGCGACTACAGCACACTTTCCAAGAATCCACCATCCATCCATCACTCTGGCAGTATTTGTAATAGGAGACTGAATCTTGACTTAACATGCCTGGCATTACAAAATAGTTAACTTGATATGTTTCAAAGTCTTTTAAGTAATACTGATAATTTCAAATAGATATTTGCTGGCTAAATTTGCTAAATGCTTGTGCACCCAGCTTGGAAAAGTCTGCAAAAATTCATGATGTAACTCCCATGGCAAACATATTCTACGATGACACAGCATTATTTGTAAACTGGAATCACAATGTTCCATAACTGTTAAGTCATAAATCAAGCTTACGGTCATAGCTTGCTTCACCACCCCCTTCTCCTGGCCAGACTGACTGATGGAAGACCATATATCCCCCCCCTTGAGGAAAGCAACACGCTTCTGGACTACTTCTTTGTAGTTTTCTGTGAAGAAGACACATAAAATACAAATTCAATACGACCTTTTAATAATACAAAATAATAATTTCAAGACAGGAATGTCACTGTCATTTAATTTATTTGTACTTTATTACTTTCATCAGTATTGGGCACTAATGTCCATACCACGTTATGGCGGGAGTACTTCCCCTCTGAAGATGTATCCTTGACACAACTTTATTTGTTCTATGTTTTCGCCTGTTGCACCTTCGTGATAAATATGTTGTCCCCAACAACTGAATGACTTTATTAACTTTGACTTAACCAATTATCTGAATTTTCATTAAATGGACATGCTGCATATCGACGACGAATTCTATAATACTAACGTACTAGCTAAACCTTCACTAAAACCTAAGCCAAACACTTCAAAGATAAGGTATTGTTCCGTAAACGCTCTACAGGAGGATTTATTCATTATGGCGTTATTCCATTACATGATGTTTAATTAACAAAGTTCGGGAGGAGCCGGAGCATATAACCAGCCGGCTGGTGTATAATCAGCAATCACAACGTATACACAATCAGCCCTAGCGAGCCAGCTAATAAATAGGGAAACCATCTTACCTGCTCGTTCTCCTAAGATTAAGCATCGATACGCTTCGTTCGAAGCCATGTCCGAGTAGTCTCTACGAGAAGTCTAATAATCATGTCTCGAACGTCTCGCAACTGCAGTGCCCATCGACGCACACGCAAAAGAGCAGCTTCTTTACATTATACATTTCTTTCCGCTTTCGACAACTATTTACAAATGAAAACCAAACTCCTAATGGGTTCATCAACACAGGAAGGACGTCATGTATTCAAGGGACCTTACGGATCTTTAAACGCTGACCAGCCACGCGACAGGCCCGATCAGCAAGCAACATTTCCAATACTTCTTCCCCGCAGCTTCGGGATGTGATTCCGTATTCCCGCTGGAATAAGCAGCGCTCGTCACCTCTTTCGTTCCCTTATGCAAGTGCTGCCGGCACGCTAGCTCGCTACTCAACGCCAGCTCGATGCTAAACGCCGGCTCGCTGTAAACGCCAGCGCTGCTAGCGAGAGCTCACTGCTTAACGGACGGCAGGGTTTCAGACGCAGGCTGTTGGCTACCACTAAGCATTTGCTATTAAGGCTCGCAAGGTCGCCGCATTTCGAACCGATCAATACGATACGCCAATGCTAATACGATGCCGTTTAAACGGGTGTACACATTTTCTGCCAAGAGAAACAATCATCTTGGGGGAAATAATTAATTCTGTTGTTCCATGCAGTCACTCGGATCAACCCCAAATTCCACGACTCATTTCCGATAAATCACAATGTATTTATAAACTAAGTTTACTTGGGTTTGAAACGCAAGAAGCTGGGTGAGTACAATCTTTTTTACTCGAAAGTACATTTAGTTTTATCCACCGTCATGTCGTCGCCTTTGCTGCGCTCAAGAATGGTATATCGCTGGCCGGCACGAGCGCACTCACTTGGTTGTTGATTTTGCAGAGACAATATTTTATGTATAAACTTTGTGCCCGTGCGGTCCAGTGAACCAGTGTTGCCAATTCCTTTCATTTGATAGTAGCTAAGCCCGCCCGAAAAGTAGCTAAATGTCGCCAGATCACGTCAAGTGCCAATTGCACATCAGTGACGTCACCACGTAATATCGGACTAGCTATGCACTTTAGTTCCGCTTCATACTCTCTCAGTGGTTGTATAGAGCTTTATTTTAAAGCAATACTGCCAAATGCAATATAAATAGGTTCTTAATGACTTCTTTTCTGTATTTGTTGGGCAGACAACAAGGCTTTGTAATGAGTGAACTAAACCTCGTAAACTGTACACCAGCAGTCACTTTGGTTGAACAGCTAAAATGCGTTTGTGTTCATGTTTATGCGTCCATACAGTTATCACGTTTTAAATCGTACATGCTCGAACAAGGTCAATGCTTGCCGCTGTTACCTTAAGTTAGACAAACAAGAGCACGCCTAAGCGTATTTACTAGTTGCTTCACCGCAAGATCTCCCTTGTCTCTCTACATGAACACAACCGCATCTTGGAATCAAACCCCAGCTGCTATGTTGACTCCGAAATAATTAATTGTGTTCAACCCATACAGTGTGCACAGCAATTTGAAGTTAAAACAGCAAATTTATTGGGGTGTCCGTAAAACGCTCACCCTCCACAGCTAAGCATCTCGCACACTCCGGATTAACTCCATCTGCAAGCAGAGGTATCAATTTCAGCGACTTCATCACTATCCTCCTAAGATTAAGCATCAACTTAAGTTCGACGCTATGTCCGAGACCCACGTCATTGACGACGCACCAGCAAACTGCAATCCTTCAGCGCCGACGAGCGCGTCCCATTGTTCCAGCTCGGGGTCGGATTCAATAGTAGATTCCCCGGCTTCATCACGTGGCCGCCAGCTCTGACGTTCCGCATGTCGCAAGGCTAAAGCCAGAGATGACACTTCATCACCTGCCCAGAGAGACGTCCGCCGCATTCACCGGCTTCTTCGTACACCTCTACTCACAACACGATCCCCGCCATCCATAAATGGACTGTCCAGGGCCTACGATTGGCTCTATCCAATGCGGACGTCGAGTTCAACAGGCGGATGACCAAGGCGGAGCTTTACGGCCTCTACGCTTCGTCTACACCGCCCCACCGAAGTCAGCCCCGCAAATGACCACCGACAAGCCGGGCACGGCTCGTGGTTCCCCCTATTCCCGGCCCGGGCAATCCACCAATGCGGCTCGTCGTGGCCGTCCGCTGGCAAGCCGGCACAGCAGGCCCTCCGCGAGTGCATGTACCGCCACGGATTTCCCGGACGCCTCAACCCGTCCGGTCGAAGGCTTCCAGCAACTCGTCCCTCTCGCAGTAGGCCAGTGCTTTCCCACCCATTCCCTGCCCCTGGCTCTCGGACCACGGCACCTCCATCGACCACTAGCGCGAGGCTGCCTCAGCTAGCGATGCAGGTGGCGGTCATCAGCCATTTCACCGCCCCCTTAGAAGCCGCCGCTAGCGCGAGCATGGCTCCGCTAGCTGCTCAGGCGGCTGCAATCCCCTCCCTTTTCTCTCTCCCACAGAGCAGATCAAGCTAGAGATTCCTCATGCTTCAGCATCTTCAGCTCTTTTTGAGCTATATCCACTGGTCGTCGCAGCATTCCTATGGGGGACAGAGTGGTCAGCTTCCAGCATAATCGTGCACTGTGACAACGAGGCAACCGTTCATTGTATTAACAAAGGCCGCTCCCACTCCCCCGCCATAATGCCGTTCCTCAGACGCCTCATCTGGATTTCAGCCTGCGACCAATTCATTCTAACTGCCAAACACATTCCCGGATCAAAAAATCAGATTGCTGACGCCCTTTCTCGTTTTGCCTTCCAGAAGTTCAGGCTGCTGGCACCCGAAGCAGACCCTTTGCCAACACCGGTACCTCCCTATTCGGAGCTGATATTCCAGTTAACCACCCCCTAAAAACCCTCATCGATGCCTCTCTAAACTCCATCATCCAAGCCATCTCCCTCAGGACCCTCCAATCTTATCTCACAGCATGGAAAAGCTTCAAGTCTTTTCACCTGGCATTCAACATTCCCTTTCCCGATTTTTCTGTCCTCACCATCACCTCCTTCATCTCCTTCCTAAACTCTTCAAAAAACCTCCAGGCCAGCTCAATTAAAGGCTACATGAGTGGAGTCCAGTTCTTCCACAAACTCATATTCAATTCGCCATCTGCAGCCATAGCCAGCCCCCAAACATCTATGCTTATCAAGGGCATTCAACGTACCCAGCCTGCTCGCCAGGATGCAAGGCAACCCATAACCCTGGATATATTGACCAGATGCATCTCCACCCTCCGCAAAGGATACCACTCCAAACACGTCGATCGCACACTCGACACCATGTTTATACTAGCATTCTTCGGATTTCTAAGATGTTCATAAATTTCCACAACATCCATTTTCAACCCCCTAACCCATCCAACGGTATCCGACCTGTCAGTAGTCGATCCTGAGACTATGTCATTCTCCATTAAACAGAGCAAGACGGACCAAACCAGGAGAGGACATTTCATCTACATTTTCAATCTCCACTCACCAATTCAACCTTATCAGACCCTCCTAGCCTACCTCCACTTCAGGAAATCCCAGACCAAAACCACATCTGATCCTCTATTCGTCGACGAGTCTAACCGCCCAGCTACACGCTTTTGGTTCCAAAAGCACCTCAAAGCTGTCTTGCTCCTATCCGGTATCCCTGCAGACCACTTTTCCGGCCACTCCTTCCGCATAGGCGCAGCAACCACAGCAGCCCAAAAAGGCCTTTCACAGTCTCAAATTCAAGCACTAGGGCGCTGGACATCGGAAGCTTTCAAGAGCTACATCAGGTCAGATCGCTCTATCATCAGAGAAGCCCATCGAACCCTCATCTCCCGAATCATTTAGAGAATCCATCCTTCACCCGCATGAGCGCGAACCTCCTCCATCTCAGCGTTAATCTCCCTAACAGGAGATCTCACCGCCGCAGCGACCTCAAGGGCCAGTGCCCATGTCTCGGGCTCTGCAGCAGCAGAGTCGATAGCCGAAGCTAACATCACAGCAGCGACTGCCTCTGCAGAGGTCGGTACTTCCATCCCAAGCATGGAAAGGCTTCCATCTAATGCACAAAAGCAACCGTCGCCGCAGCAACTACCCTGGCAGCGACCAGCTCTTCCATTTCAAGCAAAGAAGCCAGCGTTGCCACAGCAACAGCCTCAGCCAAGGCCAGTTTTACCACTTCAGGCATGGAATCAAGTGCCGCAACTAAAGTTCATTCACAACAGCCTATGCTTCCTTCACAAGCACCAAAGCGGGCGTTGCAGCAGTGATCGGCTCCGCAGACGCCCGTGCTTCCATCTAAGGCGCAGAAGCCAGCATCACCACAGCGACCGCCTCCGCAGAGACACATGAGTCTATCACAAGCACCAAAGGCAGCGTTGCAGCAGGGATCGCCTCCGCAAAGGCCCAAGCTTCCATCTAATGTGCAGAAGCCAGCGTCGACGCAGCGACTACCCTGGCAGAGACCAGCTCTTCCATTCCAAGCAAAGAAGCCAGCGTTGCCACAAGCAACAGCCTCAGCCAAGGCCAGCTTTACCACTTCAGGCATGGAATCAAGTGCTGCAACTAAGAATCATCCGCAGACGCCCATGCGTCTATCACAAGCGCCGAAGCCAGCATCGAAGCAGCGATCACCTCCGCAGAGGCCAATGCTTCCATCTAAGGTGCAGAAGCCAGCATCACCGCAGTGACCGCCTCCGCAGAGGCCAGTGCTTCAATGTAATGTGCAGAAGCCAGCGTCGCCGCAGCGATCGCCTCCGCAGAGGCCAGTGCTTCAATGTAATGTGCAGAAGCCAGCGTCGCCGCAGCGATCGCCTCCGCAGAGACCAGCGCTTCCATCTAATGCACAGAAGCCAGCGTCGCAGGAGCGATCGCCTCCGCAAAGGCCAGTGCTTCCATCTAATGCGCAGAAGCCAGCGTCGCCGCAGCGATCGCCTCCACAGAGGCCAGTGCTTCATTTAAGGCGGCGAAGCCAGCGTCGCCGCAGCGATCGCCTCCGCAGAGGCCAGCGCTTCCGCCTCACCTCCTGCCACCTACGACTTTCCACGGAAGCAAGCATCACAGCATGATCACCCCAACAGGAGCCTCCATCAGGCGCTCCACTACAGCCGGCTCCCTCCTCCAGTCACCTCTTTCCAATATCAGTCTCAACAACTGGGACACCCATGAAGCCATTTTTTTTCATTTTGGATGGTTCCCTAAACTTCCATATTAGGAACTCTCTCTACGCACTATTACCAGCCACTCACGGATTCAAACTTCTCATCTCTGCAGCAAGCACCTTTCATCTTCTCAGTCTCAACCATACTCGGAGGAACCCCTACCCCTTTCTTGTCTCATAACGAACCACATCTCCTAAGGAGCCCTCATCATCTCGTCTCTACCCGAACGCAGGCCACGCCTCCGCAGCGCTCAGTATCACGTTGGGGGGTATGCGTACTTCGGCGGCTGTCCCACTTTCTCGCTTTATGGGGGTGTGCTCTGGGCTCAGACCGGTTCCGAGCTCGGCGCACTCACCCGTACTAAGGTAAAGTGTTTCGGGCTCGGATAGATCTGGCGAGCTCGGAGCCTGCTTCCCGGACAACACGCCAAATATGCATAACCAAGCTTTATCATTATCCCTATCAATATCACTGTTATCTGTGTAGGTGAACTCGTGAAATGGTACCTGCTCGACTCGCCACGACACACTGCGTCCGTTTTTCATTGCAGATTTTAGTACCGCCTCAGCGTGGCTGGTCGTCTTATATGCCGGGTCGACGGACACACCAGCGCACAAGTATAATCGTCAGGCCAGTTGAGCTCGTTTTACAGTTCTGCGGTGGCACTGCGTGTAAAACTGTACAACAAGCGGCGCCCAAGCAACTGCCGTGACCTAACACGACACACACAAAGTCGAAGGTGTCTTGTTGTTGCCACAGCCAGAAGACACATTTTGTTTAAAATGAAGCTGGAGGCAGCAAAAAAAAACACAGCTGGGTAAACTGTTTAAAAATAGCGGGTTTGTTCAGGACAACCCCACCCGTCGCTTTCACGTCACCTTTTGGTATCGTCTCAGCTCGCTTGGAACCTAGCTGAGGTGGTACTAAAAAAAAGTACCTGTTAGCAGGTACTTTATTCCGTAAGAGGCGAGGCGAGTAGGTACCATGTAAAGGAAAAGTGCCATATGTTTTAAGCACTTCATCATCAGTAACGTTACATTACATGACAGTAGTCGGTTACAAAGAGTATTCAGAACATTTCAAATGTTTTAGAACTTACCCTCCATAAACAGCAGTTTGGCTGCAACCGGCTTCGGATCTCGTCTGCGTTTAGCTGGCAAAATCACCTCTATCCAGCCTTCCTGGGACTGGATGTCTTCTTTGCAGGTGACGGTAACACCAGTATTTATATATGCATCCTGTATAATAGATGTACTATCTGCAATAACGGACCCGTCTACGAAATAAAACAACCCATACATTGTGCTAACTTTACCCTGTTACCGCCTGAGTAGTATCACTGATGAATTTCAAACATTAACCGTTACTAATTGGCTACTATAGCTAATTGCCGCCCAAACCGCTACATAGTGATTGGATGTCGATGATGCTGCGCACACTGATTGGATGTGGGAACCGACTGGTTGGTAGGTTCAATTACTTGGTCCATTCGTAGCCATTTACTGCTTAGTATTGATTTTTGAATCTTGATCTGTTGCAGTGCTCAACAATAGTTGTTCAAATATGCCACCTGTACAATCAAAGTACAAGTCCTACCTATTCGTCACTAATAAGAAAATACCAAGGACAACAGAATACAGACACAGGAAGGTAATTATAATTTGTATCATTATTTTAAATTGTTGATATGTTTTTCTTGTTATTCTTCTTATAATTATGGTAGTAGTCGGCCTACTACTTCTACAATAATACTAATAATAATAAAAAGAAGAAGAAGAAGGCCCTAGTATAGCAGTACTTATAATAATATTACTAATAAATAATAATGGGATAAAGCTATACTTTTACTTTAAAGCTTGGAGATGGTGGTCTAGTGGGTTAAACCACTGAACTGGTAAATCAAAGGTTGCTGGTTCGATCCCAGCAGCCACCACCAGTGTGTCCTTGAGCAAGACACTTTACTCCATGTTGCTCCAGGGGGATTGTCCCTGTAATAAGTCCACTGTAAGTCGCTTTGGATAAAAGCGTCTGCCAAATGACTAAATGTAAATGTATACTGTCTTGAAATTGTATTTTTCTTCAGGGAAAAGGCAGAACACATAAACTGTACAAGCAGTACCTTTGCAGCACTGGTGTTGAAGTCCCTGACAGAATTTTAGGACCTCATGACAGAGAAGTAAGCTAGCATGATGATTTAATGTATTGTTTAATGATTATGACATTGAATGGATTACAACGTGTAATGTTTTCAGCCAAAAAACTAGCTTATTTCTTAAAATGTTTTGACACACTGCAAAAACTGCTTATCTAATAAAAATGTAACCAAGTGATAATAAACTCATATCAAGATCAAAAAAGTAGTTGGTATTGTTTTCAGACCTACCTAGCTCTTTCTCGTAAAATCATTTGACTTAATTTAAGAAGAGTTTCACTTAAGATGTCTCATCCTGAAAACAAGTAAATTTGGCTCCCAGGGCGTGGAACAAATTGGTCTTAATAAGACTCCTTTAAATAAGTCAGTCTTCTTAAATTAAGTCAAAAGTATCTTTCAAGAGAACACAGTTATTCTCTTCATACTAAAAACAATACCAAAATTATGTTTTCATCTTAATATATCATTAATTACACTTGGTTACATTTTATTTGTGCACTGACATGGATGGTGACAATTGTTTTGCTTACAGCCTCCAGCTCACCATGATGCACCACTGCAGCCAACAGCAGGAAAACGGAAGAGAGCTGACAGTAAGGTCAGGACACTGACAATGCATAATTCATTCCTTATAGCCTAATTGTCTATTCATTACTTTTTTACAACAACAATTGTTGAATTACTTTCATTTGGATGGTCTCTTGTAGACATTTGTAGGCCTGTGTGGCAGTCTACAGTCTAATGCAATGAATTACCCTGTAGCTACCCATGTTTGTACCGGATGTCTGTGTGGAAACTTACTGTAAACCCAAACGCTCAAAATAATCAATTGGTTTGAGTAGGACAAACTTAAACTAAACAAATTAGTTCAGTCAAATTAACTTTTATTAGTATTTAGCACTTTCTTTTTCTTTCAAGTTCACAAACTTAAAAAAATATGTGTTTGTGTGTGCAATACAATATGGGGCAGAGTGTAGAACAACCAAATATCTAGTATTAGTAACCTATAGGTTAGTGGCAATAGTGTGCAGAATAAAAAAAAAAACATGCAGGTCAAGACACAGGTAATACACATTTGTTCACTATGCTAGTTTATTGGTATTTTGTATTTAGAGGAACTGACTCCTACAGCATAACAAACTAGCTCACACATTTTTCTAATTTCAGAGTGGAGCAGTTGGAGCAATTTGCTTTACTTCTTGTGCTTTAAGATCCCACTCAATACCAAAATAACACCTGATTCAGTGACTAACTTGCCACACACTTTGTGCTAACTTCAGAATGGATCAGCTGCTGAGGACGATGTGGTTGATATAGGAGAGCACCATACCATGCAAAGACCAGAGGCTGAGAGACCCATCCCAAATCCGTCACAGGTAAGATTACAATTACTTACAGGCTAGCATTTGCATTATAGGTTGCTTTACTTCTTGTGCTTTAAGATCCCACTCAATACCAAAATAACACCTGATTCAGTGACTAACTTGCCACACACTTTGTGCTAACTTCAGAATGGATCAGCTGCTGAGGACGATGTGGTTGATATAGGAGAGCACCATACCATGCAAAGACCAGAGGCTGAGAGACCCAACCCAAATCCGTCACAGGTAAGATTACAATTACTTAAAGGCTAGCGTTCATCTTTGTGCGTTTAGTTTATCTTTTACAGAAGTGATTCGCTATGAAGACTTGATGCACACAATCTGAACAACAAATTTCAATCCTCTGCCATAGAATAGAATAGAATTACAAAGACTATATTTTCATGTCAGGCACTTCCATTTTGCTCAGCAGGCCACAATAAAGCTGAAATTGAGATCTCTGGCTCACATAAAACCATGGCCAAAGAGTGCAGCAGTCCAAAATATTGATCAAAGTGATGATTAGACGTAGCATTTTACTATATTGTCTGATGTTGAACCTAAAAAATATTTGAGATACTGCTGGACCCCCCAAAACTAGCTACAGACAAGGAATCCCTAAAATATCTGTAAATTTAAGTTAAGTGATGACAACTTATCAAAACCCATCATAGACTAATACTGAAATAAAAATGGTTAGATGAAGTCATACGCACAAGTGCTCGATCCCAAGGGTTCCCAGAATAATGCATACATTTCAAATGTAATCATATTTAGCAAAAAACATATCACAAATAATTATAATATTTTACTCGTGTTAGATTTTGCTCGGGTAGTAGAGCAAAGTTTATGTGTATTGTGTCATTCATATAGGGCATTTTTAAATTATTAGAAACTTGACAAGATATGATAAACCTGAATACTTGAGAATGTTTTGTTCATTGTACTGAATGTTTTTTTCAATCTCAATGTGTCATTTTGTAGGATGGAAATTGTGGAGATGACCTTTTGTACCCTGGAGCACCAATTACCAAAGGTCAAAGTTTGCTCCTTCTAATGGCCTACGTCCTGAGGCATAACCTGACCGGGATTGCTCTGGACCATCTTTTACAAATTTTTCATGAACTTTTCCCTGCACTGATACCAGCAACCTCGTATCTCTTCCATAAATCCTATGGCCAATATGGCGAGTATGTGCCCCATTTCTACTGCCATCATTGTTCAAATTATATTGGAACAAAAGAATGTGGTTTGACACAGTGTGTTCTGTGTGAGGCAGAATTCGATGTGAATGCCAGTCTAGAAAAGGGTTCATATGTTTTGGTTATCAGTTTATCTTTGCAAATTAAAGAGATTCTGGAAAATCCCAACATCAAAGTCCAAAGACATACATCGACTCCAGGTTTAATTTGTGATGTGCAATGTGGAGGGGAGTATAGGAGGCTTAAAGATAATGGTGAAATAGGTGATGATGACATCAGTCTGATCTGGAACAGTGATGGGATCCCTGTTTTTAAAAGCTCTAGATGCCAAATATGGCCTATTCAGTGCCAAATCATAGAACTACACCCTACAGACAGGAAGAACATCATATGTGTTCCTTGTCTTTGGTTTGGAAGGAGCAAGCCTAATATACAGACTCTCCTAATTCCATTTGTAAAACAGCTACAGGAACTTCAAAGTAATGGGATCACCTGGGGAGATGGTCGCACTTCAAAGGTGCATGCACTTGTATGTAGTGCAGATTCAGTTGCAAGGCCACTTCTCCAAAATAAGAAACAGTTTAATGGCATTTATGGCTGTGACTTCTGTTACCACAGAGGTGGAGGCTCCTATCCATATGTTATTCCTGAACCCCGTCTTCGTACAGAAGTTGAGCATTTTGACAATGCCATGAATGCAACACCTCAGCAGCCCATAATGGGAGTGAAAGGCCCAAGTCAACTAATGAAACTAGACAAATTTCAAATGGTGCAAGGGTTTGTTCCAGAATATCAGCATAGCGTATGCCTTGGAGTTACTAGACAGCTGACTTCTCTGTGGTTAGATTCCACAAACCATCAGCATGGTTGGTACATAGGCACCCAGACTGAGCAGATCGACGAAGTGCTTAAAAAAATTTCACCACCAACTGAGATCACAAGAGTACCACGATCTATGCAAGAAAGGAAGTTCTGGAAGGCGTCTGAGTGGAGGTCGTTTCTTTTGTTTTATGCTTTGCCTGTTTTAAATGGCATCCTCCCCAGAAAATACTGGAATCATCTTTTCCTTTTGGTTTTTGCAGTATATCATCTACTGCAAGAAAGGATCAGAGGGGCCGAGGTGGTGATAGCCGAGCAGGCATTGAAAAAAATTGTCAGGGAGTTTCAGGGGTTATATGGCACAGCTAATGTGTCATTTAATGTGCACCTCATGACACACTTGGCTGCGAGTGTAAGGAACTGGGGACCGTTGTGGGCCACATCCACATTTTCCTTTGAAATATGTCAACAGGGTGCCGTTAAAAGATTCAATGGCACAACTCATGTCCCTGTCCAAATAATGAAAAGGTACCTTAGGGAGAGGAGTCTCACAAAGAAAGGAGCAACAGTTATGCATAATGCTAATGAGTATGTCAAAGATCTTTTCTATGACCTACAGGGCAGCAAGTGTTCAACTGACAAATCAGTTCAGATCAGTGCCCATGTCAGAGTTTTTGGTAAATCAGTACAGACAGATGTCTCGGTTTTACACATGCTTGCAATGAATGACCTACTAGGTGTTAGAGTGAAACAAGCCTCCCACTACAACCGTTTCATTGTGAATGGAATACTGTATCACTCTGACACAAACAACCGCCTACAGAAAAGAATCAACTCTGTTGTTGAGTTGCAGAATGGGACATTAGTCAGAATTGTGAATTTGGTTGTTTTTGGTGCACTGTGTTTTGGTCAAGGAGCTTGTTAAGTCTGGAAGGAAGCTATGCAGAGACACGACACTTAATATTGCATCAAGCTTTGTGTATGAAGTGTCTGAGTGCAATATAGTGTTTGCCATCCATCCAGAGTCATTGACACGCAAATGCGTCATGGTTGAATCCAGGGAGAAGGTATATGTTATTCCTCTGCCAAACAACATTGAACGAGACTAATGTGGCAACAAGAAATGGCATTTAATACTGCCAATATGTCCAGAGATTCCCTGAGACTATTCCCTATTGAATTGACATGTAAATACAGTATCTGTATAAAGAATAACTGTTCTTTTCCTGTTACATAAAGTTACCCTTCTGTCAATCAAGTGTTTGTGCATTAATACATGATGGTAACAATATAGTAAACAAAATTAAGTTACATGTCTTACTCACTGCAGCATTGTATATTACCCTTTAAGAAATGAGCCTAACAATGGCAATACACTTTCCATTAGAAGGCTACTGTAAATCAATAAATTACTAAATTTCCACTAAAAGTGTTTGCATTTTAGCATATTTTATGACAGAACTTTGATATGCTAATAAAAGTACACTTATATTTTAGTGCACTTTCTTTACAGTGTACTAAGATAAGCACACCAATGAAGTGAAATCAGTGTACACTTAAAAAAAATATACTTACTCTGTATTACAAATAAGCGTACTTACTAAAAGTACACTAAATTACCACTATACATTTTTGTGTTTTAGCATATTTTATGAAAGTACTCTGATATGCCACTAAAAATACACTTATTTTACATTGTACTGTATAAAGTGTACAGAAGTCACACTTCTAATGAAGTGATTACATAGTACACTTTAAAAAAGTATACTAACAATTAATTTCCAAAAAATGTATATAAATATACCTCCCATAAGTACACTGAATTGCCACTCTAAGTATGTCCAATTTAATACACTTAAAAAATAATAAACTTCTATACAATTTAAAATACATTAACAACAAAGTACACTTTCAAAAAGTACATTTAAAAAATAATTTGATTACTTGTAAATAAGTATACTTCCTGTTTGGACTATTAAGATGAACTTAATTACATCTTTTTTGAAGTATACTTTAAAAAAGTACATATTAAATACTCTTTAAATAAAGCACAACAAGTGGAAGCATACTTGTTTTATAATTCATGTACTTCACTCATATTTCTAATACACTAAAGTATACTACATTTTTAACTGGGGACGTTATGCACATGTAATGGATCCACAATAAATATTGATGGACCACGACATCGCCGCTACATTTAAACTGACTTTAAAAGATATTATTCAAGAATTCACGGCAGTGTAATCTACTCGTTGTTAGACTCTTAAACATGCACGCTAGAAAATAAAAATGCAACGCACATTGTATGCCATATTGCATGCTTAACCCAGTAACAGTTAAACAGGATAGATGTGCTCCATAATACGATCAAAAGACATCATAAATGACTCATGCATTTCAGCGATTATTTAAAATTGATTATCAGAACAATCTCAATATGTGAACAATTAAATTATAATGAGAGTAAATAAATTACGTACCTGCAATTTTATGCACTGTTGCCTCGTACAACAGCCATCCGTCTATAGGTTTTTTATTCAATCCGCCTCTCCACTCGATCAAATATACAGATGTTTCGTCCAATCCGTCAAAGAAATCATTATTGTCGAAGTTCTTTATTTGTGTTGTTGAAACAATGCTCCAACTTTCATTATCCGTTTCTTCTTTCCACTCCACAAGAGCGAACGACATGTTCATCTTCCATTAGGCTCTAATATCCTGAATGCGCGCAATTTGAATTTGAATTTTGGCGCGCATATTTAAAATAGGCAGCAGGATATGACGCAACACTGGGAATTAAAGTGGAACTCACAACGCAGCCTACATTTGAGGCCTAAAAAACTGAAAGTGTTACAAATATTCTGCACTGTTTTGGACAAATCTAAAAACTTTATCCAATAATCATTAACATATGTTGTACATAAAGTGTGCATAAAGTTTTGATGCTTTTTATTGTGCAGCGCCAGTTGATGTATTGTATTACAATACAGAAAGTCATTTGTAAAGGCAAACTGCTAAATTTGTAAGTTTGTACCATACAAACCTCTATGTGACTTGAAAACTTTTACATTCCAAGTAAGTGCTGTTGTGCTATTATATGTAGTTGAAAAATAATATTAGATTTAGTATATATTACACAAGCCTAAATGATCTACTATGTTGTCCGCTAAAAAGGTTTTCTTTGATGCTTTAATCTCAGTGTTGCAAAACACAGTGCCTTTTCTAATAGGCCTAAATATGATTTTAACACATTACTCTTTTTGTACTTATTATGTTAAGTAAAAGTATTTAGCCTACATATACAATGTGCAAAGAAGTCTACTTGTATTATAATTGTTCAACATACCATAACAAAATTAATAATCCAAAAGGCTGCGGGTCCGGATGGTATCCCAGGCAGTGTACTCAGGGCATTCGCATGCAAGTAGTTGCGGTTTTCACAGATATCTTCAACCTCTCCCTCTCTCTGTCTGTTGTCCCTTCATGCTTCCAAAAAACACAATTGTAAGAAAGCTAAAATAAACTGCTTGAATGACTGGCGGCCTGTTGCTCTGACACCCATCTTTAGCAAGTGTTTTGAGAGACTCATCAGAGACTACGTCTGCTCTGTGTTGCCTGACTCACTGGATTTACTACAATTTTACAGTTTTAGTAGAATACTTCATCTCACTACCATCGCACATAACACAAACATTTAAGGGAGTTTATTATTCAATTCCAGCAATAAAATGTGCATTCTTAGAGGTCTGCACAGGCTTTAGACAAAAGCCTGCACCCGGCTCGTACCCAAGGATGTTATTCCCGTCTGCATCGCAGCCTGCATCTGGGTTCCCCCCCCTCAAATCGTGACACGTTTGTATACTTTAACCACCTCCGAGGATAGTTGGGGTCTCGAGTCACTGGCAATGTTTTTTTGGGTGTCGCTGGCTGAATCGTTTGGTAACCCCTGCTCTAGGGATTTATATTTGAGATGTGTATTTATTTAGGAATGTAGCTAGCATCCATTTCAAAATCTGGATCAGAGCTATTTTTTGGTTTAGACTTTGATACTATCAGTAAGAGCACTTATCGACTCTGTTTTGACTCAGCAGAACTGCAGGTAAAAGCAATGTTTTTTTTTTTAAACGTAATATGTTGCATTTGTATGTGTTTCTATTTTCATTATATGTTTTAATGTTTATTGAAACTTTTACATATATTGACAGATTTTGGATGTACCTCTAACTTTTACATTGTCACTGTATTAGGTGCTGGTCAGTTTTTGTTTAACAATCATTCACATAATGGTTGATGTTTATCTCAAATGTATTACAAAAAAGGTCTCAGCCTCAGATGTTCATTTACTTTACATCACACTTATTTATTTGGTTGACACTTTTATCCAAAGTGACTTAAAATAAGAAGAGCATTTAACATTTTGTCCAGATGCTTAAAAGGACAGAAAGTTTACAAGACCATGTTGCCATGCATGACTGAACTGTACACACCAGTACTTCATGTATCTGCTCTACCGGACTGTTTACACACACACAGCAACATTTGCACTCTATACTGCTCACTTGCATACCAGGAATATTACACTGAATGCACATTTGCACTAATGGACTACTTTCATAACTGCATTACCTCACCTCCTGCACGGTAACTTCAGTAACTGCACTAACTCATCTACTGCACTGTAACTCTATTAACTGGATTTACTCATCTACTGCACCATAACTTCAATAACTGTATTAGTAACTCAGTAACTCTATTAACTGCATCTACTCATCTACTGCACTGTAACTCTATTAACTGCATCTACTCATCTACTGCACCATGACTTCAATAACTGTATTAGTAACTCAGTAACTCTATTAACTGCATCTACTCATCTACTGCACCATAACTTCAATAACTGTATTAGTAACTCAGTAACTCTATTAACTGCATCTACTCATCTACTGCACCATAACTTCAATAACTGTATTAGTAACTCAGTAACTCTATTAACTGCATCTACTCATCTATTGCACCATAACTTCAATAACTGCATTACCTCATCTACTGCACTGTAACTTCAATAACTGCATTACCTCATCTACTGCACTGTAACTTCAATAACTGCATTACCTCATCTACTGCACTGTCACTTCAATAACTGCATTACCTCATCTACTGCACTGTAACTTGAAGGGTTTTAAAGTCATGTTTTTGATCACAATGTTCATTTAAGTACAATCTACGTTTTTATACAGTTTATTTCTTTTTATGGATAACATATAATCAATAATAGAATAGGGTATCATTGTGAGCAAATGTGTGTGTGTGGGGGGTTGAGACCATACTATGTTGCAGAGGGACTTTTTCAACAGGATGTGAAAATGTGTGTGCGCGGCTTTTATTGCTCAACATTCCATAGATGTTGGGGCCTCCGGATAGGCAGTAACAGATGTTACCAAGTTGGAAGATTGCCTTGTTTTTACAGATGCCAAGCTCATTCACAGAAAACAGTTTACACAGGAACTGTGTGTAGCCAGATTGTGTCGTTGTATAATTGGTGGAGAAGAAAACGTCAGCTGAGAACGGGTCCAACGATTGGTCAGGAATCCGAAGCAAGCTTGAAAGACACACCCACACATAAACATATAAATTTGTATTACACTGTCTAGGCGGGGCTGACTCTCTGTAAGACGTTGTGTCTGAGAACAGCCCAGCGCTGAGATTCAACTTAATAAACTTCAACTTTTGTTCATCCGAAGTCCAGTAAGTCCAATTTTTGAACACGCAGGACAGCAGATGTCCAACAAACTTCAATAACTCCATTACCTCATCTACTGCACTATAACTGCATTACCTCATCTACTGCACTGTAACTTCAATAACTGCATTACCTCATCTACTGCACTGTAACTTCAATAACTGCATTACCTCATCTACTGCACTGAAACTTCAATAACTCCATTACCTCATCTACTGCCCTATAACTGCATTTCCTCATCTACTGCACTGTAACTTCAATAACTGCATTACCTCATCTACTGCACTGTAACTTCAATAACTGCATTACCTCATCTACTGCACTGTAACTTCAATAAATGCATTACCTCATCTACTGCACTGTAACTTCAATAACTCCATTACCTCATCTACTGCACTATAACTGCATTACCTCATCTACTGCACTGTAACTTCAATAACTGCATTACCTCATCTACTGCACTGTAACTTCAATAACTGCATTACCTCATCTACTGCACTGTAACTTCAATAACTCCATTACCTCATCTACTGCCCTATAACTGCATTACCTCATCTACTGCACTGTAACTTCAATAACTGCATTACCTCATCTACTGCACTGTAACTTCAATAACTGCATTACCTCATCTACTGCACTGTAACTTCAATAACTGCATTACCTCATCTACTGCACTGTAACTTCAATAACTGCATTACCTCATCTACTGCACTGTAACTTCAATAACTGCATTACCTCATCTACTGCACTGTAACTTCAATAACTGCATTACCTCATCTACTGCACTGTCACTTCAATAACTGCATTACCTCATCTACTGCACTGTAACTTCAATAACTCCATTACCTCATCTACTGCACTATAACTTCAATAACTCCATTAACTCATCTACTGCACTATAACTTCAATAACTGCTTTACCTCATCTACTGCACTATAACTTCAATAACTGCTTTACCTCATCTACTGCACTGTCACTTCAATAACTCCATTAACTCATCTACTGCACTGTAACTTCAATAACTGCACTAACTCATCTACTGCACTGTAACTTCAATAACTGCACTAACTCATCTACTGCACTATAACTTCAATAACTGCATTACCTCATCTACTGCACTATAACTTCAATAACTCCATTAACTCATCTACTGCACTGTAACTTCAATAACTGAATTGCCTCATCTATTGCACTGTAACTAACCAAAGGCAAATTATGCTTTCATGTCCAAATTTGCTGACTTGTTGTCTTATTTTTATTAGACTATTTTAATCTCAAAGATTTTTGTAGCGGCCAGACACACAATAAAGGTCATACATTAGACCTTGTGATTGCAACCAAATGAAATTCTGTCAGAGCAGTCTCCTGTTGACATTGTGTTGACATTGACATCTCTCCTACAGCTAGCCTACTTTCAAGGGCACAAAACGTGTTTTAGAATGCGACCTATCGCATGGACAAACATATTGCCTGTGGCTGTGCAATGGATTGCTGATTATAGTATTGAAAATAACATACATTTTCTTGGACTGACCGATCAATTCGCTTTATAAAACGTTAATCATTATGAGCCGCGGGAATTACATTCGTATTGAATGTAGCAGCGTTTTGGACTTTTAAAGATGTGGTGTCTCAGGAAGACGTGCATTTAAAGCACACCGTTCTTAAAGTCTCTCCACTTATTTGAAATGTTATGGCGGGCCAGGTAAAGATGATTGACTGTCAGCATTTGGACCGCAGAACACCAGTTGACTAGCTCTGTCCTTTAGTGTGGACACATATAGACACCCAGCAGTATTCTTTTATCACGGGCCAATTCACTGTGTGTGTGACTTCAGTGAGTTAATTGATCTTTGTAATGATGTACAGTTATTGCAGTAGTTTACTGTAAATCACCTACAGTAAATAGCTTGCAACAGTGTTGACAATATATTACTGTAGAAACGACTTGTAAGGGCTAACGGTGTAGTTTAAGTGGAAAGTACACGTAAGGAGTCATTTTCACTTTCACTTGTGTGCAGGAGATAGAGAGAGAGAGAACACTATGTTCGTAAAGTTCAGCTGTGTTGTTTGTACGCTGCATTTGTGCGATGAATATTATATAAATGATGGATATGATGCTGGATTTGGAGATCGTTTGAAACTGATAGATGGATCGGTGTCTAAAAGCTAAAAGACTCTGGATATGAACAGCACGCGTTAAGTGAAACTGTTTTCTAGGCAGTGTGTCCGCACATGCTTTAGTTCAGCTTCCTCCTCCTCAAGTCGCATGTTTTGGAAATATTCGTACAGCTGTTTCTGTCTTCTATAGATGTGATCATAATAAAGACTCTGCAGATATTTTAAGAGGTCAATGCTATTCTGTAAGTACTCAAGATTAACATGAGATATACAGACTCTCTGAGTTAGTAGTGTACATACTCACAGCAAGTGGTGAAAACACGTACACCCGGAGCAGTTGGCAGCTATCCGTGCAGTGCCCGGGGAGCAAGTACGGGTAAGGTGCCTTGCTCAATGGGACCTCAGTCGTTACCTGCTGGCCCTTAGAATCTACCCAGCAACCTTCTGGTCACTAGTCCGACTCTCTAACCATTGGTTGCGACTGCTCCTACGCAATTTGCAAAAAACTGACACCTGAAATATGGAAATAAGACTTCTGAAGTACAACACAATAGAGATGGGAATGAGATATGAATATGAGTCTTTCTCGAGAAATAAACAAATGATGAGAGGTGTTGAAGATAAGATCCGGTATAATGACATATAAACACACAAAGAAAGAGAAACAGCAGCAGATACATCAGAGAAACACACAAGCGATGAAAAGTAAGAACTATTTACATTATCATTCCTTTTCAAATGATTCTTTTCATGACTCTGTTTTATAAAAAAATTTGAATTTATCTGAAAATACCTTTAAATGAAAATTAATTTTGAATATTTAAACTGACTTTCTGGAGAGATACAGTTTTAATTTCAATGACATTTACAAAACAAAATAGACACGTGTGGAGGGTTGAAAGAGTTATCTGAAAAGTAATTAAGCTGGGGGAACACAAAGCGAGGGTGTTTGGAGTGTGCTGAGTGTGTGGAGTGTGCGGTGTGCTGCTCTTGGATAAAATGTCCAGGGTCACTTTTAGTCCTGCCCTCATAGACAGTCCACAGTAGCATCTACTGTATGGTGTGTTTGCGGTTTCATAAAAAAATCGTTCTTTCATGAACTCATAATGGCGGTTTAAAACACATGCTTTAATGGTAAAATTCTTACATTTCGCGTGAATCCATAAGCATTTTGGCCATAAGCACTGTAACTTATGTCACTTTAACTGCGTATAAGCAGCGGATCTAAAACAGTCTCTGGTGTAAAATGCCCGCAACACTGCTGTTTCCATGATCAGTGTGAATGTACTAACCTGTTCTAACAATAAGTTTCCTTTTCTATGATTTTTGTTAGAGGAATTTTTTTTTTTATTATTCCTCTTTTTAAATCGCACTTTCAAATATATTTTGAAATTCTATGATTTATAAAGGAATTCATAAATCCGCTTCAAAATGATATACTTATTGCGTGCTTTATGTAGTTTTTTAAGTCCCTTTTCAATTTTAAGTATTTATTGATGGATTAACATTTCATTGATTAATTATTTTTTTAATCACACTTTTTATTGCCCATTAAAAAAAATAATAATAATGACTTTATAATTTTGCCTATTTGTATTTGGATAAAAAAATTAAATTGTAAACAAATGATTATAAATAAATGATGATTGACAAAATTGTGTTTTGTCCTCAGAAATGGGTCAGACTCTATATTTCAGTCTTCTTGTCATTGGTGAGTTTGTGCTCCTGTTTTATGTTAGTTTTAGAATGCCATGTGAATTGATTCTGTGTGTTTTAAAAAACTCAAACCCTCTCTTTCAGCTCTCTGTTCAGTATCTGAAGGCATTCAGCGCCGCTATCACTATATAAAAATTATTAAGACATGGACTGAAGCTCAGAGATACTGCAGAGAGAACTACACAGATCTGGCCACAGTCAACAACATCAATGACATGAACGAGCTCAAGAAGACTGTGAATAACAGTCTGGTGGTTGTCTGGATTGGACTGAAGAAAACAGGTGTTTATAAATGGAAGTGGTCTCTGGGTGATCCTGTGAAATATCTGAACTGGGACACTGGACCATCAACTGACACAAATAATTGTGCTTTTATGAGAAATGGAACATGGCGTCAGCAGAACTGTAATGTGAGGTCACAGTTCATCTGCTACAATGGTGAGTGACAGCAAACCTTCACTTCTCAAATCATGACAAAAATTTCACTCCGGGAGTGTTAAACTATGTTAAAATAGTTTTGTGGGGAGCCGGTGCATAGAATATTATAATTTTATTTCATATCAACTTTATAATAATCAACCCCGGTTGATACATATCATCAATCACGGCTTCTACCCTATCAGATCAAGCGAACTATCCAATAAATAAGGCAGCCGTTCTACATGCATCATCTCTAAAGTCAATCAACATCCATCCACCAACCCGGCTCCTCTCCCCGAACCCGTTTCTCTCGCAGTACACGGGCCTGCTGTAGCCTGATGCTCACGTCTCAAATTTTTTATTTTCTAAAACATTACACATTAATGAAATATATGGCACTATTTCAGCATGGCTGTGATCAGGACAGAGGCATGAGGTTGCAGGCAAAAGCGGTAGTAAATCAGAAACAACAGTTTATTTTTGTGCACTTCCAATAAAGACCCTGAAAAGTTAAACTAGTGTGTTGTAACAAAGTAAGTATAGAAAACTGCAGCTCATAACAAAAACCTCAATTTACTGATACATATGAAAAATGTGACTTTACAACTACAAACTCCACTGTCCCAGGTGCTCAGTTTAACTTTAAAGGGGGAAAAAAGTATGTCATTATTTACACACCCTCTTTTCATATTAAACATGTATGCCTTTCTTTCTTTTGCAAAACACAAAAATATATTTTTAAGAATGTTTCTAACACAACAACGTTGGCTTCTTATCTATGGACACACTAAAATTGCAAGTTAATGGGGACCAAAAGTTTTTTGTTACCAACGTTATTCAAAATATCTTCTGTGTTCTGCTGAAAATAGTAAGTCATACAGGAAAGGAATGTAATGAGGGTGAGTAGACGACAATACACATGGCAGTCAGTAGGGTTAGGTATTGTAAGAATTATTTCCTGTTCCCATCCCGGTTCCAGTTTTGCTAACAATTATGATTTTTCAACTATTTTCCCTAAATTGAATATGTGTTGTTATAAATAAATGTTGTTGAGAAATGTAAACTGTAATACTTGTAACAATGTATGCACACATCCCATATACTCTTCTTTACAAATAATAATGCAGCCAGGAAGGTGTGAGATGGAGTGAGTTCTTCTCACATTTTTAACATGTATGAAAATAAGTATTTTCCATCACTTTGTTTATCACTCTTGAATTGACATCTACACTAAATAATCGAACCCTCCTACATACATAACAACAGCAGTCTATTTACTTTGAGGTCCATTTCCTGTAGCTCAGTGGTAAGAGCATTGTTGTGGGTTTGATCCCAGGGGATTGCAAATAACTATGCAATATGTATAGGATAAAGCAATGTAAGTCGCTTTGGATAAAAGCGTCTGCCAAATGCCTAAATGTAAATGTATACACGTTGAACAGTATGCATGTAAATGCCAATATGAAACAAGTATAATGTAATTTAGTGGCGGCAGGAGGTGCGCACTGTATTTGTACAGTCAAACTAAACAATATCCACAGTTATCAAAGATGCGAGTGCGCATACAGGAAAACTTTGTGTTCGTTAAGACAAGGCGCGACGCGCCTGTGCAGTGTGCATACGGTCAACAATGTGTTTCGCAAAGACGCGGCGTAGGTCAACACCTGTCAAGGCCTCTTGATCTCTTATTCTGGGTGTCACAGAAAAACAGAAGACCAGCAATAACAACCATAGAATTAAGACCAATTACAAATCCATGCAGTCACCAGAGTATTCACATAACTGTAAATATGCAACAATACTCTCTCAGATTCCATTTTTTTGCGGCCCAAATCCAGCCCACACCTTACTCCCCATACCTCCTCATCTGGCCCACATACCGCGTGGAATGAAGGCACTTGGTTGGTCCGCTCCTGTTTGCCAGATTTGGGCCACTGGCATGCCAAAGCTATGCCACATGTCAAACATCAAAACAAATAAAGCAGATCTGACCCAAAACAGTTCATTTCAATTCTGTCCCAGATTTATCCCAAAACCAACACCTTTCTGTGCTCCTGTTTGACAGAATTTGTATTGAGTTTCATTATTATAGTGAGTTATAGTGAGTTTCATTATCATAGCTTTCCTGTAGCTCAGTGGTAAGAGCATTGCGTTAAAAACGCTAGGTTGTGGGTTCGATCACAGGGGATTGCAAATACCTATGTAAAATATATATGATAGGGCAATGCAAGTCGCTTTGGATAAAAGAGCATCCCAAATGCCTAAATGTAAATGTAATGTAAATGATTGAGTTATTAGTGATGAACATCTGCTGTTAACAAACAGCATCACTGCGGAAAAGATGAACAAAAACGGAAAAGAAAAGATTTTCCCAGAAGAACACAACAACTACAACCTGAAATACACCCTAGCTAACAAAAGTTTGTTATAAGAACGTTCCTGAGAGGTTTGTCACGATGCAAAGCTCATTCAGAAATCTTTCATTCTCTGTGGTTCACTTTGAATGATTCAATGATGTCTTGTATTCGAATCGCTAGTGACTGAAAAGTTTAATAGTTTAAATGAATTAGTTCATTCGTGTGCAAGTCGTTCTGAACACAATGTGCGTTCATACTGGCGAACTTGCTGTGTACAGTATACACTGATTCAATGATCCAACTGCACAACTAAAGAAATTACAATGATGTACGTCATGTTCATTTAAGAAAAATACTTAAATCGTACTTTGATGCCAAACAAACAGCCGTGCAACACTGGCTGGCTCTTGATCTGCAACTCTTTTTAGTGCCTCAGTGTGCTGATTACGAAACAGCGCCTCCATTGTGGCGTAATGTCGCAAATGCAGTTACAAATGATAGTCCGTAAAAAAATGGTTGTGCCGCAACATTTTACTGGTTTGGTTGCTTTCTGGGCTGTGACAACCACATGTTTAAAATCTATTGTCTGTACAGATTGGAACTAAACTGAACTAATAGCTGTTGTTGATGACACTGGCGTACACACATGGAACAATAATGTAGGGGATTCATTCCTGCATTTTAAAGGAATATTAAATCCAAAAATTTAAATGTCATCATTTGCTCACCCACCATTCTTACAAACCTGTATAAAAAATCTATTGTGTAGAACACAAATAAAGATACTTTAATTAAAGTCTGTAACTAAACCATTAGGGTCCCCACTGACTTTTATAGTAGTCTTTTGTCCTATCATGGGAATGACCCAATTTGACCCAAAATGACTTCGAAAACAAACTTTTAATAAAATATCTTAATTTGTGTTCAGAATAACAACGAAATGTATACAGTTTTGTAACAACTGGAGGGTGACCAAATGATGACATGCTCATTTAGCTTACGTGCTTCATGTTCTAGATTCCATAAGTGGGTTTTATGCGGTCATACTGTTACTTTTACGTTGTTTTTAAGCGCATCATTTATTTGTGTATTCATGTCACAGACACCCAAATAATCCAATGAGGACTATCATCAAAGTTTTTTTCCACCTATGGAAGCGATCACTTACATTCCCAGCAAAGACACATGGGGTCCAGATGGGTTTTATGTGGGTGGTCTTCTGGGCCTCAGCTGGTTTCATCCGCGGGTTACATGTAGACCCCACATGGGTTAGCCCAAAGGAAATGAACACTGCTTAGTGTGCATACTACAGGCTGATAAATGTGACACTAATGAGATAATGAAGTGATAACAATCAGAATCACTGATGAACACAGAAACAACAACTAACTTCAGCCACAATCCCACAAACACCATAAACATCTTTACTTATTTACATTATTGAGAATAAACATAGTTTATTTTCTGTAAATGTTTTAATGAAAATAAGGGGTTTGATGTCATCGTTATGGTGATCAGTGTTGGTTTTAGTCGGGTGGTTTGACTCTTTTCTCTTGGACTGCTGTAGTTGAGTTTGTTATGGTGAGAAAAGAAAATCAGGAGAAAATTATATTTAATTTAGTTGACTGCATAATAAGTGAACAGTAATCATTTTATGGGTTAAGTTATTGATCTTGTGAGTGACTTTTATATCAGTAATTCAAATAACTTTTCAAAACAGCACAGCTTCATTAGGGATAATTTAACAAGTTAAAAGTAGAACAAGTGCATTGAAATCTTGTAAAACTTACCCACCCACACACAGACATTAACAATCCACATATGAACCTCAACAATGGTGAAATGATTCACGCTGCAATGCATTCTGTGAGTCATGAATGAGGTTTGTATGATGCTTTACATAAGGAGTGGGCAATCCTGGTCCTGGAGGGCCGCAGCTCTGCAGAGTTTAGTTCCAATCCTCATCAAAACACCTGATCCATCTAATCAAGATCTTCAGGATCAGTGTTTCCCAATCCTGGTCCTCTGGGGCTCCACTCTCAGAATTTTTTTCTCAACATCCGGAGAATATTAACTAAATATATTGTGTAAGAATGTTCCATAAATGTAAATTTAAGAATGTTTTGTCCTAACTTTTAGATAACTTTAAAAGAACGTTTGCAAAAGTTGTGCGAACATTCCCTGTTAGCTGGGATAATATTGACTTAACTTACTTGAATAAATTGTAGTCGCACAGTTTCCTCGTCTGACTTGTATCTCCTCAGACCGCGCTCTCCCTGTGTGAGCCGTTACTCCAGCTATTCTCGCCACACTACCTCACCACTAAATAAGACCAAGGTGAAACAGGAAATTAACCCTATATTATATATTTATATTTTTATATATGAAAGAAATTAATATTTTCGTGGTGATTGTAGAAATCTTCTTTTAAATGGCGGACTGGCATCCTGAGCGCATTCCACCACGTACTAGTCAGTTTACACGCATATTCAAATTTTTTTACGGAGTTATTTAATTTTTTATTATTATTTCTAGTATTGTTTTAGAAAGGGTGTACTAAGTGATGTCCAGAGTAGAAGAGTAGAGTTTATTTAAAAAACATAAAGGCATGTATGATGGGTTTTCTGTGCTCACACTCACAAACTGATCACTTAAACTGTGTTTCGATCTATGCTACCTCTGTTCTTAATTCTGTTTGGGAAAGTCACGTTACTCACGGTTATTAGATAGCGTTAGTGTATAATATCATTGATGCATTTATATACAGTATACATACAGGGATTTTTATCACTATACTGCTAATCAGAATTGTAAAATATGTATGTGTAATGACGATTATGATATGTATTTTTCTTTGAGCTAAACTAATTCCTTGACTGAAATTGACGTTTTAAATAACTCATTTCATGGATGTGATCTTGATAGATCTGGTGGAAAATCATATTTGGTGAGTTAAACTCATCCTTATGTTAACATGCAGCTAAAATCGCTACAACGGTTATGTGCCGACTAAGTGGTATCAGAAAACTTCCCCACATTAAAACCACAACACAAAAGTATTTATTTGACTAACATCAGAATAAATGCTTACCCCATTGAATCGTAGCTTTGCAACAAGACATTCATTTTAACACGCTGTTGGTCAGAGACATATTGAGATAAACCTCAAGAGTCAAGAGCTCAACTAAAGCAAATACAGTAATTGTGGATTGTTGAAATTTAGAAAATAGTTCTACATTAATAGCAGATGCAGATGCAAAAGTGATCAACATTTCAACAAATAAACATTGGGGGATGAGGTAAGGGCTGCCTGTGTAGGGCCAGCGCTAAGGGGCTAATGTTTTGACAGCTAGCTAGTGCTAGCTTGCTTGCAGGGTGCGCTCTGGGTTCGGGCCGGTTCCAAGCTCGGCATACTGACCTTGACAGGGGGAGAGTGCTTGGGGTTCTATAAGAACCGGCGTGCTCTGGGCCTGCTCCCCTGACAGTACGCCAAACAATCATACCTTTGACACTACTGCCACCATTATTATTATCTGCATAGGGGAACTTGTGAAACTAATGGGGTGTGATGAACTCATTGCTGTGAACCGATTGACTGAGAGAAATCCAAACAGAAGTAAAGAGAGAATCAAACCCATGCTGCATTACTTCAAGACTTATATCCAAACTTTGAGTGAAGTAAGAATGAATGAAAATCATGAGACTTGAATCTTTATTTTCTTCAACAGAGAGCAGTAAAGGATTCATCATTGAAACTTCTAATAAAACATGGAGTGAAGCTCAGAGTTTCTGCAGACAGTATCATACTGATCTGATCAGTGTGAGGAACCAGACTGACAATCAACTAATCCACAACATCATTAATCACCCTCACACATCTGTCTGGATCGGTCTGTTCAGAGACTCGTGGGAGTGGTCAGATAACACTGAGTCCGGCTTCAGATTCTGGGCGTCTGGTGAACCGAATTATGTTGGATCATCTCCTACAGGCTTCTATACAGAGATCACAGATGTTCAGGGTCAGTTGAATGATGAGGATTGCAGTAAACTTAACCCACCCAGCAAAAGGTCGTCGAAAAGACGTCGAAAAGACGTCAGTGCAAGACGTCCAAACAACGTCCAAATGTGGTCGAAAAGTGAAAGGTGAAACGACGTCTTTTTCGCGTCGTTGATAAGACGTCTTTTTCCGGTCTTTGAGATGACGTCTTTTTCGGGTTGTTGAATGACGTCTATAAAAAGTTTTGTCTTTTTCCAAAACTTGAATTTAACTTAATTTTAAGCATAAAACCATTTTTATGTATTCAATATTATATTATATATCTCAAAATAAGACAACTGACTAAAAGTACAACAAAACATTTATTGTCAGTTACATAACATACATTTGAACATTTGAATAACATTCAAATGAACATTCAACATTTGATCGAAACATTTGAATAACAAAAAGTAATAAGAACACTTTAGTTTGCACGGTGCCCGGTACCGCCAGATCGCCCAGGGGCATGTGTGGTCTCGCATGGCTTTGCCTGTGATGTGGTCGGTGGCCTTGCTGTTTCACATTTTGACTGCATCTGCAATGACAAAGAAAAACACATTTGTTCTCAGTTAGTTACTCAAAAGGAATAATTAATTTGTTGTAAAGATGGTTTAGTTCGCATATAGCCTATATGAAATGCCTCGTTGAGGAATATAGATTTACGGCGCCTTCCGTACAATCACATTGGACCCGGAAAAGGTATTTTACTTTACGACAGCGGCCTTTAACATTATACGGTTCAGATGTAAACAGCACATAGAAGACAGGAAACCAAGTGTGAGCAGTTAATGCAGTACATCCAACGGAAAAGACAGTCTGAAAAATGTCGCGTGAAAGCGTGAAAGAAACTGTCCCCTCAGACTGTCATGTGTCCTTATTCGATGATTATTACTATGATATTTATTAATTTCTTCATAATATGTAATTTTCTTTTGTTGTGAGCAGATGCTTTAGGGTGAGTTTAAATAAAACGGTTAAGTAAAAAGCTTTTACCTCAGAAAAACGGCTGTAGTGTGGTTCACTCAGAAGTGAGTCGGGTGCACTGCGCGTGACGGTCACAGACCACAGTTTATATTCCAGGTTTCGCGGGGTTGGCACGCGCAAGCAAGCAAGAAGAACTATTTTAATATATTTTTTATATATGACATTTTTAATGTCTATATATGGAAACATACCTTGCGTTATACTACTTAATGACAAAAAAGTACATACATTAGAAAAAAATTGTCTCTTTGGTAAAAAGTACACTTTCAAAATATACTTAAATTGCTCTTTTTCCGCGCACTAAATTTATATTTGTATTCTAAAAATTCTGCTTTAGTACTACTGTTTATAAGCCTCCTCAGAGACAAACTCTTAAGTTGAAATCGTTGCTATAGTAACAGTTCCGCTCTATCTAGTAGTAAGTGTTGATGTAGCGGAGCTTTCCTGCTCCGGGAGAAGTTATAGTTCACACTTCCTGTTTATTGATTTATGTGCTTTTAACATACTATGTATGTAGGCATATTTAAAATGTATTTAATTACCACCTGTAACTAAGTGGTAACTAAATACAATTTTATCACATTTCATATTCGTGGTGTCTTAAAACAGGCCGGCCCAGCCTGTGTTTGTGCCCTAGACAAGATTTTAGATTGGCTGAGTACACTTATGTTTTTAAGATTATCTGAAGTAGTAGGCTAATAGATCTAATACAAATTGTGTAATTACTAAAAAGTATAAAATTTGTGTACAAAAGGAGAGCACTATAAGTACATAATGTAAGTGTACTTTTTATCATCTGACTAGGCTAGATATAATTTTAATTAATACATTTTAGATTATGTATTTTTTAACATTCAGTAAATAATGTTTAGTTTTTATCACACACATTTCTTGAAAAATATTGTGGTATCGTAAATGGACTCAATGAGTCCTTTGGCCGGTTGTATAATTGTCTTATGTTCATTTTATAGATATGACCTGAAATAAAAATTGATTTCCTTAAGTAAACGAAAACATTTATAATTATTAAATATGAGATTTAAAATCTTACCTGTTTCCCTTTTTTTCAATGAGATGTGCAGTGAAGAACCTTCTCATCCAATGATCTTTTTCTTCCATGGCATCAAAATTTACTTGTCGCAGAATGAAGGCATTGGTTTTGAAATTTGAAATGAATATTGTTTAAGATCAAGTTTTCATTTTCTCAAATCCACTGCAATCGTGGCCATGTCAAAAACCTTATTCAAAATATCTCCCTTTGTGTTCAGCAGAACAAATACATTAACACAGGTTTGGGACAATTAGTAAATTATGACAGAATCATAATTTTTGGTAAAACTATTCTGAATTTGCCTCAAAGAAGCTAATTTTGTAGTTTCATCTAAACATAGAACCCAGTTTATTGTAGAGCTCCATTAATGTGCAGCAACTGAAAATTCTGGAGTTTGCTTTTGGATGAGAAAAGATCATTTTTGTGCTTTGGTCAACGACTTTGTCAATATTGATTGACAATGATGATCAGGTATAACATTAATGCTTGTTTTTGGCGCTGTAAAAAAACTGTAATTTTGTAAAACAAAAACCGGAAAAAAACTAATGCACTCTTTAAATTGCGGAGAACGGTTGCGTGATAAGTAAGGGAAACTCTCACGAATGCAACATTATGAGCAACTATTAACAACAAATCGACCAACCAAGAAACGTCTGAAAGGTATGTGCATCATGAAGAAGCGGGGAAAACCCTTTATAAAAATAAATTAGCAGCCGTTTTTATCAAGAAACTACTGCAATGTGATTTTCTTTTCATGTCAATGTGAACGGATTTAACAACGGCCAATTTTCAACTATTTTTTTTGGACTAAAGTTGGACGAAATTTAGACGGACGAAAAAGACAAATTTTCGATGTCGATCTTTGGGCTAATTACGACCAGATTTCGACGGACCAAAAAAAGACCAGATGCCGAGGTCGATTTTTGGGCTAATTTCGACCACATTTCGACGGACCAAAAAAAGACCAGATTTCGACGTCGATTTTTGGGCTAATTTCGACCACATTTCGACGGACCAAAAAAAGACCAGATTTCGACGTCGATTTTTGGGCTAATTTCGACCACATTTCGACGGACCAAAAAAAGACCAGATTTCGACGTCGATTTTTGGGCTAAAAGACGGCCAGGACGGGCCGACTTGATTTAGCCCAGAAAAAGACGTCCAAATGACGTCTAGTGCTGGGTGGGAAGCGCTTTGTGTGTCATGAAGGTGAGTAACAAAAGTTTTCATTTAATAGTCTTGTTTTTTGTTGAATATATGGCAGCATTTCCCAGTCAACACGTCGCTGAGGTCACACGATGATCACAGTGATGTCACACCATTCTCATACTGTGACTGTATGAGTTATATGTGAGCTCAATATGAATTTATTTTATTTAGTCACCATTATGGTGATGAGTGTTCACCTTTAATTTTTAGATACTAGTATTAATTTGCCTGCTGTCTTTGTTGCTTTATGAATCATAGTTGTTAAAGCAAAGAGTAAACTGAAGAGCACCAATTCTGAGAAAACCGGTTCGCCAGATAATGATGTACTGATCTCATGTTGAATCTTTAGTCTGGTTATCATTTTAACACAATTTTACAGCTTGAGACTGAGCAGTGTTTTGGCAGATGAAATGTTTGGGTGGATTTCATCATTGATTAAATGCTATAAAGTTTAATGCGGCACTATGTAGGATTGGCCTCTTTGTCGCCATCTCATTTTGTAATTGCTACTTATGTGGAGGTGATGTGCGGAGGCTGTGTTGATGTGTCCTGGGTCATTTCCATACCTGCCAACACTACATCTGTGCTAATTCGCGCCACATGATATACAGACATGGTGAGATAATTTCTAAATCATAATCCCGTGCGAATAGGGCTTAATTACATTTATCACAATGACATAAAGAGAAAAAGAACAACCAATGAAACTGTACCCGTCTGTATTAACACAGCAATTTAGCTACGTTTTTTGTGTTATCTATTGAAATATTGAAATGTCTTACCTGTTCAGAAGAAATAAAGTCATGTCTGCATCCGTTTACAATCCTTTCTGTTCTGTTCTGCTCTTTGTGTCAGATGCCTTGCTCCACTCGACAGTCAGATAATGCCTCACAATGACAACAGACTGAAGAGAATCATTTTGAATGCTTTACTGTCATGGGATAACATAAACTGTAAAATACAAATAGAGAATTCAAAGAATACTATAATTGATAACATGCTCACATTAGGGCAATAAAGGCAATTTGCGTGGTACATACCCAGCTAATAAACGTTTGTATAAGAATGTTGTAAAAGCATTCAAAGTGTCCAGTTTAAGAAATGTTTTAACACAATCAGACAATCAGTAGATACAAAATTGTCTAAATATTATGATAGAATGGAAATTAAAATACCATAAATATATTTACTGGTTCACATAACTTCATAACATTTGTCAAATGTTTACTAAAAAAATAGAATCAGAGATTATATTTAGTAAACTATAATTGTATAAATGAGAGACAGTGATCCAATATTGTCTGCCATGTTGAAGTGTAGTTTCATGATGAAACTGATCTCAGTTCAGTCTCAGTGTTTGCGTTTCGTTCTCATGTTCAGTTGTTTCTGTTTATTGTGTGTTCAGATGAGCTGATATTGATCCAGAAGAATCTGAGCTGGACTGAAGCTGTGAGATACTGCAGAGAGAATCATGTGGATCTGGTTTCAGTGGATTCAGAGAAGATTCAGCTCTGGGTGAAAGCAGCGGTTCATCAGGCCTCGACTGCTGAGGTGTGGATGGGGTTACACTATTACTGTCTCATGAATCTCTGGATCTGGGTACGAGGAGAGGTCGTCTGCTATCAGAATTGGGCTCCATGGGTTCAGATTCAACTGAAGGACTGCAGCGGTGAACACAGAGCCGGAGCGGTTCAGTCTGCAGGAGATCGTAAGTGGATCAGCCTTCCTCGATCTCACAAACTCAACTTCATCTGCACCAGAAATAAAGAAAATTAATCATGTGTGTCTGTTACTTTCTGTGATGTAGACCACTTCAGATGATTTAAACACGCTGGTCCAGAAGAACTTCCAGTCTCAGTTTTTTTAAACAACCAATAGAACATTTATAACCAATAAACCAAAATGTTAAACTAATATATTTAAGATTTAAATTTTTATGAAAGATTTACAAAGAGATAAACATAAAGGGAAAAAAAATCCAGTGTTTGTGGACCAGTGTTTACATTACTGGCATTTATTTGTGGATGTCAAGAGGATGTCATGAGTTTAATAACACATGATAGTGATGTGTTTGTTTACTGCTTTAGGTCTTTCAGCTCATTGTGTTATTTGAGCACTTTGTCATCTTTATAAATATCTGCTTGATCTCTGCTTGATCTGTCCTGTTCCTTTTTTTATAAATTACGAATATGAGCATGAAGTTAAAGAACATGATTAGACTCATAAAGATAACGGTTACACTGCATTTAACTTCATGTAGTGTTCTTGTAGACTTTTCTAAAAATAAACTTTTTCTCACCCTCGAACACTCTGTCTTGTCATGTAAAAGGTAAAACAATGGTTTGACTGATAGCCGCCAAGCTACTGTGGTTCTTAATTCTGGTCCACACGACTCCCATCCGCATATTTTGTTTGCGTCTCTTACTGCTTCAGAGGTTCATCACTGATTGTGATATGATTTTTAATATATGGAATATTTCTACATACATGTTTTTTACTCTGAACTGTGCGACCGTGAGTTAAACTGATATTTCATGTTTATAGCAACAAACTTTGTTCACAAATACCTTTGTGAAATGTGTTGAAAATTATGTTATATACACATATTTTTATGTTGGGTCTTTTTTTTGTGAGGGGCTTTAAGATAATCATTCCTTTTTGCTTGATAATGTTTTTGTGTTATTTGCATTATTGAATATATTCCTTTATTTAGCCCTTAGTTTTTTTTCACTGTCGTCTTTTGGGTGTAACGGTGATATATTATTTGCCACGAGCTTCCGGAGTAATATACTGTAAAAATTGCAAATTAATTATTTTTTTGATCAGAGTTTCTTCTGGTCTGGCGCCCGAACAATTTCGATTAAGGTTTAAATCTATCTTCTAAGTTTAAATGTAAATTTCGAGGCGGACACCATTACACACTTAGATGATTTTAATCAATATACAATCTACACTGATGAATAACTATTGAGGGTTAGCAAATATTACCCATGCAAATCAGTTAAATTTGACTTACATATACTAGGTAGCAAAGAAAACTACATGTAAACTTCCTGAATCTAAAAATAGATAAAGTCTACCCTCATATTTCTCAATATTAATTACTTATAAAAATGAAGTAATATTAGTTTATATTACCAACAACAGTTAATCTACTTATGAATGATAAATTGTCATGAACTGAGGGAGAGACAAGGCAGGAGAACCCAATTGCAGGCAGAGGCAGGACGACGGGAGGGGGTTAACAGGTAAATTATTATACAAATGACACTACAAAACGGTCAAAACAAAACCCACAATGGGGAAAACAAGACAGGATAAATTATAATCTTTTACAAGGACACTGACTGACTAAACTACAAAAAACAAACACTTGAAGAGAACACTGACTAAACTTACTAAGAACAGGACTGGATAACAGAGACTGGGAGGACAAGGTAACTATAGACAGCAACAGCATAACATGCACGACCAGAGCATGCAGACGGGCACAACATCGACAATGACCGACACAAGACAATGAAACATGAGGACTCTTTAAATGGAACAAACACAGGATAATTAACGAGAAACAGGTGCTGGGGATTAGCACTAAGGAGAGGCTGACGAGGAACGAGATGTAGGGAACAATGACAAGACGCGAGAAAGAACTATGTCTTTCCCAAATAAAACCATCAGGCAATGCCATGGCTACACTTGAGACAGGAATAAAACATGACATGATAGTGGAACCATGACAATAAATATTGAATAATTAAACACTAAATATGACTTATTCAGAGAAGCATAAATTGACCTACAAATGGGGAGATGACATCAATTGCTTTTATTGACCAAATAACAAACGTCTACAAAACCCCTTTCTGACAATGAACACAAGATTACTTTGACGTCACCAATATTGTTCTCTGGGCAAACCCACAGTGGGCTGGCCCACAGACAACTCCCGTTGCGGCCACATGGGCAAACCACGTGGGCCCTACATTGGATAACCCATGCGGGTCCCACTTGGGGTCTGGTGTGGGATTGCACTGCCCACACTGTCCCACAGTAAACCCCGTGGGCCCACACAGGCATGTCTGCTGGGAACTTGTATGCATATAAACTATATTGCATTTAGACGGTACCAAGCTGTTTTTTTAACTTATTAAGTGAGGAAACTCAAATATTGAAGCCCTAATTACGAAAGTGAATTATAGCCTGTTATAATATACATCAAGAGATTGCTATTGTGAAAGAGTTCCAAAATACCTTTAACTATCATGTTTCAGCTCCCGGAAAAATTCAGAGGGAAAGTTTCCAGAAACTCGTAAGTTTGAGAAACTATCATAAAATCAGTCCATGCATGACAGCATTTCTGAAGACAAACACATACACATTTAAAAGGCAGTTTTATCCATAGAAAGTTGTAATGCATTGGAATAAGTTATTTTCCAAAAAAAGAAAAATCTCAGCAAACTGAGACCACTTTCACTGCACCTATGTATTGTTGTTCTTTTGTTGCAAAAATGGCTTCTAATGTTTTTCCCTATGTTATAAGTCGCTTTGTATAAAAGCATCTGCTAAATGTAAATGTAGAACTGTTATGAAACTGAAACATGAAGTTCTCTGTTCAAACACAGTCATATCTGATCATGAATCAAAAGTGAATGAATCAGATCCACGGCTCTAAAGAATAGCCTGTTTAAGCATAACTAATGCATACATATGAGTGAAATAAAACTCAGAATATTGTGGAATTTATAGCTTCTATGGAGGGATCGAAATACAGATATGAATACAAAGTGTCTTTTGAGGTTTTTTTTTTTGCATGAAGGTCATCTAATGCACAGAAAGCAAACAGTTCTGTTGTGAGAGGACAAAGAAATGCAAAATCACTTAATCACTTCTTCTCTATTCACCTCATCAGCTTAATAGATCGTTTCATACAGAAAACTAAAGCTTATGATGCAGTCAGTGGCATAGCACATGAGCGGGGAGCAGGTTAATATTGTTTCATTAAAGTCAAAGTAAGTCAAAGTAAGCAATAATTTCTTATGCAACCCCTATTTGATCAGGCAAAGTATTAACAAGACCTATGGAAATTCATTAAACATGTTAGAATGCAATAACATGTGGACAATAACATCAAAAAATAAACAAAAAGACAACTAACAGACAACAAACAAACTTTCAAAAGCTGACCAAAAATACATCCAATAAATCAAATCTTCACTTGAGTTTGTTTGTCAAAGGAAATATAAGTCACTGACTGAAACCTAATAAATTTGTGTTTATATTGTTGTGGAGTGGGTTTATTTGTATAATTATGTGTGTTTGTGTTTTATTTGCGAGTGGTTTTGTTCAGGGAGGATTAAAGCTCTCTGCAGGCGTCTTCAGGTTCAGTTTTTCCTCCTCTGATAGCGGCATAAGTCACATCACCAGCAGACTGAACCTGAATGAACATTACAGAAACCATCACACATGTTTTATCCCACATAATTTATTAAAGCAAGATGTTACATCTACATATTAAGGCAATATCTCTGGATCAGGAAAGTATATAGTGCTCTTATATCAGCATGGCTGTAATTAGGTTTGTGCTAGAAGTAGCAGGAACGATGTTGATGGTGTCATATGTTCCATTATTGTCATTCTTAGATGCGACCTTAAGGCAAGGAAATATACATCAACACAATGTATTAGATTTTTTTCATCCATCATGAATAAGACGTCAGTCTCAATGATTATATCTCACATATCAACCCGTTACTATACTCACCACAGGGTCTCCAGACAATCTTTGATCTGTAAAATAAACATGTCTCATTGCATCTTAATCATTAAATAGGTCTGCAAAACACATTATGCTTTAAAGGCATACCAGTTAGTCAATATTGAGTGATGGAAAAATCCATGAGTAACAGGCGACTGCAATTGCAGATAAAGTGAAAAAAATTGAAAGTCATCAGCATAACAGTGGCAGACTAGGACAGCCGATAATGTAACAGATCATGTCACAAACATTCAAATAACATAAAACTGATGTTGTAAATGGGATTTATAAACTCACCTGATCTTTTTCTTTAAATCACACAAAGAACAGCAGCAGTACGTAGAAGAAGTAATGGAGTGATCACAGCAATAGTCACTGTATGAGAGCTTGTCTCTGAGAAAGAAAAATAAGAATATAATAAAGCAATAAGCCCCAAGAAGCCGTGGGTTACAGTGCATTTTATAACAGCTAAGGGGCATTGTTAGGCACGACGCGAAGCGGAGAAATGATAAGCTGAAATCCATCATCATAATCACAGTAATTTGAAAACAGCTGACAGAAGAGAGAGAGACAGATGTGTTTGCTCTTATCTCAGTCTGTGATGATGATGATGATGATGAAGATGATGATGATGATGATGATGAAGACACTGAAACACAAATCACACAACACACTCTCAGTACTCATGAGTTTCAGTGAAAACACAAGAGATAAAGAGAACTCTGATCTGAAGTTAAACATGTGTTCATATAAATGAAGAGAAACACTGACCATGAAGAACATGTAGTAAAACATCTGAATCAGATCCATGATGACGTTCATTCACATATTGTCTGCAGATGTAAACTCCACCATCATGTTGTGTTGTGTTATAGATGTTGAGAGAGCAGTCAGATGTCAGACTCAATTATGCTTGTTTAGACAAAGTCGGGCCGAGAACCAAAACAACCTTGTAGCCAATCAGCAGTAAGGTTCACAGTGCACAGGACAGACATTAGTCAAGCCGAGCGTTGACATAAGCGAAAGATGGGGTTAGGGGTGTTACTGTTTTGGTGATTTGAACATCAACAATGACTATGAGAAATGGGACACCCTGCCTTTAATGACAGATAGACTTTTATTATTTTTACTTCAGATAAATCTGAAGATCTGACAGAATGTGATCTAGTTCCTTTATCATTGGGTGCATTCGTATTTGGCATTAACATGTGATCTCGGTGATCCGAACAAGCAGATCAGATCTTCAGACAATCAGGACACAGTGTGTTTACACTTGTCATCATCATTGGCTTCCACATCTGGACACCCTTTAGCGGATATATTTCACACAACACGTATAACAGGAAGCATTTTACAGATTTGATAAACTGGAAAGTATTCGCCGCAGTCATGTTGAAATCGAGGCAGCGGTAAAACACGGTTAAAACGATTAATGATCTTATATGTGAAAGTATAAGTAGAGGATGTTTGTAAATTCACACAAGCTTTTGAACTTGAGCTGTGGCGGGTTTCAATCGCACACACACACACAAACACACGCAAACACACACACACACACACACACACACACACACACATACACATGCGCACACACACAAACACACACACACAGCCTCTAACAGTGTTTTTAAACACATCATTTATTTATTCTTGTCACAGAAACATAAAATATACTCATTGGTATACCGCAGTTACTATGATCAAAAGTGACCACTTACATCTTTCTCACACAGCAAAGTCACTGGTGTCAAATGTACACTCGCTGGTGTATGCAGTATATGAGTCTGTACCTACGGGTGTACAAATTTACACTGAAGCAGAGTCTTTCTGGTGTGAAATGTTCATTTATTCAAGCAGTTAATGAATCAATTGAGTTGACTTAACAAGTGATGATTGATCTTTAGTGATGAACACCTGCTGTTCATGATCAGAGTCCACTGAAGAAGTGAACAAGAACAGGAAAATAAAGACTGCAGCCACACAGATACATGTCATATAAATACACAATCAGATATGCTGATAAAATACATATTTACATGTAATTAAATGACAATTTTGTGATATAAAATAATGTAAATTGTTATAATAGATTCAGTGATAAAATGCAATTTTAAAGATTTGATCAGAGGATCCTAAAACATTTCTCACACATGCTAAGACTTCAACACTCATCCTACAAAACTCAACAGTGGTGGTAAAAATAAGCAAATGCATGCTGGGTGTCATTGTTAAATTTGATTAGATTAGATTAGATTAGATTAGATTCAACTTTATTGTCATTACACATATACAAGTACAGTGTAACGAAATGTAGTTTAGGTCTAACCAGAAGTGCAATTAGCAAGTGCAGATATACAGTGTGAATAAATACAGAATACAATATTAGGAAAATAATTTACGATGGGCATGTACTATGAAAATATCTCAATCGGTACGTACTATGAACAATATATACAGAAGGCTATATACTGTGAACATTAATGTACAGGAGGTTATGAACAGCTAACAATATAGACTATACAATAGTGCAAGTGACTTGAGTGTGCATTAGTTACAGACATTAGCTATTAAAGTTACAGTGCAGTAGATGAGATAATGCAGTTATTAAAGGTACGGTGCAGTACATGAGTTAATGCAGTTATTAAAGGTACGTGCAATACATGAGTAGATGCAGATATACAGTTACAGTGCAGTAGATGAGTTAGTGCAGTTATTAAAGTTACAGTGCAGTAGATGAGTTAATGTGGTTATTAAAGGTACGGTGCAGTACATGAGTAGATGCAGATATACAGTTACAGTGCAGTAGATGAGTTAGTGCAGTTATTGAAGCTATAGTGCAATAGATGAGTAGATGAAGTTAGTTATGCGATAGATGCAATGCAATAGATGAGTTAGAGTGCAGTAGGTGAGTTAGTGCAGTTATTGAAGTTACAGTGCAGTAGATGAGTTAATGCAGTTATTAAAGGTACGTGCAATACATGAGTAGATGCAGATATACAGTTACAGTGCAGTAGATGAGTTAGTGCAGTTATTGAAGCTATAGTGCAATAGATGAGTAGATGAAGTTAGTTATGCGATAGATGCAATGCAATAGATGAGTTAGAGTGCAGTAGGTGAGTTAGTGCAGTTATTGAAGTTACAGTGCAGTAGGTGAGTTAGTGCAGTTATTGAAGTTACAGTGCAGTAGATGAGTTAGTGCAGTTATTGAAGTTACAGTGCAGTAGATGAGTAAATTCAGTTATTAAGGTTACAGTGCAGAAGATGAGTTAATGCAGTTATGAAAGTAGTCCATTAGTGCAAATGAGCATTCAGTGTAATATTCCTGGTGTGCAAGTGAGCAGTATAGAGTGCAAATGATGCTGTGTGTGTGTAAACAGTCCGGTAGAGCAGATACATGAAGTACTGGTGTGTACAGTTCAGTCATGCATGGCAGCCCTGTAGTGCAATGTAAACATTGTAATAGCAGCATTAAGTTAAAGTTATGAGAGGTAGTGAAATCAGTGGGGAGCAGAGTTCAATAATGAAACAGCTCTGGGAAAAAAGCTGTTTCCTAGTCTGCTGGTTCTTGTCCGGAGGCACCTGAAGCGCCTACCGGAAGGCAGGAGAGTAAACAGTCTATGAGCGGGGTGAGAGGAGTCCTTGAGAATGCTGCGAGCTCGACGCAGACAGCATTTCTTCTGGATGTCCTCAATGGAAGGGAGTGTAGTTCCTGTGATGCGCTGGGCTGTTTTCACCACCCGCTGCAGTGCCTTGCGCTCAGCAACAGAACAGTTCCCGTACCAGACTGTGACACAGTTGGTCAGGATGCTCTCTATCGTGCAGCGATAGAAGTTCACCAGGATAGTTGAAGACAGTTGGTTCTTCTTCAGTGTCCTCAGAAAGAAGAGACGCTGGTGAGCCTTCTTGACCAGGCATAAGGTGTTGGTGGTCCAGGACAGGTCCTCCGAAATGTGGGTCCCCAGGAACTTAAAACTGGAAACACGTTCAACAGCCGTCCCGTTAATGTGGATGGGGTCGTGTGTGCCTCCTTTCGCCTTCCTGAAGTCCAAGATGATCTCCTTTGTCTTGGAGGTGTTAAGGAGCAGGTTGTTGTTTGAGCACCATGTGGCCAGGTGCCGTACCTCCTCCCTGTAAGCAGTCTCATCTTTGTTTCTGATGAGACCGATCACTGTTGTATCGTCTGCAAACTTGATGAGGGAGTTAGATCAATTCACAGGCCTGCAGTCGAGTGTGAAAAGGGAGTAGAGAAAGGGGCTCAGTACGCAGCCCTGTGGTACACCAGTGTTGAGGGTGGTTATGGTGGAGCAGATGTTGCCTAACCTAACAAGCTGAGGCCTATTCGTCAGGAAATCCATAATCCAGTTGCAGGTTGAATTGTTTATGCCTAGGTTTCCAAGTTTGATGATTAGCTTGGAAGGGATTACGGTATTGAATGCAGAGCTGAAGTCTACAAACAGCATGCGTGCATAAGTGTCCTTATTGTCCAGATGTGTGAGCACGGAGTGCAGCGCCATGGACACTGCATCATCTGTGCTCCTATTGCTACGGTAGGCAAATTGGTATGGGTCCAGTGTGGATGGTAAAGAGTCTTTTAGATGTGACAGGACCAGCCGCTCGAAGCACTTCATAACAATGGGTGTGAGTGCTACAGGGCGGTAGTCGTTCAGGCATGTCGGGCTGGAATGTTTCGGAATGGGCACAATGGAGGTGGATTTGAAACATGCTGGAACCACTGCTTGGGCGAGGGACAGGTTGAAGATGTCCGTGAAGACCCCAGCGAGCTGCTCCGCACATGCCCTGAGTACGCGACCAGGGATGCCATCAGGGCCAGCAGCCTTGCGCGCGTTTATCCGGCTTAGTGCAGTGAAAACATCTGTGGAATTTACTGTGATGATTGGGTGGTCGGTGGAAGGTGTGAGCCTGGTGGCGGGTTCCTTATTGTCTCTCTCAAAGCGTGCATAAAAGTCATTAAGCTCGTTCAGAAAGGCAGCATCTGTGGTTATGGGGATGGAGTGGTTGGGTTTATAGTCACTAATGGCCTGGATGCCCTGCCACATGCGTCGAGGGTCAGAATTGGTAAAATGCTCCTCTAGCTTCAACTTGTAGCAGTGCTTGGCCTTTTTGATGCCCCTCTTCAGATTTGCCCTGGAAGTACTATAGGCATGTTCATCACCTGATCTGAAGGCGGTGTTGCGTGCTTTTAACAGGAGGCGCACTTCCTTGTTCATCCATGGCTTCTGATTAGGGTATATGGTGATCTCCTTTTGATTTGTGACACTATCAATGGTGGTATTGATGTAGTCCAATACAGAGGAGGTGTAGCTGTCTATATCCGTGTGAGAGCCACTGGTGGCCTGAGAAGCAAACATACTCCAGTCTGTGTGTAGAAACCTTTCCTGGAGTGTGAAGTCTGCCCCCGCAGGCCACACCTTGATGGTCTTCACTGATGGCTTCACACGATTAATGAGAGGTGAATACTTGGGGGTGAGGAACAAAGAAAGGTGATCAGATTGACCCAGGTGGGGGAGGGGGGTTGCGGTGTAAGCTTCAGCCATGTTTGTATAGACATGATCTAAAGTTTTGTTTCCTCTTGTGTGGCAGGAAACATGCTGGTGAAATTTAGGGAGCACTGTCTTTAAGTTAGAGTGATTAAAATCTCCCGCAACAATAAATGCAGCCTCTGGGTGAGCAGTATGTTGTTTACTGATGGCTGCATGAAGTTCTTTCATAGCAAGCTTGGCATCAGCATCCGGTGGAATATAAGCTGCCGTTATAATGGTTGACGTGAATTCCCGTGGCAGATAAAACGGTCTACATTTAACCATGAGAAACTCAAGGTTAGCCGAGCAGTGTCTCCCGACAATAACAGAGTTCGTGCACCAAGCTTTATTGACATAAATGCACAGTCCACCTCCTCTTGTCTTACCGGATTCCTCTGCCGTTCTATCCGCGCGGTGTGTGTTGTAGCCCGCTAACTCAATAGCGTTGTCCGGTATGCCGCTGTGAAGCCATGTTTCCGTGAAGAGTATGACATTGCAGTTCAAAAGTTTTTTGTTGTTGATGATGCGGAGTCGAATCTCATCCATTTTGTTCACTAATGATCGTACATTAGCAAGGAAAATGCTGGGTAAAGAGAGCCGGTGTGGTTTTAGCTGTAGCTTAGCTCTTAGCCCTCCGCGTTTTCCCCGCCTCTGTTTACGATCTCGGCGCCGCCGGCGAGCACTTCCGCCCGGCCGTGTGGGGTGCGTAGCATCGGGTGTTTTGGCGATCTCAGGGACGAGTTGAATGTTGCTGATATAACTTCCGGGAATGCGCAAACCGATATCCAAAAGCTCATGCCGGGTGTACGTTGTGAATGCACAACTGTTCTTAACGAACAGGCCCGAGATGAGCAAGAAAAACACTATATAATTGCTAAAACTGGAGAGACGCTGAGCCTCGCGATGTTCACGCGCCGCCATCTTGGTCTAAAAAGCTATTCTATTACCAAGCATGCACTGCAGCATGTGCGTTTTATTGATTGTAACCGTTATTATGTTTGCTTGACAGAGCCAACATACTGTTCTTTGTTCTAAGCTTATTATTATTATTATTATTATTATTATTATTATTATAATGATCCCAAACATTTCTGACTGCTACTCCTCCTAGAGCTTTCAAGCTACATGCACCAAACTTTCCACAAACCTTCAAAACTGGTCTGACTTGAGTTGCTATATCTTTTTAAACTGATCCAGGTTCTGGTTTTCAAAATCCAGTCTCTCAAAACCACCAAATTTCCCATAGATTTAACATTGTGTGACGGGGGTAAGAGACACAACACAGACATGGCGGTGGTGTAAGCAACCCCAACGGGGATTTTAATGCACAACTCATAAATAAACATAAAAAAAAGGGTATAATCCAGGGTGCTCGCCGCCGCTCCGTGCTTGGGCAATCGGGTCCTCCGTGTCCTCCTCACTGGGGACATTCTCGCTCTCACTCGGGGGTATGTGAGACACAGCATATGGTGCTGTATCCTGGGACCTCGAGTGCTGGGAGAAGGCGTCTTATATGCCCAGCTAATCGGCTAAGGTGCGATCAATCAGTGCTAGCTGCCGGCCTGTGTCCCAGGTGACGCTGATCCCAGAACAGCGCCTCGTCACAATTGCGACAAACTTTGACGGCTCATAACTCAAAACGAGGATGTCGTACAAACTTGCAAGTTAACACATTTGAAGAGTCTGGCAGGCTCTATAAGAAAATAACTCACAATGGGGTGTCAGTTGCACCCCTGGGGTGTAAGAGCCCCCCAAAAATCTCCCCTATACTTATAATGGAAGAGGAAATATACCCATATAAGGCGTCATAAATGTCCTGTGTTGAATACCTTCGCAGTACAACCACTTAGGACAAGGGGGTGGGCTCATTTTAATCAGGCAACCAATCAGTATCCCAGAAACATAATTAAGTTACGAACCCACGCCCATAGCGGCCATTTAAAGCAACCTAGCAACCGCTCCCATAGACTCCCATTATAAAAAGTCCAGATGGATATCTTTGCAGCACAGTGTCGAAGAGACAAGGGGGTGGGCTCATTTGACTTAGGCAACCAATCAGTATCCCTGAAACTCCATTAAACTACGAAGCAAAGCCTGTTAACCTGTTAACTGTAAACATGTTAACTTATCAACCACTTAACAGACCTATAACTCTACATCAGAACATCATAGAGACACAGGGGTTGGTTCGTTTTACTCATTGCTTAGAGTATCATCAACTGACAGATGCTAAGCCACGCCCATAGCAACCAAACAGGTTAGCCTAGCAACCGTTTTGCAAGACCTATAACTCTACATCAGAACAGCCACCTGGGAGCGACCAAGGCTTTTCCGCCCCGACGGGCTGCACCCCAGCAGCATTTGAGCGGAAATTCTGTCTGACATCATCTCAAAGACGCTACGCACCATTTGACTAGTAAGTACAAATTTTAACCATAGTCTGTGTTCCTCTCACCCAACTGTTAAGAATGTTACTGTTAAGAATGTTACTGCTTTCAAATGCATAGAGACTGTGTCTGTCCCCCGAATAATACAACCAAATAATTATTTATTTAAAAGTCAGAGAAAAAACCTTATCATGATTAAACCAAAAGACAATATATTTAATGAGCAAAACCAACGTCTAAAGTTTGGGCTACTTAATATTAGATCACTAAATCCAAAGGCAGTTATTGTAAATGAAATGATTACAGACAACAGTTTTGATATACTTTGCCTTACTGAAACCTGGCTTAAGCCAAATGATTACTTCGGTCTAAATGAGTTTACTCCACCAAGCTACGGTATTCATGAGCCACGTCCGGTTGGTCGAGGTGGCGGTGTCGCAACAATCTTTAGAGACTTTCTTACCGTTACTCGGAGAACAATGCATACATTTAAATCATTTGAAATGCTTGCGTTGAACATAACAGTTCCAAAAAAAAGTAAAAAATCATTGGTCTCTCTTACATTGGTTACTGTGTATAGACCCCCTGGGCCTCACACTAATTTTTAGATAGAGTTCACAGACTTCTTATCGGAACTATTGGTTAACGTCGATAAACTACTGATTGTTGGAGATTTTAATATCCACGTAGATATTGCTAACGATCCATTAGCTGTGGCGTTTAAAGAACTACTAGACTCTTGGGGTGTAACACAATACATCAATAGACCTACTCATCGACTTAATCATACCCTAGACTTGATTATATCTTACGGAGCCGATCTAACCAATATCGATATTATACCTCAAAGCGACGATGTTTCCGATCACCATCTCATAACATGTACACTGCGCACTGCAGAAATCAGTTGTATATCTCGTTATCGACAGGGTAGAACAATCACCTCAACTACTAAAGATAGTTTGGTAAAGAACTTGCCAGATCTGACTCCTCTAATAACCTTTCCAACTAATATAGAATCGCTCGATGACATGACCAGCAACATGGGCACCATTTTCTCTAATACATTAGAAGCGGTCGCACCTATGAAGTCAAAAAGGATAAATGAAGAGATCATAGCACCATGGTGTAATAACACCACTCGCGCCCTAAAAAGAGAAACTTGTAAACTGGAGCGAAAATGGAAACAAACCCAATACAAGGTCTTTAAAATTGCATGGAAAGAGAGTGCAAGCTGTTACAAAAAGGCACTAAAAGTAGCAAAAGCCGAGCACTTCCGTAACCTCATAGAAAATAACAAAAACAATCCAAGGTTTTTATTTAGTACAATTGCTAGACTAACAAACAAACAGACTCCACCTGACCTGGGTATTCCGCCACACCTTGGTAGCAATGAATTCATGAAGTTTTTTACTGAGAAAATAGAAATAATACGAGACAACATCGCTAAAACCAAACCTCCAAGTGTGTCGGAAGAATTAGTTTTAACCGTCACCCAAAAAGAAAAGCTAGAGTGCTTTTCTCCTATAAATCAGGAAGATTTAATTAAAATTATTGCAACATCCAAATCGACGACATGCTTATTAGGCCCCATTCCGTCTACTTTATTAAAAGAGTTACTATCTGCTGCAATTGAGCCCATGTGTAACATAATCAACTCATCAATTAATCTAGGACATGTCCCAAGACCCTTTAAGCTCGCTGTAATTAAGCCTCTTATCAAGAAACCAAACTTAGACCCCAATGAACTTGGAAGCTATAGATCGATTTCAAATCTCCCGTACTTGTCTAAAATACTAGAAAAAGTAGTGTCAACTCAACTGTGTACCTTCCTACAAAATAATGACATGAACGAAAAGTTTCAGTCTGGCTTTAGACCGCATCACAGCACTGAAACTGTGCTCGTTAGAATTACAAATGACCTTCTTATTGCATCAGATAAAGGTAACATCTCACTCTTAGTCCTGCTTGACCTTAGTGCTGCCTATGATACTGTAGACCATGAAATACTATTAGATCGTTTACACAATTATATCGGTATTCAGGGACAGGCACTACAATGGTTCAGATCTTACTTAACAGACAGATATCAATATGTCCATTTAAAAGGGAAATCGTCATATTTTACGCAAGTAAATTATGGATTACCTCAGGGATCGGTTTTAGGACCCTTGCTTTTCTCAATATACATGCTGCCCCTCGGCAACATTATTAGAAAACATGAAATTAGCTTCCACTGTTACGCAGATGATACTCAGCTATATATCTCATCAAGACCAGATGATTCCTTCAAACTATCCAAACTGGCAGACTTCATCGAGGACATAAAACATTGGATGACTAGTAATTTCCTTCTTTTAAACTCTAAAAAAACGGAAATATTACTTATAGCACCAAAAACAGGTAAACAGAATATCTCCGATTACAGCCTGCAAATTGGAGGCTGCACTGTTACTCGAACAAATACAGTTAAAGACCTAGGTGTTATATTAGACGGCAACCTGTCATTTAGAAATCACATCTCAAATATCAGAAAAACAGCCTTCTTCCACCTTAGAAATGTTTCCAAGTTACGAAATATTATATGTTTTGCTGACGCAGAAAAGCTTATTCATGCATTTGTGACCTCACGACTTGACTATTGTAATGCTCTTAGTGGTTGTCCTGCATCATCGATAAACAAACTACAGTTAGTTCAGAATGCAGCTGCCAGAGTTCTTACTAGGTCAAGAAAATACGATCACATAACCCCAGTTTTATCATCGCTTCACTGGCTACCCATTAAGTATCGTATTGATTTTAAAATTCTTTTAATTACTTACAAAGCCTTAAACGGTTTAGCCCTTACTTACTTAACCGAGCTTTTATCACGTTACAACCCAACACGCTCTCTAAGATCTCAAAACTATGGACTTTTGACAACACCTAGAATAACTAAATCCACCAAAGGGGGTCGAGCTTTCTCATACGTAGCACCTAAACTCTGGAATAGCCTTCCTGATACTATTCGAGGGTCAGACACACTCTCCCAATTTAAATCTAGATTAAAGACACATCTTTTCAGCCAAGCTTTCACTTAATAAATAGTTTATGAACAGCAGCTACGCTAATTATTCTCTTTATTCTCTTTCCGCCTCTGCCTCGGGATGCTCATCCCGAGGTAGGAAGAAGTTCCACCATGTCCAGACCCCGACAGATGCCCATCCCCAATTTGAGATAACTCCAGCTACAGCTGCAGACTGACTGACCATCCCAGCTCCATCTAAAGGCAATTCCACCAAAAGCCAAGAGAAATATGACCATCGGACCATCCCAGCTCAGACCAACACACCCCCAACCAAGAGCAAAGACGGACTATTCGTCTTATTAATGCTGAAGTTACAATATTTGGTATTAAATGCTAAACTTAAATCACATGTCAGCAGTTTGAGTGCAGCTATGACATGTCAGAGGGGATCTTGCCCTCCCGGTTGAGCCTGGTTTCTCCCGAGGTTTTTTCTCCATTAATCAATCATTGGAGTTTGGGTTCCTCGCCACAGCAGGGCAGTGTTGGCCTGCTCACTAGGAGACTGCATTTATTTATTTATTTAGAAATTATATATTATGTATTAGAATGATCTTACTCGTTGTATAAATACAATTCACTGTGCTGTGTTTTACATTTTCTGTTTTTCCTGTTTGCCCTGTAAAGCTGCTTTGAAACAATACACATTGTGAAAAGTGCTATATAAAAAAACTTGAATTGAGTTTATCTCAAAATGCATGGAACAATTTTTTTTCAGAACGTCCCTTGTTTGCTGGGCTCATGCAAATTATAAAGGAACTCAGTGGAGTCTGAAACTAAATTGAGCTGTTATTGTTGAAAATGCAATATAAAATGCAAAGAATGTTACAGCTGCGCATTATCATTTATTTGAAGTACAACAAAAATATGTTTTTATCATGCTCATGCATGCCGAGTCAAGTCAATACAGAGACACTCATTATGATCATAATGTTGATGTTGTTTATAAAGTTTTTGTGGAGGAGTAAATCAGTAAATGCTAAAGAAGTAAGCGGGTCCGTTGCGTAGAAGTAAAGCTTCTCCGTTGCATGGAACAGATAATTGTTTTAAAGGTTGCCGAGTGATCAAGTTTATTAAAGCGATTTACACTTTGGAGGAGAAAATCGAAATTGGTTCACTCTAACCCACACTTGTCCCTTGTTAGTCTCCCTATTTATTTTTCCTTGTGTCTATTGTCCTGTGCTAGCTAATTTGATATGTTTGCCTTGCTTGTCTTGCCAAGTTGTGTGACTGTTTACCTTTCCTTGAGGATTATACCATGTCTTGATATTTTGGTCCTGTCCCTAGAAAGCGCAAAAGGTACTAAGGACAGTTGACAGACTTATAACTATTACAAACATTCCTTGATGCTCAAGAAGGCAACACAATAAAGTCTGAGTGGCCTGTCCATCTCTGGTATTACATGGATACAACAGGTGCTAATCACCCCAAAATGTTTGAGATTAAAGGACTAAACATACATACAGAAAAAAAATAAAGAAAAGAATACAAAGTTATTTGTTAACAAAAGATGTTGGTTTGGATGGAAGATAAACATTGAGTATCTCTGCTGAATGCCTTAATACTGCGGGTCCTAACGTGTCTCTGCTGGAAATTCTTTATAATATTAACACAGGTCATAGCTCTTGCCTGACTTTTCTTCTTCTTTTTATTAGTGGTGGGCATAGATTAATTTTTTAATCTAGATTAATCTCACTGTAATCTTGGAATTAATCTAGATTAAAATGGCTCATTTGAATTCTGCCGAAGGCATTCAGAATATGTGTGCTACCCAAATAATGACTAAAAGTAAGTCTTTGAGAACGGGTTTCTCAAGCCAGGTTGCGCATTAGACCAGGGGCTCATCTCCTGTTTCCAAAATGCTTCAAAAACTGTTTGAGAAAGCTGTTCTACTATGATAATTGGTGATAAAAATAAATTATGTTCAATAAGATGTACTTGTGTTTAATTCCGCATTAGCTAAGGGATGCTTTGTTTTTAAGTGGTACTTGAGACTGGAAGAACTCCTACAATAAACCAATTCCGCATTGCACAAGGTGCAAACAACCTTAGTCTCGTCGGTGTTTCCATTGGGAAGCTTTTTAAAAATAAATATTCCCTGTAGCAAACCCGGTAGCTTCATAGCTGCATCCATGTTAGCACGTCACGTTTGATGTGGTAATTTCACAGTAACGTTATGTTGTGTTCAGACCAAACACGAATGGTGCGTCAAGCGCGAGTGATTTACATTTTAAGTCAATGCAAAGACGCGATAGACCTACTTGCGGCGCGAATCGCGCGAATGACGAGAGTTGCACGAATGACGCGAATCACGCGAGTTGAAAAATCTCGTTCTCGCCCCCTACAGTGTAATTACGCAAGGTATACATCCGCGCTAACATATCAAGGTGAAAGTCATCATAGCTTGCGTAATATAGACCCAGCTCCCAACCCAACTTTGAGAATTGATTAACGGCAAAAAATTTTATCGCGCGATAAGAGTCTCACGTTAACGCAGCACGTTAACGCCGATAACGGCCCACCACTACTTTTTATACTTACAACCCACAGACCTCGTATTTTATGTAATAAATAAGGCATCACTCTTGCAACAGTCTTTATAATGCTCGCATGATCTCTTCCCTGAGTCAACATGAGAACGACATCTTTTGGCCACCATCCTCTGGTCTTTTCCTTGTATTTAGAAAATGAATTTCTTCCCTTTTCTTGCTTTTGGTTCATAATTGTTTATTAGTCCTTCCACTTCCTTACATACTGAACCATCAAATGACCCACTCTTTAGTTCTCATGCCCTTTGTTCTATTCACAATTTCCTTCAAATCGTCTTTCAACACACTAACCTTGCAACACCTCCTCACAACCTTTCAATTAATGTACTTGTTCAACCGGTTCCAACATCTCTCAAATGATTTCACTAATTCCCTGGGTTTTCAAATAAGACTTGGCTATGCTTTCATAGGTGGTGTCTGCCACACCTTCAGCCATGAACAAAGATAAAACACAAGTGTAATACACATATTCAAACACCGAAAACATTCAAAAGAAAAGTTTAAAAAACACTCATAGTTGAACCATCAAAGGCTCCAGTGTCCATTCCATTCCATTCCATTCTCTACCGCTTATCCGAACTACCTCGGGTCACGGAAGGCTCCAGTGTATACTACTTAATTCAGATGTTATCAGTTGTAAGGATCATTCATCCTTAACCCAAAATGTGAAACTGAAAATGTCAAGTAAAAGAAAAAAATCGCAAACAAAAATATTCTTAAAATAAACATTTCAACACTTGTTTGTTGAAAGGATCCTACACAGCAACTCAATGAATCAACAGTTTAAATAATGTCTTAATAAAAGTGGTTAACCACAAAGTAGACTTGAAAGAAAAAATAATTTTGAAAAAAGGTCAATTTGAAATGATAATTCATAAATCAGCAATCTGACTGGTACTTCCAAAGAGTCTAACCGTAAAATATGCTTAAAAATAATACTGCTATGGAATGATCCTTCTTTGAAGATATAAAGTAAAATAAGAAAGCGTTAAAATAACACCTTAAAGTCCCCTACCATCTCATATGACTACACTCCTAAAAAAACATTTTTTTTGCTGTTCACTTTACTTGAAAAAATCACTTTCATTTAACACAATTGTATAGGTTTTATAGCTCAAACTCAAACTTTTACATTATGTCAATGTAAAGCTGCAGTTACAGTGTACCAATCCACTCCACCATCTGGTCCAAGCAAAAGAATAACCCGAAAAAGTCTAAGGCATGAACCTGACCGGGCCTGTTGCTGATGCCTGTGCTACACTACACACATCATCACAAAAGAGAAGATCTCCAGCCACAACACATAATTGGAATACGGTATCAGTCATCTTTTACATGCATTAAGATTTGCTAGGTCAGTAAAGAATGTTTTAAATAGTTCAAACAACTCCAGCTTTAGTTTTGTCTTTCATAAAAAAACACAACAAAAAGTACCGATGAGTGTACCGTTAAAGTACCGGATCGATAAGTGGTATCGATAAAAGTAGTAATACCGTTAAAACCATAACGATACCCAACCCTATATATATATATATTAAGTGTTAACCCCCCGGGCACTATGCATGTGAAGGGTTAAGTATTTTGTATTTGAAATACTCCCCAGCTCAGGTTGCGAAACTGATGTTAATTTACAGTAACATTTTTGAGTGTTCTGCTGTAATTATGTTATACATCTTGTAAGGGTGTGACCCCTTTTCTCTGCAGCTTGTTATCTTTTGTAGCGGCCTGTTTAAGACAGAAATCTTTTATTTAGCAGACTTGCAAAACCTGTTTTGCACGAAACCTTGGAAAAATTTTAACTTCCATTTATGAGAAAACTGCTACTGTGTATTTTACCAAGTCACATGATTTTAAAGAACATGGACGATAGGTGTGTCGTCATCAAGGCTTTTGCAAGTGATTTTGGTGTAAATGCAGTCGCTGACTGGTCTTATCTTTCTCTAACTGTACTTTGATTAAATTCAATATTATTTATTTGATGGCAAATGTGACTTTTCAATTTCATTACAAAACCAATCAAAGTTAGAGAAATTGTATAAGCAGAATGCTAAACTCGTGGGTGGCAATGATTGGTCTGCACAGCACCATATTAGGTATCGTCTCAGCATGACTATAAAACACAAGCTGAGAACTTTCATTTATCATTCAGAAACTTTACAGATTGATACACAGAGATCCACTTACAGGTATGAGATTATTTCTTATTTTGTTCAATTGTGTTTGTTTTTATTTATTCAGTGTCATATCTTTATAAGTCAGCATCTAGTTTTACTGTAATTTGATGCAAGTTTTTTTTTTTTTTTCCATAAATCTTTAAAAGCCTTACTTGTTTGAACTGAGAAAAATACACTGATGATATTTGTTATGAACTCTGCTAAAGAATCAAAGATAGTTACGAAAAAATATCGCTATTCAAAGACATCTACAGAGCTGGAACAAAAAACTGCTGCCAGGAAACGTTAAGACAGCGGAGAGAAAACATCTGATTGTTAATACATATTTGAAATACGAACTAACATTTTGTATTAAAATAGTAAAATAGTGACAAATGTGCTTGAAGCAAAAAACATTCTGAATAGCACTAACTGAAAAAATGCATTGTATTAAAAGTTCTTGCATTATAAGGTTCTGAAATTCAACACGGTTGCATATTTAAGCTGTGAATTTTTCAAATGTAAATATTTCTTCTGGAATTCTGACTTCTTGTGGGTTTTAATTCACAGAAATCCTACAAAGTATGTCATCTCTCCAAAAGCGTGTTCTTCCGAGTCAAGACAATGATGTCACCATCAGCTTTCGGAAACTCTCGATGAGCTCAAAATGTAACCTCACACAAACTCACTGTGTGCTTAAACTGTGATCTTAGAGGTTTAGATGTAACTGGTTTGTCATTTGAAGTCAACATTATGTTGATCAGTGTTTGCTTTAGTTGAGCTCTACAGCGGTTTTAACCTTTAATTATGTATACACGTTTATTTACATATAAAACAAACAATAGTCTGTATACTATGTGTCTTAACTCCTTTAAGACACAAATACCTGAAGTATTAGTGTATGAACACCAACAATAGTAAGAATAAACTACATGCATGAATGAATTTTGAACTACAATGTTACCCAGCAGGCATTACATTGTGAAGTTTTTATTTTGAAGAGTCCAGGTAAAGCAAACACTCGTCACCATAATGATGACTAAATAAAATAAATTCACATTGAGCTCACATACAACTCAGACTGTCACAGTATGACAATGGTGTGACATCAATGTGATCATCGCGTGACCTCTAGGTGTTGACTGGAATGTTAATTATGTGGGCAGTTGAGTAACACCGACTGTAATTCAGAATGCATATACTTCTAGGCAGGTTTGATGTGAATATGTCAATGTGTGATAGTTTTGTGTCCATTATATGTAGAATGATGTTAATATTTATAATTTTGTTTTGGACAATAGTAATGACTATACAAAAGAAGTAAAAGTTTTAACGTGTAAATAGGGTTGCAGGCTTTCATGCAATTCATGCTCCATTTCACAATCTCACACAAATACCAACATCAGCATTTGGCCGATTTTGACTTTGGTTTGATATAATAAAGGCACATAATAGGCACAATATTACAGCTGGACAAAAACTTATCATTTGAAATTAAGGGTCAAGAATTGACTTCTTGCTGTTCATGTTTTCTTCAGGGATTATGTTCATCAATCTCACTTAACACTTCATTGTCTAGTTGATTTTAACACTGTGGATTTTGCTGTATAACTTCATCTCCAGTGAACATGGACGAGCCAGTTTGCCTGATTGACACGACGTCAGATGGGAAGCTGTGTGTGCGGGAGTCAGCGCTGCAGATCCTGCAGAAGATTGAGCAGCCGGTGGTGGTAGTGTCTGTGGTGGGTCTCTACCGCACCGGTAAATCCTACCTGATGAACCGTCTCGCTGGGAAACAAACAGGTTAAACCCTCATATGCAGTGCTGATGGCATCTTAAAGTGTTCCCCGCAAGCAAGCCTGCACTTGCACTTTACAGTCACAATTAGGGCTATCTTAAGGGCCCCTGAGAATTTGTTTACTGGTAAAACATTGGCCACTTAACCCCGACTGCTTATTTGTTGATCACTTTGGCCGCCGCTATTTACGTTCAAATTTTTTGACATTTCAACATAGCTTGGGGGCAGATGAGATTTTAGTTATAAAGATTGAGAAGTATTTGCTCTAAAGTCTTAACAGAGTGTTGCGAAAATCACAGGCTGACTGCGCTGCCCGATAAAGTGCCAGTCCAAGCTTGCTTGCAGGATTAGGCCATGTGAACACTAAATCGTTACTTCTTATTATGGATGGCACAATACTTAATGACCACCTGCTAATAACCTATAAACTAATTGTATAGGTTTCTAGCTCAAACTTACACTAAAAACAGAAGCTCTTTGGTTTAACATGATTCAAACATGGTCAGTGGTTTCAAATGTTTGAGTCATGCTTCTAAACATGAAATTAGCAAGAAGAGAAAACATGAGTGAAGCAAGTAAACCCAACAAGATACTCTTCTGCACAACTCCTAAATGCAAACAAAACAGCTGCTAAACTCTATTATAACCTGATAGGAAGCAACCTTTAAATCAATGTTAAAAATTGTAAACGGCTTGAATCAAATTCACTTTTGCACCCGCAATTCATCAAACCATTATTGTGATCAGTGTTTGCATTAGTTGGGACCTTGTTGCTTGACATTTTTAAGTCAGCTCCTCCATTTCTTTTTCAATGTTTGTCAATGCTTATGATGAAAGTATGTTTCGAGCATAAAGAAAGTAATCCGCACCAACAGGTCAATTATAGCTGAGTGGCTTTTTTGGTGTTACAAAACAGTTTTAAATTTATAATAAATGATTTGGAATGAATTATTGATTATGCTCTGGTCACAAAAATGTAAATTTTTTGGGGCAAAATAAACAAAGTCTTATCGATACGTTTAAACGTCAACACTCATTACACAAACCTCAACAATGGTGACAATCATCAAACTGATTCAGATAAACAGATCAACTGCAATGCATGCTGGGAGTCATGACTAAGTTTTGTTCTATGATGTTACCCAGCATGCATTGTAGCATGAAGCTTTCTATAGTTGAATGTCACCCTTTTTGAGATTCGTACACCAATTCGTCATGTCTAACTGATTCAGATATGTAACAGCGCTGTGATGATCATTTATTCTCTTAATTGTCCATAACACTGATTTAATCTATTCAAATTTTATAATAACTCTGCATTCACATATTAATAAAAGAACACACTCAAAATGATTTTAAATAACTGCATAGTGATTAAATAACGATCACTTTCTGACCCCACTGGATCATAATTCGCTCTGCCAGAACAGATGTATTTTAACACATATGGACAGCTATGTGGGTCAAGAGCCCAACTAAAGCAAACACTAATCACAATAATGCTGGTCTGTTCTTCTACATGTTCATTTCATGTGAAGAAAACATGACTCAAAATATGTGGAAGCACTGAACATGATTGAATCCTGTTCAACCAAAGTGCCAAGTGTGGGATCACCATCATGTTTTATGTGTACATTATGATTATTATTAACTTATTATTAACATTTTTATATGGCATTATCAGGGTTTGCATTGGGCAACACAATTCAGTCCAAGACAAAAGGAATCTGGATGTGGTGTGTGCCCCACCCCACAAAAAAAGAAACCACACTGGTGCTGCTGGACACTGAGGGACTTGGAGACGTGGAGAAGGTATCAAGACAGAACAAGTTTGCCGTTCCGTGTCAAATCAACCAAATTTGAGTCAACTTAAAAAATGTATTTAATAAATGCAATATATAACACTTCAATGAATCATCAAACTCAAATCTCTTATTTTTTTTCCTGCCATTGAATTATCTCTTCATTTAAAAACCAACAGTGACCTGCTAGAAAAATGCAAATTATCTCATCTTGTTTAATCAAAAATATGCATCTTTGAAGAAACTAACCACATTTATTAAAAAAAAATGAAGATAGAAGAATTCAGTTTCTTCTGTTCAAAAGCAGAGAGTTTGTTTCATTATTAATTATTTTAGGATTTTTTTTCTTATTCAGGTTGTGCATAAAAGGCTGTCCTTACTGTTGTATCTATATGTTTTATCCACAGAAGGTGGGACAGGTCAAATTACTTTCTAGAGATGAGTATGGCTGAAATAAAATATTGTAAAAATTAACAATTATATGGCAATAATTGAGGAATTAATTGCATTATGAGGGTGTATGTAAACATAGGAGCTAGGAAGCTAGCGCTGCTGGCTAGTCTATATATATAATACAACTATCCCTCAACAAAACTTAAAATACTGTACTTTAAGCGGCTCTCCTTTAATAAAACAGTCAACCTTGAGGTTTCTTTTTAAAAGGAAATTGCGTTGCACTTTTTCCTCAGATATTTCTCAAGATCACTGAAGAGCCCGGACACATGACAAAGAAAGCTAATCCTGAAAGTCCTGACCTGCTCACAGATAGAGCCAAATTTTAATTCGATTTTGTAGCTAGAACCTTTTTGTTCTCTTAAAAAGGCCCAAAATGTACACATAAAAAAAACCCGCATAATGTAAATAAGTTGTCACAAGGTATGAATTTTGAGTAACTCAATTTTGAACAAAATGTAAGATAGAACCCTAAAATTCTAAGGCCACGATTTTTTTGTTTTCATCTACCATGTAAATATATTTTGTGCTGCTTCATCAGGGCTCTCAAGTTTTGAACCGAGTTCAGAGTGAGCTTTTGGTAGCGGGGGTTTGGGTGGGGACGGGGGTCTGATCTGAAAAATGTCACACATAAATTCGTACAAATAAAAATTGTGTATTTAATTCAGCATTTCTTTTTGCAGGTTTGTGTGACTTTGAGAGAGAGATAAACAACTTTAGGTGGCTGCTCTACTTAATCCTCTCGTTTCCCCTGTTTCCAGTGGGTTCTCCACTGTCTCCTCTATGGTGTCCTACACAGACTCATCCTCTACTGACACCCTATCTGTCTCCTCCACTGCCTCATCTACTGCCTCCACTGCTGTCTTCTCCACAGTCTCCTCCTCTGACCTGGCCACCTTTTCAGGGAGCTGATCCTTCAGATCGAAGCATGAAAGAATGCTCATTTGACTCTTCCCTGACATCTTTGAAATAGACAAATGCAATAATTAATACTGTGCATTGTCTGGATGAAACGTAATAAAATAGTCTAGGCCAAACAAGAGGCAAATTAATATTTCAAAATCCTTTTCAATATTTTCTTTCCTTTTTCTTTCCTTCTGAATCAGAACGAATACTAAACAAGTGTCAGAATAGCTGCTGAAATTAGCAGGGACTCAACCAGCTAGCTATGCTAGTTCACATACTCTGCCTGGACACATATATTCCAAAGGCCAGCATTGGTGAGATGACTACAGTACTCATAGGATATGGTCTTGTCCCACGTACATCAGTCTGTTACCACTTAGGTGGGATGTGAAACAATGTTACAGCTGTCCTCTTCCGCAGTTACTTCAGCGAGCTTCTGAATCAATGTTGTGTCGAACGAGCCTGTGAATCACAGAATATATCCTTGGAATCAGAATATAAAAATTGTTATTTCGGGAATATCTAAGTCTTACCCGGATACAGCAATGCTATTTTCTGATTTTCAAGATAAGGGATTAAGCCGGGATATTTTGGATATCATGGCTGAATTTAGCCTCAAGTCGGTTGCATGAAAGCAGCTCAAACTTAAAATGGCCAAGTTACTATGCTGATTTATTTTCTGCAGCCAGACCAGGCTAACAGCCAGGCTAAAATGAATCCTAGTGATTTACCTGTATTTCCACCATCAATCCTGTGAGGAATTAATGTGTTTGCATGTGTTTGTCTTTTTATATTGATTAAAGTTGTAGTATTATTACTTAGGCCAAGTGTTATATTGCTATGCTGATGAAGACTGCTTGTCAAATTGCCATCAGATGTTTCATAAATATGTGTTTTATTGCAGTAATTGAGATTACAAAACATAGATTTACTGGTGGGCCGCCCCCTGTGCCGGTTCTATGGGCTTTTTTTAAACGACTACAATCATACAGACATTCAACATGTCAGCAGACACGTAATCTATTCACCTGATCTGTTCACTGTTACCTACTTTAAAGTCACTTACCAACCTGCAAAATGTTCTTATATTTAATTTTAACATGCTGCCAGATCCTTTTATGGCCAAACAAGTTGTTCTTTATCAAGAATACAGTAGAAAGGTAAAATTGATACAAAAGTTACGTGAGAAGAATAGATTAAATGACACACATTGTTGATAATTGTTTGCATTAGTTGATGAGTGGACTTCAAAAGTAATTCCTTTACTCCTTTATTTATTGCCTAATTATGACAGTTCCAGTGGAGCACTTTTATTAACTGTACAGTTTTGGATGCAATAATCCGGTCCGCAATTGTCTGCAAGGCTTTCTCGCGTTCTTTAATTGTGGCATTGGTTTTGCCGATTTTTCTTATGGTATCTTTCACCTCTTCATATAACTCTATCGGGAACTGTTGTTCAGTGGCCGTGAAGTATGAACCTCGACTTTTATCCATGTTCCCATCAGTGATTCTGTGAGCGATCGCAAGCTCTTTTTAAGAATGCCGTGAACGTGCACTCATCCCAGCTCTCTACACCTGGCTTGACTTAGCTTCATGTGTCATCCTGGCTTAGCAAACATGCAAACAATTAAGCCAGAATTCGCCAATACAGGTGTATTGCACAAACGTAGAATAAAGAAATCCAGGATAACTGAGCAAGCGCGGTTTGACCTAGTCTGCTCGGCGCATCCTGGTTTAATCAGAGGTTCCTGATTGCATCACTGCCGACGGCTAGTTTGTATCCTCTGACACTTGCTTCACCTCACATTTGTTCTTGGTCTTAATACTAGTGTATTTTCATATCGTGACCTATCACTGTCGTGGCGAATTATTTATAACTTTATATTCTAAACCTATATTAATTGAGACGTAACGCTGCTAGCATATTAGCGTTTTAGCTTGCCTTCTGTTTACACTGTGGAATATCATCTCCCCTTATTTGTCTTGTTTGCTAACTGTTTCTCTTTTTAAGCGTATATACTAAGACTCATCAAGTCCTCGTCGTCAGCTAAGAATCTTGGCGTTGTATTCGATAGTACTCTGTCATTTGAAAGCCATGTCGCCAACACTTGTAAAATTGCATTTTTCCATCTTAAGAATATATCTAAACTATGTCATATGCTGTCACTGTCAGATGCAGAGAAATTAATTCATGCATTCATGACATCAAGACTAGATTACTGTAATGCACTTCTAGGTGGTTGCCCTGCAGGCCTATTACAAAAACTGCAACTGGTTCAAAACGCAGCAACTCGAGTTCTTACACGTTCAAAAAAGTATGAGCATATAACCCCAGTTCGGTCAACCTTGCACTGGTTACCTATAAAGCATCGAAATAACTTTAAGATCTTGCTTATTACCTATAAGGCCCCACATGGTCAAGCGCCGCAGTATTTGAATGAACTTCTATTGTATTACAGTCGTCCACGTGCATTACGCTCTCAGGCGTCCTGTCAGTTGGTAATACCTAGAATATCAAAATCAAGTGCAGGTGGTAGATCCTTTTCTTATCTAACGCCTAAACTGTGGAATATTCTTCCCTGCAATGTCCGGGAGGCAGACACACTCTGTCAGTTTAAATCTAGACTAAAGACGCATCTTTTTAATCTTGCATACATGACACTTCCATAATACAAATCCTCAGAGGATTTAGGCTGCATTATTTATATTAACCGGAACCAGGAACACATCCAACAACAAATGATGTACTTGTTGCATCAAAGAGTTTAGAACAGTACTCTACTCTCAGCCAGTCTTGTCTCTTTGTTCCGAGGTTACCGCAGGATGCAGTTCATGCCCAGACCTGATGGCAGAGCTGAGAATGGGAAGCGGTAACCTGACAAGAGCTAAGAGGATAGAGCTGGATAAAGGACGCGGCAACTTTGATTTTCCTACAACATTTCAAATGCTATTAGATTGTTAATGATAATCTTAAATCTATCATTTACCTTATTAAGTTTCTTTTTTTTCTTTTTATTTAGCCTTGTTGTGCAAGCACTGTTGTGCCTGTGCAGAGGTAGCAGCTTTTGCCAGAGGGGAACTGGAATCCCCTGGTTGGGCCTGGGTTCTCCTGAGTTTTTTTTTCTCGATGGGCGTTTTGGGTTCCTCGCCACCGTTTGAATATTGTCTCCCACTATCTGCCTGGCCGGGGGGGCTACTTTAGAACTCAGAAATTAGACATAATTAATATTGCATATAAGAATTTATACTTCGTTTAATATTTGACCTGGGGTTCTCTCTCCTCTATCGCCAATGTGTGCTTTCACTGTGTGTGTGTGCGCAAGTGTGTTTGTGTGTGTGTGAGAGTGTGTTTGTGTGTGTGTGTGCTTCTATGTCAATGTGTGTAAGTATGTATGCATATTGTGTGTGTGGAGAACTTGTATGTCTGTATTTTCTTGTTTTCACCTTTTTCTTGTTTTTACAGGTATATGTCTTTAGTTGTTTTACTTGTATTCAATGTGTCTCATGTACAGCTGGTTTGTAACAATGAAAATTGTAAAAAGCGCTATATAAGTAAAGTTGAGTTGAGTTAATTGGTTAGACGTTTGCTAAACCAGGATGACAACGCGAAGCTAAATCAAGCCAGGTGTAGATAGCTGGGATGAGTGCACGTTCACGCCATTCTTAAATAGTCCTCGCGATCGCTCACAGAATCACCGATGGGAACATGGATAAATTCGCACTTCATACTTCACGACCGCTGAACAACAGTTCCTAATGGAGTTCTATGAAGAGGTGAAAGATACCATAAGAAAAAAGGCAAAACCAATGCCATAATTGACTCATTCCCCGCCAGCCTTTTTAAAAAAGTTTCCAGCCTACGCCAGTGTTTTTTTAACATTTTCACCAAATTTTATTGGGTCACAGTAAATTTTCTGTAAAAAATACATGGACACACAACATGTCAAATGAAAGAACAGAGTCTCAGCTTAAAAAAAAGAAACTTCTAAACTATTCTTCTATCTTCTAAACAGTACATTTCACGTACATGTTCATTGAATTGATCCAAGTTGTATTTTGTGCTTCTGTGAACAGTTTCATGTAAAGCTTTATGCTTTTCATTTCAACGTCTCGATTTTCTTTATTTCAGGAGAACTTAAAGCATGACCAAGACATCTTCTGTCTGGCTGTGTTGCTGAGCAGCACTCTGGTTTACAACAGCCGGGGAACAATTGACAGCAGGGCCATTGAGGAACTTCAGTATCCTTCTGACATATTAAACACTAAGAAAAGAGCTACAAGATAAGAAACAGACATCAAGAATTACCATATGAATTACAACAAGCATAAATCTTCAACAAAAATCTGATAACCAGATCAACTCTGAGCACATAACACATAACTACTAAAGTCCCGACAAACACTAGGAAATATAAAAGCAAATAAAGGAAATAGTCAGACAGTTCAATTTGCATACTTAATAATTGCTGCATAATGTACGCAGAATTGATGCATAATGTATTCATGCTGAATCGTTTTATTTGTAAAGTTTGTTGTTCATGTTTTAGGTGCGTAACATGTTTTACAACCTTTCAGAATATCTTATTGATCAAATGCTCTTATATGGCACACGGCTAATAAAACAAAGAATACTACAATTCTCAAGAAATGTTATGCTGTGAACTTGCTCAATACATCACAGATTTGTGTTTTACCTAAACCAAGGGTCAGATATGTTGCTGAACTAACAGAGCTTATTAAAGTCAGATCATCAGATGAGGATGCCGATGATTCCAGCGAATTTGTGAAGTTCTTCCCTAATTTCATCTGGGCTGTGAGAGACTTTACTCTAGAGCGAAAGATCGAGGGCAAAGATGCATCAGAGAATGAGTACCTGGAGTTCGCTCTGAAGCTGAAACATGGTAATTAAAAGCAGTTAAAGTGCCCAGAAGATATTGTTATTACTAAAACATTGTTGCATAGCTCAGGAGATGTGATGGAGATTTTAATTGTATTTCATTTAATTGTCAACATCCCAGCAAGTGGGGCCCACATGGGTTTGACCTGGGGCCTCATTTACATTTATGCAGTTGCCAGATGCTTGTATCCAATGTGACTTAGAATGGATATGCAATCCCTGGGATTGAACAGACACACCTGCCCTGATAGAAAGCTTCCACTGAATCAATGTTAAAAACGAATTGCATCGAGTCAATATTACTTTAGCACCGGCAATTAATGTTGATAAAATGTTGACATTTGATCAATTCATCCTCACTGTGATCAGTGTTTGCCTAAGTTGTGCTCTTGACTCTTTTAATTTAGTGTCATAATTCATATGTTTCAGTGGCATTGTACAATATTAGTCATTTTTAAAGTTGTGCTATGGTCTCTTTGAAGTCGGCAAATAAGTTTCTGTGTGATTGTAATGTGTGAATGTTGTGATACTATGGTGTGAGGTTAAAGCCTTATGATGTTCATAATCTTTTAAGTAACAGGATATACTCAATTAGACATCAAGAATCAGTCTATGAAACTCAAAAATGGTGACAACCAGCGAAAGCATGCTTCCTGCTGGGTGTCAACATAGTACAGAACTCATTAATTTCTTCCATCTTGCATTGTGGTTGATCTGTTCATCTGAATTAGTTTAATTTGTGCCAGATAAATGTTGATGTCTAAGTGCCGAAGAAGTTTTACACTTGTGAACCAGAAGACTCAACTCAGTCAGGAGAGAAGCAACCTCAACTTAAAGCAACTTAAGCAAACACGGATCACAATAATGGTGGTTCGATGACATTTCAACAATTTAGTTGAATTGCAGGTGCAAAGTGATATTGATTCGATGCAATTTGTTTTTTCAAGTTATATTTTAGGGGCTTTTACACACTTTTGGGGGACATGACAGTATAGAGCTGATAGCAAAGCACTGGCCAGAGATAAGGAGCAAAGTATCTCGAGATGGAATTGAATTTGATTTGCCATGACCAGACTGGGGCTATATATCAGAGTGCTTACTACAGGGCAGAGATGGAAAGTCCAGGGGCCAAAGAGTAAAAGTCCTGCCATATTTTTTTTCCACCCATGAACTCAGCAGCTGATTTCGCCAGAGGAGGAACCACGTCAATCCTTTCAAGTCACAAGCAAATCACAAGTCCTCAAAGAGTTAAAGTAAAGAGTTAAGCGACTTTGTTGAAATGTCAAAATATTTGTACATTAATTGCAGGTGCAAAATCTGTTGCGATTAATTCTTAACATTGCTTCAATCGTTGTTTGCTACATCTGTAAGATGTTAGCTAAAGATCTGGAAAACATCTGAGAACCATCTTAAAAATGGCAGTTTACCTTACCATGGAAACTTTCTAGAATTTTCCCACCTGTTTGGAATCATCTGTTCTATAGAAATGTTCTACCCCTTCAGTATAATATACTTTCAAAATTTCATCTTTTGGATGACTAAAAATCATAATTTATTGAGGTGACGGGTATAGTTTCATAAAATGTTAATTGTGAGGATTTAAAGCATGTTTTCATCTTTTATAGGGTCTTCAAAAAAAGTTTTGGAATACAACCTGCCCAGAGAATGCATCCAAAAATTCTTCCCTTCCAGGAAATGCTTCACTTTCCCATTTCCAACTGCTCCAGAGAATGTGTCTCGTCTGGAAAGCTTGGATCGTGCTGGCCTTTCCCCTAGTTCCTGGAGGTCACAAATCGTTTCTGCAAGTTGGTCTTTCAGGAAAGCCAAGTGAAGAAGCTGAAAGATGGATATATAGTCATTGGCAGAGGTGAATGAAATGGAAAATCTTATACTAACGATCTGTTTTTCTGTGCGTTTTTATATAATAAGCCCCTCTAACACAATAATCCTGGTAAGTTACAATCAGTTTACAGCAATGAATTTACCTGCAAATACATATATGTGCTGTTCACACGGGCAGCCAAAGTTATTTGAAAATATACTGGGGCATAATTTTATATCCGAATGAATGCAGTTTTGTTGAAGTTCGGAACACACACTTGCTCTTGACCCAACAACACTGTACTAGAAAACTTGATCTAATGTATGAGGACACATGCCGAGAAGCTTAAAAACCTGCAGCTAAAAACATTAATGTTTACATACAGTTCTGGCCAAAAGTATTGGAATGACATAAATATTGTGTTTTGCAGAGTTTGCTGCTTCTGTACACAGCAAAACCTACCGTGTTAAATGAACACTTTTCGTGTTTATATAATTCTCACTCAGAGTGTTAACAAGTAACGCTGAAGCAGAGTTGAAGATAATGAGATAATTAAGATGAATAATGAAGTGATGATTGATGATTAATGATGAACACCTGCTGTTAACAAATACAATCACTGAAGAAAACATGAAAAATAAGAAATCACCCTGATTGTAGAGTGTTTCCTTTAGTTTGGCTCTTATCATTGTTAATTCTTAACTTTATTTTTGGTTAGCTGTAATAGTGTGTTAATAATGCACATTTATAACAACAAACAAATTTATACATTCTTGTCCACTTATTGATGGTATTTGACTGTACTTATGTTGGTCCATTTGAATGTAAGCATTTACGTGTGTTTTATATGTTATTTAAACTAATAGGAAATCTAAATTGAAACAAACATACACTACAGAAAGGGTCCTCAACTCCAAACCTTGTGAGCCACTTTCCTGCAGAATTCAGCTCCAACCTTAATCAAACACAGCTGAACAAAGGCACCAAGATATTAAGGATTACTAGGAGAAAGAAATTGATTAAAATTTGAGTGGAACTAGTTACTACGGAATAATTACTTCCGTCAATAAACATTTTTTACAGTGTGGGATTGACATCTGGGAAGTTGCGTTTTCATTGCAATTATTTAACTCATTCGCCGCCAGCCTTTAAAAAAAAGGAGTTTCCAGCCTATGCCAGCGTTTGTTACATTTTTCACCCAACTTTAATGGCTCAAGGTAAATTTTCTGTAAAGAATATATGGACAAACAATATGTCAAATGAAAGAATGGAGTCTCAGCTTTTAAACAAAAGAAACCTCATTCTTCTATCTTCATTTCGCCCAGATTACACTCAGAACAATCATTAAAAACCGCTAAAACATATACGTTCTAGGTTTTGGGATTCTGTTATTATTCCCAAAGGAGTGTAATAGCGGCACCTGCTGTAAAACAGTACAAACACTGATTGCCGTAATAACTCGTCTTTGGAGGGGAAGCGTTTTTTTTAATAGACGCGATAACTTGTCAATGGCGGCAAAAGAGTTAAAATGCATTGGATCCCTCGGCATAATAACCTTTAAAGCTTAAAGAACATGAATGAACTTGAACTTGCACCTTGATTTCAAATTGACATAAAAACAGGTAAACTGAAAGTTTGACGTCGCCACACAGATGTCCTTCAGACCCTCAAAACAAAACCACAATTTGGCTCTTCATCAAATAACCATTATTGTGATAAGTGATTGCTTTAGTTCAGCTTGTGACACCTGTGTTATTGAGGAACTCTTCTTTCTTTCTTTTCTTTCCTTGCAATGCGTGTAATTGTTATTTAGAGATATATATAAAAGGTAGAGAATATTTGAGAATTTTACAGTGGGCATACGTTTTTGAGTATATGCTGATATTATGACACAACACACTCAAAATGTTTAAGTGCATATTAAAGTGATGATGTCACAATAAATGTATATTAAGACATGGATTGCAATTTTTTTTTTATATTGAAGTCAAGATCCCAACTAAATCAAACACTGTGCACAATATCCCTGTTTTGTTGACATTTAGAAACAATGTTCAACATACGTTCAAGTACGTTAAACCAAACGTTTGATCTCGAATGGACGTCAAGTTTTTGATGTCATTCTAATTTGGATTTTTGTTAATTTGAAGTTTGTTTGATGCAATCTGACACCTTTTCAACATCAAGGTGCCCGCTGGAGAGTATGTGCGTCATCTGCGTCAGAATGTTAAGGTTGGCCGAAAGGTATTTTGTCATACACGCTCTTACCAGTATTTCTTATTCTTCGTTCACATATTGCCTCATACTGGTAATTTGCTGGTAATGTTACAACTTTTTTACTGGTAACCTGGCAGTATGGATTTGCTGGAAAGGTCTCTTTCACAAATGATCTGTTAAAGGCAATTTGCTGCCAATTTACCTGTGTGAAATTGGTAATTGTGTCTTTTTCCTCTTCTGAAGTTTTTGGTAATCTGGCAAAAACATACGTGGACACCATCTCTAGTGGGGCTGTACCATGTCTGGAAAACACTGTCATTGCTATGGCAATGATTGAGAATGAGGCTGCAGTGAAGGATGGCCTTAAGGTGTACCAAAGTGGAATGGATGAGCTTAAGAACTCATTCCCCCTGGAATTGAAGGATGTTTCCCCAGAACACCAGCGTCTCAGCAGCATGGCAACACAAACCTTTATGAAACATTCCTTCAGGGACACTGATGGGAAATACCTAAAATCTCTAGAGGTAGGCTAGATCTATTTACATTACAATGGGTATAAACCAATTTGCACTGTCCAGCAGAATGTGTATTTATAGAGAAAGAGATCACTCCAAAAAAATTTAGTGTTTCTGGAAGTTCTTATTTTTTTTTCATTCTGTAACCTAGTGATAATATTTCCCCCAAATTCCAAGTGAAAATTATAGTGTTTTCATTTGCAGAAATTGAAATAGGACAAACTAGTCTCTAAATATGTTATTTCTTTACGCTGTGTATACTCTTTAACATAAGGGGAACCCCAAATACACAAAAGAAACAGTCGACTGTTTTACAGTACATTGCTGTATGCACCGTTATTTTACAGAAAACAATTTAAGCTCAGCAGGGGTAACATTTTCAGGTGGAAAATGTTTTTAAAGATCGAGTATCATGCTATGTCATGCAATGTGACTTCTTTACACTGTTAAATGTGCTGGCTTCTCATGCTTAACATGGTGAACTTGTTAAAAAACTAGTTGGACGTATGACGTAGTATTCCTGGACTTTACACACTCCCCCAGCACTCCAACTTGAAAGTTATATTACTAATTCCGGATCCCTGTGTTATCACTGGGATTCTAATTCCTTTTACTTGGCAATTTTCCCGAAAAAGCAAGTCAAAAGAAAGAAAGAAAGAAAAAAAGAAAGAAATCCCCCTGCCCTTAGTCATACGTCTGTGTTTTGTTGACAATTGGCACGTATGAGCATTATGTAGAAAAAACATAAAGGGATTAATGTGATGATGCGTGGTTGCTTGTGATAGTTCCATCCAACTCTTCCGACTAGGCCTACCTCAAGCAGCTCGTGTTTTGCCGGAAATAATCATACAGCTGTATCTCTCTTTTATTAATTTGATCAACCTATAAATACTCTTCGAAGATACAACTTGTGCAATACTACTGTATAGACACTCAAGATTAATATGAGATTGGCAGAAACTGCCTGTGATACGCGATCTTTAAAAACCTTCAGAATAAAATAGTATTATCATTTTTTATTTTAGATTATATTTGCATTGTGTTATAAAATGAATGAGCAAAAGCTTATTTTATTAACGATGTGGGCTGTATACCTTTCATTTTTTTCCCCATTATTATGTCACCCAGTCAACACGTGAGGTCACGTTATGATCACAATGATTCTCACCATTGTCATACTGTGACAGTGTGAGTAATATGTGAGCTCAATGTGAATTTATTTTATGTAGTCAGCATTATGGTGATGCGTGTTTGCTTTAGCTGGACTCTTCACCTTTAACTTTTAGATACCAGTTTTACGCCTGTTGTCATTGTTGCTTTATGAATCACAATTGTTATGGCAAGTTGAAATTGTGATGTACCCACTCAGAGAACACTGGAACGCAACTATGCACTGATCTCATGTTTAATCAAGTTCAGTGATTGTTTTTACATATTTTAAAGCTTGAGGCTTAGGAGTGTTGGGCAAATTAGATTTTTGGAAGGATTTCTTTAAAAAGCATCTGCTAAGAGTGTTGAGAAAATCAAAGAATCTCAACCTCTAGAATCACACAAACTGACAGTGTTCTCATCAACATTCACCACGATTACATGGTTATCTAAGACTCCTTTAGCATTACTCAATATAACAAATGTGTTCTATAAAGTAAACATACAGTTATACCAGTCAGATGAAGACAAGTCAAACACTGTAGAGTCAAGAGCTCAACTAAACCAAACACTACTCAACATAATGGTGACTTCAAATGACAAACCAATCACATCGACCTCATCGTGACTATTCTGAAAGCTATTGGTGACATCACTGTGACATCATCGTGTGGACTGGGAATGCTATTTTAGATCCACGCAGTGTTAGTTATAAATAAAACAATTTTGCACTTTAGCTTGTGCTTTAAAAACGCAAGAGAGTGATTGACCGCCTGATGCGATCGCTTTATTTATCGAATTTCAACAGACACTGGACAGGAATTGCCAAAATACTTACATAAATGCTGATTAAAGGCAAACCTGGAGTGATCTTTTAGTTTTTTCCACATCTGTGTTGCATTTTTTCATCAGTGTATATAAAAGTGTCCTGTAATGCATTATATTACTGAAAACTGCTTAAACACACTAAATGTTATGATTATAGGGAAATATCACCGATCTCTTTCATGGATATCTAAGCCAAAATGAGCAAGCTTCAAAACGAACATGTGAGGATCTTCTGTTATCATCCTCTGCACCAATGACAGCAAAACTCCAGCAAGGGTTCTATATCCAACCTGGTGGCTATGATCTCTTCTGCAAGGATCTGGAGGACACTGTGGAGAGATATAAAAGCCAGGTCAAAAAAGAAGTCAAGGTGTGTTTTTTTATGTTATTTTTACCCTAATTAAGGAACAGCAATTTTATTCCTCAGTTAAAGCGACACAGTATTTAATATTGATTATAAACTAGTAAGTAGCTTAGCTTGCTAGATGTTTTAATAATACAAATATTACAAATATATGTAGCGTATCCAAGACAGCAAGCTAACAGCTAGAAATCTTCGAATCAATGTTAAAAAATAGTTGATTTTTCAATGTTAAATACATTGAATCAATATCACTTTTGCACCCGCAATAAATTTTGAAAAAATGTTGAAATTTTACCAAATCACCATTATTGTGATAAGTGTTCACTTTAGTCAGGCTCTTGACTCTGGACTCTTAAAGGCAAGTCTTTCAAAGCTGTAGTTGGTACACTTTTCTTTATAATGGTTTTCCAAGCAAAATTCTAGTTAAGTAAACAATTTGGTTGAGAGTGCAAAGACCATCAGAACGGGTGACTAATGGTAGATTTATCAATGAGGAAGTAATATGAAGTAGGTTTCCACCCGACACAAACGAGTTACATTATAAAATGTATATTTTAATTGTAATATAATTGGGATGGTAAGGGGGGGTGGAGTGGTGATTTGACTGATGGGATAGTTTGACAATGTTCAACAATGCCCTCGCATTCCCGCTAAAATCAAGCCCTGGTCATAATTAACCATTTTTATGTTTTATGTGTCAATAGGCTGAAGAGGTCCTGAATGTTTTTCGAGAGCAGAAATCTGTGGATTCTAAAGCCATTTTGCAGGCTGACAAACAACTGACTGACAAGCAAAAAGAGATTAAGGGTGAGACTCTTAAAGGCAGTTTCCTGGACAGGGATTAGCCTGCGCCAGGACTAGGCTTTAGCTAAATTGAGATATTTAAGGCATTTCAAAATCATATTCACAAACAAACAATATTGTGTGTTTCTACAGACAACCGTACTGATACATTTAAAGATATGCAAGTTCAAGTTGTTTTCGATTAACATGTTTTGGAAAAGACATTATGCTCAAAAGTGACCACATGGTGGGACAATTGACACAAACCAGTAAAAAACAAAGCATTGTATTCCAATTTCTTAAAATGCTCTCGCTACATATAGACAAAGCTTATCACAGGAAGAGTAGGCAACACAGAGACATCAACAATCCACATATGAATCTCAACAATGGTGATAATTAATACATGCTGCAATGCATGCTGGGTGCATAATAAAATAATCATTCATGATTGATTGTCACCTATGATGACATTTGTATGTAAAGTCTCTAAGTGTGTCTCAATTGCAAAGAAAGATGCATTTTTACAGAGATCTTTTAATTATAAGACCTGTATTTACTTTACAAAACATATCTTTATAAATCACACAATCTATGTTATTTATTTATAATACAAACCACTATAATTAACTAGATTTATATTGCTTAATTCTCAATAAGACATTAAATAAGAAGACAGAAATAAAGTGAATGTGGTGTCTGTAATAAGTGAAGATGTAAATGATGTTTGTTCTCCTCTAGTGAGATCTTGACAGATTTATTGTGTTCATCTCTTTTTAACACTTGATATTCACCGAAGACTGTGTGACTTTAGTGAGTTCTAGTTCAAGTTTAAGTCAGCTTTATTGTCAATTCTTCACATGCTCCAGACATACAAAGAATTGAGAAGATGTTGTTTTATTAATAGACCATTTAATGATGTATCTTCATACAGTCATTGCAGTAGTTTACCGAAAAACATTGTTGACAATATATTACTAATATACTAAATTACTAAATTTATTACTGTAGAAATGGCTGCTAAGGGCTAACAGTGTTCCCAGTCAACACAATGATGTCACAGTGATCTCACAGGGATTTCACCATGAGCTTTCAGTATACTCACGATGAGGTCAAAATGTAACCTAACAGCAAACTCACTGTCTGCTCAAACTGTGATCTTAGAGGTTTAGATGTGACTGGTTTGTCATTTGAAGTCATCAATATGATGATGAGTGTTTGCTTTAGTTGAGCTCTTGACTCTACAGTGTAGTGATGGGAAGTTCGGATCATTTTATTGACTTGGACCTTTGAGTCTCGTTCAGCAAAATGAACAAATCTTTTTTCAAGTCATATTGTTCCTTTTGTTCATTTTAGCAAAGTATAATTAAACTGTTACGTGTCACTTTCCTTAAAAAATCTACTAATGCAAACGTTGATCGTATTACCATCAAAACAAAACTATAATGCTATAATAAACAGAAAAGATGAATTACTTGTTTACCTGGGTATTTAGTCTATGATTAGCTCACCTCACCTCTTATCTGACAAGTCTTCGGATTTGACTCGTTCGTTCATCACGTGACAGCCATGCACGTTTAAGAAATGCAGTCAGAGCTGGAAAGAGAATTGATTAGTTCACTCTCGAGTCTTCGGGCTTTCTCTAAACTCATGGTGACATCATCATGTTGACTGGGAATAGAGCAACGGAGTTATTTAGTTTTCAATGGAAATCATCCACATTGAACGAGGCAAAGCTGCAAATATAGACATTTTAAGTACCGTTTTTTTTTAAGTAAGACCCCAGGGACCTGTGGCAACTTAAAAGTAGATAAAATGTCAATTTTACACGTTTTTTCCGAATATTAGAAAGTAATGTCTGTGGCTTGTAAACATGCGACGGGATTGTCCTCTGTAACGTTAATTTGACTTGAGTATCTTCACTTCAGAAAACTGTGTGTAAACAACGCGGTTTTCTCTCCAGAATACGGTCGTGACCGGACCAACCGGGACTGTAGGGGCTTTGCAAATGTCCCCAGGGGAAACCGCTATGCTTATTGGAAACAAAGTGTTTGGTGTTCAAAGACAAGACCTTGTTTCGCTTTATGTAACCATACTTAATTGTTTTGTCGCTGGAAGCACAGGCTCACAGCACGTTTTCTGCTGAAAATGGGGCGGAGACTAGGAGCTCCCTTTCATTTAAAGAGACACACACACCAAAACAGCATGTTTCTTCATTGCAGTGTTTTTTGAGCTGAAACTTCACAAACATTTGTGTAAAACTACTGACAACCCCTTTAAATGTCTTTATGTAACTAAGGCCTAGTCCTGTTTTAAGATAATCCTTGTCAGGGAAACAGCCCATTAATGCTTTAAATCTAAATTTCCCAGTTTGTACATTCATAATATCATGTTACTAAAAAAGTTCAAAGGTTTTTGGGAATGTAGAATCTTCCCATGTACGTTATAAAAAAGTAACAAATGCAACCATTTGCAGTTGTAATTGAAGTCTGATGTAATTGACCAAGTGTTCAACTCTATCCTTGTTTTTGGGATCAAACATTGTTGAACGGTTGAAAAATTCCTGCCTCCCTCTTTATTCATTAAATTACAACCAGAACGTTTTTAACCTACTTTGAATGTTAGCAAAACATGCTAACTATTTTCTTTTCTCTTTGTGTTAATAAATGAACAGGGGAACAAATGAAAGCAGCCCTCCTAAACCAGAAAATCCAAGCTAATGAGGTGAAGCAGCAACAACTGGAATGGAAGATGGACGCAGAGAGGCGAAGTTATGAAGAGAGGATGAAACAGATGAAGGAGAAGATGGATGAGGAGATGAAGCTTCATAAAATGCAGGCTGAACATGCTATGGAGAGTAAACTGAAGGAGCAAGCTGCTCTGCTGGCACAGGGCTTTAAGGAGAGGTCAGACAGGATGACACGAGAGATTGAAGGGTTAAAGATGCAGAGCGCTTTTTCTCAATGCAACAGAGAAAGAGAGTTTGCAATGATGATGGAGTGCAACAGGAGACAAGAGGAATTATGGAATGCAATTGCGCAGCAAAGTGCACCAAAGCGGCGTAACAAAAAATGATCGAAACATACTGTTTTATTGCCCAGCGGGCACCTTGATTTAAAAACTGGTCAAAAATGAAAATCAAACTGATGTCAAAGTTTTGAAGTCCACACACTGATGTCCTTTCTACAACCAAAACAAACCCGCAATTTTGCACTTCATCAATTAACCATTATTGTGAAAAGTGTTTGCTTTAGTTGGCCTTGAGTCTCTTTTGTTTTTTGTTTGTCTCTCTATTGTTAAATATAGTTATCTTGTCCTTTTGCCTTTCAATGCTTACAATTGTGATTTTAATGCAAACACATTTGTATAGGCATTTGAAGGGAAGATCTGAGAAGTTAAATATGTAGTTGTTTTTTTCATACAATAAGTTCCAAACAGTAATAAAGTTAAGAAGCTATTTTTAGTCTTGATCCTGTTAATGTTCTGATGTTTTGTTATGGAGTGTTGTACTGCGATATTGCCCAGCCTGGATTACAGCATGAATTTCTTTCACTTATTCTCCATGTCTATATTTGAATCCGTTGGCAGACAGTTTTTGAGTATATCCTGAGATCATGACAGACTTAACACGGTTTTAAAATCAGATTCCAGTATTACATGTTATTCTCACATCTCTAACACAACACACTCATAGTTACTTGGATCATTTCAAAGTGATGATCTCACAATAAATGTACTTTAAGACACATGGATTGCCAAAAACTCTTAGGATTGAAGTCAATAGTCATGAGCACAACTAAAGCAAATACTGATCACAACCACGGTGGTTTGTTAAAAGTACAACTTAGGCTCTATTCGTCTCAAATGGACGTCAAGTTTTTGACGTCCGTCTGATTTTCATTTTTGATTTAGTTAAATATATATTTGACTCTAATTAAATAATATTTCTGATACTTTTAAAAAAATCAATGGGTGGAATATTAATTTTTGTTTAAATAAAATAAAGTTTGTTGATTTTAATAAGATGCCCTTAAGGGGCCAAAGGTGAAAGGTTTATATACCTTTTTATGGCGGCATCTGAACATCTGACATCGATGTCCAAGGGACCAAATTTAGAACTGGATTAAATGTGGAGTTTCTCTTTTCAAGTGGAAATAAATGTATTGAGTGAGATTGTTTGAAATAAATTGAGTTAAATTATCTGAATGCAGTAAGACTTTTAATTTGCCCCGATAGTAAACAACCATTGACTGTCTGATTTCTTTAAATTTATTTCACTACAGGCTAGTTCAGCTAAACCCTAGAGTCTGAAAAGCATCTGTGAAATCTCTCTACAATAAACTACAGCAAACAAAACCAAACTCCTACTTCAACCACCCCAAATTAGTATTTGGGAGGCATTTTATTTTCTAGGCCCCATCCCTGGAAAAGTAAATAATGGTACATATAACATATAACAATGCAAACTAATAAAAATAAATCACACATACACAATTCAAAATACCTCTCACCAAACACATACGCCTATAAAAATCAAATAATTGATTTTTGCAGGAATGAAGGGTGTCACCCTGATGATGTCACATTTAAAACGGCTGCTAGTGTTGTATAAAAACCCAGGTTGTGTATTGAACAGGTTTAATGAAACACTGTGAGGTGTCTATATGTGTATATGTGTAAAAGTAACACTAAAGCAATGTTAAAGTTAATGAGATAATTAATGTGATTATTGAAGTGATGATCGATCATTAATGATGAACACCTGCTGATAACAAACACAATCACTGAAGAAAACATGAACAAGAACAATTGATTTTGAGGTCACCATTATGGTGAACAGTGTTTTCTATAGTTAAGGTCTCGGACTACTGATGATAATTATTTTATGAACATTCACATTATTGAGATTCGTTACGAAATCTCAAACCATAATTTAGATATGAATCATAATATTTTAGGTAAAAGCTGCCTTTTTTTTCCATTTTTCTCGGAACGTTAGCTATCTCTTGACTCTTTCACTGCCATTGACAAGTTATCTCGTCTTTTGAAAAAAACGGTTCCCTGCCAAAGACGAGTTATTACAGCAATCAGTATTTGTACTGTTGTACAGCAGGTGGCGCTGTGCCACAACTTTGAGGAAAAATAAAGAATCCCAGAATCTAGAACGTATATGTTTTATCCGTTTTCACTGATTGTTCTGAGTGTAATATGGGCGAAATCTTTGACAAAAAACGTTAATTATCTCAGCTGTTTAATACACATCTACTACTTATGCAAACGTTTATCACATTACAAACAATACAAAACTTTAATGCTATAAGAAACAGAAAATATTAATTCATTGTTTACCTTGGTCTTTAGATTATGATTAGCTCACCTCATCTGACAACAAGTCTTCGGGTTTGACACGTTCGTTCATCACGTGACAGCTTCGTAAGGTAAACCAATCCAGTCAGAGCCGGAAAGAGAATTGATTAGTTCACCTCCCAAGTCCTGACTCGAGTCAGTCTTCGGGTTTGAGTCGTTCGTTCATCACGTGACAGCCCTGTACGCTTAACCAATGCAGTCAGATCCGGAAAGAGAAATGATTAGTTCATGTCCCGAGTCTTCTGGTTTGAGTCGTTCGTTCTTTTGTCACGTGACCACTTGCCGGATCAGTATAAAATACTATGAAGTAAAACTGTATTTTTTTGTATGTTGTATTATATTTTAGGAATTATCATAAAATTATTAAAATATGTGTAATTAGCATTTTGCTAGAAATTAAAATGAACAAACACTAGGATTACGCTATATAATAAAAAAATCCAAGCCTAAAATTATAGTTTTTATTCCAATTTTGACTTTGCTGGTATAATTGTGTTTCCTAGGCAGACTTGACATATTGGTCTAATTTTTGTATAAGATGATTGGTCAAAAAGGACACAGTGACATAAAGTGAAAGCAAATAACATTTTGAATTTGAATGATTAATGTTAGTTTAAGATATTAAGGTTATGATAACGCCAGCTTTAACAGTTGTAACCAAACTGACATAAAACTGGAGAGTTAAAGTGATTTACTTAGAAATATAGTGTGCTTGGGTCACACAAAGTTCACCTGAAGGACAACTGTCACTCTAGACTGTCATCAAGGTGACCATTCCACACCGACCCCAACTAGGTGAGGTGCAGAGAACAGCCTCAGACATATTCTTACATCTCAAGAGAATGAGCACTAGAAAAATTAGTGATGTTTGGACTCATTTTCTGGCAACTTCAGCCACTGAAGCAAAATGCAACATATGCAAAAAAACTTTTTCAACTAAATGAGGAAGCACTTCTAATTTGAGGAGGCACCTTAAATCCTCACATCCTACTGTACTGTTAGCACAAGTTAGAACAGAAACTGAAGATGATAGCCCTGCAGCAGCTGGGGCAGTTTCTACCACCACCACTTCTTCAGATGGACCTTCCACAGCTTTGGGTGGCATGCTGACCACATCTACCGCATCCAGTACACCAGCAGCACCCACCACCATCCAAGGACCAGTTAGGCCAAGGAGGCCACAACAGCAAACTTCAATGAGCAGTTTTGTAACAAGACCAATGGATCCATTAAGACAAAGCAAACTTGATGAAGCTCTAGTGAGAATGATTGTATGTGACTTTCAGCCATTTTCTATAGTGGAGGTCAAGGGCTTTAAGGAGTATTCACATCTTCCGGACCCAGCATACAGTCTACCTTGCAGAAAAACATTGTCAAAAACTGTAATGCCTAGGCTGAATGACAAGTTAAGAGGTAATATAATGGATAAAATCAAGAGTGCCTCTGCTGTTTGTCTCACAACAGACTGCTGGACCTCTTTGACTACAGAAAGTTACATGACTGTGACATGTCATTTCATAGAGGACTTTCAGATGACCTCCTATCTCCTTGACTGATTTGTTTTGACAAAGAGTCACACTGCTGCTCACCTGGCAAGTGAGCTGGCAAGAGTTACAAATGAATGGGGTGTTTGTGACAAAAAACAGTTGCTTCTGACAAGCTCAAGGCCACACAAAAACAGATGGGTCAAGAGATGTTGCGGTTAAAACAGGATGTGGCCACAAGGTGGAATTCAACATATTACCTGTTGAAAACATTAACTGAAATCAAAGATCCAATCATCTCCACCCTGGCACTAACTAATGCATCTCTGCCAACCTTGTCGCCAGAGCAATCGAACATTTCCAGAGAAATTTTGGACATTATTAAGCCATTTGAGGAGGTCACCACTGAAGTGAGTTCAGAAAAGTAAGTATAGTTCAACATTATTTATTATTATTAATTTTAAAACATTTACTCTCTCTTAACGATGCATGTTTTTCTGTATCCTTATTCCTAACAGAGAAGTATATGAAGTACTTACTTTGATTTTGCTATAATTATTACAATATGTAATCTTCATAGGTTTGTGACTGCCTCCAAAGTCATTTCGATGATAAGAGGTCTTCAGAGGATTGTTACCCGATATCAAAGAAATCCCTCCAGCTCTGACCATGTTAAAAAACTAGTGGATTCCCTGATGTTGGAAATGACCAAGAGTTTTGGCAAAGTGGAACAGATTCAGAAGCCTTCTGATGCTACTTGCCTGGGCGCAAGGTTCAAAAAGCAAGCTTTTGTTAATCAGTAGGCAGCAGAAGAGAGAGTTAAGAGGATTACAGCAGCTATTAACCCCGCTCAGAGTGATGAAGAGAATACTTCAGATAGAACTTCAGTTGGCACTGGTGCGGCTGCCAGTGCAGGGGCCATGTTTTGGGAAGACTTTGACGAGAGGATAGCTTGAGGCCTTCTGTTACCACTTCGAAGACATCAGATGCTATGATGGAGTTGCAGGTCTACCTTGCAGAGCCCCTATTATCCCGCACATCAGACCCTCTGGCCTGATGTCTTCCATTAAGGAAGCAGAGGCTGAGGGCTCGGAGGCGGACTCGCCCATCACCCGGGCTGAAGTCACCGAGGTAGTCAAGAAACTCCACGGTGGCAGGGCACCGGGGGTGGACGAGATCTGGCCTGAGTACCTCAAGTCTCTGGATGTTGTGGGGCTGTCTTGGCTGACACGCCTATGCAGCATCCTGTGGTGGTCGGGGAAATTGCCCTTGGACTGTCAGACCGGGGTGATGGTTCCTCTTTTTAAGAAGGGGGACCGGAGGGTCTGCTCCAACTATCGGGGGATCAAATTTCTCAGCCTCCCCAGGAAAGTCTATGCCAGAGTACCGGAGAGGAGAATCCGGCCGATGGTAGAACCTCGGATTCAGGAGGAACAGTGTGGTTTCCGTCCCGGACCACTGGACCAGCTCTAAACCCTCTCCAGGGTGCTGGAGGATTCATGGGAGTTTGCCAACCAATCCACATGTGTTTTGTGGATTTGGAGAAGGCATTCGACTGTGTCCCTCGCGACATCTTGTGGAGGGTGCTCCGGGAGTATGGGATACGGGACCCTTTGCTAAGGGCTATCCGGTCCCTGTACAACCGGAGTAGGAGCTTGGTTAGCTTTGCCGGCAGTAAGTCAGACTTGTTTCCGGTGCAAGTTGGACTCCGGCAGGGCTGCCCTTTGTCGCCGGTTCTGTTCATAATTTTTATGGACAGAATTTCTTGGCGCAGCCAGGGGCCGGAGGGCGTCAGGTTTGGGGACCACATGATTTCATCTCTGCTCTTTGCGGATGATGTCGTCGTGCTGGCCCCATCAGACCAGGACCTTCACCATGCACTGGGACGGTTTGCAGCCAAGTGTGTAGCTGCTGGGATGAGAATCAGCACCTCCAAATCTGAGGCCATGGTTCTCAGTCGGAAAAGGGTGGCTTGCTCACTTCAGGTAGGTGGAGAGTCCCTGCCTCAAGTGGAGGAGTTCAAGTATCTGGGGGTCTTGTTCACGAATGAGGGAAGAATAGAACGGGAGATTGACAGACGGATCGGTGCAGCTTCTGCAGTAATGCGGTCGCTGTACTGGTCTGTCGTGGTGAAGAAGGAACTGAGCCGCAAGGCGAAGCTCTCGAATTACCGGTCAATCTACGTTCCTACTCTCACCTATGGTCATGAACTGTGGGTCATGACCGAAAGGACAAGATCCCGGATACAGGCGGCCAAAATGAGCTTTCACCGCAGGGTGGCTGGGCGATCCCTTAGAGATAGGGTGAGAAGCTCGGTCACTCGGGAGGAGCTCAGAGTAGATCCGCTGCTCTATCTATCTATCTATCTATGCAAGGTGGTGTGTGTGGTGTTGGGGGGGGCACTTGGGCCCCAACTGCAATGAACCAGCTTTGGGGGGGCCCGTTTTGCAAAAAGTTGGGTTAAACCAATGAAGCGCAATACTTTAATACATTTAATAATTTGAATATAATAACTGTGTGGGAATAAGTCAGAATGGGCAAGCACATGCCCCTCAGGTCCATCCTTTGGCTCTGCTGAATTTTTTTACTTCCCAAATTTCTTTAGGTTCCCAAATTGTGGGTTGCACAGTTGGCTGTGGAGTATTACAGCACTGTGACCTTCTATCTTTCACGAATATAACAGATTTTTATATCTTTCGAATATACTTATCAATATTTTTAAAGTTTAAAATGTGTTGGCCCTTTTTGAAATCACAATTTTCTGGAGCTTAATGTTGATATAAGTATACGGCATGCAGTTGCCACTCAGAAAGTTTTTAAAGCAATCCAATCCACTTTATTTGTATTGCACAATTTGTGCACAAAATGATAAAACAGAATAAATAGATAATATAATAGAAGCACCATAAAAATATAAAGAACACAATAAAAGAAGATAAAAAATATGCAGGTATACACATAAAATCAACACTCAGCCTGGTGTCAAAAGCGAAAGAAAATGGAGGGTTTTAAGAAGAGAAGATTCCAGTCTAATGTACAGCCGCAGTCCATTCCAAAGTTTTGTTGCTGCATTTGCAAATGGTCGATCCCCTCTGAGCTTAAGCCTAGCTTTAGGCACATTCAGGGGCAGCTGGTCGGCTGACCTGAGAGATCGGCTAGGAGTGTAGGGGTACAGCAGCTCGGAGAGGTTCTTTCCGTGTGAATCACGACTAAACAAACTCGCCAATTATGAACACAGCAGGCAGGACAGACATGAGGCGGTGGCCGTGTACTTCCAACTCAGAGTGGTGGAAGGCCATAGCCTCACAGACTCATGCTGGAGGTGGCCCATTCCCACCCCAAGGCCACCATTCCATGCGGGACTATGCTCCGGAGGTCGAGGCCAGGAGGGCTTCTGTCCCCGAGGTGTTGGTGAGTTTCTTCCTGTTGGCCAGGATGAACGTGCCTCCATCTTTTCCAGAGTGAGAGGAGTGGGTCTATAAGCCGTTCCCACACCTGGTGCGGTGGCGGCAGCTTCGGGAGGACCTGGTTCGCGGCTCCCCTCCCAGCTGTCGTCAAGACCTCTCTCGTTCCGGTCTGGGGTCCATTCCGGAGGACTGCGTGGTAGGCACTCTCACCCTGGGGGACTCAGAACCTCCTGCGTCAAGCATCGCCGCACTGCCCGTCTCACTCTCTGCTTCCTGGGGGTCCTCCTCTGAGGCCTCCAACCAAGAGCCGGCCCTGCCTTTCACCTTGTTCCTTCAGCCAACCAACAGGCAGTACACAAAAAGTACAGGACAGTAAGAAAAATGTACATACAAGACTTCAAATCGAGTAGCAGGAAGGCTAACATAAGGTCTCCATCCGTTTTGCAATCCGTTGCCTCTTCCAGCTTGCAACGAATCGTGTCCGATCACTCTCTCTCTTTTCCAATTTGTTTTATTAGCCGCCTCTGCCATGGTGAGGGTTTGGAGACTTGCATTGAACTAGATTGTTTCGTCTTATTGTTTGATGTTTGCTAACTTCTCCCTGGCTATGAGTGAAACGTGACGTATCCCATTAAGCAGTGGAAAGGCGGGGCTTGTACCGGCCCGAACCCCAAAGTTGCAATATGATAGGAGGCTGTTTAGGTAGCAACAGCAGTAACATTTGTCCAGTTAAAAGTTGTCCTACCACGTTATTTTAAGGTCAAAAAGTTGCTCGTTATCGCTTTAATGCAATGGTTGCTGTACTAAAACATCAACAAATCTAAGTCACACCAGGAAGGTGTTATACTTCCTCTCCATCCTGCAAAGCAAATTCTCTTCGCAACCTTAATTCCAAACATTCCATTCCATTCCATTGTCTACCGCTTATCCGAACTACCTCGGGTCACGGGGAGCCTGCGCCTATCTCAGGAGTCATCGGGCATCAAGGCAGGATACACCCTGGATGGAGTGCCAACCCATCGCAGGGCACACACACTCACTCATTCACTCACGCAGTCACACCCTACGGACAATTTTTCCAGAGATGCCAATCAACCTACCATGCATGTCTTTGGACCAGGGGAGGAAACCGGAGTACCCGGAGGAAACCCCCGAGGCACGGGGAGAACATGCAAACTCCACACACACAAGTCGGAAGCGGGAATCGAACCCCCAACTCTGGAGGTGTGAGGCGAACGTGCTAACCACTAAGCCACCGTGCCCCCCCCATTATTTACATATTCACACAATTTTTGTGAAATGCCAATAAGTTGCCTTCCATAATACAGAATGAGAGAATGGGTAGGAGAGCCATCTCTAGCTGGTCTTACATATGCTTGCATGTATGTTTCAATGTCTCTTGGCAGCCCATACTGAACTGTGTGCTGCAATTTTTTTAAATCCACTCCCATTCCCAAAGCAGTTGTTGACAGTACCACTCTGAGACAAGACTCCGGATTTCTGAGAGACTGAACAATGTGTTTTTACATTATTAGATGTCATTGAATGAAACATGTCAACTATTCTGTGGGATGACACAATGCTAGCGCCAATGGGGTGCACTGATGTTTGTCCAAGGGTGTCATCAAGCACATCATAAAACACCATGAACAGTATGGTATGGATTTATAATAAATAACAGTATGTGCAGCGTGTGGACCCTTCACTGCAAGTTCGTTGACAAGCAATGAAAATGTATTTGTTGCATCATAAGACACCTTTTTCACTGCAAGTCTGATGTTGCTCCGATCAGGGCTTCTGACAACTTCCAAGCACTTCTGTAGTGCTAAGTGCTTCATTATTTTCTTGTGTGTTGATAAAGAGGCTGTAGCAGTTAGGGCCAGTACTGGTATAGAGACCGGCAGGAGGGATCTCAGCTCACTAACAAAACAACAAAATCCTGAGTGGTATTCCCCCATGCAACAGACACAAATTATGTAATAATGGTCAACAAGTCAACAAGACTGACAGGCCATAAAATTTTTGAAAAGCCTTATGTGATTGACTGGTCGACACAACTGAGCCTGGGAGAGTGGGGGGCAATGACACTTTGATAAGAATACGGAACCCAAACTCATTTGCAAGATAAAAGTCATAAAACAAAGAAACAACACATAAACATTTACTTTCTCTCACTATAATGTACAAACACAACCATTTTTCGCAGCATGTAGCCTAGAAGAAAATCAGCCATGCTGAAAGCACAGTTTTGATTAGGGTGTGGGGTGGTGTGTACTGTGCAGGCTGCCTACAGTAGGGAGGGGACAGAGGACTCACTACAGTCGTAAAACATATATGTCATCAAGACTGATAGGCCATAAAAGAACCTTTTGGGTGACAGGTTTGGTGATCTTTGACAGGAGGGTCATAAATCAATCAACATTTTGACACACAGTATATGATTATATTACTCGGGTCCCCTCACATGGAATTCAACGCGTTGTTTCTACTGTAGTTCTAAACAGACAAACTGCTTTACAGAGTCTTTTGTAAATATGTTTTTTCATTCGTTAAATAAATGAAAATGTGACAAGATCTTAGTCCGGTGTAGCCTTTGGGTTTCGAAAGGAAGGGGTGGAGTGAGCCATTGGTTACAATTCGCAACATCTAATCTAGATGCCATTAAATTTCACACACTTGACCTTTATCCTCTGTTTATTCTCAAACAACTGAAGATAGTGTTTCAGGAAGTTGAGATGGTAACTGTAGTTGTGAACATTAAATGTTTTCTTTTATCTAGGCTGTGGCTCTTGTGTTTTATATATTTCTCTTTTTCGTTGTTTCTCTGTCCATCAGTGATTCTGTTTGTTATCACTTCATTATCTCATTCACTTTAACATCCAGTGTTACATTTAGCAGCGTGTAGTATGCACACTAAGCAGTGTTCATTTCATCTTGTCGTAGAGTCAGAAGACAGCCCCATCAAAAGCATAGAGTCTCACATGACTTGGCTGGCTGATGGAAGTAGAATGTTTTTATTTATGCATTCAGAAATATTAATAAATGTCATTATTTCAGTTTAATATCAGCTTAATTGCCACTTTCATATAATAAATCTAAACATTTTTAATATCCGTGACGATTGTGGATGGAGTGAAAAGTCAGGAGAGAAAATACTTTCTTTAGATCATAGTTTATTTAAACTGATCCATCACCGTTACATGAATCCTACACATGCAGAATGAAAGTCAACCTTCACCAGATTTAATATCAAGTACAGAATAATCTAGAGGAATAATTTAAGGTGCTATGTGAAACAGAAAACCCCGTTCAGTCATGATATATTCACAACAAAGCAGTAGCCTCAGCTACCTTTTTACAATAAAGTATTAAAGCCTAAAGATGTAATAAATGCAAATTTCTTAAAAAATAACTTTAAGCATTCCTTCCTCTAAAATATAGTCCCTGATCCTTGACGTTTAAATGCTCCCTATTGCTAAATAACAAATCGAAAGTTAACAAGGAACAAAAAAGTCTCCTTATTTCTATTTTATTGTGCAGATGAAGTTGAGTGTATGAGAACCAGGAAGACTGATCCAGAGATGATCTCCTCCAGACTGAACCGCTCCAGATCTAACTTCACTCTCAGAGTTGTCTACTGCCGTTTCATTCCCCGGAGCCCAATTCTGATAACACACGATCTCTTCATTTACCCAGAACCAGATCCCCACAGAGCAGGTGTGCCACACACCCAGCCACACCTCAGCAGTCGAGGCCTGATGAAGAACTCCAGTCACCATGAGCTGAATCTCCTGTGAATCAACTGAAACTAGATCCACATGATTCTCTCTGCAGTATCTCAGAGCTTCAGTCCAGCTCAGATTCTTCTGGATCAATATCAGCTCATCTGATCACACAATAAACACAAACACCATACACTGAACATGATAACAAAACACCAAAACTGAACTGAACTGAGATCAGTTTCATCATGAAGAAAAGTCTGTCATCGAACACACACATTGACTTTTATTAACTGACCTTCATGACACACAAAAGTGTAAGAGTCACTGCAAGATACATCATGCCATTTCCCCTCACTATTCATATTGGCCATTGTACAATCTTCAGAACCACCATCATTATCAGGTTCACCAGACGCCCAGTATCTGAAGATGGAGTCAGTGTTATCTGACCACACCCACGAGTCTTTGAACAGACCAATCCAGACAGATGTGTGAGGATCATTGATGATGTCCTGGATCAGTTGATTGTCAGTCTGGCTCCTCACACTGATCAGATCAGTATGATACTGTCTGCAGAAACTCTGAGCTTCTCTCCATGTTTTACTAGAAGTAAAAATGATGTATGCTTTACTGCTGTCTGTTGAAGGAAATAAAGATTCAAGTCTCATGATTTTCATTCATTACAACACTTACAGTTCAGATGTCAATCTACAGAAACTGATTTCATCTAAAAGTCTTGAAAAAAGCTTGTTCAGGTGCCAAGCAAAAAGTGAGAGAAGCATTTTGTTGCAGATGAATTGATTAATCTTGTCTTATTGAGTTTAAACGCAGTTTCTTTCCCACTTTTTAACCTAAGCTTTCTTGCATAGCCGCTCTTAATCTCTCTTCCACATTCGTGAAACAATCTTCGGAGAAATGCACTGGACAAACTTGAACATACGGATGTTTATCTTTTGGCAGGGCAAAGAAAGAGTCTTTCTTTTCGCAACTAAACACAGCGTCTTCACGACATGGTTGCGGCGGCGACGATACAATGAGATTTACAAGTATGCCCCCCTCACTTGCGTTTATATTTGGGCGGTCTGAAGTCATGTCTTGTTACAAAGTGATTTACATTCCCCAGGGTGTGGTTACACAAGGCTTTTCAGGCTGGACTGCGTTCACATTCGCTTTTAGATAGAATGCATCTTTTGTTCCGAAACTTTAATTTTAAAAATTTTACGTGTCTAATACATCCATGGCCCACTTACAACCAAAGAAAAACAAAAATTTCCGCCATATGACTCCTATAAACCTTAGTGCTCTTTCCAGTTGTGTGAGAACCATTTTTTTGCAGCTGAAGATTCAATAGAAACGCTTAATTGCATAGCAGCGGCAACTTGTTTTGAGTAGTGGGTGCTGTACTTCCCCATGGGGAGGGATCCGCATTGCCAACCATCTAAACACCCTCCGGGAGGTTGATGAACCAGATCGTACCGCTGGCTCGGTCCCTGGGAGCCTGACAAGAGCTTCCCAGCCGTCACATTGGCTATGCGATATGATCCGTGTCGGCTACATGATCCTATTAGCCAGACGTCAGCCCAAGTTTCGGGGCATCCTCTCAACCTCAACCTTAGTCAGAGGCAAGGATGCTCCCATGCTTTGGACCGAGGTCGCCATACTTCTGGCAGAGGAAGCGATCGTGCTCGTCCCTCTAGCTGAGTTGTTTTAAAGGTTGCACTTAAGTGTCCCCAAAAAGGTGGGTCCGTTCTAGATCTGCGTACACTGAACAGGTATTAACACAAGCTGCCGTTCAGGATGTTATCGTAGAAGTGCATTCAGACTATCAGATGTCAGGATTGGTTCATGGCAATCGACCTGAAGGATGAGTTCCTACGATTTGCTTTTGAGAGACATCTAAGTTATTCTGTGTGCAAGGACTGAAGTTTAAAGCCTCAGACTTAAACTTAGACTACACTTAGTATGAAAGTCTACTTTCATAAACTTGGAAGAGGACCAGATTAGTCTCCAGCAGTATAACAATAGTACATCTACAGTGACACTACTACCAGACTGTTAATTATATACTTAATAAATAAATATATAACACTTAAAATACACTTCAACTTTACTGCTGTATACGGTTTTGTAAGGGTTTGGTATCAGTTGGGTGTAAAACTCACTTGGTGGTGCTGCAACACACTCATAAGACACAGTCAAATATTTGTAATTTCCCTCACAAGGTTCAGTGAAGACTGCATCGCTCACAACCAAAGAACAACTCTTTTGTCTATCACATCTGTGTTAATAAATACAAGGAACAGCAAAAATATATAAACAATTATCTGATAATATCTGACAGCTCTTTAATAATGTTTTCTGTTCTCACCGAGTGGCCACCGTTAGAGTTGCGCTCAGACTGCACAGAACATTTGAAATCTCGTTATCTGGTCTTCCAGTAGAGCAGGTCTGTCCGTCTGTACGCCCGTAATTGGCTGAAAGGACTTTAATAGTTCCCTCGTCTGTTGATAAAAAGTCACATTACAGACAATTGTGTTTGACAAATCTTTATTTTTTCATCATGTTATGTGGAATTTAAATCACTGAACATGTAAACTCAGAGAACTCACCACAGCTGAGATGAAAAGTCTCTGATTGACAGATAATTAAATCCTTTGAAACACCTGAAGTCAGAGATGAGAAGTGAATTAGATGTAGTGATGCTACTGTGTTACTTTGACTGTCTTTAAGTATTTGCTTAAATCAGAAGTGTCCAATCCTTCATGTGTTCTGTGTTAACCAGGGTTATTTAAGTTCTGCATTTTAAAAGTAGTTTTATTTTAATATCGTTTTCAAATTTCCCACAAATTTTAGTTTTAGTTTGTTTTTTTCTTGAATTTTAAGTTTTTATTTAGTTTTTATAATGTAACTAATTGTCTAATTAGTTTTTATATATTTGAGTTTCAGTTTTAGTTTGAGTAATAAAAACAGAGTTACAAGACACAAATTTCCAAATGAAAGCTTTAATGTAAGCTTGTCAATCTAAACAAAAACAGAGAAAATAAAATAAAACATTTTCAAAATCATCAAATTTAGAACATAAACATCTTTGATATAATCCAGTGTGTGTGTCTGCGTGCGTGTGTATATATGAATATGAACAAATTTACACGATGACAGAGTCAGCTGCTTCTCACACCGGGACTGCGAGCTGCCTGCAACGTCATAAGCGTCATCGTTTTTATTACTCCTCCATTCAGAATCTTTTATCATGAAGTTTTTGTACTCCAAGCGGTGATTCAAATGCAAATGTACTTTCAGGTTTGTCGGATTTTCTTCCCTTACTTCAACCCCACACATCTTAACTTGCACCAAGACAATACATTTGCTTTTTCCAGTTTCAGTCGAAAACCCGACTAGGCAGGCAAGCTACGGTCTTATCCTTCACGCCAATGACCGTAAACTGCTATCTATAGTAGAACAGCTGCTGCTACAGTCCAGCCAGAATTAGCCACAATGGGAAAAAGACCTCATTATTTATGAAAACTATTATTTATTTTTGATAATTATTATTTTATTTTTGTTCGTTTTTACACAACTCTTGTGAGTTTCCTTTAATTTTGGTTCTTTATTTATTTATTTTAGTTTACGAAATATTTTTTTTAACAATCGTTTTTATTTTAGTTTTAGTTTACGAAAATAACACTGGTCTTAACTGTGATGTTTATTATTGTTGTCTTATGATCATGTTTTTTGAAGTGAAGGTTTGCTGTCACTCACCATTGTAACAGATAAACTGTGACGGCACATTACAGTTCTGCTGACGCCATTCTCCATTTCTCATAACAGCACAGTAATTTGTGTCATTTAATGGTTCAGTTTCCCAGTTCAGATATTTCACAGGATCACCCAGAGACCACTTCCATTCATCTGTTCTCTTCAGTCCAATCCAGATCTCCTGATTGTTATTTACAGTCTTCTTCAGCTCGTTCATGTCATTGATGTTGTTGACTGTGGCCAGATCTGTGTAGTTCTCTCTGCAGTATCTCTGAGCTTCAGTCCTGTTCATCTTCATGTTTATATAGTGATAGCGGCGCTGAATGCCTTCAGATAATGAACAGAGAGCTGAAAGAGAGAGTTTTTATTCAAACATATTCACTCAGAGCTGATCTAAACAGGAATGGGCTGACAACACACAATCATCATTTACTGACACAACGTTTGTACTGAAGAAGCAGATTCTGACAGATTTTAGTCTGTCAATGTCTCAGAGAGATGAGCGCTCTAGTCGCCAACTCAGAAACAGATCACATTTTAAAACACGTCTATCTTACACCGAGAAAACAAGAAAAAGAAGGCAATATCATACAGGAATCTCTAATCTATTCAATTCTATTCTCATATATAGTCAACCATTAGAAATAGTGACTCTGCATCGTGCACTTCGACCTGAACATTGAAATCACAAACATCAATGCTGGTGACATTTCAAAGCCCTTGTTTGTTAAATGTGGAATTGTTTGTCCTGATAGATCGGGATAGAAACATACTGTTGTTTCTTGTTTTATTTCATTTTATTATTATATTTCATTTATCTCATTTATTACATTATTCATTTATCATATGTATTCGTTCATTTATTTTATTTACACCTATTAAATCTGTTTCTAGTCAGCTGATGTTTAACAGAGCTAGACTGAGCAATAAAGCACAACTGATGTTCTTCAACCATTTTTCAGTTTATTTAACGTCACTTTGTCTCCTGCCTGCTGTTCTTCCCTTCATCTCATTATCTCACTGGAGGTTGGGTTAAAGTACTGACTATTGATATATAATTGATATTTTCGCATATAATAAGTTCCTGACGGAGTGAGATCTAGTGAAACTGGACTCAAATCTTAGATCAGCAAGTCATATCCCATAGTTGGATCTATCAGTCCTGTCAACAAAAAATGTTTTTAGTAACAAGTTTTAGACTCATTTTTCATTACACACAATATAACACACTTACTTTTCTACTATATAAGATTGAAGTTATTGAAGATCCTTTGTTGAGAGAACATATCAAAAACAGATGTCTTACAGTGTGACTCGTGGATATTTAAAAAAGAATAAGTATTTTATCCCTATCAGTTGCTACTTAAAGAAGGAATCCAGTTATCCAAAAAAATGTGTCTTAGACCACTCCAGTCCACATGCCTTACATACCGAATGTTTTGAATCTCCATAAATAACACATAAACAAGTGAATGAGTTAAATCAGGTGAAGTTAAGGATTCAATGATCACTTCATTATCGCATTAATGATGAACACCTGCTGATAACAAAGACATAATAGCTAATAATAGCTAATGATAGTGTTTATCTTTTCCCTTTAGATGAGCTCTTGACTCTTTCTTATGTTGAAATGTGTTTGACTGTCTTTGACATTGGAATTGAATGGCATCATTGTTAATGAAGTGATTCTCTTACATTATAGTCAATGCTGCTTAATAATATTTACATTTACATTTAGGAGGTGGTGGTCTAGTGGGTTAAACCACTGAACTGGTAATCAGAAGGTTGCTGGTTCGATCCCAGCAGCCACCACCAGTGTGTCCTTGAGCAAGACACTTTACTCCATGTTGCTCCAGGGGGATTGTCCCTGTAATAAGTGCACTGTAAGTCGCTTTGGATAAAAGCGTCTGCCAAATGACTAAATGTAATGTAATGTAAATGTAAATTTAGGCACTTGGCAGACGCTTTTATCCAAAGCGACTTACAGTGCACTTATTACAGGGACAATCCCCCTGGAGCAACATGGAGTAAAGTGTCTGCCAAATGACTAAATGTAATGTAATGTAAATGTAAATTTAGGCACTTGGCAGACGCTTTTATCCAAAGCGACTTACATTACATTATCCTATACAGTTTACATAGGTATGTGCAATCCCCTGGGATCAAACCCACAACCTGTCGTTGTTGACGCAATGCTCTTACCACTGAGCTACAAGAAAGCTGTCATCACTAGAAATTATCTTGGATCATAGCTACTGTATCATCTAATTTGTGATGGATATATGAGACATGTCAAATTTAGACTTCATCTTCTTTAATTATGTGCCACAGTTGTATAATAACAGATTTTATGAAAGCTACACATTTTCACAGATTAAAGAGACATTATGTTTAAATCTTTCAGACATCAAGAATTATCTTATGAATCTCAACAATGGTGACAAAAGTTGTATATTTCATTGGCTGAAATGCATCCTGGGTAACAGTAAAAATTCATACATGATTCCCAGCATGCATTGCAGCTAAAATGAAATATACTATTTTTGGATTGCAGCATTTTGATTTCTTTTGTTAACCATCCCCATTTTTGAGATTCATAAACTGATTTTTCATGTCTAATTTATGTCAATCTACAGATTTTCGGTCCGCTCCTGTTTGCCAGATTTGGGCCACAGGCATGCCAAAGCTATGCCACATGTCAAATATCAAAACAAATAAAGCAGAGCTGACCCAAATATAAACAAAAGATCATTTTAATTCTGGCCCAGATTTATCCCAAAAGCAACACCTTTCTGTGCCACAGTTTGACAGAATTTGTATTGAGTTTCATTATTATTATAGTGATGATTGAGTTATTAGTGATGAACATATGCTTTTTAAAATAAAGCATATTTACCATGAGAAATACAAAAACTACAACCTGAAATAGAACGTTCCTTTTAAAATATTCAAAATGTCAGTTTTTTATGTTTTAAAATCATTCCCAGCTGACAAAAGTCACCATCATGATGATCAGTATTCATGAGCCACGTCCGGTTGGTCGAGGTGGTGGTGTCGCAACAATCTTTAGAGACTTTCTTACCGTTACTAGGAGAACAATGCATACACTTAAATCATTTGAAATGCTTGCGTTGAACATAACAGTTCCAAACAAAAGTAAAAAAACATTGGTCTCTCTTACATTGGTTACTGTGTATAGACCCCCTGGGCCTTACACTAATTTTCTGATAGAGTTCGCAGACTTCTTATCGGATCTATTGGTTAACGTCGATAAAGTACTGATTGTTGGAGATTTTAATATCCACGTAGATATTGCTAACGATCCATTAGCTGTGGCGTTTAAAGAACTACTAGACTCTTGTGGTGTAACACAATACATCAATAGACCTACTCATCGCCTTTATCATACCCTAGACTTGATTATATCTCACGGAGCCGATCTAACCAATATCGATATTATACCTCAAAGCGACGATGTTTCCGATCACCATCTTATAACATGTACACTGCGCACTGCAGAAATCAGTTGTATGTCTCGTTATCGACAGGGTAGAACAATCACCTCAACTACTAAAGATAGTTTCGTAAAGAACTTGCCAGATCTGACTCCTCTAATAACCTTTCCAACTAATATAGAATCGCTCGATGACATGACCAGCAACATGGGCACCATTTTCTCTAATACATTAGAAGCGGTCGTACCTATGAGGTCAAAAAGGATTAATGGAAAGATCATAGCACCATGGTATAATAACACCACTCGCGCCCTAAAAAGAGAAACGCGTAAACTGGAGCGAAAATGGAAACTATCACGTTAAATAAGAAAAACTGAAAACATTTCTAAAGTTTTTTGAAAGCAATAAAGATTTCATAATAATGGAATATAGATTTACAGTAGAAAATGTGAGTGGTGCTTTGTGGCAAACGGCGGAACTGGGAACAAGGGTGATGACACTTTAAGCCACTAATGAAATGAACCGACCCCCATGTCTCTACGATGTTCTGAAGCAGAGATATAAGTCTTGATAAACCTGTTTGGTTGCTATACGCTGAGACGGGCAGAATATTAATTACATGTATTTGAAATACATATTTAATTAATTTTGAGTGTTTTGTATTTTCCTTAAAAAAAAGACAAATGTAATTTGTAATTAAATACCTTGAAAGACTAAATGTAACCGGGTTGAAATTATATCTTTACTTTTACATGTTAAATGTCACCAAATCCTGATGAATATTGTTTTCATTTGTTTAAAAGATGTTTGATAGCAAATATTTATTCCTGAATGTTGTATTCAGAGCTAAGTGTTAATACCTCTACTGACACTTTAAGAGGTCGCAGGCTTTATGTCGTCATTCAGATGCTTCGCTCGGTCTGCGCCAGACTAGCTGAGAGGAGGTGATATATTATTTTGCTCGTCATTTTCGAACATTTATTTTGGACTATTTAAACCTTGTTTTGTGCATGTATAAATGTTAGTTCTAGGTTGTGGACATGCAGTTAATGTGTCAATTGATTATAAACCTTGTAAACAGACTCTTTGGAAGCTGCAGTGGGCGCTGCAGTGATAGCTGCACACTGCTCCAGGTGTACGTGTGTTCATCACTTGCTGTGCGTGTGTTCACTCGTCACTGGATGGGTTAAAAGCAGAGGTCACATTTCGGGTATGAGTCGCCATACCTGACAAATAGGTCACTTTCACTTTAAAATAGACATGTTTCCTCATGCTAGTCTACAAGGTTTTCTGTATCTCTTAGCTAATAGGAGCTTGAGACCTTTGTGCTTTGTGGACGAGACTGCATGTTACAGCGCCTCATGTGTTTTTCTGTTAGTTTGTACAGACAATCAATCATTCTGCCTTCATTTAAAGAGAAACCAGCAGCTGGTCGTAGTCCGGGTCTTTCCTTCATCCAGCACAACATAGAACACAACGCAGAACATATAAGTATTAATGGAGTGCCGAAACCCCCTTAGCTGTTATTAAATGCACTGTAAACAGACTTTGTTGGCGGGAGAACGAGATAAATAAATAATTTTAAAATGACTTGAAGGGTTACATATTTATGTAAGTGTTTTACTTAATTTGATGGACTGCTGTTTAGAAAACTTTTCTTTCTTCTGTATATCTAGCTCCACTGGTTCTCTCGCACTTTAAATGATTGCTTGTAAAAAATATTGTATTTTCAAATTACAAAGGACTAAATTCTGGCTTTGGGCAGGGGTTCTTACTGCAGATGTCCCCAATATTAGGTGTTCAGAAGATGTCATAAATAGACGTAGAAAAACCTCAAACTTTTGGCCCCTTCAACATCAGCAAAGACGCAGAAAATACGTCTTTTTGACCTTAACTTGGGGGTGGGTTATATTTAATAAAGTAATTATTACCAAATGGCTCTTTATATTTAATAGAACATTTATTAATAGACGGACAGGTAACTCTGGTGTCAATTCTCCTGACATTTGAATCAAATTAAAAACCAGAAACAAACTCACCAATGACAAGAAGACTGAAATACAGAATCTGAGCCATTTCTGGGAAAGAAACACATTGAAAACCTCAAATGTTAAACTTCTTCTGTTTGTACACAATTTTGTGATACAACATAAATAAATCAATTAAATCTGTGACTAAGACATAAAAGTTTGCTTATTTTCTGTCATGTATAGAAGTCAATGAGGTTAAAAGTCAACATTTTTACCACTACTGAATCTTTTCAGAAAATCAGTTTCTTGATAAAGTTTCATTAAAAGTTATTTTCAGATCAATTCACAAAATCAAAAGAATGATTTTAATAAAAATGAGAATGTAAATAGTTCTTACTCTTCATCTCTTGTGTGTTTCTCTGGTGAATCTGCTGCTGTTTCTCTCTCTCTGTGTGTTCATGTGTCATTATATTACATCTGGTCTTCAGCACCTCCCATCTTTTGGTTATTTCTCTAGAAAGACTTATGTTTATACTTTACATCTTGCTTATTTGTATACTTGTTCACTGAAATGAGAAGAAACAAGGTGTGCTTTCTCTTATTTGCATGTGTGATGTGTGTCTGCCGGCGAACACAAGAAAATAAGAGACACAGCAGAGGTTGATGTGATGTGTTACTTAAATATATATTTATAACAAGAAACTTACAGATTTTAGGCACGACTTTAAAGAAACAGGTCTGGCAAACTTTCGTACTACAGTCAGCGAGTTGTTCAGCCGTTTCCTCTTGAGATTGATGACCACACTACGGAGAACACCTCTGCTCTGGGGGGCTCAAGCTTCCAGAGGGACGACTTCCCCCGGCCTGACTTGAGGTCTTATTTAAGGAAGGAGGTCACATTGATGTATGGCCCTGCGTGAGAAAACAGATGTGTGGAGTGAGATCGTGCCAACAGAGTCAAATGAGTGAGTCTTACGCCTCAGCCCTGAAAACATCGAAGAAAGTATCTGATCTCATGTGTGTTTACTGTTTCTGGATCAGAACAATGACGTTCAGAGAAGCAAAAAGTGACGATTCTTATCTAATGAGGCTCTCAGATCGTGTTGCCGGACTCACTTAGGATTCTTGCTATTTATTCCATCAGTCCATTATTATTATATTAATAGAATTGTGAGTTTTCATTATTTTTTATGACAATAAATATATTTTTAAACATCTTACTGTGAATAAAATGTAATGGTTACCAAGTATTGCTATCCCAAACATTAAATCTTCCTCAGACCTTCACTACGACATATGTGTGGCTTAAAAGTGTTTATAGGTTGTCGTTTGACTATCTTAAATGCAAAAAGTTAACTAATAAGATTCTAATAACGAAACAATTTACTTGTTTATTTGCTAAACGTTTAAAGGGACAGTTCACCTAAAACTAAAAGTAAGTTTGAAATTTAAAATGATACGTTCACGTGTTCAGCTCTCTTTCTCATTCAAATGTAATTTGCATGAAGCTCTTGGCCAATAACTCTCTGTATTCAAATGTTGGTGTCACAGGGGTCAGTTCATGCTTTTTTGTGAGCAGTGTTGTGATGGTGGTTACAATTCAAATCCATAGAAATGTTGTTTTCCAATCAAACCAAGTGCACGTGTTTTCTCTTGAAGTAGGAAGATAATCTGTGCACAGATGTCTAATATTGTGGTCTTTTGTTTTTGTACACTGAGAAAAAATCACTTATCTTACATTTATTTTGTTGTTCTCTTGTTCCTTTGACTCAGTTAAGTTATATGCACTAACAGTCAGAATCTGCTTCTTCAATACAAACAATACAGTCTCAAGTCCTCAAAAAATTCAAGTTAATGAGATAATTTCTCAAACTGCTGACCTGTTTACAGGCAAAAGGCCTATTTTTCACATCTTTGTTTCACATCTTAGGTTTTGTATAATCAACCTTGTGACACTACAGCGCTCCATCAAAGTGCTTCTCTAATAGTTACTGTGAAATAATTTTTAGTCAATGTATCACATTTAAAAATGTGATCTTCAGGACTTTCTAGACACACACACATCAAGAACCAGCATATGAAGCTAAACAGTGGTGAAAATCAACAGATGCTTCATGCTGCAATGCATAAAAACCTTGTTAAGTTTTGATAATAAAATTAAGAAAATAATTTGACATATTTTATAAACTTTGAGATTTTATATCATGTTTAATTATTGTTTTGGCGGTGAAAGCTTAAACTGATAAATCTGTCCGAAACTGTAGTCGTTCACCTCATGTCACCTCAGACTTTGTATACTGCGGGTGGGGAGAACGATTCAGATATGCAAATATGCCCAACCTTTAATGGAATTTAAATTTCCAAGCAAAACTAATATTGACTCTGACAGTCATGATCTCACACAACGCACACTCCCAAGTATGGAAAAGAGCAGAATGTTTTACTAAAAGCAAATCAAAGCAAATGTCACCATCAGCTTTCAGAATACTCACGATGAGTTCAAAATGTGACCACACATCAAACTCTCTGTGGCTCTATGGAAACAATATTTTAATATGAAAAATTTTATCATATCTGCAGTCGAACGTGTTTTCAACACCTCAAAACAACACAGGAAACTAGCGATTCTGGATCCGCCTTCACACAATAACGCTGTAACAGAAGGGGCGTGGTCAGGTCGAAATGCATTATCAAGTCCACGTTGAATTTTGCATCACTCACGCACTGTGTGTAAATGAAAATGCAATTCCAAATGTTCAACATGTTACTGTTAATGCATTAATGGAAAATTACATTAGAATTTTCTTTTTGCTACAGTTTTGCTCGACTATCTTAAACATATATCATCAATCCCGGGAATGTGAATTATGCAACTTAAAGAGCGTTAAAAATATCCATTTAAATAACATATTAAAACTAGCGTAGGAATTTGCATTGCTGTATTGAGTCATGCCAAAGGAGTCCTGGATGGTAACATAAACATGAGTAAATGTTGATGAGAAAGCTCTCAATTTGTGAGATAGTAGAGCGGGAGATCCTGCTGGTTTGATACTATAAAATATTATAATGGTCTTCTAAATGAATTATGCACATAAAATTCCAACAATTTTTAATTTAGACACAAATATATCAAGACTCAGTGTGTTGCAACGCTTACTGGGAGTCATGAGTGAGTTTTGTGATTCCATGATGTTACCCAGCATCCAATGGAGCATGAAGCTTCTCTAAAATGATAACCAGACTAAAAATACTACACGAGTTCAATGACTAACTATAATCAGTTAACCAGTGTAGGATCTGGTCGGAGCATTTACATTTATGCATTTAGCAGACTCTTTATCCAAAGCGACTTACATTACATTATCTTATACATTTTACATTGGTATTTGCAATCTCTATTTACAACCTGGCATTGTGAACGCAAATGCTCTTACCACTGAGCTACAGGAGAGGTTACTGTTTGGTATCGTAAAACACCACAAGCTCTCACCAGGGCCTCTATCAGGCTCCAGTGAGTCTGGTCCAACTGCCCCCTCTTAACATCTTCATCACTGACCAGTACAGTTTCCAACTTGGACTTCAAAGGGGCTTCTTGGGGGAGGACAGAGTGCTATACCATGCGACAAACCAATGCATTTCTTTAAATTTCTCTTTCTCTCCGTCGCCTTGGAGACAGCTTCTTCTGGCAGTTTGCTTTGGCAAAAGTTTGTTCTACCGCCGTCAGCCAATCCGGTTCTAAGAAATAATTAGTCGGACTCACCCGCTTGCTTTGAAACCATCAGGACTCTGAAAACCCTTTACCACGCGCACAAGAACTTTTCCAAGCAAACTCAGGAAGCCAGTGCAAGTGTTTCAACTATATTCTATATAGCTGCGTTTAAGCTGTAACCCCTTTTAACTAAGGAGATTGCCCTTGATGGTTCTTGCAGATGTGAAAAGCTGTTTGTAATACTGCCACTCTTTGCTTTGTCTATTTCTTTCATTTCTTTACTGCTTTTATGTTTCATGTTTTGTTTATTAGTGTTTGTTATTTGTTGGTTAGTCGGTTTGTTTTCCCTTCAGTGTGGTCAATAAACCCGCTTTTGTCTCCACGCTCGAATTCTTTCTGTGTTTACTTATCACATATTAACGTCACTTAAACTACTTGATTTAATTATAATTTTTGAAGCGGTCCTGTACTAAGGTAAGAGTGTAATGTTCCCAAGGCCAGGAAAGTAATTTTTGTTTGAGTTGATATACAATCTGCTGATCACTTGCTGGTCGAGTTCATTTAGTTTTTCACTATCATTAGGTCTACTACATCAGGTAAAATGTGTAATCATAGGAATGGTTAATCACCATTAATTATACGTATTTTACTGTGGTTTAACCCATAGTTTTCCCCAAAATACACTACATCAGAATTCTCTGTGCCTTTTCACTTCTGTTTTATTATTTGCCATTACAATTGTGATTCATAGTTAAACAAAGTCAGCAGGCAAAATAAAACTAGTACATAAATGATAAATGTGAGTCCAGCTAATGCATCCATAAAGATGACTCAATTAAATAAATTCACATTTAGCTCACATGTTACTCACACAGTTGCAGAATGAGAAAGGTGTGACATCACAGTGATCACCGCATGACCTCACGTGTTGACAAAGGGTTGCAAAGGGGTGGACATTTCAAGAATATGTTCATGGCAAATTAAACTCGGAAATGTTCAACATTCCCAGTTGGAAATATATGGGGAAAAGTCTGGAAAATCGCAAGTTATAATATGCGGAACAACAAACACAGCCATCAATAATCAGCATATGAATATTAATAAAGGCTGACCGTCAAAACACTGTTGTGAACGGAGCCCTTTTAGGGACGTGGTAGTGGAAATAATATGAGAAATATTTTTTTACGATTTTGCATTACCTCGCAAAGCTTTTGCTTTGACTTCCTGTTTATCTTCCGCTAGTAGAAGCAACCCATGAGGTTCACAGCCTTTGTTATACTAAAAGTTATATCAAAAGTAGTACATTGATATCAAAAATGTATTTAATGTATTATTTTATATAAGAACCTTAATAATAGAAAAAACAATGATGAAACAGAAAAACATAGAAAGTGAATACTGTTATAGAAAAGCCAACATAGTTTTCTATTAATAAAGATGTTGTATGCGAAAATTGAGTGTTGTTGTTTTGTATCCCCCCATTACCTAGACTATGTGTGTGCACTTTCATAGATAAACATCACTACGCTCTGTGAGGCCATTTGAATGCAGGAACTCACATTGTAAACACAATCAGAAATGGAATCAGTCTCTGTGCTTCCAAACTTAAGCTTGTTTTGCATAAGAAATAAAAGCCAGGATGTGGAGTACTAGTCATTGCACTTCTACTACAATAGTCATCACTACTTGAGTTTCAACTTGATATTCTTTGTTGCAGGTATCTGGGAAGGTCCGTGTAATGCTTTGCGCCATCAAAATTAATATAAGGAAAATTGGTTTCAAACTATCATTTTCAATTTTCATGAGTACTTCATAAATGGATAATTGTCCCTCAGTTTCATTTTCAATTATACGTGTTCGGGTAGTTGCTTCAGAATTTCTGATTATGGAACAAACAAAAAAATTACTTGTTTTTCTCATTTTTCATTTTTGTGAGTGCGCTTGCAGCTGGATTGTACCATTGTCGCCGGGGGTAGGGGTAGTCTACAGCCACCCACGGACCCACAGCGCTATCGCGTTATCAAAGGTCTACGGTTGATCTGATCATATTTATCTCCCTTATGTAGTACACATTTATTAAATATATTTTCAGTGTTGCTACTGTCTGTATTCATATCCATTCGATATCGGTTGCCGTTTTGGTTTTAGTCAGTAGATGGCAATACTGCGCATCTATATGATATCAGTGTAAGCGGCCGGCAGCAAGTGAAGTGTACATACACTCAAGAAGTGAAACTGATGGATAACTTATATCAGCCGCAGTTCAGCCTGTATAATGGCTCGAAGAGACTCATCATGGTAGCCCGAGATATTACGAGGGAGCGTCTGGAGTCTATTTTTAAGGTGACTGTTTTTATTATATCATTGGTTTTCTGTCTATGTGCCGCGAATCCCTACCGCCCCCTCCCCCCCATGACCTCTGCCCTGTCATATAGGCTAGTTTACCAGCTCCATATTAATATCTCCCAGGTATTAATATGTAACTAGTAAACATTAATGAACATGAATGTTCCCATTTCCTTAGGTCGAACCAGATAGTCTTTATTTGGAGGACGACATAACTAGAGAGACATTTTTTCCAGACCAATCCGGGCAATTTCAGACAACACTGATGCGAGACAGGGGGTCATTTGCAGTTTTAGGGACAAGCAAAGAACAACACATTTTGACACCAGTTGCAGGCCCTTCAACACCACTATCCTGTCGCCCAAGAGGGACCACTGCCATAACACATCCATCTAACACATTCCAGAACCCCCTCCGAAGGGCCAAAGCAGTAAGAAAGCAAATATATTTAGCAGACATCGAGAACAGCGGAAAAATATCTCCATATAGTGAGTATAGTAGTAACCAAATCATTAAGACCGCACTATATGTTGTGTTTCAAATGCACTTGCTAATGATTAACTGCGTATTTTTTTTCTCTAACATAGCTACAGTGCATGTCACAATAAATGAAGGCCAGGGTGTGCAGGTGGTGGGACAGACTGTACAGGAATATTTAAATTCTGCAGACAGCTTCTCAATTTGTGATGCCAAAGGTCTGGCAATTGCAGATACATTAGAAACAAAAGGTATTTCACTACATACATCCCATAAATCATTGGGGGGGGGGGTGTTCAGTGGTTTACCAGATGTTTGATAGCAGACAGAAACCATTGAACCAATGTTAAATTGATTTGAAATTGTTAATTGCGTCAATTTAGGTTCAATTTATTTCAATTTCAATTTTGCATTGTTGCAAAGCAGCTTCACACAAGTTTAAAGCAGATAAGTAAATATAAAGTGAATAGAGCTGGATCAGTTGGAATCATTTGTCCACGGCGGTGCAAGGGTGAGCATCAGGTTGCGTGAGCTGGGTCCGTTGGCTTCTGGTGTCCTGTTTGTGGTGTATGAAGAACATCAGAAAAAAAGATGGGGGTCATGGATGAGTTTTGTACTATGATGAAACCCAGCATAAATTGCAGAATGAACTTTTCATTTGTTAATTGTAACCTTTGTCGAGTTTCATAGACTGATTCTTGTCGCGAATTGATGTTAACAACTTTTGAGTGTAAGTGTACTTAATTTAAAATTAAATAATACAATTTAAATTTTAAATTTTAAAATTAAATTAAATTTTAATAAAAATAACAAAATAATAATGACTATCAATATGGTGAGCAAACAGTGCTCACCATATTGATAGTCGATGAAAGTTTATCATTTTTTTAACATTATGAACGGGTGCAAAATTATATTGATTCAATGAGAAATCAGCAATATTTAACATTGCTTTTAGGGTATCCTAGCTTTAACTGAGTAGTTTACACAGAAAAAATGTGTTTATTGGCTATGTATTTTTCATTATATATTATGTGAGCATAACGGATATGTTGTTCCATTTTAGATTTGGAATTTTGGAAAGTGTCAAGCCGGAAGGTATATGCCATCAGAACCATGGATCTGTCGAAGCTGAAGATGGGAAGACTTGAGAGTGCCTCCAAAAAGAGAAGGTATGGTTTTTAAAACTCAAAATTAACCATTGTGGCCTGCCACAGTTTGAAATGGTGTAAATTACACTCATCATCAGTAGGGTTGGGTATCGTTTGAATTTTACGGATTCTGATTCTGAATTATACCCGTTTTTCATAGAGTGGACTCTGAAGAAAATGAGGTGCTGGAGGGCCTACAAGATGTTGAACTTGAGGTCAAAAACTCTGTGTCCAGGCTGGCGGAAAACATGGATGAAAAATTTAGCGAGCTAACAATTTCAGTCGACCACATTAAGACAAATGTCTTACAGGTAGTCCAACAGATGGATGTGTTAGCGGAGTTGAAAGAGAAGGTTGCTGAGGTGTCAAAGTCATTAACCATTGCTTCCTCTCTGAAAAATGCTTTAGCATGTAGAATGTGCACAAACATTCCAAATTCTGTGCTTGTCATTACTGCATGTTGTGGGCAGGTGGCAGGGTGTGGCCCCTGTATCCAGACCTATCTAAATGATAATGACACTTGCCTTTTATGCAAAGCCAATATGTTCGCAGGCAAGCTGGTGTTTTTAAGAGGTCTAGGAGAGGTACTGTCATTATTGACAAATGAAGCAACTTAAATAGTCTGACTGACACTGTTTTGTTACAGTTAGGAAACATGTTTGTTTCTGTTTATTGGAAGTGCATTTAAAGACAGCACAGTTGTTTTTCTTGGTGCTTTATTTTTTCTTTTTAAGAGCAATAATAGCATCTCTCACATGTAGCACCTCACGTTGTTACACATTTGCAGTTTTGATTGTTTATAGATTCATATCCTCTTCATCCAACGCTCGTTGTGTTCTGCGTGCTCTTAAGTTTATGAGAAGTGAGTCATCCACTGCTTCAGATGATTCACATTATTCTGATCTGATGGTGTTCTGAACAAAAGTGTTGATAGAATGTGAACAGAAATAAAGTTAATCACAAGTTCTTCTTAACTTGTGCAATTCACACTTTACTTTACTTGACTTATTGTAAAACTAAAAGTACAAATTACATAATGATTTATAAAATATACAAATCAACGGTACATTCTGTTATATATCACAACTTTCATATTTATAAACATTTGCTGACACATTTCAACAGCTAAATAAACAATGAAAGTGCATTAATGACGTGCTTGTATATGGAAACAATATAACTCCGTCAACATTTTAGCTTTCAGTTCCTGTGAGAATTTGGATATCGTCTGTGTCCCCACTTAGTAACTAATAATAATATTAATCTGATAACCCATACATATTGTGTGAAATGTATTACAATGATTATTGTTCATGCATTATGTCTAAGGTTACTAAGGTCAAGTGCTGACCTAGTTAGAATATGCAGGCCCATATTGTTTTATATATTGTTTTATATGTACTTAGTTAACGGAATATTCTGTCTTATATATACTTATAAATACAAGAAGTTAACAGTACTTGCAAGTCATACAGAGGGGTTTTCTCCTTCGGAGTACAGCTCCAGAGACATGTCTGAAAGCTTCAGAGACATGTCTTCACGATGACTTGACATGAATCTGGTCACATGACAACCAGAATGACATACTGTCTTTGAATGTTCTAGATGAAGGAGAACATTACACCAAATAAGGAGTTAATGAATTTATAAGGAGCTCTAAGAACAAAGATCTAACCCACATGAACAGTATTAATAGTTTCAATGACACATTTACTTCCTCTTTTCTGAATACAAATATGGGACCTATTTTCAATAAACTTTGGACTCTGATTGAACTGCACTTCTGTGTCTGTGTCATTCTTGGTCTCCTGGATCCAGAAACTCTGAAGGTTCAACCGACTAGACTCTTCAACTTAGAATAACTGAATTTAGATTTAGGGGACAAGTAAGAAATAATCTTACAGTTCCCGATGGATTTTAAGACATAACATCAATTTTCAAATGTAAAAAATCAGCCATATAATCATGAAATGAACTAAACAAAATGATTGCAGATGTTATCAAAATAAAATGAGTGACTTACGGTCGTATCTACCACAAGGATTCAAACAAACAACAACGTGACTCTGAATGGCGATCGCCTCCTCTTTCTATCACATTAAACCTCCTGTGATGTTCCAGGTGTAGCCGGTGAGTAAGCTTCTTTTCTGTGAAGGGCGTGGCTGAGTACATGGTTGGGGGTTTATAAGCGGGCAATTGAGAGGACACCAAAATATGAGGTCCGGTCCGTTTGTCTGGATCGCAAGTGCGTGGGTGTGCTCTCGTTGTCGGGTTGTGCCCTGATCAGGTAGGCTTAGTGAATGTTGTTTTCATGGTCACAGAGCCCTGTTTTAAGTCACAAATCTTTTTAAATGTAGATACGTGCATCACAACCTCATAGACCAACGGTAATGCTGGGTGGTTTGGGGAAATCGGGTCAGTGGTGATGGCAGTGTTGCAGGTAATTGAAACTGTTTTTTTATATAGTGTTGAAAGGCTTTTAAAGGTAACATGATTAAAATAAATATTTGTATTGTTATTTGAATAATAAAGTGTATTTCTGTGTTTTTTTGTGGCAGATGTAGTTGTTTGCTGTTCCTCCTGTATTTGGTTTTTGGTTTGGTTTTCCCTTCGCTGGTCTGTCACTGTACGTGGGTGGCGTATGTTTCCAATCTACCTAAGGGCTACGATTGTGGTGTATTGGACTTACCAGCGAGGTGGTTTCTCTTTCATTTGTTTGTTTGTTTATGTCCCTTCCCAGTCTTGCATTGTCTGGCCATTAGGACATGCTCCAGACAACATTTGGTACCTACCGCACGTGGACCACTCTCCTGTGTGTGGTTTGGTGTGGTGTTGCTTTTGGCATGTTTTATGGTATTTGTTTTTGTTTGAATTGTATTATGAGTTTGGGGACTTGGCATATGAATTACTTTGGGTCTGGAGTGGTCCTGTGTTAAGGCTGCCATTGAATCTGGGTTTGGCCAAAGATAAATTATACCTGTTGAGAGAGGGGAAGGAAAACATTTGTTACATGTTTTGTCTTCGATGGAAGAATTTGTCTGTTGTTCTCATAAACTCTGTCTTTAATAAATTCTTATATTTTTGGAAAACCTTGTCCCCTTGTGTGTACTTTGAAGCCCAGGGGTTTTCTACCCATGCAAGAGCAAGGCGAGGGGTAACACAGGAAAGAGTGTTATAACATGTTTTACCATTAGAGGAAACTAATGTACTTCTTAAACACATTAATATTATCTTATAATGAGAAATAAACACTGCACGTTACACACATCGTGCTTCGAACTGAACAAATCATTTGAACTGATTCATTAGACTTTTCACATGTTTTTCCCATTGTTCAATTAATGCTTTCAGAAGAATCGACTCAAAAGAATCGATCACTAGGGAATACCCGTAAAAAACGACAACCTTGAAATAAACAACATATTTTAAAATGAAGGAACGATAGTCACGTAATGTAACGAAGTAAAAGTGCAGATTTTTGATTCAGAAATTGATTCTAGTAAGGGTAAAAGTAAACACTTTAATTTGACTTTAAAAGTATATATTTCCCAAAATATTACTCACGTAAATGTAAGGAAGTAAATGTGCAGATTTTCTGTTTGAAATTGACTGAATCAGTGTCACTAATGGACACAAACACTGAATAGTGTAATAGTTTGACTGATGACTCAACTTTGTCAAACCCCTGATAGCACACATACAGCTGGCTTACGTCTATTTGACGTCTGCATTTACATCTGCAAGACATCTACAATACATAGTTTGCTCATCTGCAATACGTCTCGGAGATGTCTGCTGTCAGGCATCATTTAGACATCTAGAAGATGTCTGTGAGATGTTTATGATTTAGAATGGATGTAAAACTGCTCTTTCTAAGATGTTTTCACGCAGCAGATCTCCAGATCTTTAGCAGACGTATTACAGACGTTCTGACGTCTCCGAGACGTATTGCAGATGAGCAAACTATGTATTGTAGATGTCTTGCAGATGTAAATGCAGACGTCAAATAGACGTAACCCAGATGGATGGTGCTATCTGCGACTGAATTGTTCAAAGCGTACCTTTTTAAATACACTTTTTTTCACTAAACTGACTCACAATAAAGTGTGTTTCTGATGGCCGTTACCTAAGATGAGTAGCAAAGCATTAAACATCAAACTTACAAGTCAAACAGATGAAATGAAACACATGTGAGAAAATCAGACCATCAGCTCGTATAGAGCCGCAAGATTGGTTCAGCAGTAACATCAGGTTATCCAGTCAACCACACAGTCAGAAGCAAATGTACAAAACTGTACCTATTAGGGTACAAGTGGCTGTCCCTGGGGTGATACCCGGAAGGGTACTATTTTGTACCATTAATTAGAGGTACTCTAGGGACCAATTGTGCACACTGGAACGAAAGCACAAAAATTTACCTTTTTGTATAAAAGGCTCTTCAAGGCAGGGTAGTTTTGATGCTATTAAGCCTCCTCCAAAAATTCAGAGATCCGTTTTTTATTCACAAACCTTTTACAAAGAAAATTTTAGATATTATTAAATCTCATAAAAGCAACATTGAAGTATAATGACAATAAATTGTTCATTGCACATAAAAACACATCAGACATTACTCAACACACATAATCTGAAATATAATGCCGTCATTTAAAACATAACCATTTAAACTGTAGACTCATTACAAATCAAGTTAGACAAATATAATAATTGTTTAACTTTTTTACAGGCAGCATGTACTGCACATTGAGGTTTAAAGCTGACAGTTGTTGTTCAGCATGAATAGCTAGTGCTCAAAAATAACTTGTCATCAATATTGTAGGTGTCTAGTGCCGGGTAATCAACCTCTTCACCTGGTGAGAGGACAGACCATTCATTCTGATATTTCACAGAATATGAATAATAATGAAGACAAAAAGATTCAGGAATTAAAAGCACATGAATTACTCTCTGGCCCTTGAGCTCTTTGGCCCTTGAGCTGTCAATGGAGGGACAGAAAGATGTTAACAAAAACACGAATCAAAATTTTATAAGCATAGGAGTTAGAGAGAAATAATCTGCATGCATGAGGAATAAGATCATTATGAGTCATTTACTGTAGGCAGTAAATATGCGTCAAGAATGATATGCATTTATGAACAAAATTCAAGTGGAAACATGCTCACCTGACAACATGAAAAGTGGTGCTGTGAAATAAATTCCTAAAACAAACTTGACAAGATATTACAACCTCTCTGGTCCTTGAGCTGTCAATGGAGGGACAGAAAGATGTTAAGACTTCTTTGTTAAACAAATGAAGATACTTTTAAATATGGATACATATCTTACAGGTTTGAACTGACATGAAAGCGAAAAAGAAAAAAAAGCATAAAAAGTCAATTACCAAGATGGTTTTCAACTAGAGATTCTTCTTTAGCTTCTTTGTGTGGCTTTGCAAAATGAGATTTAGTTTAAACAAGCTGTAGCACACGGGATGCAATGTTTCCAAAACTGTATTGCACTCAAAACCTCCAGTGTTAAATTAGCACTGTTTGTGTTTATATACTTATCTCACATAATGTTAAGAAGTAACACTGAAGCAGAGTTTAAGATAATAAGATTATTAATGTTATTAATGAAGTGATGATTGATGATTAATGATTAACACCTGCTGATAACAAACACAATCAGTGAAGAAAGCATCAACAAGAAGAAGTCCTCATAATAGTGTTTTAGTGTTTCCTTTAGTTATGCTAGTTCATTGTTAATTCTTTAATTAATTTTTGGTTAGCTGTAATAGTGTGTTAATAATGCACATGTATAACAGCAAAACAAAGCTAAATATTATTGTCCACTTACTGTTTTATTCAACATTCAATCTTAGTACTTAGTACAACATCCTTTTACAGTTATAACAGCTTTTAAACGTGAAGCATAGCTTGACACAAGTGTCTTGCAGCGATCTACGGGTATCTTCGCCCATTCATCATGGGCAAAAGCCTCTAGTTCAGTCACATTCTTAGGCTTGCGCACTGCAACTGCTTTCTTTAAGTCCCACCAGAGGTTCTCAATCGGATTTAAGTCTGGTGACTGCGATGGCCACTTCAAAATGTTCCAGCCTTTAATCTGCAACCATGCTCTAGTGGACTTGGAGGTATGCTTGGGATCATTGTCCTGTTGAAAGGTCCAACGTCTTCCAAGCCTCAGGTTTGTGACGGACTGCATCACATTTTCATCCAATATCTCCTGGTACTGAAGAGAATTCATGTTACCTTGCACTCGCTGAAGTTTCCCAGTACCTGCAGAAGCAAAACAGCCCCAAAGCATGATTGACCCCCCGCCATGCGTCACAGTAGGCAAGGTGTTCTTTTCTTCATAGGCCTTGTTCTTCCTCCTCCAAACATAGCGTTGATCCATGGGCCCAAACAGTTCTAATTTTGTTTCATCACTCCACAGAACACTATCCCAAAACTTCTGTGGTTTGTCCACATGACTTTTGGCATACTGCAGTCGACTCTTCTTATTCTTTGGTGACAGCAAGGGGGTGCGCCTGGGAGTTCTGGCATGGAGGCCTTCATTACGCAGGGTGCGCCGTATTGTCTGAGCAGAAACTTCAGTACCCACATCTGACAAATATTTTCTCAGTTCCTCAGCAGTCACACGGGGACTTTTCTCCACTCTACGCTTCAGGTAGCGCACAGCAGTCGAAGTCAGCATCTTCTTTCTGACATGACCAGGTAGCGTTTCAACAGTGCCCTTTGCCTTGAATTTGCGAATGATGCTTCCTATGGTGTCTCTGGGTATGTTTAACATCTTTGCAATCCTCTTATAGCCATTGCCCTTCGTGTGAAGAGTAATCACCTGTTCTCTTGTCTTCCTGGACCATTCTCTTGACCTCACCATGTTTGTAACCACACCAGTAAATGTCTAGAAGGAGCTGAGTATCACAGTCATTTTAAAGCTGCCTAATTGGTGCTTATTAGGCTTTATTGGTGCTGCCTGATATCCACAGGTGTTTTCAATACCTGATTGAAAACACTTCATTGAACCTCTGTTCTTCAGAGTGGTAGTCTTTAAGGGGTTGAATAATTATGTCAATGAAGAATTCACAAAAGAAACATTTACTACTGTATTACAAAACTAATTGATGTCATTTTAGTTGCATATGGTTCTTTAAGAAGTCCTTGTAGGATTTCATTCTGAATACAATTACAAATGTACACTAAATTCCCTAAAACCATTTACAGCATTGGGGGTTGAATAATTTTGAACACAACTGTATATGAACACATGTTTAACTTCAGATCACAGTTCTCTTTATCTCTTGTGTTTTCACTGAAACTCTTGAGTACTGAGAGTGTGTTGTGTGATTTGTGTTTCAGTGTCTTCATCATCATCATCATCACAGACTGAGATAAGAGCAAACACATCTGTCACTCTCTCCTGTCGGCTGTATACATATGACTGTGGTTATTTGTTCAGTGTTGATGGATTTCAGCTGGTGTGGATGAATCAGACTGATGTTGATCTACAGACAGACTCCAGATATCAGATTAGATCAGATGAACTCTGTCTCATCTCTCTGACTACAACACTCGTGAATGAAGACGACAACACAGAGTTGAGATGTGTGCTCAAACAAAAGAATGACATCAAGACCTCAGTCACATATACTGTCAGATTTACAGGTAAGACATCACTCTGACAGGAGTGTCCTGAACTCAAAGTGACTTCAGTCATTAAACTCTGTACTGATGATGAAGAAATGACATAAACATGAAATATGATTGTGATGTTCTACAGTATGATGTCTCTGAACATTCATCATCTTCTACAGATTCAAACAAGATTCTAGTGACCACCAATAACCCTGAGAGATTCTCAACTCCTAACACAACAGACACTACACAACAACAAGGTACATCATCGTCGTTTGTGTGTGTGTGTTTCCACATTATGACTCATCTTAATTAAACTTTGTTTTTTACAGGATCTACAACATCAATAATAATAAGAGGTATGAAGTGTTGATTGTGATCCATGTGTCCTGTTACATAAGTACATGAGTGAAACTCTCACTGAACTCATCTTGTGTTTGTTTCTCATGTGTAGTGTTTGAGAGTTTGATGGATTAAATGGTGTTCTTGTGTCTTCTAGTGATTCTAGTGATTGTTGAGGTGTCAGTGTTTGCTGCTCCTACTGTCATTCTTCTTCAGATCATCTGTGCAGGAAGAGCGCGTGAGTTTTCATCATCATCATCATTCACATTCACCTGAAACAATCCAGAAAACAAACAGCAGAACTTCATCACTTTTATTGACTTTTATCTTCTCAGAAAACAGAAGAAGGACTCAGAACGCTCATCCAAAAGACACCGTGATGTCAGCAGTTTGGGAATAAAATCTCAAAGGTATCTCAGTCGTTAGCCGCCGACCCTAAGAATTGAACCTGCAACCTTCTGGTCACAAGTCCGACTCTCTAACCATTAAACATCGACTGTCCGTAATATCTTCTTTTCTCTATTAATGTGATAGTTCATCCCCAAATGAAACATCTGTCATCATTTACTCACCTTCAAAAACCTGTATTTTTTCCTTTACACACAAAAGAAGATATTTTGAAGAATGTGGGGAAGTAAACAGTTCTGGGTCACCATTGACTATAGTAATCTTTTGTTTCACATTTCAAATAGAATCACATTCTTCCAAATTCTTTCATTGTGTTCAGGAGAACAAAGTATTTTACACAGATTTGAAACATCTTGAGGGTGAGTAAATGATGACAGAATTGTCATTTTTTCGTGAACTATTACTTTAAATATGCCAACAGAGTCTGACGGTTTGTGTAACTGGATGTGTGTTATTGCATTTGTGTAACGTAGTTAAATTGTGTGTTGATTATATCTGTTTTGATATTGCATTATAGCTGAATAAAATGTCTGATAATGATCTCTGTCACGGACTCAGATGCTCTGTTAGCCACGCCCCCAGCACCAGACCTCACCGCACACTTCAACATACTATGATGACACACAAACTGTTCCTCATTCACTCATTGTCAGGACTCAATAGCTGTGTCCCAATTCAAAGGCTGTGACCTTATATTGTAAGCAGCTATTGCAGAGTGTTTTGCCTCTCAAGGGGGCGTGTTCTGGCATGGTCACATGGGAAAGTGACGTCACTTTTATACCCTCTATTGCAGAGGTTATCAAACTTTTCAGATCATGTACCACCTTTAATAAAATTAGTTTCAAGGATCACCTTATGACCGCCATAGAAAATCACATGAAGAGATGAATTATTATTAGGAATACATACACTTTATTTACCAGCTGTTCTCAAACTAAATCAAGTTTTTCCATATTTTCAAGTTATCCACAGTAACACAAATACTTTTCAGTAGTGCACAGTAAACACGGCTCTGTAAACTCTTATGGGGGATTTATTAACTTTGTGGGGACTTCCAGAAAGCCTACAAACTTATATTAAAGACAAACAATGTGGAAAGAATATTTAACACAGAAGATAAATAAATACACATATACTTTAAGAGAACTGATGTATATAAACAACAGAATTACACTTTACTGCAGCGGCTTTTGTTAATGTTGCGTTTCCAAAATACATCTCAACGCACGCTTCATTGATTTAACCTCGAGTAGATGCAGACACATGTTGAATGAGCACTTTACAGCAATAAAAACAGCTTTAAACAACGCTTCAAGTGCAGAAATACATAAGAAACTTCATTTACACGCAGCTCATCGGAAGAGAGAGAGTCAGAGACTTACAAGAGTCTGTCTCCTCCCGCTCAGTGTTTGAGCTGCCCGTCACATCCACCAATGATAAATAAACAACAATAAAACATACAACTATTTATAATTACACATAGGATGAGATATATACCATATTTATCAATCATGGAGGCATATTAAACATTTGAAATTGTATTGTAGTTATGCAATTTTTGTTATTTCATTCACATCACATACCACTAGTTGTATGAGAACCACAGAGGAGACGTGTGAAACCTTGAAGCAAATAAAACTGTAATCTACAGTGATCAGACACACACAGACATCAAGAATACAGTTGAAGAAAAAGTATGTGAAACTTTGGGTTTAATAACTGGTTGACCCTCCTTTGGCAGCAATAACCTCAACCAAACGTTTCCTATAGTTGCAGATCAGACCTGCACAACAGTCAGGAGAAATTTTGGACCATTCCTCTTTACAAAAGTGTTTCAGTTCAGCAATATTCTTGGGATGTCTGGTGTGAATCGCTCTCTTGAGGTCATGCCACAGCATCTCAATCGGGTTGAGGTCAGGACTCTGACTGGGCCACTCCAGAAGGCGTATTTTCTTCTGTTGAAGCCATTCTGTTGTTGATTTACTTCTGTGCTTTGGGTCGTTGTCCTGTTGCATCGTCCATCCTCTGTTAAGCTTCAGTTGGCGGACAGATGGTCTTAAGTTTTCCTGCAAAATGTCTTGATAAACTTTGGAATTCCTTTTTCCATCGATGACAGTAATCCGTCCAGGGCCTGAGGCAGCAAAGCAGCCTCAAACCATGATGCCCCTCCACCATATTTCACAGTTGGGATGAGGTTTTGATGTTGGTGTGCTGTGCCTTTTGTTCTCCACACATAGCGTTGTGTGTTCTTTCCAAACAACTCAATTTTGGTTTCATCTGTCCACAGAATGTTTTGCCAGTAGTGCTGTGGAACATCCAGGTGCTCTTTTGCAAACTTCAAACGTGCTGCAATGTTTTTTTTGGACAGCAGTGGCTTCCTCCGTGGTGTCCTCCCATGAAGTCCATTTTTGTTTAATGTTTTCCTTATTGTAGATTTGTCAACAAAAATGTTAGCATGTGCCAGAGATTTCTGTAAGTGTTTAGCTGACACTCTAGGATTCTTCTTCACCTCATTGAGCATTCTGCGCTGTGCACTTGCAGTCATCTTTACAGGACGACCACGCCTAGGGAGTGTAGCAACAGTGCTGAACTTTCTCCATTTGTAGACAATCTATCTTACCGTGGACACATGGACATCAAGGCTTTTAGATATACTTTTGTAGCCCTTTCCAGCTTTATGTAAGTCAACAATTCTTGATCGTAGGTCTTCTGAGAGCTCTTTTGTGCGAGGCATGGTTCACATCAGACAACGCTTCTTCAGAACAGCAAACTCAAAACTGGTGTGTGTTTTTTATTGGACAGGCCAGCTTTAATTAACACATCCAATCTCATCACATTGATTGGACCCCAGGTTGGCTGACTCCTGGCTCCAATTAGCTCTTGTAGAAGTCATTAGCCTAGGGTTTCACATACTTTTTCCACCCTGCACTATGAATGTTTACATGTTGTGTTCAATAAAAACATGAAAACATATAATGTTTGTGCGGTATTAGTTTAAGCAGACTGTGTTTCTCTATTCTTGTGACTTAGATGAAGATCAGAACACATTTTATGACCAATTTATGAAAAACTCCAAGTAAGCCCAAAGGGTTCACATACTTTTTCTTTCAACTGTATAATACAAACTCATACAAACGGATGTGCCAACATTTAGAAAACTAACTTACACTGTTGTGTAACTTATTCACAAACATACTGTCAACGTTTAATAAACAATCAAGTTTTCCAAAATATTCTGTATTAGCTGACCACTTACACTTGTTTTAAGTTAGGTGGCTCTCGATAAACCAATTGATAGGAAACGCTTAATATCTAACAATATGATCAAATATTACAAACGTAACATAAGTATGATTAGATGACTAAATGTTACTTACCAAGTGTTCCACGGAGTTAGACTTGATGTGCATGTGATCACCTTAACTACAAATTTTCCTCAATCAGTTGAAGTTAAATACAAAGACAATTGGTAGGAATAACTTAATAATTTGTATTTTAAAAACTGAACAGGACAAGTAAAAAAATCCTCAAATATTTCTATAAGCATTCACCAAAATATTAAAGGGGTCATATAGCGTGAATATGTGTTATAAGTTGCCCATGCGTGTATTAGAGACGTAGAGTTGCAAAAATGAAAGTGTTGGAACAAAAGATGCATTAATATGGTAAGAGATGCAGTATTCGACCAATCACTACATACTGGTTAACTGACCAATCACAGCACACCTCGCTTTTCAGAGTGAGAGCTTTGTAAATATCTGCAGGTTTCAGAGAGGCGGAGCAAAGAAGAGATACAAACATACTAGACACTTCCTCCAGCTCTTCCGGGGGGACACCGAGGCGTTCCCAGGCCAGCCGGGAGACATAGTCCCTCCAGCGTGTCCTAGGTCTTCCCCGGGGTCTTCTCCCGGTGGGACATGCCTGGAACACCTTCCCGGGAAGGCGTCCAGGGGGCATCCGGAAAAGATGCCCGAGCCACCTCAGCTGGCCCCTCTCGATGTGGAGGAGCAGCGGATCTACTCTGAGCTCCTCCCGAGTGACCGAGCTTCTCACCCTATCTCTAAGGGATCGCCCGGCCACCCTGCGGAGAAAGCTCATTTCGGCCGCCTGTATCCGCGATCTTGTCCTTTCGGTCATGACCCACAGCTCATGACCATAGGTGAGAGTAGGAACGTAGATTGACCGGTAAATCGAGAGCTTCGCCTTGCGGCTCAGCTCCTTCTTCACCACGACAGACCGGTACAGCGACTGCATTACTACAGAAGCTGCCCTGATCCGTCTGTCAATCTCCCGTTCCATCCTTCCCTCACTCGTGAACAAGACCCCCAGATACTTGAACTCCTCCACTTGGGGCAGGAACTCTCCACCTACCTGAAGTGAGCAAGCCACCCTTTTCCGACTGAGAACCATGGCCTCAGATTTGGAGGTGCTGATTCTCATCCCAGCCGCTTCACACTCGGCTGCAAACCGTCCCAGTGCATGCTGGAGGTCCTGGTCTGATGGGGCCAGCACGATGACATCATCCACAAAGAGCAGAGATGAAATCGTGTGGTCCCCAAACCCGACGCCCTCCGGCCCCTGGCTGCGCCTAGAAATTCTGTCCATAAAAATTATGAACAGAGCCGGCGACAAAGGGCAGCCCTGCCGGAGTCCAACATGCACCGGGAACAAGTCTGACTTACTGCCGGCAATGCGAACCAAGCTCCTACTCCGGTCGTACAGGGACCGGATGGCCCTTAGCAAAGGGTCCCAAATCCCATACTCCCGGAGCACCCTCCACAAGATGCCGTGAGGGACACAGTCGAATGCCTTCTCCAAATCCACAAAACACATGTGGATTGGTTGGGCAAACTCCCATGAACCCTCCAGCACCCTGGAGAGGGTATAGAGCTGGTCCAGTGTTCCACGACCGGGACGGAAACCACACTGTTCCTCCTGAATCCGAGGTTCTACTATCGGCCGGATTCTCCTCTCCAGTACCCTGGCATAGACTTTCCCGGGGAGGCTGAGAAGTGTGATCCCCCGATAGTTGGAGCACACCCTCCGGTCCCCCTTCTTAAAAAGAGGGACCACCACCCCGGTCTGCCAGTCCAAGGGCACTGTCCCCGACCGCCACCCGATGCTGCAGAGGCGTGTCATCCAAGACAGCCCCACAACATCCAGAGACTTGAGGTACTCAGGGCGGATCTCATCCACCCCCGGTGCCTTGCCACCGAGGAGTTTCTTGACTACCTCGGTGACTTCAGCCAGGGTGATGGGCGAGTCCGCCTCCGAGCCCTCTGCCTCTGCTTCCTCAGTGGAAGACGTGACGGCGGGATTGAGGAGATCCTCGAAGTTTTCCTTCCACCGCCCGATGATATCCCCGGTCGAGGTCAACAGCTGCCCCCCTCCACTGTAAACAGCATTGGTAGGGCACTGTTTCCCCCTCCTGAGGCGCCGGACGGTTTGCCAGAATCTCTTCGAGGCTGACCGATAGTCTTTCTCCATGGCCTCACCGAACTCCTCCCAGGCCCGAGTTTTTGCCTCCCCAACCACCCGGTCTGCAGTCCGCTTGGCCTGTCGGTACCTGTCAGCTGCCTCGGGAGTCCCACAAGCCAACCAGGCCCGATAGGACTCCTTCTTCAGCTTGACGGCATCCCTTACTTCCGGTGTCCACCACCGGGTTCGGGGATTGCCACCTCGACAGGCACCGGAGACCTTACGGCCACAGCTCCGAGTGGCTGCGTTGACAATGGAGGTGGAGAACATGGTCCACTCAGACTCAATATCTCCAGACTCCCTCGGGATCTGGTCGAAGCTCTGCCGGAGGTGGAAGTTGAAGATCTTTCTGACAGGCGATTCAGCCAAACGTTCCCAACAGACCCTCACAGTACGTTTGGGTCTGCCACGTCTGTCCAGCTTCCTCCCCCGCCATCGGATCCAACTCACCATCAGGTGGTGATCGGTTGACAGCTCCGCACCTCTCTTCACCCGAGTGTCCAAGACATACGGCCGTAGGTCAGATGAAACAACTACAAAGTCGATAATCGACCTCCAGCCTAGGGTGTCCTGGTGCCATGTGCATTGATGGACACCCTTATGCTTGAACATGGTGTTCGTTATGGCCAAACTGTAATTAGCACAGAAGTCCAATAACAGAACACCACTCGGGTTCAGATCAGGGGGGCCGTTCCTCCCAATCACGCCCCTCCAGGTGTCACTGTCGTTGCCCACGTGGGCGTTGAAGTCCCCCAGCAGAACGACGGAGTCCCCAGTCGGGGCGCTTTCCAGCACCCCTCCCAGAGTCTCCAAGAAGGCCGGGTACTCTACACTGCCATTTGGCCCATAGGCACAAACGACAGTGAGAGACCTATCCCCGACTCGAAGGCGCAGGGAAGCGACCCTCTCGTTCACCGGGGTAAACTCCAACATATGGCGGCTGAGCTGGGGGGCTATAAGCAAACCCACACCAGCCCGCCGCCTCTCACCCTGGGCAACTCCAGAGTAGTGAAGAGTCCATCCTCCCTCGAGAAGTGTGGTTCCAGAGCCCAAGCTGTGCGTAGAGGTGATCCCGACTATCTCTAGTCGGAATCTCTGAACCTCACGCACAATCTCCGGCTCCTTCCCCGTCAGAGAGGTGACGTTCCATGTCCCTAGAGCTAGATTCCGCGTCCAGGTATCGGGTTGTCGAGGCCCCTGCCTTCGACTACCACCCGATCCACTTTGCACCGACCCCTTACGGTCCCTCCTGTAGGTGGTGGGTCTACGGGAGGGTGGCCCCACGTCGCTCCTTCGGGCTGAGCCCGGCCGGACCCCATGGGGGAAGGCCCGACCACCAGGTGCTCGCATACGAGCCCCAACCCCGGGCCTGGCTCCAGGGTGGGGCCCCGGCTGTGCCATGCCGGGCGACGTCACGGTCCTCGAAATTGTCGTCATCATAAGGTTTTTTTTTAACCGCTCTTGGTCTGACCCGTCGCCTAGGACCTGTTTGCCTTGGGAGACCCTACCAGGGGCATATAGCCCCAGACAACATAGCTCCTAGGGTCTTTCGGGTACTCAAACCCCTCCACCACGATAAGGTGGCAGTTCAAGGAGAGTAAAATATAAAATATACTAATATATTATAATAAAATACTTAATATCTAAATTTCATTATATTTAATTGCCAGAAAAATTATATTAATTACACAAACACATGCATGCCCAATGACATACCTCTGAGATTGCTCTTTAGAAGCACCTCGATGTCAAAAACCCCAAGAAGAAGCATCCGTGCCATGGTTGTAGGGCTGTTGGCATGCCTTGCTGACCACAACACATTTCTGGGCACATAAACTTCTGAGACAGGGTGAATTTTAAGCTGTGGGGAGGGGACATACACTAACATTATAAAGGGATATTAAACGTAATAAAAGTTATATCTAAAAATAGCCCAGGACAAAAGTTTACTGTACATTCACTTGATTGTTAATAGTTTTTGTTGTTATCCATTTAGTCATTTGGCAGACGCTTTTATCCAAAAACATATTCGATTGTTCGGCTTGCTCACTTCAGGTAGGTGGAGAGTTTCTGCCTCAAGTGGAGGAGTTCAAGTATCTGGGGGTCTTGTTCACAAGTGAGGGAAGGATGGAACGGGAGATTGACAGACGGATCGGTGCAGCCTCTGCAGTAATGCGGTTGCTATACCGGTCTGTCGTGGTGAAGAAGGTGCTGAGCCGCAAGGCGAAGATCTCGATTTACCGGTAAATCTACGTTCCTACTCTCACCTATGGTCATGAGCTGTGGGTCATGACCGAAAGGACAAGTTCCCGGATACAGGCGCCGAAATGAGCTTTCTCCGCAGGGTGGCTGGGCGATCCCTTAGAGATAAGGTGAGAAGCTCGGTCACTCGGGAGGAGCTCAGAGTAGATCCGCTGCTCCTCCACATCGAGAGGGGCCAGCTGAGGTGGCTCGGGCATCTTTTCCGGATGCCCCCTGGACGCCTTCCCGGGAAGGTGTTCCAGGCATGTCCCACCGGGAGGAGACCCCGGGGAAGACCTAGGACACGCTGGAGGGACTCTGTCTCCCGGCTGGCCTGGGAACGCCTCGGTGTCCCCCTGGGAAGAGCTGGAGGGAGTGTCTAGGGAGAGGGAAGTCTGGGCATCCCTGCTTAGACTGCTGCCTCCGCGACCCGGCCCCGGATAAGCGGAAGAAAATGGATGGATGGATGTATGGATTGTTCGGATTGTTATCCGAACAATCAATTAAAATATTTTCTTTATTTTAAGCATTTCTGTATATTTGACACATGTTCAGCAGTTACTTTATGATGTTAAGATTAATCTTTTTATTTTGAGGAAATTCTAAAAATTTGACACGACTACTACAAAATATAGAAAATGTTAGTGATGATCATGAAGTCAACACATTTCATTTAAAATCAGGTGGGTGTAACCATCTAAAAATTGTTTTAGTGTAAATTGTTTATATTTCATTTCCTGAGAAATATAAGTTTTTTTATAGTTTATGAATGACATTACTAAATTAAATGATAAAATACATTAACAAAACAATAATTAACACCAGTTATCATTATTTTTCCCACCTGACATTAACTTAATCATGTTGCCTTCATGAACATCACTTAATCTCGGTTTAGCAAACAGTACACACTAAGAATTGCTGGGTTAGAAAATAACCCAACCTTAACCCAGCTGCTGGGTAACTATGGGACAGAACACGCGCTGGGTTATTTTGACCCAAGTGCTGGGTTGAACCATTTGACCCAAAATGCTGGGTTGTTTGTTTGACCCAACTAGTGGGTCGGGTTAACTGTGTTTCTGGGTTAACATAACCTAAACATTGGGTTATATATTGTCTCATTGCCTTGCTACTTTTATATTTACCAATAAAAATAAATTATCTCAAGGGAATGTAAAATTATTATAATTTTTCTGTAATACAATTACACAAAACAAATGCAATTGTAAATATGCGTTTTTATTAAATGTATTACTTTACATTTATTGAATGGGTGCAATTGTCATACATTTCATCCAACACCTACAGACACATAAAAACAAGTTTTTGTAGATCAGCTTCTTTAAAAACACAAAACTGGGTGAATTAGGCACTGTAGAGTCCTATTCTATATGTCAACATTGCAGCATTAGAACACTCAAAAATATATTATTGGCACATGAGAATCAGTCCAAACAGTGTGCCATTAAAACTAAGCCAAACAAAGACTCCAAACAACAGACAATACATGTGACAACTTAAAGCATGTTACAGGTGTCCAGAAAAAACTGTTGTCCTCAAAAACTTCCCACATTATGACTCATGTCCATCAATACGATAAACTGCATGCTGGAGAAATTCCTAAGTAGGAAGAGACTGCTTAGTTAACATCAAGCACATAAAAGGACTAGAAACAGATCAACTGAGCAACAAGTCAGTTTCAATGGCATGTCCCGAAACAATGGCGAAGGTCTGGGATGTCATTGCTGCCTCGTCCCCAAGGCACAAAATGTGCAGATTACATCACTGGTCTCTGCATTTTGCAAGTATTCCACCATGACAGTCCCCACCTGTTAAATATATGATAGTTAGCCTTAAAACATAACTAACATTTAAGTTAAAATACATTTAATGAACAAACACATAGGCCTGATAAATATGCTAACTTTAGAAGAAAATTTCAAACTTCACTTTTAGTATTTTACTTCATTCACTACATTCATACTGTATATCATTTACTTCTGAGGATATACATATATCACACAGTGATGGCTAAAATTATTACAACACTAGTATTTTAACCAGCTGGAAAATGGTATAAAAGTCAGTTATTTCTATCGTTTGCTGTCGTGTCAGAAGTTTAATTTTCCAAACATTATTTTTGTCATTAATTGTAATAATCAGAGAGATTAAGAGGCATAGCTTTTAGCTAATGCAGCTAACGGTAACGTTACCTGAGGGAAAAAAAGCGCGAAAATGCTAAATTTTAAATTATTGCTAGTTGGTTGGATCCGGCACGTCGCAGACACTTGAAAAAAATATCCCCTTAGATTAAGTTTTTTATGAAATTATCTAATTCTGACTAAACATTACAAAGCCATAAAGCAGGCAAACAGTAACCGAACTATACCATGTATTTCTGACCTAAGGCTAGTTCATACATTTCCATGAGGATTTAACGTGAAGGATAAAAACCTTTTAAAGTAAAAATATGCACACGTACACACATATATATATAACATAACGATAAAGCCATTGTTAAGGCCTTTTTGTCAAAAAAATTAGCATGCTAAGCTGCTAAATTACTTAACGTTAATCAATCACAGAATAAAACACTTCCTCCGCACAGCGACAGATCAAATACTGCATTAAACAGTGAAATCAGTGTGCTCTTACCACACGTTATTAAAAATAATCATATTATCATATTAATTTACCTCATAAAATCAGCTTGCTGTGATGTGCGTGGCCGTCTGACAATGAGACGAGTGAAGGATCCAGAAGGTTCGATGAAGTGGAAAAATGAACAAACCGGTTGGGTCAAAATAACCCAACCCAGCTGTTCAGTGGTGAAAGAACCCCTACAGTCCATTTGACCCAGCATGAGCAACCCAACTGTGTGTTTACAGTACCTCAAACAACCCAAAATTATGACCCAGCACAATTAACCCAAAAATGTGTTTACAGAAATAACCCAGCATTTTTTAGAGTGCATACTTACGTTTTCCGGTAAGATAGAAGGCAATGCCATTTGTTTTTGTGTGCTCTGTTCGTTGGCTTCAAGCCATTGCCCCAGCTTGCACATCATGTTGAGATATTTTGGCATTTCTAGGGAGCAAAACAGTTCAAACTGATTTCGAGTAGGGCAAACTTATATGAAATGCTTAATGTTAATATTTATCATCAACCTTAGGAACTTAATATTCAGAAATAATGTAATAAAGGCTTACGACCTACAACACTTGTTTTCAGATTTTCTTATTCACTTCTCAGGACTTTGTTTTCTGCCTTTAATTGTCCTATTATGTCGGCAAAAGGAAAAGCAGGCAACAATGAGGGAGGTGAAGCTGGTGGCGCTGAGGAAGGTGCAGGTGGACATTTAGGAAGAGGTGATTTGGAAGGTGAGCCAGGTGAAGGTGGAACTGAGGGATTGTAGTTGGACATTTAGGAAGAGGTGGTGTAAGAGAAGCTGAGCCAGGTGAAGTTGCTCTTTACAACCAAGAACAATATAACAAATAAAAACCTCAACAGACACTAATCGTGTAATATCATTTCTTAGACCACTTTAGAAAATAAGTAGTATGGTTCGGGACATTTTAAGCTGTCTAATTTTTCACCTTTAATCAATGAATTAGTAGAGTATAGGCGGATACTCGGCTGAAACGAGTATCCGGTACGGATAAAGCACTTTTGAATTAGCATACAAGGAATCAAAGCACAACAGCTTCAGCTATATGGATAGACTTCTTTAGCAGAGAATTAAGATCAGCTTACCCAAAACTCAAAAATAATAGCAGGGAGACATTAAAACAGGTAAACAGATATGTGGACTTGTATGTTAGCTTTATATGCAATAAGTAAAAACAGACAGCAACATAACTCTAACAGACTGCTTGTATGGACTGTAAAAATTGTAGTTATTAAGTACGCTTAACTTTGGATACTTTATTTTAAGTACATAATTTAAAATGAAGTAAAAGATTAGCAAATTAATACAACAATTTTGTTTTATTTCATCTTCAAGAAACACTTTTATAGCCAATGTGTCCAGTTCTCTACTAAGCTACCTGCTATAGCTCAATAAACTCCCCACTGGAAGGGCTTCAGGACAAGTACGGTGGATACAACTCAAGTCACTTTATGAGCTTTTATTGTGCACACACATACACGATAATCATCCACAAGCTAGGTAGCGTGAATGCTGCTGCTACTCTAGCCTATTAGAAAACACTTATTATAATGGCTGACAAGCGTTATCGCAGCGCTAAAAAGAAAACAAATCACTGAGAGACAAGAATGAGAAAGAACAGAAACATTGATTATTTACCCATGACACCGCACCATGATCTTTAGACAGAGAATCCAGATCATACCGGTCAACACTCCTGTTTTCACACACATCCCCCTCCACCCTCACGTTTAGTTAGTGGTGTTTTGAAAAAGCATCATTATTACTGTTGTGCTGGAAATATTTTAACCTGCAGTTTTTTGTCGTAGGCCCCTGAATGAGGCCTGAAATCGACCGGCCTATATGAGAAAGGTGTGCTATGACTTTTATAAGCGATTGGGCACAGGGGGTTTCGATAGGGGGGCAAAAAAACACCCTGAAAATCCCATTGACTTAACATTGCGCGGAATTTCGAGGGGTCGTAGCCCCGAGCGAGAAATTTTTAGAAATATGCGATGCGGATTACCACTTTTGAAGAAGCTATCAGCCTCTGTAAGAACATACATCACAACGGGGGGTTAGTTGTACCCCTGGGGCGTAAGAGCCCCAAAAATGCCCCATTGACTTAACATAGGGAGGAAACATGCCCGTATAAGGAGTCATAACTAGGGATGGGTATCGTTAAGGTTTTAACGGTACTACTACTTTTATCGATACCACTTAATGATCCGGTACTTTAACGGTACTCTTATCGGTACTTTTTGTTGTGGTTTTTTATGAAAGACAAAACTAAAGCTGGAGTAATTTTCACTATTTAAAACATTCTTATTCTTTACATTCGTTGACCTAACATATCTTAATGCAGGTAAAAGATGACTGATACCCGCCTATTATTCATAGAGAATTAAAATAAAATGCATGTGGTCCTAAATTTGTTTGTGTTTTTTGTTGTTTTTGTTTAATAATAATAAAGAAATGGTATTCCAATTATGTGTTGTGTCTGGAGATCTTCTCTTTCGTGATGATGTGTGAAGTGTAGCACATATTTCCTTCATTTGTGTGTTTGTGCATTTAGTACTTATGATAAATAGGAAATGTTTTTCTTAATTTCTCCAGAACCGACAGCAGAACCGTTAACGTCAGAGCTTATCGATACTTCGGTCTTTTATAATTTAGCCCCGAGACCTATAAAGTACCGAGTTTCGGTAGCCATCCCTAATCATAACTGTCATAACTGTCCCGAGCTGAGGACCTTCGCAGTACAACCACTTAGAGACAAGGGGGTGGGCTCATTTGCCTCGGACAACCAATCAGTATCACATGGTCATCATGATGCTATGATCCCACGCCCCTAGCAAACATTTACAGCAACCTAGCAACCTTTCCCATAGACTCCCATTATAAAAGAACCAGGCGCATATCTCTGCAGCACAGTGTGGTAGAGACAAGGGGATTGGCTGAATTGATTTAGGCAACCAATCAGTATCCCAGGAACTTCATTACGTTACGAAGCCACGCCCATAGCAAGCAAACAGATTAGCCTAGCAACCATTTAGCAATACGTATATCTTTCCATCAGAACATCGTAGAGACATGGGGGTTGGTTTGTTTCCCTTGTGCTTGAAGCATCATCAATTGCCATCTGCCAGGCCACGCCCCTAGCACCTAAACATGTTAGCCTAGCAACCATTTAGCAATACCTATATCTCTGCATCCAAACATCATAGAGACATAGAGGTTGTTTAGATTCATTCCTTGCTTATAGTGTCATCATCCAAATTAGTAGAACTAATTTGTAAAAACTTGGACGTAGGTGTGATTTCGGTATTATGTTTTTGACTCAGTCAATGTTGAAAACCCAGCTCGCACAAATAAGTTGAGGCAAATGGAAGCAGAGATTTAATGACAGCGTCAGACAAATGCAGATATTCAGTCTTTACATTCAACCAAAACGAAGGCAGAGAGAAAGAGCTATAAAGATGTCTCAATCTGGTGACGCTCTTTAACTCATCTAACTGCTCCTCCATGTTAATCGTAAGATCTTTATCTGGGAAACTGAAGGGGTCTCTGACCCAGACAAACTGAAATCCTCACTGAAATAACAGACGAATTGTTGTTTTAGTCCATTAATATGCTGAGGAACTACATCAATTAAAGTGGAGATAATTATACCGGACTCTTGCACACAGTCGTCGAATTTGGGAAACATGTCAATACTTTTATTCATCAACCAATCAGGCAAAAGATCCAATTTGCCAACGAAGGCTCAAAATTTTCCTGAAAGAAGAAAAATGTTTTCATTTCTTCCTTGCATCGATCTATTTAATGAATTCAATCTCTCGAAAACGTCTACCCGGTATGCCAACAACGCCAACCACAGAGAATCGTCCAAGTAAGGAAGTTTGTCTGATTCAGCCTGAGAGACATCCATGTGCTCACACAAGCTCACAGAGAGGGATGGAAACTCTGTTGTCATGGTGGATTAAGTTCCCAAAATGGCCCGACAAAAGCATAACAATAACACCATTTGATTAGATTCCCATTAGCATCATCATAACGGATGTATTTTAGAAGCATGCAGTCACGACACACACACACACACACACAAAAAAAAAAGACTAAGTCAAGAGTCAAGGGCCCAACAAAAGATAACAATGATCACAATAACGGAACTTTTTACCAAAAAATTTTCTGTTAATTAATGTTAATTAACTAAATATTGTTTACAGGTTATGATTGAGCTGTTTTTGTCTGGGGATGATCACAAATTCAAGTCATTGTTCACTTTTTAGTGACTTTAATTTGTAATTTTATTATTTTTCTTACTCAGTGACCAGCTCTCATACAGTGACTATTGCTGTGATCGCTTCATTACTTCTTCTACTTACTGTTGCTGTTCTTTGTGTGATTTATATCAAAAGATCAGGTGAGTATGCTGATTTCAAGAGGCCATCAGAATTCAGTTTCTGAGATTTTAATAATCTGAAAAAAACGAATTCTTCTGCTCCTGCTTGTGCTTGGTCTTCAGTCGCTCTCCTTAAAGGGAAAGTTCACCCAAAAATGAATATTATATATTCTGTCATGAATTAATCACTTTCTAGTGGTTAAAAATTTGTTTAAATGTCTTTGTTTGGTTAAACAAAGAGAAAGATATTTGACAGAACGCTTGTAATCAAACATTTCTCAGACCCAATGACTACCATAGTAGGAATAATGACAACGGAAGTCAAAAGTGCCTCAGAACTGTTTGCTGTCCTACAATTTCAAAATAACTTTTCTGTTGTTTTAACAGAACAAAACAAAACAATATAAAGTATTTTTTCTTACTATGGTAGTCAATAGGGTCCAGGAACTGTTTGGTTATAATCATTTTTCTGTTCTTCATGAGAACAAAGAAATGTATTCAGATTAAGAACAATTTGAATGTGAGTAAATGATGACAGAATTTTCATTTTGGGGTGAAATATCTCTTTAAATCAGATGCTGTTTATCTCTAATCTCAGTAGTTCTACATCTGTGAATGACCAAAGTCCATTTAGGGAAGTTATGGTGCTTTGTGATAAAATTGATAACCAGATTAAATTTACACATGAGATCAGTGGATCTTCATCATTAGTTACTCAGTGTGTTCAGAGTGAGTACACAACAGTTATTTTCTTTGCTATAACAATTGTGTTTCATAAATCAACAATAACAGAAGGAAAGTAAAGGGTGATGAGCCCAGTAAAAGCAAACCCTCATCACTATAATGATGAATACATAAAATAAATTCACATTGAGCTGATATATCACTCACACTGTCACAGTATAAGAATGGTGTGACATCACATGTTGACTGACTGGCCATGCGTACTATATATGCCTTAAAAACATTCTGTGTCCTGCTGAACTATTTAATGATTAAAATGCAATGAGACATGTTTATGTTTCAGATCAAAGATTGTCTGGAGACCCTGTGGTGAGTAAAGTAACGGCTTGATCTGTGAGATATCATCATTAGTCATGTTGGATCAAAATAATCTAATACATTGTGTTGGTGTACATTTCCTTTCCTTTAGGTGGCATCTAAGAATGACAATAATGAAACATATGACACCATCAACATCGTTCCTTCTACTCCTATCACAAATGTTAGTAAACAGTTTCCTTCATCTGCAATAAACTCAAAGATTCATGAGATTTGTGAATATTTACAGTCACTGTGTTAATTGTTCTTTGGTTTAAATCGGCATCATTTTAATTTGTTTTATACTATCTTAACAGTCCTCTAAACATGACTTTAAAATCAATCTTTGAAGACTTTGTTCTCTGGAGTAATAAAACACAGTGATTTCAAAAGTCACAACTACATCTGTTAAATCTCACTATAGTCTGTCTAACACACAGTGAGTGGAGAGTTTTTCAGATCTTTATATCTGTGTTGATGTTTAGGAGCAGAAATATGATGTGGTTTATTCTGAGGTGACCGTTGTCAGTAAAAAACAACTGAAGAACAACATTGTGAGTAGAAACTACAAACATTTACATCCGCCCTCCATTCTAGACTCTCCAACTACACACATGATTTAATGCGCTGCAATATCTTCATGATTGCAGTCTCATAAATATGTATTTGTATAATCTTGCTTTAATAAATCTGTGTGTTTAAACATGTGTGATGGTTTCTGTAATGTTCATTCAGGTCCAGTCTGTTGGTGATGTGACTTATGCCGCCATCAGAGGAGAAAAAACTGAACCTGAAGACGCCTGCAGAGAGCTTTAATCCTCCATGAACAAAACCACTCGCAAATAAAACACAAACACATAATTATACAAATCACACGACTAAACAACAACATAAACACAAAATGTATTAGGCTTCAGTCAGTGACTTATATTTCCTTTGACAAACAACCTCAAGTGAATATTTGATTAATTTGGTGTATTTTTGGTTGGCTTTGGAATGTTTGTTTGTTGTCTGTTTGTTTATTATTTGATGTTATTGTTCATATGTTATTGAATCCTAACATGTCTGATGAATTTTCATAGGTCTTGTTAATACTGTGCTTGATCAAATTGGTGTAGTGTCATGGAAAACAATTTCTTAGTTTGACTTTTTATCTTAAATGAAGAACCCCATAAGAAATGTTAAGAAATTATTATGTATTTATGTATGGGCCTAACATTTTAGACCTCTGTCCCACCAGAACTTCATCCTCTGCTGCAAATTAATTATCATGCATTGTGTAGTTTACTGAAAAACATAACACAATTTCTTTCCAAAGTATGACCAATGTAGTAGTTTCCATTAACATGACTACATCAGCATATGTTGCTATTAAAGCTGATACAAGGCAAAGTCGGTTTAAAAAAAGTATATTATTTAAGGAACATTCAGAGAAGGAACAAAAAAGAGGTTTAATACTGCCTCCAAAATGACCAATGTGATCAAATACATATACACAACACAATTGTGGTAAAATATCATGGTCAACACCTTAAAATAACAGTTACAAACATCTCAACACATCTACAGTTTATGTAACAAAGAGAGCCACGATGAGTATATATTTAAAATATTATAGTATAAAAATTGTGCAAATATTTAAAATATTTATACATTTAATTAAATAATTAATTTAAAGACTTTATAGTAAACAAATAACCTTAATAATTTAACTATATGATTAAAATGTTTAATTTAAAGTCACCATTATAGTGAGCAATGTTTCCTTTAGTTGAGTATTGCTAATGTCATTAATTCAATAAATGTTTACGCCAATATTAACATTAAGAGGAAAACATTTTAAGCACTAAATGGCGACAGCATCTTATTTTACACATCAATAAAACGATTGTTCATTAACAACAAATGATCAGAGAAAGAATACAAATGATTTCTAAAGCTTTAGTTCACAGGTCTATGAAAATTGACTCAACAGAATGAAATCATGGCACTAAAATAAAAATTCAAGCAGAATAAATAAAACTATAATACACACATCAGTAAATGTACATTATAAGATTTCTAAAAGAAAGTTAAAGTTTTAATTAATTACTAACCCAGTTTATGATTCATTCATGTATCTGTAGATGCTGAATTCACACTTCACAACTCACAACAGCACAGAATTACAACATCATCATTTAACTGTTATATATCTGTTATTTTCCCAGATTTCAGAATACAAGTTTAAAGTATCAGTGAAATTTACAGTATGAATTATAAGTCACGTTTCCTGCAGGTCACAGATGTGCTACTTGAAGTTAAATATAAAAAATGAAACTTCAGTTCTTTTCTTCACAATCAGGTTTTGGTGTGAAAACATTTTCATCAGGCTGCAGTCTCCATGTCACTGTTGTGATCTTCTCTATCCCATGATCCTTCAGTTTCAGCTTTATCTGAAGAACACAAGCCTGTATTACTGAATACTGATGATGTTGAGTTATTATATGAACATGAGTCAGAACCAGAGGACGAATTCACTATCAAAATGTATTTACTGTCCTCTAAATGAATAAATGTAAATAAGAGAAGTGTTGAAAACAGCGATCATTGAGTCTATAAAGCTTCTAAATATAAAGACATAAAAGTTCACTAGAATATAGTTGAATATTCACCCACTGTAAGATGTTCTCCATCACTGAAGGATCATTTACATTCACACCAGATTTCATCTCCAATCTCACAATATGATTTTTGAATCTGTTGTAAAAATATACATAATGAGGCATATTTATGTTGGATGTTATACAGTAAATGCTTCCCAGCGGGCACCTTGACTGTATATCAGACTGATGTCAAGCATTTGACGTCTACTTGACCTCAACACACTGTTGTCCTTTTGACTATTAAAACAGTAACACAGAATGTATCTGCTGAAGAGAATTCAGTGTATAAAGCTAGGTCTGAAAATTAAAGGTTACCCAGAGAGCAGAAAAAAACATTGAATTAATGTTAAAAGTTGTTCTGTCAATGTAAATGACATTTTTGATATTTAATAAAATAACAATTATTGTGATCAGTGTTTGCTTGAGTTGGGATCTTGAGTCTTGTTCTGTGATCAAGTCATTTCTCTTTCAATACTTGCAACAGTATTTGGGATAAGAAAACTTTTTGACATCAACATTAAACTCAAGCTCTAGTATCACACAGTATTTTCACATTATTAACACTACACTCTCAAAATTAATTATGTAATTTCAAAGTGATTTTATCAAATATACATTGAGGCACATGGATTGCCAAAAATCTTAAGATGAAAAAGTACAATTCTTTATAAATAATTTTGTTCGACATCAATTTGAAGACTTTTTAACTTCAAGGTGCTCAGTTATGGTGTCAGATTTATATCACCAGGGGCCTCATTTATAAAATGTGTGTACTCAAAAATACACGTCAACGTTCATATTTATAAAATATCTTTGATGTGGAAAAGTGCTACAGGTGTCACGTCAGGGTCTGAGCAGACGGACACACTTCTGCTTGTCAGAGAGCTGCTGGTTTCTTGCCACTCGTAAAGGATTTGGAAATTGACAGGTGCTATCTCATATATCAATGACATAAATGACACATTATTGAAAGGAGAAGATCTGAAACTGCTCAGCTGTGCGCAATATCACAATCATTTGTGATTTATAGATTTCACATTTTATAGAGAGGCGTACATGTGTTTTCAGTGAGTATGTTTGTTCTATGAATCACACGAACCCATAGAAATGATCGTATAATAAAATTAAGGACAGTTTCTATGCAACATTTATAAATGAGTCCCCAGGACTTTTGAACATTGACATTGAATTGATAACCCCAAATTTTATTGTCCTTAATTTTTAAATTCTGTAGCTTTTTAAGATTGAAGTCCTGGTGATATAAATGTGACGTCTGACGCTATACCCGCTGGGTTTGATCTAACTCTGTTTGCAGATTAATGAAGGACTGTTGAGCGTGTTGATCATCTATCACAGCATCAGGACCTACAGCACCACACGCTCGCTTCTGATCAGTTATGTCACGTATACTAGACAGACAGTTAATGGAGGACATGGGGACGTTTGTTCCATCTGAACACTTCCATGAGTCTCTGAACAGACCAATCCATGCTCTTGAAAATCCTCACATCATGGTCAGCAGCAGGTCATTGAATTGTTTTTTTTACACTTTTAAACAAGACGAAAATGTGATTTGGTTTAATAATTAGTGGATCTATTCTTCCCAGTTCTGGGGTGTATTCCAGAAAGCAGGTTAACTTACCGTCAGCTAAACTCTGAACTCTCGGTTGATGAACACAAACTTGTTTACTCGGGTCTGTCTGTTCAAAACACCTGAGAAGAGTTTGTTTAATCTCCCTAAAGATACTCAGAGTTAACACGCTCACAGAAACAACATGAAGACACTGTCAATGGATCACAGATCTCACCAGTCACCATGGAAACGGCCAAGAAGCTTAAAGTTTTTGACTGTAAAACAACTTTATAAATCTGAGATTTTTTTCACAGAAGACGTAAATCTGTTTCAATGTATAAAGTGTGGAATAAAATTCATCAAATTAAATTATTTATAGGTGATGTGTTTATAAAACTATAAATGATATAAATTAATTATTTCATTAAATATATAAATATTTTTAATATGTGCACTATTTTTGAACTATAATATTTAAAATATATACTCATTATGGCTATATTTGTTACATAAACTGTAGATTTGTTGAGATGTTTGTCTGTTATTTAACGTGTCAGTATGTATTTGATCACATTGGTCATTTTTAAGGCAGTATTAAACCTCTTTTTTGTTCCTTCTCTGTATGTTCCTTAAAAAATCTACATTTATTAAGTTTTCTGAAGACTGATTTTGTATTACTGATTTAGTTATATTAATGGAGACTCTTTTAATTCTAGAAACTACTACATTGACCATAATCACAATGTGTGATGAACCATGTGCAGCAGAGGATGAAGATCTGAAGAATGAAGGATGAGATTTATAATGTAAGACCCAGTCATATACAGATAATAATCATTTAGCCCTTTATTTAGCCTGGGAATCAAACTTACAACCTTTGAGTTTTAAGTCTGGCTCTCTAACCATTAGACACAAATATCTTTGACCAAATGCATCAAATATTGCCCAATAAGTGGACAAGAGAAATTATTTATTCCTCTATTAACTGTTGGAAATTGTAAGATATGTTTTTTTTATCCAGTGATATTTGGAGATGTTTTTATTAACCTAATTCAAAGTTTATACAGTATTTAATATTATTACATAATGTTGAACAATAACAGCTGAGATTATTTTATTTAAAGATCATTTCATTTTAAAAGATTGGAAATATAATTGTAAAATTGCTGTAAAATTATAATATATTTTACGTATTCTGTGTTTCCACGCCCACTTGACAGTCATCAAAAACGCACACATGCGCAGACAACCACTAAAGTTTAGAAACATTTCCTTTAAATGAAGTAACACTGGAACATAAGCTGCTCTGGAGCAGGTTATCTTTAGAGAGTGAGTTGCTATGGATACTTACATACCCTGAAAGTTATCTTTGTTTTGGGAACTGAAAGTTGAGTTTATCTGCTAACTAACCCTTAAACTAACTCAGGTATGTCACATAACCAGCTTTCTGGAATACATCCCTGGTGTCTGAAGTCTATCATCACGGGTTTAGTGAATCACTTTGGTAATAGTGGAGTTTATAACCTTGTGTACAGAAAAGTGGGAAAAAATTGTGTTTGATTCACTCTGTGATTGTATCAGGATTACCAACTCACACGTGCAGCGAGAGACACGTTAGAAAAAGTGTTCTGGGAAAGTTGTATTAGTCACTATACTAATGTTACAGGAACAAAGCCTTTATCAGAATCTCAATTCCAACCAACGTAAATTAAATTAAATATAACTAAACTGCATATATAATTGTCTTTCTGTCAGGATTATCTCTCATATTTTCAGTGAAAGAGTAGCTGAATTTATCACTGTATTTAATATCTGAAAAACCAGTGAAATTGTCATTCAGTTGCTCATCAAGTTTTGAGATAAAATCTTATCAAAATAACACGTTTAGGTTATTTGAAGTTGAGCAATTGTTTGTCTATTATCAGTGGTATTTATCTTTAAAGACATCTTCAAACCATCTTTAAATTAAATACATATTATCAAGATTATTTGCTAGTCAGAAAAATGTATAAATTAGATTTTTTTAAAGACTTATTGTGTTTTACTGTAAATATATTTGTTTTAAGTCCCCTTAATGCATTATAACAAAATACATATCAGTTTTAATAACTTCAACCATGGTTTTACCATAGAGTAACTGTGGTAGACCAACTTTTAATCTAAGGGAAAACCATCACAACATATTTGATTTTTTCACATGAAATCGTCTTACTGTGTCACATTTACACTTCATAGATCTATAGAATAAGAGTCAGTTCTGCACACGACTGTGTTTAGTTTTGTATGAAGATCAAACACAAGAGCAGTGAAGAGACAGACTTTCTGTAACAAGTCTAGACTAAAAATCTGAGCAAAAGTCTTGTAATGTTTTCAGCCTTAAAGCAGCTGAAGACCGACCGCTGATAGCAATTTAAATCAATGAAAAAATACAGAATTTTACAATCATGAGAATCTCTTTTAAAGGAATAAGTGTGTGGCTCTTAAAAGAGCCTTTGTGTGCGGCGGATGAAAGCGGCGCTTTACTTGGAGCTGGTGTACTTGGTGACGGCTTTGGTGCCCTCGGACACGGCGTGTTTGGCGAGTTCACCGGGCAGCAGCAGACGCACGGCGGTCTGGATCTCTCTCGACGTGATGGTGGAGCGCTTGTTGTAGTGCGCGAGACGAGACGACTCACCGGCGATGCGCTCGAAGATGTCGTTGACGAAAGAGTTCATGATGCCCATCGCCTTGGAAGAGATGCCGGTGTCGGGGTGGACCTGCTTGAGCACTTTGTACACGTAGATGGCGTAACTCTCCTTCCTGGACTTTCTGCGCTTCTTTCCTCCCTTAACGGCGGTCTTGGTGACGGCCTTCTTAGAGCCCTTCTTGGGCGCGGGTTTGGCTGGTTCAGGCATGATGCTTCTTCACAGATGAGAAAATACTGAATGTTGAAGAGTCTCGTCGCTGTGGTATTTATTCACTCACACATGCAAATGTTTAGCGTAACGGAGCCTGTTGTCTGATTGGATGTCTTCGTCGTCCGAACCCATAAAATGTGTTTATTGGTCAGCTCATAGTTTGACGGGTCGGATAGAGAGCCAATGAAAGCGTTTCCCGCCCACAGTCTCGTGTTTGAAGGTGACCCTCCCACAAGCGATTCAGTTTCCTTTGATCGCACTTCCCGCTCTTTATTTATCGAATTTGAATTAAAATAAAACGTTTATTTCTGTATTAACTCTACATTATGAAAGAAGTACGTCATCGTGTCATCAAAGTCACTTAAAGAGTTCGTACAGAAATCATTTCACTCTATTATGTGTTATTCACAAGCTTTGGGCGTGTTTACGTTTATATAGTTAACATGATGATGGAGTTTCTTTTTCGAGCGAGAGAAGTTTAACACAACAGATTAATCTCATCAGTTAATAAAGAACGAGATCTCCGAAACAAAACCGGGATAATAAAACGACTTTCACAGCATCTCGTTTGATGTGATAGAACTTCTGAAATTCAACTCTTCGAGTGAGACAGTGGGTGGCTCTTAAAAGAGCCGTTGTGTCAAATGTTTTACTTCAGAATAAACGCGTTTAACCTCCGAAGCCGTACAGAGTGCGTCCCTGTCGTTTCAGCGCGTACACGACGTCCATGGCGGTGACGGTCTTTCTCTTGGCGTGCTCGGTGTAGGTGACGGCGTCACGGATAACGTTCTCCAGAAACACTTTCAACACACCGCGAGTCTCCTCGTAGATCAGACCGGAGATACGTTTCACTCCGCCGCGTCGAGCAAGACGACGGATGGCAGGCTTGGTGATGCCCTGGATGTTATCACGCAACACTTTACGATGACGCTTCGCGCCTCCTTTTCCGAGTCCCTTTCCGCCTTTGCCTCTTCCAGACATGATGAGCGAGTAGTTAAGAGTACAGATAAACAAACGTTATGCTTTAAAAAAGGACAGCGGAGAATTTATGTATGTACCTACAGGACCTATTTGAAACAGAGGCGTGCGAGGGCGGTGCTAGTGGCATGTCACTTTTTTATTTTCTTCACAGCTCCGCCCCCAAAGTCTTCAGTAAATCAGTTAATATACTTTTATTCATTTGTCAGATGATTTTATCCAAAGTGACTCACATCACATTATTTTATACATTTGTTTCTGAGTGTTTAATCCCCTGAGATCGAACCCATGACCTCGGCGTTGTTAGCGCCATGCTCTTCTATTCTAGACGAGTACAATATAATCTAATGTACAAAGAAACGTGACTTTTAAGATTTTATAAGAAACAGAATAAAATTAACTATAAATATTTCTCCCGACTTCTTTATTTTATACTCGTGTCATTTTATCTGAACAGAAATTTGCATCTTGCAACTTTTGCAGATCAACAAACGAAACGTTACGATAAAAAGATTATCGCCTTTAATTCAAAATAACATTTCTTCACATCACATCATAAGTGCAGCATGAACACGTTTGCTGACAAAAGCGCTCAAGTTGTATTTACGAGAGCCGGTTACACATGACTCGGCAGACTACAATTCTTATTCAGCTGTTTGACTGAACGTTAGACTCGGTTAGTCGTCTCAGACCAGCAATAATCCAGTACAGGTTTAATGATCTGAAAGCAGAATGTGCAGTTTTAGTCTGTAATTAACCGGCATAGAGACACAGGAATAGCATCGTTCTTTTATAGGTGAAGTGGGTGGCTCTTAAAAGAGCCTTTGGTTTGAAACGAACTGTCGCCCGTTTACTTGGTCTTGGCGGGCTTCTCGGTCTTCTTGGGCAGCAGCACGGCCTGGATGTTGGGCAGAACGCCGCCCTGAGCGATGGTCACTCTGCCCAGAAGTTTGTTCAGCTCCTCGTCGTTGCGCACCGCCAGCTGCAGGTGACGGGGGATGATGCGAGTCTTCTTGTTGTCACGAGCGGCGTTACCGGCCAACTCGAGAATCTCAGCGGTCAGATACTCGAGCACGGCGGCCAGATACACTGGAGCGCCGGCACCCACGCGGTGCGCATAGTTGCCTTTACGGAGGAGTCTGTGGACGCGACCCACGGGGAACTGCAGTCCCGCTCTAGAGGAGCGAGTCTTGGCCTTAGCTCTCGCTTTGCCGCCGGTTTTGCCTCTGCCGCTCATTTTCTTCAGCTGTGGTAGTTTATTTACTCTATGAGACAGAAAGATGAAGCCTCTGCGCTGCAGTTCTCAATATTTCAAACCCTCTGCCTGTCGACTATTGGTTGGAGTCAGTAAAACTTTAAACCAATCAGTCAACTTCCCTCCAAACTCAAAGCCCAACCCCCTCTTTCTCCTCACAGATGCTGTGTGACTCACAACAGTTTTGATATAATGAGAAAACTTAAAGTGATAATTCATCCAATAATAACAAATCTGTCTTCATCTACTTACCATCAGATTGTTCCAAAACTAACACTATGCTAAACACAAAGAAGGCTATTTTGAAGAATTTGAGTATCCAAACAGATCTAATCCCCAATTTGCTGCCACAGTACATCAAATAAATACAATGGGAGTCATAGGGGATGAAATCTGTTTGGTTAGCGACATTCTTCCAAATATCTTCCATCATGTTCATCAGAACAAAGAAATTTAAACTGGAGGAACAATCTGTGGTTGAGTAAATGATGACAGACTATTCAGTTTGGGTTGAATTATCACTTTAAGTCACATCTCTCTTTCTCATTAATAAATTATTTCTTGATTATCATTTAAAGTTTAATCAACTCTGTCACATGTTAACACTTATGCAGTCTCGAGGCAGATAAAGAGATGAAGGAAGTGAAGTTTATTGAATATGCTAATATGAGTTGTGTTCTTTAAAAATGATAATATACAATATTTGTCATGACAATAAAGAAATGCCACCACATTCTTTTCTTATCAACACACACTAAAGGGGAAATTCAATCAATGTCACACATCACTCCTCTCTTCATTCAGTTACATTGACTCCTGTAGTCGCTCTCATCAAACTCAAAGCTCTGCTCTCGGCCTACAAGACCACCACTGGTTCTGCAGCTCCATATCTTCACTCGCTCATACAGACTTATGTACCTGTCAGATCCCTGCGCTCTGCACATGAACCACGTCTTGTGGTGTGATCACAAATAGGTAAAAAATCTCTCTCATGTATCTTCTCTGGATCTGTTCCACATGTGTGTAATGATCTGCCCACTGCTACAAGATCATCAGATTCTGTTTCCATATTTAAGAATCATCTGAAAACACATCTCATCTGTCAACACCTGATCCATCAGTTCTGACTTCTGTCTCTTTTCTACTCTTTCTATCAAAAAACAACTACATCTTTGTATACTGAGTTAAGCTATGAGACCAGTTTTACTGCACTTATGCTTTTTGTTGTCCTGATGTTCTTTCAACTGCTTCTATTATTTACCTCATTATAAAACTGTCTGCTAAATGATTAAATGTAAATGTAAGCACATATTTATAAAAAGCAATGTACACTACTGGTCAAAAGTTTTCAAACACTTAATTTCTCATTTATTTGTATTTTTTCCACATTTAGAAAAAGGCAACTGACGACTGAACATGTTGTGACTGAAAAAATCTAAACAATCAAATATTTTTTTTTATATATCTGCTATAAACCTGTTATATACATATTAAATGTAATATTTGTTTCTCTGAAATTTGCAGAAAATTATTTTATCATCCAACTGCCTGAGGTTTCACCTAGAAGATGAGCCATATGAGCTCTTACTGCTTGCTCTTTTTCATTATTTAGTCAAGGCATCCATTTCAAAAATGTTTATATATATATATATAAACGTATATATATATATAAACGTATATACACAAATATATTAGTGGATAATGAAGACATTTTAATTGGCACATTTCCTGTTTATGCATAATTTCAGACATTTAAGCACCTTCAGATTAAAGCATTTTTAAGACAACAAGAAACATTTCATTCAAGTGTTCAAACAGGTTTGACTGGTAGTGTAAAGTGACTGAATAAAGCACTTTAATTAATAAAAGATTCATCTTTAAAATATGGCATGTTATGTACATAAGCCAAAGACATCAAGTCAGGACGAATTCACAGTTTTCTTCTTATTTTACAGACAGGCTCATAAATTACAGTCATAAATACTTGTGTTCAATATGTCTGCAAAACAAAAAAATCATAATTTTGAGATGATAAAACACTAAATAAAAGTAATAAGAAGAACTGCTTTAACATTTCAATCATTCAGAACCCAAGACTGACTGCAGCAAACTTGATTGTAAGAAAAAAGAAATAGACAAATACAACACAAACAGTAATTTTCCCATCTCTAGAAAACACACAGACACACACACACACACACACACACAAATTCAGATCATTAGATCTATCAGCTGTTCATGTCAATACTGGACACAAAGATTTAGTTTTATTATATTTAATCCATATTTCTTCTCCGTTTTTATCGTTTCGTCAGTCTGAATATAAAACATTTACACATCAGTAACACAAACAGCGTTGTGTCATTCACACAAATACCTCGAGAGTGTTCGTGTGTTTCAATCTGATCAAAACAACTTCTGTGTGCAACACTTTAAAAGTCCCTGAATGACATTAACTTCACTCAAGTCATTTATTACATGTATGTTAAATAAACAGAAAACATGTTTAATGTTTCATCAATGTTTACACAAACAAATCACATGAAACTCATGCGCAGCTTTTCTCCAGAGATCGATACTGGTCGTGTTTTTAATGTAACAGTGAAATAATAAAGCCTTTACTGTCGTGTAGTTTAGTGTCTGAATAAAGCTCTGGATCTCTGCTCTGTGTTCACGCTGTTTTCACTCCGTCAAATGATTTTAAAACTCTGATATTTACTCGAAATGTCGCAGGAGAAAACACAAGAGTTTGCGGCTCACAGAGGCACTGACAGGTCGAGCTGAGTCTATATGGTTCTCATGTAGTGTTTAAGAGCGCAGCGCCGCTCAATCCTCCCGCATTATTGATCAACTGTAGTGTGACAGCACAGATCTGAACAGAGAAATGGCAGAAACCGCTCCAGCTCCAGCAGCCCCGCCGGCGAAAGCGCCCAAGAAGAAATCTGCAGCCAAACCCAAGACTGCGGGTCCAGGCGCGAGTGATCTCATCGTTAAAGCCGTGACGGCCTCCAAGGAGAGAAACGGTGTGTCTCTGGCCGCCCTGAAGAAAGCTCTCGCCGCCGGCGGATACGATGTGGAGAAGAACAACTCCCGCGTCAAGCTCGCCATCAAGAGCCTCGTGACTAAAGGCACACTGGTCCAGACCAAAGGAACCGGAGCTTCAGGATCTTTCAAACTCAACAAAAATCAAGTCGAGACTAAGAAGCCAGCGAAGAAAGCCGCTCCTAAAGCAAAGAAGCCCGCAGTGAAGAAGCCCGCTGCTGCTGCTGCTGCCAAGAAGCCGAAGACCGCAGCGGCAAAGAAGACCGTCGCAAAGAAATCTCCCAAGAAGGCCAAGAAACCTGCCGCCACCGTCACTAAAAAGGCAACGAAGAGCCCCAAGAAGGCGAAGAAGCCAGCGGCCCCCAAGAAAGTAGCCAAGAGTCCGAAGAAAGCAGCTAAAAGCCCCAAGAAGGTCAAGGCTGCAAAACCCAAGACGACAAAGCCCAAAGCAGCTAAGCCTAAAAGGGCCGCCCCGAAAAAGAAGTGAAGTCCTTCTCCAGTCTCCAGTACAAAAGGCTCTTTTAAGAGCCACCACCAGCCCACTAAAGAGAAATGTTTCAGATTTATGTTGATATTATAATGGTTGTGTTCTTACATTTACGCATGTGGCAGACGCTTTTATCCAAAGCTACTTACATTTCATTATCCTACACATGTATACATAGATATCTGAGATCGAACCCACAAACTTGCTCTTCTAAGCTACAGTAAAACTCTTAATAAATGAAAATGCTGAGAAATCTGGTTCAAATTAAGAACACAAGTTATGATCGTCAGAGCATTTAATTCATAATCAGCGCAACATCTGAAGTTATGTTGTCAGTATAAATGTTTGCTTTTGTTCATACTGTTGTTTCCATTAGACGCGTCTGAAAAGACCTCAGATATAAGATTTAATGTAATGAAAGATCACGTGATCAAAAACTCAAACAAAACCAGGCAGATTGGGCGGGCTTTGGCGTTTGGAGGGAAGTTCAGTGATTGGTTTGAACTTTTCACAGAATCCAACCAATAAGCGAACGATAGGGACCTTATAAGAGCTGAATACAACAAACTCCATCTCATATTTCCTTCGTGTTTCTATAATCGTGAGGATTTTATATCTTAAGCAACAATGAGCGGAAGAGGTAAAACCGGCGGTAAATCAAGAGCGAAGGCCAAGACTCGGTCATCCAGAGCGGGTCTTCAGTTTCCCGTCGGCCGTGTTCACAGGCTACTTCGTAAAGGTAACTACGCACAACGCGTTGGTGCCGGAGCTCCAGTTTATCTCGCCGCTGTCCTCGAGTATCTCACCGCTGAGATTCTGGAGTTGGCCGGAAACGCCGCTCGGGACAACAAGAAGAGTCGGATCATTCCCCGCCATCTACAGCTGGCTGTGCGTAACGACGAGGAGTTGAACAGACTTCTGGGCGGCGTGACCATCGCTCAGGGCGGTGTGTTGCCCAACATCCAGGCGGTGTTACTGCCCAAGAAGACCGACAAACCCGCTAAGGCCAAGTAAACGGGGTACAGTTCGTTTCAAACCAAAGGCTCTTTTAAGAGCCAACCACATTATCACTGAGAGAGCGACGAGGTTTATGTTTTAATCTATCGAGTTGTTATATTAATGCTTTACCATAGACCTGCTATAAATGAACTCGCATTCTCTAGATCAGAGTCCCCTGCCCCAAATGTTGTACAATATATGCTTATGTTTACTCATAAAGAAATTAATAAGATGCCTTTGACGTTTTATCAGAGTAAAATAATAATTGTTCAGCGACTTGTTTTAACGGGTTTAAGTGAAGAAAACGCGCGGGAAAGCTGAGCGCTTCTGTCCTTAAAAACTTTGTTGCTGCGCTTCTGATGTAACGTGAAGAATTATTTTTCTTTGATTTGTATGTGAAGACATTTCTATGTGAACTTTGTTAAATAGCAACGTGCAAATGTCTGATAAGATTAATAATACACGAGTATTAAATAAAGAGATAAAGAGAAATGATATGATGATTTTGTCTTGTGTACGTGACGCGTGATCTGAACAAAGGAAACACAATGTCCCGCCAGTTTCATTTGAACGCATATCGCGCGGCCATTGGCTCATTGTCTCGAGCGGACGTCACACATCAGCCAATCGAGTGTCTCTGTGCCAGTGACGTGCTGCGCGTTCTAGCCTTTAAAATCAGGCACACCGACACAGCAGTCATATTCTCTACTGAACGCAGAAGATTCAGCAGCAATGGCAAGAACCAAGCAGACCGCTCGTAAGTCCACCGGTGGCAAAGCCCCGAGGAAGCAGCTCGCCACCAAAGCCGCCCGTAAGAGCGCTCCCGCCACCGGCGGCGTGAAGAAGCCTCATCGTTACAGGCCCGGCACCGTGGCTCTGAGAGAGATCCGCCGCTACCAGAAGTCCACCGAGCTGCTCATCCGCAAACTGCCTTTCCAGCGCCTGGTGAGAGAGATCGCTCAGGACTTCAAGACGGATCTGCGCTTCCAGAGCTCCGCCGTCATGGCTCTGCAGGAGTCCAGCGAGGCTTATCTGGTCGGTCTGTTCGAGGACACAAACCTGTGCGCCATCCACGCTAAGAGGGTCACCATCATGCCCAAAGACATTCAGCTGGCCCGCCGCATCCGAGGAGAGCGCGCTTAAGTCCCGCTTTAATAACAACTCAACGGCTCTTTTAAGAGCCACCACATCAACTGAACGACACGATTTCCACCGTTTTTCACAAACCTAAATAGTAACGGAAGTTGTGACAATGATTAATATTATAGTGCGAAGCGTGATTGCTCAATATTAAGAATCGTATGATTACATCAGTGTCTCCTTAATCATCAGAGATACTCCGTGTGTTTATTCAGTCTGGGCTAGCATATTATGGCTAGTGGTTTATCATTTATCAGTGGTTTCTATATTTTTTTCTATTATTCTATTATTTCTTAAAATCACTTTAAAGGGCTAGTTCACCAAAAAAATGAAAATTCTATCATTTACTTTATATTTCATTGTTCTGTTAAGAATGTTAGTAATTTTCAGTTCTGTGACATCCACTACCAGAGCATTTAACATTTACATTTATGCATTTGGCAGACGCTTTTATCCAAAGCGACTTGCATTGCTTTATCCTATACATTTTACATAGATATTTAAAATACCCTGGGATCGAACCCACAACCTTGAATTGTTAACGCTTACCACTGAGCTACAGGAAAGCTTAATATAGTATTTCTGTTGAACACAAAGTGAGATATTTTGAAGTATTTAGGAAAACAAACCCTTTAGTGCAACTTTGACTACCATTGAATTGTTCCTGTTGTGGCGGTAAATGATGTCACAGAATTGAAATTGCTAACATTCTTACAAATATCTTTACATGTGTTCGTCAGAACAGAGTAATTTAAACTGGTATGAAATATCATGAATAAATGATGACAGATTTTATTTTAGGTGAACCATCACTTAAAGTTTATTGTTTAGTTTCTTATAAAATCTTAAACATCGTGTTTTTTGTAAGTTACACTGTAAAGAGATCTACTGAGAGCTTTGGGAGGGCAGAGGCGAGAAGAAAAAGCGTGTATATGACGTACGCTGGTCCCGCCCTCGTTCGCCTGTTTCTACTAGGTCCTATAAGCACATGTTTAAGCCCTCCACTCACGATTTTCCTTCTATTTATAGTTTTTACTCTCAGTATAAGCTGCATCATGTCTGGAAGAGGTAAAGGCGGAAAGGGACTCGGAAAAGGAGGCGCGAAACGTCATCGTAAAGTGTTGCGTGATAACATCCAGGGCATCACCAAGCCTGCCATCCGTCGTCTTGCCCGACGCGGTGGAGTGAAGCGTATCTCCGGTCTGATCTACGAGGAGACTCGCGGTGTGTTGAAAGTGTTTCTGGAGAACGTTATCCGAGACGCCGTCACCTACACCGAGCACGCCAAGAGAAAGACCGTCACCGCCATGGACGTCGTGTACGCGCTGAAGCGACAGGGACGCACTCTGTACGGCTTCGGAGGTTAAACGCGTTTATTCTGAAGTAAAACATTGAACACAACGGCTCTTCTAAGAGCCACCCACTGTCTCACTCAAAGAAGTGAATTTCAGAAGTTCTATCACATCAAACGAGATGCTGTGAAAGTCGTTTTATTATCCCGGTTTTGTTTCGGAGATCTCGTTCTTTATTAACTGATGAGATTAATCTGTTGTGTTAAACTTCTCTCGCTCGAAAAAGAAACTCCATCATATTAACTATATAAACGTAAACACGCCCAAAGCTTGTGAATAACACATAATAGAGTGAAATGATTTCTGTACGAACTCTTTAAGTGACTTTGATGACACGATGACGTACTTCTTTCATAATGTAGAGTTAATACAGAAATAAACGTTTTATTTTAATTCAAATTCGATAAAGAGCGGGAAGTGCGATCAAAGGAAACTGAATCGCTTGTGGGAGGGTCACCTTCAAACACGAGACTGTGGGCGGGAAACGCTTTCATTGGCTCACTGTCCGACCCGTCAAACTATGAGCTGACCAATAGAAACATGTTATGGGATTTGGCCGCCGACGACACCCAATCAGAGCACGCGCCCGTGACGCAAACATTTGCATGAGGGAGTGAATAAATAAACCTTCGCAGTCAATATCTGATACTATTTGTCTTGACTTCAACCGAATACTCTCATGCCTGAACCAGCCAAACCCGCGCCCAAGAAGGGCTCTAAGAAGGCCGTCACCAAGACCGCCGTTAAGGGAGGAAAGAAGCGCAGAAAGTCCAGGAAGGAGAGTTACGCCATCTACGTGTACAAAGTGCTCAAGCAGGTCCACCCCGACACCGGCATCTCTTCCAAGGCGATGGGCATCATGAACTCTTTCGTCAACGACATCTTCGAGCGCATCGCCGGTGAGTCGTCTCGTCTCGCGCACTACAACAAGCGCTCCACCATCACGTCGAGAGAGATCCAGACCGCCGTGCGTCTGCTGCTGCCCGGTGAACTCGCCAAACACGCCGTGTCCGAGGGCACCAAAGCCGTCACCAAGTACACCAGCTCCAAGTAAAGCGCCGCTTTCATCCGCCGCACACAAAGGCTCTTTTAAGAGCCACCCATGACGTCACTAAAGCGCTTCTTATATTGGGTTTATAGGAGTCTTGTTGAATCTTTGCACGTCTCGTTGATAAACATTTTATTATTTTATTACACGAATAAATTAATATTCCGTCTCGTGTTGTATCTTAAATGAGGAACACCAGTTTGTTTATCGCAGAAGGTGGCGGTATTGTACCGGATATAAACTATCAGAGTTCGGTCTTCAGCTGCTTTAAGGCAGAAATACACTACAAGACTTTTGATCAGTTTTCAGTCTGGACTTGTTACAGAAAGTCTGTGTCAGTCTGCAGATTTGATCAGTTTGTGTGTTTCTATCTGAAACTTTAAAGTCTGAAAGTGTTTGATGTCTAGTTGAGATTCTTGTAGTGTTTTACAGTCATAGAGGTGTTTTATCATCACACACATTCATGTCATCTATAGTATTTATGATCAAGATCTCTCTTCACTGCTCTTGTGTTTGATCTTCATACAAAACTAAACACAGTCGTGTGCAGAACTGACTCTTATTCTATAGATCTATGAAGAATAAATGTCAAGTATGTTAACATGGTTTTCCCTCAGATAAAAAGTTTTGGTTTAACTACAAATGTCAGTTACACTTGAAGTTATTAAAATTTGTAATCATGGATTAACAAGAATTTAAAAACAGATACAATAAAACACAATTAAAAGTCTTTAAAAAGTCAAATGTATACATTGTTCTGACTTGCAAATAATCTTTTTCTGATAACCTCAACTTTCAGTTCCCAAAACAAAGATAACTTTCAGGGTATGTAAGTATCCATAGCAACTCACTCTCTAAAGATCACCTGCTCCAGAGCAGCTTATGTTCCAGTGTTACTTCATTTAAAGGAAATGTTTCTAAACTTTAGTGGTTGTCTGCGCATGTGTGCGCTTTTGATGACTGTCAAGTGGGCGTGGAAACACAGAATACGTAAAATATATTATAATTTTACAGCAATTTTACGATTACTTTTCCAATCTCACCCATCGCAATTCTGCATTCACAACTATATTTTAATAACTTTATGATTTCAACTTTTCAGAAGAAATAATCTTTAAATAAAATAATGTAAGCTGTTATTGTTCAACATAATGTATTTATATTAAATACTGTATAAACTTTGAATTAGGTTTATTAAAAAATCTCCAAATATCACTGGATAAATAAACACATCTTACAATTTCCAACAGTTAATAGAGGAATAAATCATTTCTCTTGTCCACCTATTGGGCAATATGTTATGCATTTGGTCAAAGATATTTGTGTCTAATGGTTAGAGAGCCAGATTTAAAACTCAAAGGTTGTAAGTTTGATTCCCAGGTTGGCAGGTTTCAAGGGTTTATTAGACCCCCAATGGGTTTCAGCATGACATATTGTTCACATATTTAAATTCTAAATATTAAATCCTTTACATAAAAAATACTCTAAAAACTTAGACTTAAGGTTTTTCATACTGACTGTATTCCTTAGAAATGTCTTTCTGATCCTCAGCCTCCTACAGTTTAGTATTAAAAGACCTAAATCACAATGAGTCTTTCAGGATCGGCCGTTTCCACCTCTTTTAACATTTAGAAAGGCTTGACTTTTAAGCAAACAAAGTCAAAAGAAAACAAATATACATATTTTATATTTAAAAGGGATATTTAAAGGCTACATGATTATTATGTATATATGACTGGGTCTTACATTTTAAACCTCATCCTTCATCCTCCAGATCTTCATCCTCTGCTGTAAATGATTCATCATACATTGTGATTATGGTCAATGTAGTAGTTTCTAGAATTAAAAGAGTCTCCATTAATATGACTACATCAGTAATACAAAATCAATCTTCAGAAAACTAAATAAAGGTTTAATACTGCCTTTAAAATGACCAATGTGATCAAATACAGACAGATGTTAAAATAACAGACAAACATCTCAACACATCCACAGTTTATGTAACAAATATAGCCATAATGAGTATATATTTAAAATATTATAGTATACAAATAGTACACATATTTAAAATATTTATATATTTAATTAAATGATTAATGTATGGCGTTTATAGTTTTATAAACACATCACCTATAAATAATTTAATTTGATGAATTTCATCCTGCACTTTATACATTGAAACAGATTTACGTCTTCTGTGATAAAAATCTCAGATTTATAAAGTTGTTTTACAGTCAAAAACTTTAAGCTTCTCGGCCGTTTCCATGGTGACTGGTGAGATCTGTGATCCATTGACAGTGTCTTCATGTTGTTTCTGTGAGCGTGTTAACTCTGAGTATCTTTAGGGAGATTAAACAAACTCTTCTCAGGTGTTTTGAACAGACAGACCCGAGTAAACAAGTTTGTGTTCATCAACCGAGAGTTCAGAGTTTAGCTGACGGTAAGTTAACCTGCTTTCTGGAATACACACCAGAACTGGGAAGCATAGATCCACAAATTATTAAACCAAATCACATTTTCGTCTTGTTTAAAAGTGTAAAAAAAACAATTCAATGACCTGCTGCTGACCATGATGTGAGGATTTTCAAGAGCATGTATTGGTCTGTTCAGAGACTCATGGAAGTGTTCAGATGGAACAAACGTCCCCATGTCCTCCATTAACTGTCTGTCTAGTATACGTGACATAACTGGTCAGAAGTGAGCGTGTGGTGCTTTAGGTCATGATGCTGTGATAGATGATCAACAGGCTCAACAGTCCTTCATTCATCTGTGAACAGAGTGAGATCAAACCCAGCGGGTATAGTGTCAGACGTCACATTTATATCACCAGGACTTCAATCTTAGAAAGCTACAGAATTTATTACCTCAAGTTATATTTCAGTCATTTTAGATATTTAAAAACATATTTGGGTTGTTAAATACAGGTTTTCATTATTCAAGTTCATGCTTTTCGGCTGTAAAATTCAGGTCTCAATATTCAGACATCAAATTTGATTTTGAGAATTTATTTTGCAATAGCCAAGTGTAACATGCGGGTATGTAAAGAGGAGCAATCGACCGTCGACAATAGAACTCAAGAGGTAAACTCTGGTGCTTTTATGGTAACAGCCACCAGGTGGCGCATCTGCAGCGCGGCCTCCATTTAGCGGATCTACTGTTAATGTTGTAATTGTGAATATACTTTTGATGTAGTTTTAAACTACTTTATTGAGCATTTCTATTGTATGCACATGTAATGCTACTAGTTATTATTACTACACTATGTCTATATAATAGTAATAATGAAAACATGAATTTCACAACCTAAATTTTCAGGACAGTGAATTCATTAAAAATATATATTTTCAAATTATTAAAATTAAGAACAATAAACTTCGGGGTTATAAATTCGGGAGCATTTTCCAATTCAAGTCCTGGGGACTCATTTATAAAACGTTGCATAGAAACTATCCTTAATTTTATCATACGATCATTTCTCAAAGTTCATACGTGTGATTCATAGAACAAACATACTCACTGAAAACACGTGTACGCCTCTATCAGATGTGAAATCTATAAATCACAAATGATCATGGTATTGCGCACAGCTGAAGAGTTTCAGATCTTCTCCTTTTAATGATGTGTAATTTATGTCATTGATATATTAGATAGCACCTGTCTTTCTTTTAGAAATCTTATAATGTACATTTACTGATGTGTGAATTAGTTAGTTGTATGTATTCTGCTTGAATTTTAGTGCCATGATTTCATTCTTTTCATAACACTCTTTCAGTCAATTTTTAAAGACCCTGTGAACCAAACCTTTTGAAATAATTGAAATGCTTTATCTGATCATTTTTTTTGTTTACGAGCAAAAACGTTTTATCGAATCAATTATAAGGTTCAACTATAAATACAAGTAAAAAATATATATATTTGTAGTGAATGAAAACTGAACACTTATCAAATATGATGTCCATTTTATACAGTATCTATTTCTGTTAAAATACTGTAGTATGCAGATTATATGTTTAGCGGTAAAGTTAACAGTTTCTGTTATTATTCACATTCAGATTATTCTCAAATATTTTATTTTTGTAATTTATTGGTTTCCATTACCAATTGAAGTGATTGGAAGTGATTGGCTTTGTTACTTAAAATCAATTCATTTCAGAGCTGGTGCTGGAGAACTTTATATTGCAGCATTTATCAATACAGAAACACCATTCTGTTAAACTACATTCACATCCATCAAACAAAATAAATGTTTAACCTGAAAAATACACATTATATGACACGTTAAACACCAAAGATATGAATGATTAAAAAAAGGGGTGAAAAAAGTGGTTTTGCAGCAGAGCTGTTTGATGTGTAAAATAAGATTCTGTCGCCATCTAGTGGTTAAAACTGCTGAAGCAGAAAAACACCAAAATCAACATTAAGTTTGTATCACTGAGCAGGGGCGTCACTAGGCCCCTTTTTAGGGGAGCTTTAGTATGGGATTCCTTTTGTGCCAATAAATACGAACGCGAAATAAGAAAAACCAAACAAAAATAAACAACACGAAAGAAGAAATACACTTTGAAAACGAAAACAATGAACTCCAATTGCAAACTTTTAACATACTTTCAAACAAACTGCATTCATCATCAAATTTTTTCTAAATATCCTTTTCGAAAATCATTCTTTATGAATACGATGCCCGAGATTTCGTTTGCGCTTCATTATTTTTCGTTTACACTGCAAAAAGTTACGTTCGGACTTCTGGCACAAACCTCTCGCGTGGGCGGGAGTTAACAGTGCTTTACTCTCATTGGCTAGTCAGATTTTGATCGACAGGTCCGTGACCTGGAAGTTGAAGAAGTCTCAGTGGCATCGCGCAACTTTAGAAAGCGATCTGGAGGTGCACGGTGAAGTTACTTGTGATTAGTTACCTTTGTTATTAAACGGTTTTTTTTGCTACAGTTTGGATTGAAATGTACGGAGCCCGGCCTGTCACACGTCGGGGAAAAAAAAAAAAACCTGCTAATCCGTGGCCACAGTTTTGTAATTCGTTTCCAAGGTTTAAATATCCGTACGCACAGATTTTTAAACGGTTCCCACAGTGTGCTCTCGGATTGATAAACTGTACCCACGAGTATACAATCCGTCCCCTCCGTTTTTTAAATCTGTACCCACAAATTCATAATCTGTACCCACGCTTTCGCAATCCGGGCGCACGGTTTTGCAAACTGTACTCACGGATTTGTGGCCCCTCCCTCATTTTGGAAACCTGGCGCCTTAAGCAAGGAACAGAACATGCAACATTGTGTGTTTAACAATATTTTACAAAATTGAGAATTTCCTTAATTTTCTTAAAAATGAGTTGGATGACGTGACTGTCATCTTATCGAGGGGAGAAGGTAAACCCCAGTAAAATACGAGCAATGTACCAGGTTATGTCGTAAAACATTTACATTTATTCTCGATAAAAAGTAGAATCATGGATATATTAAAATGTTGCATGAAGCATACAGCCCTTATTTCACTACTGTTTAGAACATGGTTACCGTAGTAAAATCCATGGGTTTGCCAATAATCAATACCCAGAAACAGGTGATTACCTTTATTACAAAAAACTATAAGCTTCGCAAGGGAGCAGGTTACCAGTGAGGAAACATACAGAAAGATCATGTTTTTGTCTCGATACATAAGAGAATTCAAATGGAACATTTACATAATTTAAGTATTTTTGATGCTTTGAAAGCGACGGACATTGCATTATATTATACATATGTTTCTGACTTTGTGCAATATACTGGATCGAACCAATCGGCATGTTCTTACCACTGAGGCACAGGAAATCTTATTAAAGCATAAAAATACTTTTGTGCCAGACAATATGATTAACATGAAAATATCCCTAACGAAGGACAGCATGAATCGAAGTGAAATTATGTTGGTCCTAAAATAAAAAAAACATGTAGATCGTTTCAAACTTATGTGACCTCCTTCTGCAGAACACAAAATATATTTTGAAGAATGTTGATAACCAGAATACATTGCCCTTATTGTATAATAATAATAATAATTAGAATTATTAATATGATTATTGATTATTAGTTGTAATAGTAGCCTTCAATGTAATGGACACCACACATTTCTCAAAATATATATTTTTTGTTCAACAGAAATTAAATGACATGAGGGTCTGTATTCCTGTTATACAGAAAACGTTTCAGATTATTTTGGGACATATAAAACATCAGATGAATGACTTCTGTCATATATCCCTAAATTTGGAGACTGCTTTTGCCACAGATGAAGCTCCTCTTTCCAGCAAGTGGGTCAGCATCTCCACGTATCGCTGGATATCCCTAATTGTGCTGTTTTTGTGTTGTCAATAAATCCAAATAGTCCATTTCTTCTCAGGATTTTTTTTAGTGTCTTTAGACTAATAGTTATCCTGTGTTTGACACTTAAAATATAAAGGATCTCTTTATAATGTAGACTCAAGTCAAAGTAATATTGAATTAAATCAAATCAATCCATACCATATGATAAGGAATAAACAATCTGCACTCAACAGTTTTAACACATGAGGGTAAACAGAGAGAGAAAGACAGAGTTACTAGACAGTATTCTGTACAATGTATTTAAACACTGATTCCTTTTACCCATTTACATAATTGACCGCATTTGGGGAAAATAACAGCAGTACTTGTTAAGAATGTAAATGAATAGTAGATGTTTCTAAAAATGTAAGGTTATGCAAAAAGACTAGCCGGGCTCCGTACATTTCAATCCAAACTGTAGCAAAAAAAAACGTTTAATAACAAAGGTAACTAATCACAAGTAACTTCACCGTGCACCTCCAGATCGCTTTCTAAAGTTGCGCGATGCGCGGAGACTTCTTCCACTTCCGGGTCACGGACCTGTCGATCAAAATCTGACTAGCCAATGAGAGTAAAGCACTGTCAACTCCCGCCCACGCGAGAGGTTTGTGCCAGAAGTCCGAACGTAACTTTTTGCAGTGTAAACGAAAAATAATGAAGCGCAAACGAAATCTCGGGCATCGTATTCATAAAGAATGATTTTCGAAAAGGATATTTAGAAAAAATTTGATGATGAATGCAGTTTGTTTGAAAGTATGTTAAAAGTTTGCAATTGGAGTTCATTGTTTTCGTTTTCAAAGTGTATTTCTTCTTTCGTGTTGTTTATTTTTGTTTGGTTTTTCTTATTTCGCGTTCGTATTTATTGGCACAAAAGGAATCCCATAGCTTTAGCCCCCCCTAAACTTCTGCCCAGCCTCCCTAAAAATTATTAGATTAATTAATTTGTTATCGCTTCAGTCCCCTTTAAAAACTAATTTGAAACGGCGGCGCGATGCGTCAAGTTTCGACTCCTCCCCTGATCTAAGTCTGCATTGATTCAGCGCTTTATTCAATCCGCAGGGGCGCCGAGCGGAGCGAACATCACAGAGTACAAGGTGTGTGTGCGCGTGTGTGTGTGTGTGTGTGTGTGTGTGTGCGCGTGTGTGTGTGTGTGTGTGTGTGTGTGTGTGTGTGTGTGTGTGTGTGTGCGTGCGTGCTTCTTACTTTTCATCGATTTCACTGATAATTCATCATTGTGTTTAGAAGAGCGGCAACATGTGGGTTCACTGCAACCTGTTTCTTCTGTATCCTGGCATTTTAGATGACGCTTCTTCTTGTTCCACTCTCTGGATTAATATCTACAAAGAGTCAGGAAAAACAAAATGTTGTATATTAAATATACAAAATATATTATATTAAAACACATGAATTAAATGATCAGCTTGCTAGTGTTAAATAGGGGAGACTTCTAAATAATTTGCACTAAAAAAATCCATCTCTCATTGAGAAATATTGTTTTAAAGTTCTAAACAGGTATATAATATTAACATATCTATAAAATATATAAGGAAGTTGTTCAACTAATACCTTTCATTGGACTCCAAGATACACGCTGCCCCATCCTGGTACTGAAGATTGAATATTTAACATGCTATGAACAGAGTGACAAGGCCAGACATGAAGCCGTGCTGAGCACCATCACACACAACCTAACCTTCAGTCAGTATCCAGTGGCCTGCATGGCAAAGTGTGTCCTAAAACAAACAATACCACATGTGATGATAGTTAATAGTTACTATACAATTTTAACTTTAAGCTTTTTACATTTAAACTACATTTTAGTATAAGTGACTCTACAAACAAACTCTAACCAAATTACACAGAGTAACTTACACATAAAACCGTACTTATACAGAAATGCCATTAACGTTAGGGATGTCACGATCAAGAAATTATCACACTGTTATTTATAACGGGCCGTCTCACTCCCACCCCCCAACGGTCCTATCTGGGAGACAGGCCTGTCGCTAACGATGAGGGTGTCGGTAACGTCTTTTGCTCAAGCTCTCAGCTGGCCTCCGTTATATATACTGTATATCTAGCTGGTTAGTTACATTAATCACTTTACCGGGCTATCCTCCGTGAACATCGACTAACCTCAAGCTTTGGTGACTCGTTTTAATTTGGGCGCTCGATTTAACGGATGACTGCATTTGCACATTTGAATTACACCACAAAATAATCACGACCGAGTGTGATCTTCAACACTAAATTCCCGTGAATCGTAACTGTTGAAGCATGTAACTTTAACCGTGTCTTCGCCGGGCGCGTTGTTCAACATTAAAAAACAACCGTCAACTTACTAATACAATGAACTGTAGCTCCTCACATACCGCCTTCGCCCCTGCTGTGTACAAAAACTCTAAATAACACGAACACCTTCTCTTCTCAGGTGCTATAGCGACGGGGAATGTTTGAAATCTTACCGCGACGGCGCTGCTGAAACCCCGCGCAAGACTCCTTCGGTCCCCGCGGATGGAGGTGGAATCTGAGGCTACCAATATGAAACGCGAATGTAGATACCTCTATATAAAGTTATCAGTATGATAGTTACCAAATATGGGAAAAAATATTTAATAAGTCACTTACCACAGGTGTGAATCATTCATTTTGCGCACAACCCCAATCTCGACTGTTGAAGATCATCCCGCCATTGTAGATTTGAAATTTACAGCAATATTCTGTACATTTGAGTTAATCCGTCACGTGACCCAATAAGGCATTGCACTTTACAGCAACATTCTGTATTATTTAAAAAACAGTCAGCTTCTGTAAAATAACGCTGTAGTTTTTTACAGCAATTCGTTACAGTGCATGTTGTTGTGCTGAACTGTAAGACTGTTTTTGCCTAATGGTCTTAGAATTTTGAGAATGTAATTTCTTTTTCAAGAAATCAGCCAAACCAATGGAGAAAAACTGTAATACCTTGTTTAACAGCGACATCTAGTGGTTGATAAAAATTAAGTTAAATACTGTTCCTGTTAAATTCACCAAAATTAAGACATTTTTAATGCAAAAGATATTGTTTTCAGTACAAGAAGCTCTGTAATAGATTAATATATTGAATATTAATCTCTCAAATAATAATATTTAACTTTTTTTCAAATGACAAATGCATTTTAAGATATTCACAAATAAACGTAAAAGTCTGAAAGTCTGATTTAATGTTAATTGTTTCCCGCTCTATTGTTTTCTCTCATGTTTTTGAATCTTATGTAATTTAAGATGTGTGTTTCTTTCTTTGTTACAGATGACTGTGGTAGAAGATGATGGACGACAAGAAGAGTGATTTTGTCATTAGTTCTTAAAGTTCTAATGTAATCTGAAGAAAGGCCTTTCAATACTAAACTGTTTTTTTATGTAAATGGCTTTAAAATTATATTAAGAATTTAAATATATGAACAATTTGCCATGCTGATCCAATTGGGGGTCTAATAAAGCCTTGAAACCTGCCAGCTGTTGAGTTATCAGTTGAGTTATAAATTGAGGTTATCAGATAAAGATTATTTGCAAGTCAGAACAATGTATAGATTTTAGTTTTTAAAGACTTCTAATAGTGTTTTACTGCACCTATATTTTATAAGTCTCCGTGATGCATTATTACGAAATATCATTTTTAATAACTTCAACCATGGTTTTACCATAGTGTCCGTGACATATGTAGTTAAACCAAAACTTTTTATCTAAGGGAAAACCATCAAATGTAAATATATTTGACATTAAATGTTTCATATGAAATCATCTTACTATGTCACATTTCCACTTCATAGATCTATAGAATAAGAGTCAGTTCTGCACACGACTGTGTTTAGTTTAGTATGAAAATCAAACACAAGAGCAGTGAAGAGAGATCTTGATCATAAATACTATAGATGACATGAATGTGTTTGATGATAAAACACCTCTATGACTGTAAAACACTACAAGAATCTCAACTAGACATCAAACACTTTCAGACTTTATTAAAGTTTCAGATAAAAACACACAAACTGATCAAATCTGCAGACTGACACAGACTTACTGTAACAAGTCCAGACCGAAATCTATTACAAATAATTTTTCCATAGTCCAATATAGTGGAAAAGTCGTATTCCAAAACGTAACAAAATGCTTTCAAAACCATACTTTACCTACTTAGTACCTGTTCAAATCCAAGGGTACTGGATTAAAACTATGGTTTACCTATATTAATCAATACACACAAACATGTTTATTATTTTATACACAAAATATATAAATACATTATTGTGTTGTTTAGAGGCAGAATCGATTGATGAGACATAGATTTATGTATTTGCACTTCAACACAAACATTTTCATAAATGATTTTTCTGTTCAGTGTTTATAAAGAAGCGTGTTGAATTTCCCCTTCAGTCACGGTTACTACTGTATGTAGTGAAAGAGATTAAAACGTTTTTCATTTGAAAGCATTGCAAATTCAGCTACTAATGGCAACACACCTCCCAAGCATAACCACACATGATGAAGCGGACAGAATATAAAACATTTATCTCACACTGTCACATGTATCACTTATGTTGAAACAGTAATCATTTAAAAGACTCCTTTGATTGCAGTTCAATTGATTATCAGCCTACTCTGACCACATAATATATTTAAATAACAAAAATATTCAAAGCTGAATTATAAGATCAATCAAGAATAACTAAATATATTTGACTGGATAACAAAATAATGAGACTAACTGAAGTTATTATAAACGTTTACATGTAATTGCAAATCCTATAAACATGTATTTCAAAGTTCTCTCGCGTGATGAAAATGACGTCTTTAAACACAACGACTGTGACGTGATCGGTCAGAAGTCTGAACACACTTTCTGTTTCTCTTCATCTTCATCTTCATGTTTTAGTGTGAAAACATTTCCATCAGGCTGCACTCTCCAGGTCACTGTTGTGTCTTTGTGTACGCCCAAATCTGTCAGTTTCTGCTGAATCTACACAACACAAACAATCATGACACACACTCTTACACTGACTGCGCAACAACACAACTGACAGAGCATAAAACTGTAAGAGAAACAGTGAATTATTTCTCAATACTAGTGTTTTTTTTACAACAATTTGCATTGTTTTTCTCTCTCAATACTAGTTAATACAGTAGAACATGAACTAACAGCGATAGAAACTTCTACATCTTTTTATCATCTCACTTCATGTTCATTTCAGTATTTACAAAAACATGTTCAAAATCAAACTTTTTAATTGTTAGTTTATGTAAACATTGCATTGACTACTGTTAACACATACAATCTTCTTGAGTGATACATCTACAGTAAGTCTACACAACAGCTCATATTAGTCTATCACATTTCAGTCCTTTGTGCTGACTCAGAATTTTGCCTAGTTGTTGATACCTGGAATGTCAAAATCAGTTTTCTATTTAAACTTTGAAAAAGTCTTGATGGCGCATACAGTTTACACCTGCATCTCTTTAACATCACAGTATTACAGTATTACAGATCATAATCTACACAACAGTATCCACCTTATTTTGGGGTTAAATGTGGGTTCCGCTATCTTTGAGCTGTTTGTGTTAAGACTTCTGGTGAGCCCATATAGCTAATGACAGTCATATTCCAAGTGAGAAGAGTGTGCTGTTTTACTTACAAGTTAATATTTATTATGGAACCCAAAGACAATGGTCTCCTGGACAATTGATTAATAAATCATTACTAACATTTATTATTAACGTTCAAAGGCAGGAGTTTACGGGGAGAGTGACACCTATTGCAAAATATCAGATTACATATAAAACATACCTAGCAGAACTAAAACATTATGCAAATAGTGGTATAATAAAATTAGAAGCGGTTGAAATTTAGCTGTTAAAAACTTAATAGGCTAAAGCAAACCTACCTGCCAGAGGATCACAGCTGCGTGACTAACAGTTACAGGACTTGCCCTGTCATTACATTACATTTTCATTCATTTGGAAGACGCTTCTATCGTAAGCACATGTAACATTTTATTAACACACTAAACAGGCTACTGCTAGCCATGTTACTAGGAGGATTAAAGCTGAAGCAAGCAAGGGAGAGAGTGAACAACACAAAATATTGACTTTATTTAATAGACCTAAAAACAGACAGTTATTGGTAAGGATGTTTTGAATTGTTTTTAGAAAGTTGTGATGGATGCTGCAGCTCGGTGGAGACCTGCGATACAAGATCAACCAGCCGTCTCCATTTTTTCAGTTTTTAGGTGTAAGGATCCAGGAACGATTGCTCCACTTTGACTTGTATTCACATCTGCATTAAAAAATATGAATTTGTGGTCTGTCTTGTATACATTTTTCCCACTGTGCATTAATGTTACTGGTATGTCTGTGCTTTAATGGTTGCGGACTGAAGACCCCTAAACTCCAAGAGAATTGAATAAATCCTCATGTGATATATTAGGCCACTTCTTTCTCCCACTGTATAATACCTTTGCGGGTGTGAAAAATATTCATCAGCGATGTTTTAAAAGAGATTTGAGCGTGCTCCCGTGGCAACACACTGCCATTGTAAATTGACACTAATGTAAATAACCAAACAGATCTCATCCCCTTTTAACTGCTATTCTCGAGCCATAAATATACATCGTTTTATCTGACCTTTGCGCCGGGACTGCAGTTAACTTCTAGTCTGTGTTTGTTTATCGGTCTGGGTAGTTTCTAATAATATTACTATTTATATTTTATTTAATTTATGTCAATAATAATTTATTTCATTATTTATTATATATAGCTCATCGTGTCGTGTACTATACTTTTAATACAAATAGTTGAATACTCACCGACTGTAAGATGATCTCCATCACTGCAGGATCATTGACATTCTGACCGGATTTCACCTCAAATCTCACAATCTGTTTCTTGGTCTCTCCTGGAAGGTCAAAAGGTGTTTTTATTTTCAACAAATATAAAGTGCGAAGAATTAACATCACAACAGCTACACAAATCTACAGTCAATCTTTCTACAACGACTGCATTTGTTTAATAAAAATGAAGCTTATCACTCCTCATTTTGCATTTCATAACGTTTAAACCAAAAATACATTTCAGAAGGACAAATCAGATCATTACAGTAGAACACTAACAACAGCTGACACATCTGACATTAAAACATTTTCTTCTCTTGTGCTGCCTCGTTGTTGGACTTTCATTTTACACTGGGATAGTTACAACAGGCAAGTCTCATGACAATCTTATTATTATTATTATTATTATATAAGCTCTGACTTTTGCTCATCATATGATCATCAATGTTACTCTTTTGAAACAGTTTTTCTCACTGCCTTCCAATACAAAATGGAAATCAACATTTTCAACAGTACATTTGTGGTCAAACTATTTATTTTGACTAACAACAGCTATGTTTGTGTAACGTCTCTTCTCACCTTCTGTGTATTTATGATGTTTGTGTTGTGAGTAGTTTATGATCACACATAAAAACTTACGTGTCTTGCAGATGAATGGAAAAGTATTTGAACACAGTTGATCATCTATAAGACCATCAGGACGTATAACACCACAAGGTTTGTTCAAGTTCCTCAAGTCAGGTTGTCCGGTCATCCAGTTAATGGAGGACACGTCCACAACATTTATTTCATCTGACCACTTCCACGAGTCTCTGAACAGACCAATCCATGATTCACTAAAGCCTTCCGTTGTCATCTTCAGCGTCAGCACTTGATTCTCAGTTTGATTGTGAATGACGGCCAGATCTGTGTAATGTTGTCTGCAGTAACTCTGAGCTTCATGCCAGGTCATTGAGATATTAACAAAAACAAACCTGTCAGCTTCTGTTTCATTCTCTGTAGAAAGATGAAATTGAAAAACACCGTTAGAGGACTTCTTTAAATACATTTCCTATTGATGTCAGTTTCAGTTCTTTGTATTCATGTTATTTACTTATTTTAAATTGAGTTTATGCATCTCAACACTGGTGACAAGCAACAAACTATTCACATAAACAGATCAACAATCAACATCACTAAACAAGCTGGACAATTGAATTTATATTTTTTGTGTGAACTGATTATTAGCTTTAAGAACTTTGTTTGGTAGACCGGTTCTTATCTCACAGAGCATGCTTCACAACTTCTGGTTCAGGCCTTTTTAATCTCTAGGCTGGACTTAAGGATGCTCGGTTTACTGGTCTTTCTGAGGGCTATTTCATAAAATAAGCCAGGCAAATTTGAGTTAGTCAGACTTATTGCCAGTGGATTCGGTTTCAGAGCAAACTTGAAATAGTTCAAACTGAGGCAACTAATGCTGGGAAACTAACCAGGGGCCGGATTCAAAAATTCTTAAGAAGAAAATTCTTCTTGGCTGTCTTTTTTTATCTTAAATTCTAATTAAAGGAGTGATGAATTAAAATCAAAATTTTAAGACTTTGTTATATAAGAGGGAATCGTTTTCACGCGAACCTCCTGTAAGTGTCAGATTTGAAAACACCCTTGTTATTGAGATAACATCTGTTATTGACACCAGGCCCAGCAAACGCCAGGTTCTGGAATGCACCTATCTACAGGGCCGCATTAAGAGCTCACTGGGCCCCGGGGCTATGAGTTACTGCAGGGCCCCCCCACCACTTTAGGTCACCAACTACAGAGAAAGAGAAAAAAAACTGCTTTTTTCTAAAAAATGTTGAGGTTTCATGTTTCTGGTGATCTGGTTAGGATAAGCATGAAACACATTTTTTCACATGCTGTTAGATTAACACTAACCTGTCAACATGTCTTCTTGCTAATAGCGAATGTATAGGGGTGGGCGATGAGCTAAATGTTAGCCTATATCATCATACGGAGTCATTTTATCGAACAATATACTTCACAGTCAAGTTATATTAATTTTAATACTTAATTTTAAATGGCACTAAAATTTCATAATTATTGTGATAATTTTCAATATCACAAAAATAATAGTAGCTTAAGAAATGGATATCAAGCTTACTGATGACAAGAATCACAAATAATAATAGAACAAAGGCACATAAGAAATCGACCTACTTGAAAAACCTTAAGCACTGAATAATATTGTATAAAGTAATCAAATATTCAATACATAGCTTTCAATATAAATTCAACATCCATTCTTATTCATTTTACTAAAGTGATTCAGTCAAGGACAGTAAATTACTTTCTTTCTGATGTTTGATTAACATTATTGACACAATGGCGACAGCAGCTTTATTAGCAGCTTCTGTCACTTTAAGACCAAGTGCGCTGTGCAGAACCGTCTCAAGTTCACTATAGTATCAAAACGAGCATTTTCAAAATGAATCCTCTCCTGCTGCTTATTGTGCCTGAGCAGTTTAAAATAATTTGTATCTATACCACAATGCATAAATACGTGTTTAAATTATAAACTTACATCACAATTGACATATTTCTACCGGACACATTAGCACTATCGCCACTGCCAGCCCTTTAGGCGAATAGTTTGATCAAACACAAAAAGCATTATCATACATCAATCAAGTTAATAATCAAACTTAACAGTTAATTGGTGGGGTCGATGATGACGCTGTGTCTTTATCATCCACCACTCCGTGATCATCAGCTTTAGTAAAATAACCCGATAGTTTTGGGATTTTACTGATCAGCTCATGTTTCCTCTGCTGTTTAGCTTTTAAAAATATCCTTTTTTGAGCCCCACTCGCACATTTTTTTTTTTAAAGATGACATTTTTAGCAGTCGAAGACGAAGAATGTTTTTTGCGTGACAATTTTAAGAATAGTCTAGAATGAAGTGAAGAGTGGAGGCGATTGATTGGTTGATGCGTAGGCTATATTCTAATAAGGCGCAGACAGCCATCGCCTGATAGGCCTAAGCTGAATTGTTGTATATAAAATAAATGCATTTGATTTGGTATATCAAATTCAAACGTGACGTTTCAATTCACCGTGCCCTGCTGCCCACGGGGGGTTGATTGACATGCGACCTGACCAATCATAACGCGAATGTGCAATTTTGTTAATAATATTAATGAGAATGATTCCATGATAATGCATGGAATATACGGCAAAGCGCTACTAAATAACAGGGCTAATTTGTGGGGGGCGTGGTAAGGCTTTGGCAATCAGATGGCTAGTAGTAATCAATCTGCTCCACAGCCAATCACGGGCCCCCTCCTTGCTCGGGCCCCGGGGCTTTAGCCCCGCCTAGCCCTATTGTTAATGCGGCCGTGCCTATCTATGACCACATTAATAGGTTGAACACCACCTCCACAGAAAAATATATCTAGCCCCGTCCACTGGTTCGCGCATGACAATTCTGAAGTGCCGCAGAACCAGATAGAGCGAGCAAGCAACAAACAAACATGCCATAAAAGATATCTAAATATTGTGTCATCCCTAGTTGGGGAAGAATCAGAACCTTCCTTCGGATCCCGATATTAGGAATGAGGGGTTCAAATTTATTTTTAAAGACGTTCCGGCTCATGTGGGAAAACATGATGCGTTTGTTCGTTTCATTTCTCCGATGATTCCTTCGTGAACAAGGCAGAGATCGATACTGAATTTGTGGAGAGTTTAAAATTTAAAAGCAGTGCTGTGCTTTTAATGAATTAAAACCTTGCATCTTGACCCTTTGCTTTTTTGTGTTAAGACTTTCCCACGTTTTTAAAACTGTGTGTTCAAACAGGTGGGAAACAAGCCACCCAAAATTTATTTAATGTAATTTCCTGTTGTAGAGTTTAGCCATTTATTTTACTTCAAGAAATTAAAATATATATGTAAAGTCTTAAATGACATACCGTGCACAGGGAAAAAAAATATTCTAGCAGACAACAAGATTAAACCTGTTCATCTCAACAATGGTGACAACCAAAAAATACTCTTTGGATAAACGCAATGCATTCTAGGTACCTTAGTTTAATAGGGACTTTGATGTTTTTTGATGATGAATTGCAAAAAAAAGTAAATGTAATGTTTTCACTTTAATACATTAGGTCCATGTTTTCATGTTACATTAAAAAAATGTTTATACATACAATTATAAATGCTTGCTCTTAATATAATGGACTCAAATGTATTAAGTTCATACACAGCTTAACGTTTTTGCGCTTATGTTTTAAACTGCAAAGCTGTTAACATGCTTTTCCTGTATTATTACGGAATTTTACTTACAACCAATGCTGGCTGTGTTTTACTCAGAGGTGGGTTGAGTAGCCAAGAATTGTACTCAAGTAAAAGTACTGTTACTTCAGAATAATATGACTCAAGTAAAAGTAAAAAGTAGTCATCCAAATAATTACTTGAGTAAGAGTAAAAAAGTGCTTGGTTAAAAAACTACTCAAGTACTGAATAACTGTTGAGTAACGTCTGATTTATTTTTTAACAAGCATTCAATCAGACAGACAAAAATACAAAATAATAATGTTTAAGCAAATTATAGTTCATCAAATCAATAAAATAAATTAAAATAAATAAATAAATTAATTACAAAATAGCTTAAATTAAAATAATCCAGGTAAATTCAAGTACTTAAAAAATAAAATAAATAAAATAATAAAAAATAAATAAACACAAGTAAACACAAATTTCCAAACCTTTATACTTTTTTACCAGGCTTTGCAGACAGAACTAGAACAAGGCAGCCCATAAACTCTCATAAACTGTGTGAGTGAGTGAGAGATAGAGTATGTATGTGTGTGTGTGTGTGAGAGAGAGATAGAGTATGTGTGTGTGTGTGTGAGAGAGAGATAGAGTATGTGTGTGTGTGTGTGAGAGAGAGATAGAGTATGTGTGTGTGTGAGAGAGAGATAGAGTATGTGTGTGTGTGTGTGTGTGAGAGAGAGATAGAGTATGTGTGTGTGTGAGAGAGAGATAGAGTATGTGTGTGTGTGTGTGAGAGTGAGTGAGTGAGTGAGTTAGTGGTTTTGTGTGTGTGTGACAAAACATGCAGAAACAAACAACTTCACAACAACTTCTTTTGAGTGGACTTAAATTGTTAAAATGTGTGTGTGTGTGTTTTTGTGTGTGTGTGACAAAACATGCAGAAACAAACAACTTCACAACAACTTCTTTTGAGTGAACTTATATTGTTAAAGTGGGTGTGTTTGTGTGTGTATGTATGTGTGAGAGAGAGCGTGTGTGTGTGAGAGAGTGTGTGTGAGAGAGAGTGTGTGTGTGTGTGTTTGTGACAAAACATGCAGAAACAAACAACTTCACAAAAGAATTACTCAGTGACAGGTGACACCTAAGTAGCTACGTTGTCTGGCAGACCAGCAGTCTGTTGTGGTAGCAACATAGTTCACCGCACTCAGTTTTTGATGAGCATGCTCTTCTTGTGTTTTGCAGCTTCTTGTATTCTTGTGCATAATGTTTTCCTTGTCATTACTGTATGAGGTTGCAAGGTTTCTATCAAAGTCTTGAAGGATGGTGTCTCAACCACAGAAAATGGTAGGTTGGCCTCACATACAAAATTTAGCAGCATCTTGTCAAGCGTTGCTTGTGCTACCCGCCCTGGGGCAGAGAAGGCTGTGATTTTTGCATTTTTCACAGAAGTATCACTGGAAGAGGAGGACTTGCGCTTTCTGTGGTTCTCTATAAAGTCGGTGTATTTAGACAGTTTGTTGGGGTGAACCCTCTGTGCATAAAAAAAATCTGTGAGGCTACATGGAGATCAAGACAATAAAAGAGACTTATCACATCAAATTTGGATATATATATATATATATATTAGGGGTGGTACGGTACAAAGAAGTCAGGGTTCAATTCATTCCTCGGTTTCTGTTCGGTAAGTGTACCTGAATTCATTTAAAATTACAATTAATTTGAAAGTTAATTTGCTACATTTCAGATTAATATATTTTTTTTCCTTAAAATTTTATTGAACAGTAACTTCAACACTTTGCAGTTTGAATGATGTCCTGCATAAACAAAATGATGGAAAATGTTTATGTTTCCACTGTTCGATCTTGCCCACGCCTCATACACACACACACACACACACTCATTCACACACACACAGATATAAGTAAACACTTTGTGACTTTTCGATGGCGCCCACGCCATTCTCTCTCTCTCTCTCTCTCTCACACAACATACTAAAGCATTGCAATGCAAACGCAGCCTGCTTCAGAGCTAAAGGACTACAGATTAAGTGTCCCTAAAGAACCCAGGTATCTAACAGTAGTTCTGCATTATATTCATTAATTTGCACGCAAGTTTTATTTATTTTTATACCGTGTAAGTTATTCTCTGTGTAAGTTAAATGTATGCACCGAACCGTGACGCCCATACCATATGTACCGTTCCACACATAATATATATAGGAAATGTTTAAAACATATGTAACCTAAAAGACAAACATTCGTGTATCCACAGCAAAAAAAACTTTACCGCTACATGTTTCCTCAAGTTAGATGTTGAGTTTTTGAATGCTGAAATGTCCGTTTGTTTTGGGAGACACAGAAGACACCGCATAATGTAGCTGCTGTTTCGCACTTTTACTAAGGTAAACATGAGGCCAGGGGTGTTCCTCCTCGCCTGTGTCTGCATTGCCGATGGTTGATTCTTGTGACATTTTTGTTTTGCTACGACTGTAAACTAACCCGTCCCGCCGAACGCCGCTGAGATTGAGTATGGTCACGTGACTGCGCAACTACGTTTGATTGGTGAAACACAGTCACATGGTAGAGCCTTTGGCAGAAGTCTCACTCTCTGTCAAAATAAAACAATGACGCGTAGAATATCAAAGAGGTCAAAAGAAAAGTAACGATCTTATTGTAGCCTAATGTAGCGGAGTAAGAGTACAGTTTCTTCTTCACAAATCTACTCAAGTAAAAGTAAAAAGTATAGTGAATTAAAACTACTCCTAGAAGTATAATTTTTTCAAAAACTTACTCAAGTAAATGTAACTCGTTACTACCCACCTCTGGTCGTCTTGTTGGACTAAAAAGTGTCCTGCATGTTCAAAAATTGAAGGTAGGCAATCTCTAACAAGTATTGAAGTTTATTGACCAGAAAAGTACAGCGCTGGGTTGTCTCAGACACAGTGTCTCACAAAGAACAACCACGTGTGTCATTCTAACAACATATTTATAGTGTGTATGAGAGAGGGTGTATCTTCTTTCTTCAGGCGGTGCCTCCCTCTCTTGATCTAATCAGCTTCGTTCTCCTTTGTCTGCAAACATCACATGACACAGCACAACACACATTCCATAGACCTCCCCCAACCTGAGTTTTACCTGCTTTTCAGCCACCCCCTTATCTTTGCGCGCAAGGCTGCTCCCCCACACACATTCCTGAAAAAAACCCTCACAGCTTCTGCTTAAACATTTTCATTAAGGCACACACATTATGTTAATCAAACTATAATAAAGAGTAAAGATTCAAACATAATAAAACTTATTAACAAACTCCTTCAGTCTCTATAGTGATGCTGTATTTGATGAGTTAAAGCACAAAAACAAACGGACGTCTTAACACTGTCTGTGCTGAACATGAACAGCAGTTGATGAAGATGAATCCGTGTTATTTTAATCCTTATAGTAACTTTTGTTGATTTTTTTCAGTGACACAGTGTGATGATGTTCAGATCCAGCACATCCTGAACATGAAGAGCTTGAGAGGCAACGTCACGCTGTCATGGAGAAATCAATCTGAAGGGAATGTCTTCCAGAAGTACCAGCAGAACAAAGACACCAAACACACCTGCCATTGAACAACAGCAGCAGCTGCTTCTTTGTTTTCATGTCTTGACATCTTTTCTTCTGTTTATAAATCATCAATATTTCATTCAGTTGGATTAGATGAATCTTCATGTCTGTTCATGTCACAGCTCAGGTGTAGTTTTCTGACACACACGCAGATTTAAGTTTTACTTTCATTTCACTGCATCTGTTCTCACGTGCTGAACTGGTCTGACTTCATAAATTCATTATAATTGTCTTTCATAAGTATGTTATTAATCATAAATCAATTAGACTTTAGATTTGAATCTTGGAGTGTGTGACAGATTAAACTCACATCACACGTGTTTATGAGGATATGGATCAGATACAGATTAGTGTTCCTCATGTCATTCTGACCTCTGCTGGTGATTTGTGAGTACAGGCCTGAATGATCTTCACAAATGTATCTTTTCTACTTAAACTCTGATTAAATTCAACATGAGATACTATTAAATATAAGCTTATTTTTTAAAACATCCCATTTATAGGAGGCAGGGCCGGTTCTGAACATTTGGAGGCCCTATAGGTAACATGCATTTTGAAGGCCCCTCACAGGACCCTCATTCCCTCCACCTTTTAGAATAAATAAAGTGTTTTTTACACTGTAAAAATATAACAATTTTAACAAGTAAAGAGATATTATTAAAAAGTCTGTTTCAATTTGAAATTGTTTCGAAATAAACATTTTGGCAGCAGGGATTTATTTTTTTGTTATTTTTACAGTCAGACAGCCATCACTTTTTCACTCTTTTGGATGTGTATATATTTAAAATGGGTAAAAAGCAACATCATAAATAAATGACTTAAGTCAGCTGAAAGTGTTTATTCTCTTTATACATTCAGAGACTGGACCAATGGACACTATTAAAACACTGTGTTGCAGTTACTGTGTGCACTGAAATACTCACTTCTCTTTTTGTAGTTTCTGGATTTCCAGGACCAGTTTCTGGAGTGTTTGGTGTTTAATCTCAAGATCCAGCTGCATTTCTTGTAGCTTGCTCTTCTTGAGTGTGATTTTAACGTCTGCCATCTCTATCTGTCTCTCCAGGTGCTTTGCATGCAATGTTCTGACAGTATGTGAAGTCTGTTAAAGAAATGTAAATTAGCACAGCAGGATTTGTGCATAATGTAGATTTACTTTAGCAAATACTCAGAGTGCTAGCAGGTTGCTTAGAGACAATATCTCCAATATCTGGGTCCTGTTTCACATATTTTCTATTAGCACCACATCAATGACTTCATATCCTTTGACTTCTTACGCATTAAGCTGGTCCGCTATTGTCTGCCAGGCTTTCTTGAATTTTGGCATTGGTATTGCATTTTTTCTTATGGTATCTTACACCTCTTCATAGAACACCATCAGGAGCTGTTGTTCAGCGGCCGTGAAGTATGAAGCGCGACTTTTATCTATGTTTCCATCTGTGATTCTGTGAGCGATCGCAAGGGCATGACCTAGATTCGTGTTGTCATTCTGGTTTAGCGAACGTGCAATCAATGAAGCCATGATGAGCCGAGCAGCTCCTTATTTTCCCTCGGCTGAACTGTGACAGAACGATACACCCCAGACAACTGGGCACAAGGGCTATATATACACAGATGAAGGGACAAACAGGTAATGAGACACAGGTTAAACCAATACATGATAACAAGACAAAGCATGATGGGAACTGGAGTCCTAACAAAATACAGACAGAACACAGAGTGGAATGGCGCCCTCAGGTGGTGAACAGAGGTCTCAGCACTAGGGCGTGACGCTGTCTTGGCTGGTGTACAGGTGTATAGGGATACTGTAGGTGTGTTCCACTTCCACTTCAAAAGAAAGTAAGAATGAGAAACTATAAATGCCAAAGTAGGGGTTGACAAAATCTTATTATCAGGTACAGTGTGTTATCTACAGTCCAGTCGCATTTTAACAAAGAATCTGAATAATGTAGAAATGAAACAGTGCTTCTTCACTCTATGAATTTAATAAAAATCACGTTGAAGTAGTATGTTGAACAACCGCAAAGGTGTTTCACCCTGTAACATCACATTTGCTTTATGAATAATAATAATGTTTAGTTGACAAATAAATATAATAATACATTTATATATTTTTTTATATATAATAAGGGTGTGCATTACTGTCAGATTTCTTAAAAATAAGAATATTTTTTTACGTGTTTATATTGTGATATGATACACCAAGTTAAATGCGCAACATTAATGTAAATATGGCACAGTGATCACCTGTTATATTAACTTCAGATAGACAGTATTCAGATGTCTGTTTACTTTCTGTTTTTTTACTCATAAAATACAGCAGCAGTTTAGAGATTTTACTCAAGAAATCATCAATATATACAATAATGTGTGTGTGTGTGTGTGTGTGTTTAAGGAACATTTGTCAAACCCAAACTGACCCAGAAAAAGTAAAAGAATCCTTATTGAATCCATTTCAAGCGCTTCAGAGCAGAAGAACTGAAGAAAATAACAAGTAAATTTAACTCAACCTTATTTTGCAAGTTTTCCACTCAGATTTTTTAAGTAAATTTACAGCTGTTTAACCACGGAAAACTTGCTCAAACAAGTTGAGTCAAATTAACATAATAAACAAGCACATATAACTTGGCCTGTAAAATTGTGTTGTGTAGTTTTGACTTACTGATCTGATATAATAAATTGATATAATTAAGTAAACTCTATTTCTCTTTTAATTAAATTTGACTTGTTTTATTTGTTGTTAATCATTATTTTTTGATATATAAAATGAGTTACAATATGACACAATAGTACTGTGACAACAAATGTGCAGTCAAGAGGGTCTTTGTATTACCTAATGCTTACGAACAACATTTAAACATCCGGGCTCAATGACACATTACAAATTATTCAAAGACCAGAGAGTCTCAACTTGAGTAACAAATTGTAATATTCACAGACTGCTGTTACACATCAAAACGTGTGTCAACCAAGTATACTCGGTAAGTCCATGGCTGATTGCTATTTGAAAGCAATTTTAACTTTCAAAAAACGTCCATCATCGAAAAATACTTGAATTTTCACATGTGTACAACATGTGTTTGACATATTTACACATTTTGTGTGAATAACATGTACAAACACATGGGATCACATGTGCAACATGTGGTGATGTGAAAATGTGCTCACATGTGTAGACACATGGGATACTGAGGGTTTCACATGAGATTCCACACAAATGTGTTGAATGCAGCAAGAAACATGTAAAACATGTGTTGTACAATTGTGAAAAGTCATGTGTCTTCTCTGTAAGGGATGTTTCATTATCAAACCGATTATTCTGTAGCAGTAATGTAAGCGAAGTTCAACAAGGGTCAACAAGACGGATTAACACACATCCAGAGAACTGAACATTTAAAGCCTGCAGCTTTGTTTTCAAAGGAGGAAATATATGTCCATTGAGATCCAAAAACAGCGTATTAAAGATTTGATGTATACTGTAGATTGAAGGCATAAATCAGTCCCATCAGAAGAACACAAGCGTTTCAGTAGGTTCACACTTTGTCAGGACTTTGCTTTCTTCAAGAACAATGGACACAACTGGTTCATTTCCTTTCCCTGGATAAGAATTGACATGACATTGATCTGTGTCTCTTCTTCAGGTGAAGCAGTAGTGCGAAGTTCAGCAAAACATGTATTTAGCCAGTCATGTGTGTGGTGCGTCATGTCAAAATAAGTGTTCAGTGAGTCACTTAAACCAGGGGCGCAACTGTACATTTGCTGATGGGTATGCGAGATAAGTTTTGGCCAAATACAGACAAAAAAAGAATTAAATCCGCACACAAGTTTTATATTCCCTGCTAATAAATGCTAATGTGTAACCTAACGTTACGTCTCGGACCAAATTCACAGAAGCCTCCAACTAAGTTTAATACGCAAACTGCTATCCAATCAAGGCGGTGGCCCTTTACCTCCATGTCTTCAATACGGCACGCCCATTAAATCCGTGAAATAAAACAACAGATAACAAAAATAGGATAGTAAAATAGTCCATAAATGCAAAGTATGTTATTTACAGAAAGAATTTGACATTAATTTGATCTGAACATATGTATTAGCTTACGTCATTACTCATCCAGCTGTGTAGCGACACCAACTAGACTGCTGAACCAACTTCTAACAATTGATCTCCGACAGAGTTACTACGGTTTAAGGAAACAGTCGTAACTACATCGTTACTTTCCCAATGATGGATCGTACTATGGTGGTTGACCAGCAAGTTATTTCGTTGTTCGGGAAATGCACCCCAGACCGATAAACAAAAATGTAAGTTCTTGGATGCAAAAGAAAGTAACAACATTCACATGAACAGCCGTGAAATACAGCTGATTGTCACGGGTTCATGTTTCTCTTTCAATACTTGCAACAGTATTTGGGAAAAGAACACTTTTGGACATCAACATTAAACTCAAGCTCTAGTATCACACAGTATTTTCACATTATTAACACAACACACTCAAATTTAATTATGTAATTTCAAAGTGATTTTATCAAATTTACATTGAGGCACATGGACTGCCAAAAATCTTAAAATGAAAAAGTACAATTCTTTGTAAATAAGTTTGTTCGACATCAATTTGAAGACTTTTCAAGTTCAAGGTGCTCACTTATGGTGTCAGATTTATATCACCAGGGGCCTCATTTATAAAATGTGTGTACGCAAAAATACACGTCAACGTTCATATTTATAAAAACGGTCTTTGATGTGGAAAAGTGCTACAGGAGTCACGTCAGGGTCTAAGCAGACGGACACACTCTTGCGTCAGAGTGCTGCTGGTTTTTGGAAGTATACGTCATTCTTGCCACTCGTAAAGGATTTGGAAGTTGACAGGTGCTATCTCATATATCAATGACATAAATGACACATTATTGAAAGGAGCAGATCTGCAATATCACAATCATTTGTGATTTAAAGATTTCACATCTGATAGAGAGGCATACACGTGTTTTCAGTGAGTATGTTTATTCTATGAATCACACGTATGAACTTTGAGAAATGATCGTATAATAAAATTAAGGACAGTTTCTATGCAACATTTTATAAATGAGTCCCCAGGACTTTTGAACATTGACATTGAATTGATAACCCCCAATTTTACTGTCCTTAATTTTTAAATTCTGTAGCTTTTTAAGATTCAAGTCCTGGTGATATAAATGTGACGGCTGACGCTATACCCGCTGGGTTTGAACTCACTCTGTTTGAAGATGAATGAAGGACTGTTGAGCATGTTGATCATCTATCACAGCATCATGACCTAAAGCACCACACGATCGCTTCTGACCAGTTATGTCACGTATACTAGACAGACAGTTAATGGAGGACATGGGGACGTTTGTTCCATCTGAACACTTCCATGAGTCTCTGAACAGACCAATCCATGCTCTTGAAAATCCTCACATCATGGTCAGCAGCAGATCATTCTCAGCTTGAGTGTGAACGGTGGTCAGATCTGTGTAGTGTCTGCAGTGACTCGGGGCATCAAGACAAGACATCCAAACATCAGTAATAGACACAAACCTGTCTGCAGTGACTCTGAGCATCAAGACAAGACATCAAACATCAGTAATAGACACAAACCTGTCTGCAGTGACTCTGAGCATCAAGACAAGACATCTAAACATCAGTAATAGACACAAACCTCTCAGCAGTGACTCTGAGCATCAAGACATCTAAACATCAGCAATAGACACAAACCTGTCTGCAGTGAATCTGAGCATCAAGACAAGACATCCAAACATCAGTAATAGACACAAACCTGTCTGCTGTGACTCTGAGCATCAAGACAAGACATCCAAACATCAGTAATAGACACAAACCTGTCTGCAGTGACTCTGAGCATCAAGACAAGACATCCAAACTTCAGTAATAGTCACAAACCTGTCAGCAGTGACTCTCAGCATCAAGACAAGACATCCAAACATCAGTAATAGACACAAACCTGTCTGCAGTGACTCTGAGCATCAAGACAAGACATCCAAACATCAGTAATAGTCACAAACCTGTCTGCAGTGACTCTGAGCATCAAGACAAGACATCCAAACATCAGTAATAGATACAAACCTGTCTGCAGTGACTCTGAGCATCAAGACAAGACATCCAAACATCAGTAATAGTCACAAACCTGTCTGCTCCGGTTTACATATGTAGAATTACATAAAAAAAGAAAAATTAAATTGATATGTTTTTTACACTTTCAAACAAGACGAAAATGTGATTTGGTTTAATCATTTGTGGATCTATTCTTCCCAGTGCTGGTGTGTATTCCAGAAAGCAGGTTAACTTACCGTCAGCTAAACTCTGAACTCTCGGTTGATAAACCCAAACTTGTTTACTTGGGGTCTGTCTGTTCAAAACACCTGAGAAGAGTTTGTTTAACCCTCCTATTATCCTAGGGGTCAATTTGACCCCATTCAATGTTTAACGTCTCTAAACACATAGTTGAAATCTCTTTATTTGCTTCAGAATTAATGACTTTTCCTCATTTAATGAGGACAATTCAGTAAACCCAAAATTATCATGATGTGACTTTTTCAATGTCCTATACACATTTTCTATCATCAGTGTTCCATGGGGTCAATTTGACCCCAGGTTCTTAAGGCTGTATAAAACAAAATAAATTTCAAAATTTCACACACAGTATGCCTTTGGTGATATTGTGGTCACTATAACATGCCTTAATTTCATAATATTCCCTATAATTTTATATTTACTTTATTATATTAAAAAATCTAACGTAACATGGTATTGCACTGATTGTTCACATGACGTGGGGGTGGGGGGAATCTGAATTTTCGCGAGAACTTTGATATTTCGCGTTCCAGGGGTAAGGGAAAACTAAATTTGTGCGAGAACTTTGATATTTCCCGTGCCATGGGTGGGTGAAAAACTAAATTATTGCGTGAACTTTTACATTTCCTGTGGTATGGGGCAGGGGAATACATATAAAAGCTTGGACAGAAGACTTCTAAACCATTTGTTTTTGTGCTCTGTGGACACTCACTTTATGCACTCAATTCAAATATGGCCTCTAATCAAAGGTATTCTGTCAATGAGGTTTTGTCACAGGTTTTTGGCAGTGAAAGTGACATAGAGGAGAATGTGTCTGAAATTGATGATAATGTTCAGGAGGACCCTGATTATGAGTCATCCTCCTTAGATGAGAATGAGACTCCTAGTGTTGACCCACCAGTTGTCTCTCAACCACCTGTAGACACATTACCTTCCAAAAATGGAAAGTTATTATGGTCCCGCTCCCCACTTGAACGTCAGGGTAGACTTAGTGCTGCTAATGTCATCAAAATGGTTACAGGGCCCACCAGATAGGCTGTCAGCCATAAACAAGATATAAAATCAGCCTTTGAGCTGTTCATTACACCATCAATTGAACGGGATATACTTGAAATGACAAACTTAGAGGGAAGGAATGTGTATGGGGACAGCTGGAAAGACTTTGATGTGACTGACTTGCAAGCCTACATTGGGTTGCTCATTTTGGCCGGAGTGTACAAGTCAAGAGGAGAATCAACAGCAAGCCTTTGGAACGCTGACACTGGAAGGTCAATATTTCCAGCCAGATTGTCCCTAAAGACATTCCATGCTGTCTCCAATGTTATACGCTTTGATGACAAAGAAACAAGACAGGGCCGACGAGAGCGTGACAAACTCGCAGCAATACGGGATGTATGGGGCAAGTGTGTCCAGCGATTACCCTTTCTTTATAATCCAGGCCCCCACATTATTGTGGATGAATGTCTGGTTCATCTCTGGTTCATTTCTGTCCTAACAAAACTGACTCCAAGACCAGAAACACTTGTGTGAAATGCAAAAAATACGTCTGCAAGGACAAACTTTATGCACATCATGTGCAAAGTGATAAAAGGCTGAAATGTTCCGGCTGGTGGGCTGTTCATATTGGTGTTCAAATGCTGTTCATAAGCTTTTTGTATCCGGTCAAACTCATATATTCATACCAAAAAGCACATATGTTTGCATAAAACAATTACTGACAAAATGCTCAAATGTACTTTTTAGTGTTTTTATGTGTTTAATATGTTCATTCTTTATCCCTTGTGAATGAATTATTATGTGTTCCTTAATTATGTGATGATATTAATGATGTTCTGATTTAGAAATAATAAATTGACCACAAACATAACGGTGTTACACTACTTGCAATAGGTATTTTGGATGTTCAAGGGGTGCGGAGTGGTGGAGGTGAGGTGTTGCAGGGTTTTTTTAAAGGTCTTTTTAAGGACTCACCAAAGATATATATTACCTGACACAAACCTTTTAGAAAAAAGTCCCATTCTGTAGGTTTAAATTGCTGGGGTCAAATTGACCCCAGTGGGTAAAATATGTTATCAGATTTTAGGGTAACAGGAGGGTTAATCTCTCTAAAGATACTCAGAGTTAACACGCTCACAGAAACAACATGAAGACACTGTCAATGGATCACAGATCTCACCAGTCACCATGGAAACGGCCGAGAAGCTTAAAGTTTTTGACTGTAAAACAACTTTATAAATCTGAGATTTTTATCACAGAAGACTTTAATCTGTTTCAATGTATAAAGTGTGGGAGACAATTCATCAAATTAAATTATTTATCGGTTATATGTTTATTACGACGGCGTTTTAGTGCCACGTAAAAAAAAAAAAGATTTCGAGAATAAAGTCGAAATTTTACGAGTTTAAAGTCAAAATGTTACGAGATTTAAAGTTGAAATGTTAAGAGAATAAAGTCGAAATGTTACGAGATTAAAGTCAAAATGTTACGAGATTTAAAGTTGAAATGTTAAGAGAATAAAGTCTAAATGTTACGAGATTAAAGTCAAAATGTTACTTGAATAATTTCGAAATTTTCATTCATTTCGACATTAATTCATTTGCAGCAGAAGATGAAGATCTGAAGGAAGAGGTTTTAAATGTACGACCCAGTCATTTATACATAATAATCATGTAGCCTTTTAATATCCCTTTTAAATATAAAATAAATATTTTTTGTTTGTTTCTTTTGACTTTATTTGCTTAAAGGTCAAGTCTTTTCAAATGTTAAAAGAGGTGGAACCAACCGATCCTGAAAGACTAGCTGTAATCTGGAGAAAGGCCTTTCAATACTAAACAGTTTTTTATGTAAATTAATTTAAAATTATATTAAGAATTTAAATATGTGAACAATACGCCATGCTGATCCCATTGAAGGTCATCTTCAGTAAAACCTTGGAAACCTGCCAGCCTGAGAATCAAACTTACAACCTTTGAGTTTTAAATATGGCTCTCTAACCATTAGACACAACAATCTTTGACCAAATGCATCAAATATTATTATAAAGCTTAGAAACATTTCCTTTAAATGAAGTAACTCTGGAACATAAGCTGCTCTGAAGGTGGTTATCTTCAGAGAGTGAGTTGCTATGGTTACTTACATACCCTGAAAGTAATCTTTGTTTTGGGAACTGAAAGTTGAGGTTATCAGATAACTAACCCTTAAACTAACCCGGGTATGTCACATAACCAGCTTTCTGGAATACAAGCCAGGCCAACAGAAGTATTCAGACATCAGTCAAGTTAATCTCGCAAGAAGTGTCACCACTAGAGGAATTCACTTTTTCCCCTTCAGCCTTTTTTTTAAGCTGCCAGCCAGCGCCAGCGTTTTTTAACATTTTCACCAAACTTTAAATTTTCTGTAACAAATATAAAGACAATCAATATATCCAAGGAAAGAAGAGTCTCTGCTTTTAAGCAAAATAAACTAAATTCTTCTATCTTCAGTTGATCACATTATCACTCCTTGATTGTGGGCGGGTTTCTTCAAAAATGCATCACTTTGATTTGACTTTTTCACTTTTTCCAAAGTTGCACTCTAAAAATGGCTTGGTTAAAAACAACCCAATTGGCAACCCAGCGCTGGGTAAATATTGGACAGAACACATGCTGGGTTAAAGTAACCCAGCACACTGGGTTACACATGATAACCCAGCATGCTGGGTCATTGAAAAAAACCAATATGTTGTCATTTTAACTATTCATGTGTTTAATTCTGGGTTATTCTTGCTGGGTTATTCTTAATTTCTTCTGTACTTCATTGTCAATCAAGACATTTATTTTAAAAATTTCATTTTTATTTGACTGCAAAAATAATTGTTAAGAAATGTTTTAACTTTTACAGCCGATAACAGCAATATTTTTAGATTTGCATGACAAGAAAATTGTTTAATTATAATAAATAAAAATGTTTCATATCAAACATTAACAAGCATTATAAATAACATTAAAAATAACTAATAAAAAATCTCCACAATATGTAGCAACAAATGTCAATTAAAAAAAACCCTGAATATATATAAATTATGTTTAATACATTATGAATTACACCACTTAATATATTAAGAAACCACACGTGTAGCAAATCAACTCATTAAATACAGGCTACCACACTCGTGTTTCTTTATCATATGCACAAACCTTGAAATGTTTGCTTTAAAACCGAGGAGAGCAATATAATTGACTGGCCGCTTAATGTCCAGAGTGGACACCGAGAGAGGGGTTCCTGAACCGGGAATGCTTGACCGCGCTCGCGGGGCACTCGCCGGTTTGACTCAAATTTTGTTAAATTCTCATTAAAGTTCATAACTTAGCTTACATGTGATGGGGTTCACTAAAATTGTATTAATTCGCATTGTCGCGCATGTTCACATGGACTATGCGAGTCAATTTATGTTAAAAAATGTTAAAAATTCTCCCCATTTCAATAAATATTCCCTTAAAACGTAAAAACGTACCTTTAAATTGCTCCAACCAGTGACAAGTTTGTCGCTTTGTTCTTTATTAAAATGAAAGTGGCGTAGTACACTCAACGTCTTCAGGGCGCGCGAGACTCTTCAAATAACCCAGCGGCAGAAACAACCCATTACATTAACCCAGAGGGTTTAACCCAACACCTTGAAAACTTAAACACTTTCTCATCCATAGCGATAAATATTCTTCATAAATGGGCACATGAAAATGAAAGCATTAACTATTTTATATATTTAAACGTAGAGGCATCCCTTCTCTATTGGGTATTATTGCTTCAGGTTTTTTTATTTTAATTCACAGAAATCAAACAAAGGTGTCGTCTATCAAAAACAGTGTATTTTTTGTCACGTTTATAAAGCTTGTTTATTTCCCCTTATTAAAAGAGAAAAAAAATCATAGAATGATATTTTTCTGATGTTAAGACTCCATCAACAAGGGTTTAGTAAAACCATTGGTTCAATATATTTGTAACAAATATATTCGTGAGTATTTTTATGTCACGTCCATAATTCTGGAATTGCGCATGTGTGTAATAAAATGTAATGCTAAGGAAGCTCCACTATCGCTGTGAAAACATTTTGAGCTGTAATGAATAAACATAAAAACAGATCCCACCAGTGACGCAACTATTGCTTTCAGTTTCTTTTCTTCAACTTTACAGATACTAGGTTTACGTTTTGATGAACTCTTTTCTCAGTTATCGATTGAAGTAGTTTGATTATACATGTTAATCTTTTGTAACATGTGTTGAAAATTACATTATATATATACAAATATTTTATGTTAGTTCTTTTTTTTGTGTGGGGCTTTGAGAAAAGTATACCTTTTTGCTGGAAGCTATCCTTAATTTAATATACGGATCATTTCTCAGAATGCATAAGTGTAATTCATAGAACAAACATACTCACTGAAAACACGTGCAAACCTCTCTATCAGATGTGAAATCTATAAATCACAGATCATCTTGATATTGCACACAGCTGAACAGTTTCAGATCTTCTGCTTTTAATGATGTGTAAAGTATGTCATTGATAAATGATATAGCACATGTCTTTCTTTAAGAAATCTTATACATTTACTGATGTGTGAATTATAGTTTTATTTATTCTGCTTGATTTATTATTTTAGTGCGATGATTTCATTCTTTAGAGTCAATTTTCAAAGACATGTAAACTAAAGCTTTTGAAATGATTTGCTTTATCTGATCATCTGTTGTTTAGGAGCAATCGTTCTATGGAATCAATTATAAGGTTCAACTATAAATACATGTAAAATGAAAAAACATATTTGTAGTGAATGAAAAAAGAATACTTATCAAATACGATGTCCATTTTATACAGTATATATTTCTGTTTAAATAGTAGTATGCAGATTATAGGCTTAAACTTGAAGTTAACAGTTTATGTAAATATTCACATTCAGGTTATTCTCAAATATTCTTATTTCTGTAATTTATTGGCTTACATAGAGCTTTGTTGTTAAAAATCAATTAATTTCAGAGCTGGTTCTGGAAAGCTTTATATTTCAGCATTTATCAATACAGAAACACCATTCTGTTAAACTACATTCACATCCATCAGCAAAACAAATGTTTAACCTGAAAAATATACATTATATGACACGTTTAACACCAAAGTTATAAATGAGTAAAAAACAAATGTGAAATTAATTAGAAATAAAGTGGTTTTGCAGCAGAGCTGTTTGATGTGTAAAATAAGATTCTGTCGCCATCTAGTGGTTAAAAATGCTGAAGCAGAAAAACACCAAAATCTACATTAAGTTTTTATCACTGATGTTTTCCCTCAATGTGAATACTGGCGTAAACATTTATAGAGTTAATGATATTAGCATTACTCAACTAAAGGAAACATTGATCACTATAATGGTGACTTAAATTAAACATTTTCATTCAAACATTAACTTGAACCATAATTTAATACATGCTAGTTACTGTATTTTCAGGTAAGAAACCAAGCAGAGAAGTAACTATACGGTGAAAATATTGCTGTCGAATTCACTCAAAAAAAAAAGAATCCTCTGCTTAGTAAATATCACAAAATATCTATATTCACTTAAAAAAGGTGATTATGTTTCAGTGGGACATATTAAAAAAATCTATTTAAAATCCAACAGTTAAGATTTCTAAAATGTATATATTTATTTATTACGAAAATAAATACTATTTAACTAACAAATGATATTTTTAATATATGCTTAAAGGTGTCAAATGACACGGCTTAAACAAAAATTACTGTTTGTTTTAGATGTAATGTAATGTGTAAACATGATTAAAGGTTTAAAAACGTTGTATTTTCCACATACTTTGCATGTTTGTATCTCTTCTTTGCTCCGCCTCTCTGAAACCTGCAGATATTTACAAAGCTCTCACTCTGAAAAGCGAGGTGTGCTGTGATTGGTCAGTTAACCAATATGTAGTGATTGGTCAAATACTGCATCTCTTACCATATTAATGCATCTTTTTTTCCAACACTTTCATTTTTGCAACTCTACGTCTCCAATACACGCATGGGCAACTTATAACACATATTCACGCTATATGACCCCTTTAATATTTTGGTGAATTCTTATAGAAATATTTGAGGATTTTTTACATCTCCTGTTCAGTTTTTAAAATACAAATTATTAAATTATTCCTACCAATTGTCTTTGTATTTAACTTCAACTGATTGAGGAAAATTTGTAGTTAAGGTGATCACATGCACATCAAGTCTAACTCCGTGGAACACTTGGTAAGTAACATTTAGTCATCTAATCATACTTATGTTACGTTTGTAATATTTGATCATATTGTTAGATATTAAGCGTTTCCTATCAATTGGTTTATCGAGAGCCACCTAACTTAAAACAAGTGTAAGTGGTCAGCTAATACAGAATATTTTGGAAAACTTGATTGTTTATTAAACGTTGACAGTATGTTTGTGAATAAGTTACACAACAGTGTAAGTTAGTTTTCTAAATGTTGGCACATCCGTTTGTATGAGTTTGTATTATACAGTTGAAAGAAAAAGTATGTGAACCCTTTGGGTTTACTTGGAGTTTTTCATAAATTGGTCATAAAATGTGATCTGATCTTCATCTAAGTCACAACAATAGAGAAACACAGTCTGCTTAAACTAATACCGCACAAACATTATATGTTTTCATGTTTTTATTGAACACAACATGTAAATATTCATAGTGCAGGGTGGAAAAAGTATGTGAAACCCTAGGCTTATGACTTCTCCAAGAGCTAATTGGAGCCAGGAGTCAGCCAACCTGGGGTCCAATCAATGTGATGAGATTGGATGTGTTGATTAAAGCTGGCCTGTCCAATAAAAAAAACACACACCAGTTTTGAGTTTGCTGTTCTGAAGAAGCGTTGTCTGATGTGAACCATGTTTTGCCACTACTGGCAAAACATTCTGTGGACAGATGAAACCAAAATTGAGTTGTTTGGAAAGAGCACACAACTCTATGTGTGGAGAACAAAAGGCACAGCACACCAACATCAAAACCTCATCCCAACTGTGAAATATGGTGGAGGGGGCATCATGGTTTGGGGCTGCTTTGCTGCCTCAGGCCCTGGACGGATTACTGTCATCGATGGAAAAATGAATTCCAAAGTTTATCAAGACATTTTGCAGGAACACTTAAGACCATCTGTCCGCCAACTGAAGCTTAACAGAGGATGGACGATGCAACAGGACAACGACCCAAAGCATAGAAGTAAATCAACAAAGAATGGCTTCAACAGAAGAAAATACGCCTTCTGGAGTGGCCCAGTCAGAGTCCTGACCTCAACCCGATTTAGATGCTGTGGCATGACCTCAAGAGAGCGATTCACACCAGACATCCCAAGAATATTGCTGAACTGAAACACTTTTGTAAAGAGGAATGGTCCAAATTTTCTCCTGACTGTTGTGCAGGTCTGATCTGCAACTATAGGAAACGTTTGGTTGAGGTTATTGCTGCCAAAGGAGGGTCAACCAGTTATTAAACCCAAAGGTTCACATACTTTTTCTTCAACTGTATTCTTGATGTCTGTGTGTGTCTGATCACTGTAGATTACAGTTTTATTTGCTTCAAGGTTTCACACGTCTCCTCTGTGGTTCTCATACAACTAGTGGTATGTGATGTGAATGAAATAACAAAAATTGCATAACTACAATACAATTTCAAATGTTTAATATGCCTCCATGATTGATAAATATGGTATACATCTCAGCCTATGTGTAATTATAAATAGTTGTATGAATTATTGTTGTTTATTTATCATTGGTGGATGTGACGGGCAGCTCAAACACTGAGCGGGAGCAGACATACGCTTGTGAGTCTCTGACTCTCTCTCTTCCGATGAGCTGCGTGTAAATGAAGTTTCTTATGTATTTCTGCACTTGAAGCGTTGTTTAAAGCTGTTGTTATTGCTGTAAAGTGCTCATTCAACATGTGTCTGCATCTACTCGAGGTTAAATCAATGAAGCGTGCGTTGAGAGGATTTTGGAAACGCAACATTAACAAAAGCCGCTGCAGTAAAGTGTAATTCTGTTGTTTATATACATCTGTTCTCTTAAAGTATATGTGTATTTATTCATCTTCTGTGTTAAATATTCTTTACACATTCTTTAATATAAGTCTTTCTGGAAGTCCCCACAAAGTTAATAAATCCCCATAAGAGTTTACAGAGCCGTGTTTACTGTGCACTACTGAAAAGTATTTGTGTCGCTATTACTGCTGTATAACTTGTAAATATGGAAAAACTTGATTTAGTTTGAGACCAGCTGGTAATTAAAGTGTTTGTATTATTAATAATGATTCATCTCGTCATGTGATTTTTCTATGGTGGTCATGAGGTGATCCTTGAAACTAATTTTATTAAAGGTGGTACATGATCTGAAAAGATTGAGAACCACTGCAATAGAGGGTATAAAAGTGACGTCACTTTCCCATGTGACCATGCCAGAACACGCCCCCTTGAGAGGCAAAACACTCTGCAATAGCTGCTTACAATATACGGTCACAGCCTTTGAATTGGGACACAGCTATTGAGTCCTGACAATGAGTGAAAGAGGAACAGTTTGTGTGTCATCATAGTATGTTGAAGTGTGCGGTGAGGTCTGGTGCTGGGGGCGTGGCTAACAGAGCATCTGAGTCCGTGACAGAGATCATTATCAGACATTTTATTCAGCTATAATGCAATATCAAAACATGTTTAAGCCAGAATTAACAGATATAAATCAACACACAATTTAACTACGTTACACAAATGCAATAACACACATGCAGTTACACAAACCGTCAGACTCTGTTGGCATATTTAAAGTAATAGTTCACGAAAAAACATTCTGTCATCATTTACTCACCCTCAAGATGTTTCAAATCTGTGTAAAATACTTTGTTCTGCTGAACACAATGAAAGAATTTGGAAGAATGTGTGTAACCAAACAAAAGATTACTATAGTCAATGGTGACCCAGAACTGTTTACTTTCCCACATTCTTCAAAATAACTTATTTTGTTTACAAAGGAAAAAATACAGGTTAGAGCTTTTTGAAGGTGAGTAAATGATGACAGATGTTTCATTTGGGGATGAACTATCACATTAATAGTGAACAGAAAACATTACAGAAAGTTGTGGTTTAATGGTTAGAGAGTCGGACTTGTGACCAGAAGGTTGCCGGTTCAATTCTTAGGGCCGGCGGGTAATGACTGAGATGGCCTTGAGATTTTATTCCTAAACTGCTGACATCACTGTGTCTTCTGGATGAGCGTTCTGAGTCCTTCTTCTGTTTTCTGAGAAGATAAAAGTCAATAAAAGTGATGAAGTTCTGCTGTTTGTTTTCTGGATTGTTTCAGGTGAATGTGAATGATGATGATGATGAAAACTCACGCGCTCTTCCTGCACAGATGATCTGAAGAAGAATGACAGTAGGAGCAGCAAACACTGACACCTCAACAATCACTAGAATCACTAGAAGACACAAGAACACCATTTAATCCATCAAACTCTCAAACACTACACATGAGAAACAAACACAAGATGAGTTCAGTGAGAGTTTCACTCATGTACTTATGTAACAGGACACATGGATCACAATCAACACTTCATACCTCTTATTATTATTGATGTTGTAGTTGATGCTGTAAAAAAACAAAGTTTAATTAAGATGAGTCATAATGTGGAAACACACACACACAAACGACGATGATTTACCTTGTTGTTGTGTAGTTTCTGTTGTGTTAAGAGTTGAGAATCTCTCAGGGTTTGTGGTGGTCACTAGAATCTTGTTTGAATCTGTAGAAGATGATGAATGTTCAGAGACATCATACTGTACACTGTTAAAAATGTTCCGTAATTTTTACGGAAAAATACCGGCAGCTGTGGTTGCCAGTAAACTACCGTAAAATTACGGGAACATCCTGTTTTTATTCATCCAATCAATTCACAGTGGAACACATGAGCCACACCCACTATTAATTTTCGAAACGCGTCAGAATACTGAAGACGATCATCACTTCTGCTTCACAGGGACTGCACCATAACATCCATGACTTGATGCTTTATTGGTTTATTTAAAGTCACCGTTTTTGTGATCAGTGTTTGCTTTAGTTGCCATCTTTCAGCCGTCATGCAAAAGTTTCCAGTTTTCTTTGTGCTGCTATGACATTGTTTTATATAAAACATAGTTTTGTAGCAAATCACATCAAATGAAAGTGTGATTAGGTATTTACTAAATCTTTATCTGGGATGTTGTTTAATTACTTATTGTATGTTTTGTTATGAACGCCTCAATGAATTAACATTTAAAATTCACATTTCATGCAACAATCAATCTAAAAAGTTTTTGAACTATTAAAAAGCTTGTATTTTGTCTTTGACTCACAGATCAAGAATCAGTGTATGAATCTCAACAGTGGTGACTAACAAATGCAAAGCTTACAGCCGCAATGCATGCTGGGAGTCATTGATGAGTTTTGTGCTTTGATAATACCCAGAATGCATTGCGTTTATCTTTAATGGTTTTTTTTCTGTTGTCACCATTGTTGAGACAAACTGTTATATTCTAGATATTGATGGACTTAAAAATGTCCAGCGTGTCCAAAAATTGGACTTACAGACGTTCTTTGAATAAAGTTGAAGTTTATTAACCTGAAAATCAGCGCTGGGCTGTCTCACACACAACTCACTCAACAGAGAGTCCCGGAGAATCAGCCCCGCCTAAACAGTGTTTTACATTTTTATATGTGTATGTGTGGGTGTATCTTCAAGCTTGCTTCAGTAGTTAGTGTCCAATCTCACGGCTCTTGAGACATCCCGCCGTTTAGTCTTTAGCCAATGGAGAGATGACCGCTTGGCGCTTGTGGACAACCGCACCCTTCTTCTTTGTTCTCTTAGCATCTGTAAAACACCAAACTTCCCCCAACTAGTTCACCCAACACTTATCTAAACTCAAGATCTGTGGTATGTGTTTGCATGCTCTGCTTGGTTCAGGCATAACAGTTAATCACTCTTGCACATACCTGAGCTGGTTCTTACTTCTCTTTCTTTGCACTCTAATATTCTTCACACCACAGTAATTATGACACTACAGCATGATTATATTGATAACAAATAACTTGTTTAAACATATGCAATTAAAACATGGTAATGAAAATAACACAACACTGTTAAAGACTTATAAAACCCTTCAATATCTGCTAGAACATTTATTATGTGTCACATGTGCTGTCCAAAACTTTCAGTATATTATTTAATTTCATGGAATATCATAAATGATAACAAATAACTTTAAAGCAATACCTAAATTCTCAACTATGTATATACTCTCCAAACTTAAGCAGTTTAAGTTAGCTATGTCTGAGCTTTTACCCACTTGTTTCAGTCTGTTTCAACACAGAGATATTAAAACTGGGGAAAGACTTCTTCACATGTAAAGCAAAGGGTCAAGATCCCAACTAAAGCAAACTCTCTTCACCATAATGGTGACTCAACAAAACCATCAACATGTAAACTTGTGTTAATTCTCAATTAGAACTTTTGTAGACGTGCAACAGAAATAAAGTGACAGTGGTGTCTGTAAGTGAAGGTGATAAAAGTGTTTGTGGAGTTAAAAAAAACTCCTTGTGAAAACTATGGAATTTCACTGTTCAATTCCCAGAGAATTTGACAGTGTTATCCGTATTTTTACGAATGTTTTTTGACAACAGTTTTCTCTGTGAAAACTACAGAATTTCACTGTTAATTTCACAAGCACTTTAACAGGGTTTTTCCGTAAAAACGATGGATTTTTGCTGTTAATTTTACAGACAATTTTACAGTGTTTTCCGTATTTTTTACGGATGCTTTCTAATAACAGGTTTTTTGTGTGAAAACAACAGAATTTTACCGTAAACTTCACGGGCATTTTTTACAGTGTAGAACATCACAATCATATTTCATGTTTATGTCATTTCTTCATCATCAGTACAGAGTTTAATGACTGAAGTCACTTTGAGTTCAGGACACTCCTGTCAGAGTGATGTCTTACCTGTAAATCTGACAGTATATGTGACTGAGGTCTTGATGTCATTCTTGTGTTTGAGCACACATCTCAACTCTGTGTTGTCGTCTTCATTCACGAGTGTTGTAGTCAGAGAGATGAGACAGAGTTCATCTGATCTAATCTGATATCTGGAGTCTGTCTGTAGATCAACATCAGTCTGATTCATCCACACCAGCTGATACTCATCATAGCTGAACAAATAAAGACAGACATATGAAAACAGCTGACAGGAGAGAGTGACAGGTGTGATTGCTCTTATCTCAGTCTGTGATGATGATGATGATGATGATGATGATGATGATGAAGACACTGAAACACAAATCACACAACACACTCTCAGTACTCATGAGTTTCAGTGAAAACACAAGAGATAAAGAGAACTGTGATCTGAAGTTAAACATGTGTTCATATAAATGAAGAGAAACACTGACCATGAAGAACATGTAGATAAACACGTGAATCAGGTCCATGATGACGTTCATTCACATATTGTCTGCATGTGTAAAGTCCACCATCATGTTGTGTTGTTTTATAGATGTTGAGAGAGCAGTCAGATGTCAGACTCAGTCTCTCAGATCTCTCTGTGTTATTCTTATTTATTCCTCCAGTAAACACTTCTACTTCAGATGATGTTGTATAATTATCGTAGTTCCATGTAGTTGAGGAGCATTGATGAAGAGCATCATTACAGGACAGAGACACACTTTCACCAGAACTGATGAACACATGAGAGTCTTCTGTTCCACTCACACCTAAAACAGCAGATGACATCATTCATATTAATACATCACAATATATCCAAACTGTTTAATATTTATCTCTTATTATAAAACAGTCAGTTCTGGTCCTTGATTCCGATTGGGTGAGAGGAGATCTAAGCCGTTATAAAATACTCCGATTTATAACAGCTGACTGCACAACATAACCTAAATATCATTTTACTTACTTTATTTTATGAATCCTTGCTAAGCATATGGAAGAACCCCGCGAAGCAGTGGGTTACAGTGTATTTAACTCAACTTCGTGTCGTGCCACAACGCCCTTAGCTGTTATAAAATACACTGTAACTCATTGCTTCTTGGGGCTTATTGCTTTAATGACAGATAGATTTTGATTATTTTTGCATCATATAAATCAGAAGGTTTGACAGTAAATCATCTGATCTAGTTCCTCTATCATTGACTCTTGACATCACACTTTTGAATGTGAGAATAAGACACATGAACTCTGAATGATAAATGTGAGTTGAGATGAAACTGAACATGTTTGTCAGAATGTCAGTGAGAGTAATGAAATGAAATCTGATGAAATAAATGTGTTGTATAGTTTACCTGTGAATAGTGAAGAGAGAAGGATCAGTCCCAGCAGACATATATCACTCTTCTCAGTCATGTTGTGTTTCTCTTACTGAGTCTCTTCTCATCATCTACTTATATTTCTTCATGAGAACATTTGTAACTCTTCCTGTGTTTCTCATTTCCTCTTTTGACATCAACTGAGTCATGACACAATAACAGACTAGAACACATTCTGTAGTTTAGTCCTGTTACTTATAATTGACTTCTGTTGTCTTAAAATAATTGGACACAGTGCTCAGTTATGACTTTTGTTGTCAGAGACTTTAACAGGACTAACATGATGAAGGTTTTCTCCAAATTCATTCAACCAAGCAGAGATGATCACTTCTCCATTCTTCTTCTGTCTGCATACACTGTAAAAAGGTAATGTGAAGTTACAAATTTTGTTCCTAGGAGTACGAAATATTATATTGCACCTTTAAAGGTCCACAATAGGTCCTGAGGGTACACTTATGTACCCAAGACAACTTACAAAGGTTCAACAATGTGTGAAAGTTACATTTCTGTACCTTTTGAGTTTTTAGCTTCAGTATTTAGCTCGATTTACCTCCACTTCTTTTTTTGAATCTTTGTTTATTTATTTAATGTGTGCCAATAACATCACAACCTCATATTAAGATGTCTTCAAATTGATTTAACAGTATATTTAATATATCCTTTGAGACTTGTATCCTGCCAGTAAAATAAGGTTATTTCCTGTTAATGCGTCTATTCAACTAATTGTTTTATTTTTAATGTTTATTGTAATACAGTTTTCTTTTTTTATTCTTAATGTTTTTTGACAATATTGTTCATTTCATTTTGACCATTGCATCAAAAACTAAAAGTAACGTTACAAGGCATCGCTCCGTTACAAACGAAACTTAACTTTATCTTCAGTCAAAATTATTTTCTCAGAGACAAACAATAGATTTATGAGACCAAAAATTGACCGTTACACATATGCCCCGATTTAATTAAATGATACCTCATGTTTAAACGTTACAGAGACATTAGAACTAGCGGTGAATTTCAGAAAGATTTGCTGAGGTGAGGCAGCATTGGGCGGGTACATGAACGCTGAGCATTCGGTGATTGTGTGGAGCGCACATCTCCGAAAACATCCAAGCAAACTTCAAAACAGATGCAATCCTTATTAACCGACCACATATTTTAACTTTAAACACATATATTCTCGCATAAATAATTCTTAAAACTACATTTAGTAGCAAAATAACGGTTATGTTATGAACATTGTACAGACCAAACTGCGTCTGCATTGGAAGATCCGCCCAATCATCATTAATGATGAAAACCTGCTGATAACAAACACAATCACTGAAGAAAACATCAACAAGAAGTCATCATAATAGTGTTTAGTGTTTCCTTTAGTTATGCTCTTAAACTTGATATCTATTTGTTATTAGCTGTAATAGTGTGTTTTAGAGGCACATTCATAAAAGTCATTATTAATTATCTTGGTTTATAGCTACTGTATCATCTAATTCTAGATGAATATAGGAGACGAGTCAAATTTAGTCTTAATATTCTTAGTTTAATTATGTGCCACAATGGTCTAACAAATGCATTTTTGAAAGTTGCACATTTTCACAGATTAAAGAGACGTAATATTTTAGCTGCAATGCATGCTGGGTAAAAAAAGTCAAACATGACTCCCAGCATGCATTGCAGCTAAAATAAAATATACAACTTTTGTCACCATTGTTTAGATTCATATAGCGCTTCTTCATGTCTAGTTGATTCAAATTGTTGGCTTTATTTTTTATTATATATTAAGAGTGTACTTTCATCATAAAATATATCACTGTGGTGCTGTATCTCAGAGTCAGGAACTCAAAATTAATTCTGAAAATTAAGAAAGTCAAAACTGTATTAAATACCATAAATAAGTGGACAATAATATTTAGCTTTGTTTTTCTGTTATACATGTACATTATTAACACACTATTACAGCTAACCAAAAAATGTATTAAAGAATTAACAATGAAAAGAGCATAACTAAAGGAAACACTAAACACTATTATGATGACTTCTTGTTGATGTTTTCTTCCGTGATTGTGTTTGTTATCAGCAGGTGTTCATCATCAATCATCACTTCATTAATAACATTAATATTCTCATTATCTTTAACTTTCCTTCACTGTTACTTCTTAACACTCTGAGATATAATAATATAAACACTCACAGTGTTCATTTAACATTGGAGGTTTTGCTGTGCAGTGAAGTGAGTATGAATATGGTGTTCCATACTCGGAATTTGAGCTCTGCATTCAACCCATCCAAGTGCACACACACCGTGGACAGTGAGCAGCCATTACTGCAGCGCCTGGTGAGCAGTTGGGGGACCGGTGATCAAGGGTCTCACCTCAGCCGTGGTATTGAAGGTGGAGGAGAGCGCTGATCATAAACTCCCTCCTACAATCCCTGCTGGTACTGAGGCTCAAACCGGCATCATTTGTGTTACAAGTCTGAGTCTTTAACCATTAGGCCACGACTGCCCAATCACATATTTTTCTCCAAGCGTGTGAGTCCCCTCACATGCTCTGTCGCCCCCCAGTGGATGAATGCCACACACACTTAAAAAAAACAGCATTAATAGATAGTCAAGCTATGTTTAGTCAACAAATTCTTTTAACAGCGTTTATGTACAAACATAAACTATTACTATTTGTTAAAATTTAAACACTATTGTCTCTGATTGGTCTGACCGATAGTATGAAAAAAATCATAGTTTTTGTAAGTTTAACATTTCTTCTTTACATTTCTAAAAACCTGTGTTCTTTGTGTCAGTGTTCTCAGGCACAACAGCCGAAGCAGAAGCTCGCTGATATGGTATTGGTGGGACATTTTCACACACACACACGCACGCACGCACGCACACACACACACACACACACACTCTAAGTGAGGAACCAATCACGACAGGCCTGGTCAGCTTTACCAATCACAGCATTTCGGAAGGAGAGACTTTATATAGATCGTAAGAAATCAAGTCGTTTTGTGACAGTGGTGAACAATAGACTTGAAATATGTGAAATATAAAGCGTCTGTTGAATTTAGAAACATGAACATTCATTGTTAAACACCCAAAGAACATAATCAAAGGCAGAGCCTCTAGAACAGGAAAATACTGAGTCTACATAATTCTGTCGCCCCCTCTAATGGACAGTATTAAGTATTACTACATTTATTGCTCGGATAACATCAATCAAAATGATTTATTAGAGAATGAACCCCCTTTTTACAAAAATAAAAACTTATAAAAATATAGAAAAAAAAGAAAAAAATATAGCAACAGGTCAGATTAGTTTGACTTCTTCAGGAGTTTAAAGCTTTAACAAACTCTGCTCAGCCCTTCAGAGGCAATTATTCAATCATTCATCTAAATAAATAAACAGTCTAAAGATAACTGGGAACTAACTCTCAGAACAACCAAAACATCAACCATACTGTAATAAAAGTATTACAAATTTAAAGGAATAATTCATCATAAAAAATACAAATTGCTGTTTACAGGCCATCCGAGATGTATGTGACATGTTTTTAGTAAATCCGCCCTCTGTGCTTCATATAATGGATGTGAATGGCTGACGGGCCTTCAAGAGTTCTAAAAGCCCATATACGCGTGATCCTCGAGGCTCCTGGTGACATAATAAGGTCTTGTGAAGCAAATCGATAGTTATTTTCAATAAACTGAGCGTCATTTATACAATTATGAGTTATTATAATTATAATTATAAGTGTTAAATTAGAGTGCAAACAATCATATTTGGGACATTTTTCAGCAGCTGATTCAGTGACGTGAACGAATGCTGCTTTTAAATGAACATGAATGATTTCTCATCCGCCCAACCACAATTAGTTATTGTAACGTTATTTCCTTATTTATTTTGCTACCCGATTTTTAGTGATTACATTTAGAAAATAAATACAGAAATCTGCAGTATTATAAATTGTTGCCTATTTGATAAATCAGTGGTTCCTGATGCAGAATGTCTTCTCATTTTATACAGCTTCACTTTTTCCACATTTTGTTATACAGCCTTATTCCAAAATGGATTAAATTCATTATTTCCCTCGAAATTCTACCAACCATTCTCCATAATGACAACGTGAAAGAAGTTTGTTTGAAGTCTTTGCAAGCTTATTAAAAACAAAAAAAGCACATGTGCAGAGGTAATCAGAGCATTTGCTTAATTCTTTGTTGAAGCACATTTGGCACCAATTCCAGCCTCAAGTCTTTTTGAGCACGATGCTACAAGCTTGTCACACCTACTTTCGGGCAGTTTCTCCTATTCTTCTCAGCAGGACCTCTCAAGCTCCATCAGGTTGGATGGGGAGCATCGGTGCACAGCCATTTTCAGATCTCTCCAGAGATGTTCAATCGGGTTCAAGTCTGGGCTCATATGGGTGCTGATGAAAATATAATTTTAACCGATAGTCAAGGAAACCTACTCCTTGATACCCTTGGCACTAAAGGTTTGTGGTTTTGGGTAGGAATGGGCATTGAAATGTATAATGAAATTCACCACAGCTCATCTACATTCAAGTTTCTAGTTAGATATTATGACGACATTACCATTCTGAATCTCACCATTCTGTGTATCTTATTGGAAGCAGAGCTCCAGACGCCTTTTTACCATCAAAGAGGATGTATTTGGCGAGATGGGAAGGAGAAAAATAAGAAAATTAGGGTAAGTTCATAAATGCTATTACCAGAAGAGTATAGTCATTTTTTAACTTTTAATATATCCATGCAAATTAAAATCTACGCCCACTTTACTTTAATATGGATGTGGGCGGTCTTAGTCAGGTCATACCACGAACTGATGTAGGTTTGTGTGGGTGTGGTTACACAAGGTGTTTCAGGCAGGTCTGGGTGAGCAGTTGCTTTTAGATGGAATGCATCTTTTGCAATTTAATTGTCTAATACATGCATGGGCAACTTACAAAACACACCAAAGACACAGAAAAACACGTACTTCCACACCATATGACCCCTTTAACTTTCAGATGGAATTGGGTATCTCAGAGGACCACAGAGATTGCTGAAAAACTGTTCCTATAGATGGGCCGAGTTTTTCCGGAGGTGGTCAGACAAAATTTTGAATCCCACTCTCATATGGACGTCTGTTATTTCTTGCATAATCTTTTAAGAAATTCCTTAGCAATTTACATACTTTTTGTCACTGATGCAAAATCATTGATCTCAGGTGATAAGAATTACAAATCAAACGTTTATTAGAAAACTCTGCTAAACTAGGTTTTAAGATTCTTCTGCATGCACATTTTGATTGTCTTTCAAATGTTTTAAAGGCAAGCTTCAAGACACGAGGGATCAGAGCTCTTTGAAATAAGAGACAAAATCGAGAAGGTTCTTCTTGCCTCAGAAGGTTTGCCAGCTGTGTCAGCGAAGCTCAGGGAACTCTGTAAGCATAGTGAGGGTCTCACAGAACAACAAAGTGAGATTTTGAGGACCTCATTTAAATGCAATGTATGCAGAGGCAAGTTATCACCCACATTAAAAGTGATGATTAAAAGAGCAACCATACTATAGTACTATAGTTCATAGGTAAACACTTTCATAAAATATTACCTATAATCAGTGTTGGGTGTAACTAGTTACTAAGTAATTAGTTACTGTAATTTAATTACTTTTCCCTTGAAAAAGTAAAGTAAGGGATTACTCATATGTTTTCTGTAATCTAATTACAGTTACTTTTGATGTAATTAAACTAAATACTTTGTGAAATATATGTGCGTGCCATAGTGTAATTGACATCAAAATTCAAAGTCTTACTTTAAAATATGTGCTTTAATGTATAATTCTCACATTTGTAATACTTTAGTCAGTTAATAATATTATTTATTTGAATGAATTAAATAAGCAGTTTCATGTCTATCCTTGAATCACTTAACTAATCAAGGTTGATGTAGGATATAAAAAGTAATTAGTAATGAGTAACTAAATACTTTTTGGACAGAGTAATTTGGACAGTAATCTAATTACACTATTGAATATGTAATGAGTAACTAGTAATTAATTACTTTTTCAGAGTAACTTACCCAACACTGCCTATAATCTATATGGGCAGTATGTAAGGGACAATGTTGTCATCTGGTCTTTATTGCAAAATAATCTCCAAATGGATAACAAGGACCCCAAAAAGTGGTTTATAGTAGCACTGGTGTCAGTCACCTGGATCATTAGTCTGACACTAAGGGGTGGTTTCCCGGAAAGGGTTCAGGACTAGCTGTTAATTTTTTTAAGACATTTAAAGTGTTTTTACAAACACACCTCGCAAAAAACATTACTGGTTGTGTATCTTGAGACAAAACAATTGCACTGATATATTTTAAGATGTCAGTGCAAGCTGTTTCCAGTTAAGACAGTTCAGACATACATTTTGTCTGGACCAGAATCCGGCCCTTGGTGTTCTATATTAAGAAGCATCACACTGCTGAATGTCACAAATGACCATCAGCATCAAATATAGTGTAATAAAGTCCAATAAGTTTTCTGTTGATGAATTAAAGCAAAGGGTAATTTTAAACTGATGCTTAGTTATCATATATTTGTAATGTTTGTTACAGGAGTGATGAACAGTCCTGTGGTGGCGCACTGCTGTCGAAGTTTGGTTGGTTGCCGAGAATGTGTTGATGTTCTACTTCAGGAGGGTCAAGCATGCGTAAAATGTCGGTCTGCAATTACAGGGGAATCCCTGGTGGCTGTAGCTGGGCTCTCTGAAGAGTTAGGTGTAATTAGGGCCATAGAGCAGTAGTTCTGTATAAATTTGTGGGTGGGGTATAGTGCATGTTGTTCCAAATGTTCAATTTCTACTAGATTTTTTATTACAAAATCCTAATTTAATTATTCTGTTTTTTTATATACTGTATACATTTAATGCAACAGAATAGTTTAAAACATAAATATCATGTGTGTTTACATGAAGACAAAACCAGACCAAACGGTAACTTTTGTGACATGTTTTATTTAGGTGTAAAATAACGTAATCTCCACGTTGCAATAAGACGTTCAAAAGACGTTGTAATAGTACCAAAGTATAATCAGGCTAAATTCGTGTTATTTATGTTTTAATGAATTAATGCAGTAATCTATTTAATTAAATTAAATATTCATATTAATTTACAATATTTTTCCTGTTGGCATTTAAGTATAAAATGCCTTTTTTCAATGTTTGAGCTATAATGTAAATACTTGCATTTCCATTGTTACTGCTACATTACAGGCCATCACATACCAATGCTGTGTGTTTCTTTGTGTGTGTTTCTGTGTGTGTCTGTGTGTAAAATTGCTAATTTACATAGTATACTTTATTATTTAATCACATGTGCTCACGTGTGAAATCCATGTGTTTTATTCTGTAAGTGAAATACTCGATAATGTACTGACTTATGTTCATATAACTGCTTAAGGTGATTTTTCGACATGTTATTTGTGGGCTGTGTTACATTGGGTTATGTATATAGTTTACAAGATGCAGAATTATGCCTAAATATGCATAGATGAATTATTGCCAAATTTGTGGTCAAATTAATTTAAAAAAAGTTCAAGCTAAAATTTTTATATTAAATTATTTCTTTACTAGTTTACTTCTGGAGAAAATGGAGCCGCCTCTGATATGTTTTTCTTATAGTTTTTTCCTTCAGAGATAAAAGATGAGCTTGGTTTTGATTTTAAAGTTTATCAGCCATTAAGTACTTGGCATTATGTGAAACAAATTGTTATTATGAATCAAAACTCTGGTTGTCGAATCTGATTGGATGATAGCCGTGAGATATTTCAAGAGGAAAATCACGTGAACTGACCGTTGAATCGATTCACTGACTTTTTTTATCACTCCACTAAACTAGCGCGGACTATCCCAGCTAGCAGAAGTTTGTTATAAGAACGTTCCTTAGAGGTTTTTCATGTTTTTAAAACGTTTTAAAAAATGTCTAAAATGTTCGTTTTAAGAACGTTCCCAGCTAAAGAAGTCACCATCTTGGTGATCAGTGTTTCCTTGAGTTGGTCTCTTGTCCCTTACCTCTCATGTGTGAGATTTATTGGCGAGTTGTAACTGTGTGCATGTTATGTACTGTTGCTGGCTGAGGTCAGACGCTTTCTACAAACTGAAATCTCTCTGAGTTATTACACCAATGACAAAAAGAATGTTTGGAAATGTAAACTAATATTTCCTACTAACACATCATTAGCAATAAATAGAAACAAATGACCTAAAACCATTTATAGCTGGTCAAATGCTGATGTTCTAATACATTTTTCATCAACACTTATAAACTTCACTTTGTAAATAGCAAAAATGCTTCAAATGACTTATCAAAAAGCTTTTCAAAGCAGAACCATTTTAGCACTACTCATTTCTTATCAATCTAATGAACACTTTTCAACTAACCTTTACTGAGGGAGAGTAAATGTGACTGAACTACTCCTTTAAGTTCATTTAGACGCTATGATCTCTCTCTTTCTCTCCCTTTCTCTAATTTAAGCCATGGATAGGAAGAAAAAGAAGAGAGAGTATGACAGGGAATGGGTTACTTTTAAAAGACTTATTAAACAACAGAGAACAAAGTCAAATACACAGAGTGCAGAACTTTTATTGACAGACATAGAGAACGAAACTACTGACACAAATATGTGGGAAGCCATATATAAACACAAGGAACATGAATCAATGGAGGATGTTGACATTGAATACCCTATATTTGAAACAGAACACATTTCTGAAGGTTCAGATACCGTGGAAGAGTTTTCAGATCATGATTCTGCCATTATCGATAGTTCAACTTCAAATATGGCCAGTGACATTAAATCTTGAAGCCTGGGAAATGGAATTGTCCATAATGCTGTAGATAATCGTCTGAAACTGCTGAGGAAACATGGATCAACTGATCTTCCATCCTGTTCCCGAACCTTGTTTGACACTCCAAAAACTGTGAATATTCACAAGAAATCAGGAATGGAGTATTTCTACTTTGGAGTAGAGAAAATGTTAAAAAAACACATGCAAATATACAATGTAGAGATGACTGAAAGGATGAATGTCTTTGACTTAAGACTTAATGTTGATGGCCTCCCACTATTTAAATGTTCAAAAACTTACAACAATTCATGTTGTACACAGGAAAGCTTGTCCTTCAAGGACTTCTCAAAGAAGAGCTGTACGACAACTTCATGTGTTTTTCAGCTGCCATGTGCATTTTTGTCCACCCAGAACTCGCCAAGAAACACTGGCAATACTTAAGCGACATCCTGAAATTTTTCGTACAACAGTGCAGAGAACTTTATGGAGAGAGTTTCCTTGTTTACAATGTCCATAAGATGCTACATATTGCAGATGTTGCAAAACAGTTTGAGGGGCTGGACAAGTGCAGTGCTTTCACATCAATCAGAAGCTTAAAAGAATGGTCCACTCTGGAAGAAATCTGCTAGCTCAGGTTACAAGAAGGATTCTTGAAGGGCAAAACATTCACAAGACAACACTGGTGTAGGAGAAGATCAAGTGCACAAGACCTAACAATTATTTTAGAGTTTTGCAGACTTTTTTTGAGGTTTTTGAAGATGATGGGCTTGAAAAACAATCACTCCTATGTAGGGTCTACGATAAGACGGGTCCCCTCTACACAGACCCCTGTGACTCTCGCATTGTTGGTTCATATGTTGGCAAAGCAAGAGACAACAATTCGGAGGCTATTCAAATCTTAATCATGATTTTGTAAAAGCCTTTACATTTAGGATATCATGACTTTATTCAGGAAATCTTGCAACTTTGTATCAAACATTTTTAAGTTTATCAATTTAAACCATTCCACATATGCCCTGCAAAATGTTAATTTTTAACAAGCATATTATATTTTCTAGATGATTATCTATGATGTGGTTTAATTTGAAGAGGAGAAGACTGTTGCTGTTGTTTGCAGAAAATGGATTGTGGGAAATGGAAATGTAAATATTGTTATTTTTAGATTTTATGGTGAAAACAAAGAATTTTTCTAGTGTAGAAAAAAAATGGGGAGCTTCCAGATAAAACGACTCTTTAAAATAAGGATTATTGAAAAGTAATTTACAATTAAGAGTTAAAGGCTTAGATTATATGTATTAGCAACACACAAAAAGTAATCAGCAAACGATTAAGTTTCTGATGGCACACTCTAAGTACATGGCAAACTAGTCTATTAAGTATAAAGCATTAAAAAAAAAAACATTTATTTAGCTTTCATTTACTCACCTTATTTGCAGGTTAATTCCAGTATGATTCTTTATATTTTGATAAAGCTGCCAAGTAATGCTCTTCTGCATAGCATTTAAATGAACCATACTGAAAGGAACTGGAAAAGGAAAACTTAGCTATTATTTTTAACCGTAAATGTGTTAACTCTAGATTTTGTTAAAATGAAAGACAAGATGTGAAAATACCTGTCCTTTCCAAATTGGTATATAAAATCACAGCACAGGTACCATTAGTTTTAGTCCTTAGACTTTGATGTTCTTGCTCTGTTATTTTAAAAAAATGAAGAAAAAATTATATATATACACTCACCCAAAGGATTATTAGGAACACCATACTAATACTGTGTTTGACCCCCATTCTCCTTCAGAACTGCCTTAATTCTACGTCTGTATTCAAAGCCTTCTCCATAATTTGTATTCCCATTAGTCTTATGCAGTTTGATATAAGTTTTATTTCTCCCAAAAAAATTTACAGCTAGTTTCACTTGCATTGAGATCTTCCTTAACCACATGAGGTGGTCTCACAGCAACATTTTTCAAATGCACACACTACAACTATTATCAATTTCGACATTTAACACAACATTAAATTAACAGACAATCCCATTACTTATGGTCACATGAAAAAGGGAGCGCTATATAGAGTTTTAAAGAACTGTAATCCTTAAAACTTTGAACAATTTGGATATGAATACTAAATAAAGCCAAGAGTGCTGTGCACTTTAAGCCATTATTAACTATATCACTTTAACCTGAATACATATAAAACCTAAAATAACAAAAAATGTGCCTCTGTCCCAATATATACTGTATATATATATATATATATATATATACTGTATATATATATATATATATGTGTGTGTGTATACACAGTAAATACTGTGACGGGGGTAAGAGACACGACACAGACATGGTGGTGGTGTAAGCAACCCCAACGGGGATTTTAATGCACAACTCATAAATAAACATAAACAAAAGGGTGTAATCCAGGGTGCTCTCCGCCGCTCCGTGCTTGGGCAATCGGGTCCTCCGTGTTTCCCTCGCTGGGGACATCCTCGCTCTCACTCGGGGGTATGTGAGACACAGCATAGAGTGCTGTGTGTCCTGGGACCTCGAGTGCTGGGAGAAGGCGGCTTATATGCCCGGGCTGTGTCCCAGGTGATGCTGATCCCAGAACAGCGCCTCGTCACAATACATATTTAAGTTGTCAAATGTTGAAACTGATGGAGACTCCCAGATTAACAAGAAAAGACCTCCCAAGAAACAGAGGATGGTAAATAAATTAAATACATTGTTAATATAACCAAGTTCAACAGGCTATTTAATAATAAAACAATTATTGATGTTAAAACTTAAACCATTTGAGAACAGTTGACAATCAATTAAAATGTTTTTGGATGTATACAACCAACCCTAAAGGTGGTCAAATTGTGAAAAATTTCAAGGGAAGGTGGTGTGATCAAATATTTGAAGATTTACAGATGATTTGCATTATAACATGTATATTGTTTTATAATAATAAATTGGATGGGAAGGGGGGGTTAAGAGGGGATGTGTTTTGTCATTTTCTTCAACAAGGTGGACGCCATCCATCAACAACCCCCCTCAAATCAAGCCCTTCATATAGTTATGTTACATTATGGGTTTTATGTGTTACTTACATGGCTTGCATGATGTGTGTTACACATGATTCATTTAGTTCCAATTCTCCTCACAAGCGTTCACAAGGAAGGAGGAGCTAAAAAAGTTCATATTCAGAAATAGTCAGAATCAAACAATAAGAACTGATGTGATATGATACAAACCTAATCAATATATATGGTCTCTGATTCAGAATAAGTCTCCCCAGCAAAGCAGCCTAAGATCAAAAGTGTGCCTGAAATAAACCTCAAGCTCCTGTCTTCGTGAGAAACAGACATCATGAGCCATTGTCTCAAGACAGTAAGTAGCCTCCTAAAACTAATAAATAAACAATATATACACAACTACAAAATACTTTTCACAATTTCAAATCAACAGACAGGAAAGCTCCAACCCATTGTCCATCAAGTAAGTCTTAAACAATTTTGTTTCACTACAGTAGCAATGAATAAAAAAGCAATCATTGCCCACTTACAAAGAAATGAAAGGTCTATCATATTTATGGTAGATTTATTTTAATATAAAGAAACATAATATCGACCAAAAATCCAGAAAAAAACATATTTTACTCACTTAAATGCAAATCAATTTTATAACCTTTACTGTTTTTTTGTGGAATTTGTTTGTATATATTCTGTCTCTATCAGTTAAAATAAACCTACCAAAGAAGTACAGACCCTTCATTTCATTCCAAGCTGGCAAATTGACATAATCAGCAGGGATCAAATACTTATTTTCTCCACTCTATCTACTGGCTCTTTTGATGGTATTAACATACATCACATTAATCCAAATCCAAAGTTTTTGATTTCTTATTTTACCTTTTGGCTTTAAACTTTTTTTTTAGCATCATCAACAGCACCCTCTCAAACAACACCCTGAAGGACTCATGAAGAGCTTTTGTTACATTAACTTGTGTTTACCTGTTTAATCATACATTGCAAACAAGTGAATTTGAATGCATTTGATATTGTTTTTTTTGTCAGACTACTTTTCACTGAATCAAAAACGTGATCAAGTTTAAACAGAGGTAAGTCAGTTTAGAGAAGTAATCATGCATCATAACCAGCAACAGAAGAACCTGTAAATGTGGAGCAGATGCAGACAGAAGAAGAACTGTCAACATTTTGTTTAAAACTCAGCAAAGAACGGCCATTTATATTACCTTTCTATATAAGAATCGGAATATAAACATATGATATAACATTTCAATGCACGAAGAATACTAAAAATATTACAAATACTGGAAATGATTTTTTGTCTATACAGATGTTGTTCAGTGCAAGACTCTGCTCTGGGACAGATGGCCAATCAGTCTGAAGGATTTTGCAGGCATTCGGGACCAATATGCTGTTGTCTTAATTCAGCCTACACTCAAAAGAATATTTTTGCTGCCTGTTCAATTTACTTAACTTGCTTAAGTTAAATCAAAACAACTTTTGGAAAATATGGTTACAACATGATTGTTTTATGTTTAGTCATATAACTGAATCCATTCATGTTGGGAGAACATAAAGGAGTTGTGTTGTGTTAACATAAAATAGTTATAATAGGGCAAAGGACTTATATTTCCCAGCATGCTTTGCGTACACTGCATTTTGAGAGTTATTTTCTTAAATAAGTGTTTTATATTATGCATTTTTCAGTAAAAAGAAACACTTGTTAGTGTTTAATGTTCATTTATCTTAAAAGTTTTAAAGAGTTAGTTATATTTTTGAGTTTGGTGGTTACCCCTGTTCAGAAAAGTGTTGCATTTGGTTAGGTCGGCGGTTACAATAACTTTTTTTTCCATTTCTGTTGAGTTCTATTTTCTCAATATCATTTTATTGAAGTTAAATGAGATAATGTCTAATAAATGTTACAAATGTTTTATATAAAACATGTTAAACACTTTATTTTAGTGTTTTTATTTGACCTACAGACTTAGTTGATCTAAATTCCAATCATTAAGTACAATCAACACAAATGGATAACATTAGCAAAGCTTATTTCTGTTAAATAAATTGAACTTAATCAGGTCATCTTAGATCAAGCTATAGTCATTATATTCAAGACAATAATTTACATTTATTCAAAATAAGTGTGTGATGTACCATTTAATTAACACAGTTATGAGCGATTTACTTAAAACATTATGTTACGATTCATTTATTACCTTTTCCATTTAAGCAACTAAGTTTTGTGGGACCGGTTGACATAACTTTATTAATTAAATACAACATTTCATTTCTAAGAGTGTAAAAGGAAGTAAAGAGAAATAGGTGTTTCAGGATCTTCCCATTATGATTCTAGTCACAGGTGAGTAAATAGTTATTAAACCACAATTAATGACAAAAAAGTAATTTAAGTAAATCCACAAATCTGTACATAAATCCTCGGTTTCAAATTGTATACGACATTCTTACTATTAGTAGTAGAATGCTATTACCTCTAGTTTTAAATATTTACACTTGATAATTGTTCTTCCAGCTAGTCATGTCAGGTATATGTGCACGGTATGCACCAAGTGCTAAAAAAAAAAAAAATTCCTTGTGTTTGCACACACTTGGCCAATAAAGCAAATTCTGATTCTTTCATTGGCTGTACATCATCGCCCGTGTGTTCTTCAGTCAGAACTCATTTCACATAGCAGCATTTTGAGTCGCAGAGTCCGAGAGGTCCAGATATTTCACGGGCGTTGATTTCCCCCTTGAGTGAGTCACAGGCTGTTCTAGCTGGTTCTGATTGTCCTTTGCTCTGACCCCCAGACACTAGGTGGGTCTAAGGGTCCTGTGTTCTGACCCTCAGACTGTGTTCTAATCTAACTGGTTCTATCTGTCATTTGATTGTTAATTTAAACATTTTGAATGATATTCTGTTGTATTTGATTTTCTTCAACATTAGTTCTGGAATGTGTGGTCGTCGAGCTAGCTGTCAGGATTCTAACTGTTACAACCTGTTTTGTTACACTCTAAAAAATGCTGGGTTATTTGTTTAACCCAACAGCTGGGTTGAGCCTGTTGGGTCATTTTGTTGGGTTATTTTCTCAGTGTTGGGTCATTTTATGAGTAACCCATACGCTGGGTTACCAGTCGGGTCCAATTGAGTGACAGTTGAGAGAGTAAACCCCTCCCACTCCTCGACGCCTCACACAAACTCTACCTTCGCGGGCATTTTGATCCACCTCATCTCGAAAAGCTGTTATTCGGAGAATAAAAGGTATGTTTTACGAGTTTTTAATGTATAAAACTATTACTGTACATCAAAAAAATGCAAAAGTATGCTAAATTCCGCTGTTCGCATTAGGTTTGAAAGTAACGTTACAATGTAGCTTCGTTAGCTTTGGATAGCTAGTCTGTAACGTTATGCCCACGTTGTTCTAATTTACAGCTTTTTAATAATTTAAACTTCCTTTTTGGTCAACATTTCCCTTTGAAATTTCTGACTCGTGTGAGTCATTTAGTTCAGTAACTTACGCATCTTTATATTAGTAAAAGGTCGACACGAGAGAGCGTCGTGTCAAAAGCAAACATCCAACATTTTTTTTATAAATACCACTAATGTTCGTGACGGAACGTAGTTTTAAGAGTCTTTTAGAACAGAATCTAGTTGTTAAGAAGTCAAATACGTGATTTATATATAAACATAACGCCTCTTTGAGACTTTGTTAAGTTGCTGTCGGAGGTTTGAGCTTCAGGCTGTCAGCAGTTGTGGCACCGCTGAGAGCAGCTCTATCTCGGCCAGTGCTTAGGGAATAACCGCTGGCTCTTATAACGTCAGTGGTTAACCGTGCGATATAATTAATTTTGGGTATATGAAACTAACAATTGTTGGTCTTTTTAGTCTTCTACTTATTCCCGAGTTTGTCGAATTAGTTTAAGTGTTGTGTTAAAGTTTATAATATATTTTTTTTGAGACTGTGTTTCACTTTCTGTACTATATCCCACTCTTCTTCTTTTCCCTCACTGACAGGTTGCAGAATAACAGCAAATGTTAATGGATCATTCTATTCAAGAGAAAGTCGACTGGAACTTGGATGTTCTCATAACAGGCTTAAAGGTAAACTTGATTTATTCTTTATATGTTTATTATAATCCACTGTGCTCTGGGTAGGCCAGTTTTCTTAAATTCTTCTCTTGTCTCTTGTCTCTTTTTCTCTTTAAAGATTAACAAATTGATAAAGAAACCCTCCTGCTGGACATCCACTTCCAAAAGTGCACACCACACTGTTGTCTACAAACTCCCAGGAAAAGAATCCTCTTCAGTAAGACTGCTCCGTGGATGTGTCAGGTTAAGCAGTACTGGAACCGAAAGAACTAACGCTCTTTAAAATGTTTTGTGAGTTTATATGAAGAGGAAAGTTACGGTGTCCCTTTTTCACATCCATAACACTTGTTTATTTCTTTTTGTTTATAGAAAACTTGTGCATAGACTGATATTTTATCATATAAGTGCGGTTCTATCAACAAGGATTTAGTAAAATACTTTTTATAGTGTTTTTATGTCGCATCCATAACGCTGGAAATGCCCTAAAGCATTTTACACGTGCCACTTTGTTAACTGTAGGTCTATATGAGTTTTTGAATTGTTAAGTTGTTGAACTATTTATATTTACTTGTGCCACTTTAATATTCTATAAATTCTTTAAATATGTATAAACATACATTTCATCAAAGTGTTTTATATGCCGTTTTATTGTTCATTGAGCATAACATATTGCATGTTTTTATGAATTCCTTTTGTCTTGCATTTTGATCCTTAATAAAACTTTTGATTCTTACTGATGCCTCAAGTAATTCTCTGTGAAATTATTATTATATTTTTAAACATTTCGGGTTTGTTTTAAACCAGCAATGTAATTTTTAAGCAAAAGTTGATTTAAATAAAACAACCCAGCATGTTGGGTCAAAGATTTAACCCAACTGGCTGGGTTAAAATAACCCAACGCTGGGTTTGTCCATATTTGACCCAACGTTGGGTTACCAAAATAACCCAAATTGGGTTGTTTTAACCCAGCCTTTTTTTAGAGTGAAGGCAAAGTCGGTTTAAAAAAAGGATATTATTTAAGGAACATTCAGAGAAGGAACAAAAAAGAGGTTTAATACTGCCTTCAAAATGACCAATGTGATCAAATACATATACACAACACAATTGTGGTAAAATATCATGGTAAACACCCTAAAATAACAGTTACAAACATCTCAACACATTTACAGTTTATGTAACAAAGAGAGCCATAATGAGTAAACATTTAAAATATTATAGTATAAAAATTGTGCATATATTTAAAATATTTATACATTTAATTAAATAATTAATTTAAAGACTTTATAGTAAACAAATAACCTTAATAATTTAACTATATGACTAAAATGTTTAATTTAAAGTCCCCATTATAGTGAGCAATGTTTCCTTTAGTTGAGTATTGCTAATGTCATTAATTCAATAAATGTTTACGCCAATATTAACATTAAGAGGAAAACATTTTAAGCACTAAATGGCAACAGCATCTTATTTTACACATCAATAAAACGATTGTTCATTAACAACAAATGATCAGAGAAAGAATACAAATGATTTCAAAAGCTTTAGTTCACAGGTCTATGAAAATTGACTCAACAGAATGAAATCATGGCACTAAAATAAAAATTCAAGCAGAATAAATAAAACTATAATACACACATCAGTAAATGTACATTATAAGATTTCTAATAGAAAGTTTAAGTTTTAATTAATTACTAACCCAGTTTATGATTCATTCATGTATCTGTAGATGCTGAATTCACACTTCACAACTCACAACAGCACAGAATTACAACATCATCATTTAACTGTTATATATCTGTTATTTTCCCAGATTTCAGAATAAAAGTTTAAAGTATCAGTGAAATTTACAGTATGAATTATAAGTCACGTTTCCTGCAGGTCACAGATGTGCTACTTGCTGTTAAATATTAAAAATGAAACTTCAGTTCTTTTCTTCACAATCAAGTTTTGGTGTGAAAACATTTTCATCAGGCTGCAGTCTCCATGTCACTGTTGTGATCTTCTCTATCCCATGATCCTTCAGTTTCAGCTTTATCTGAACAACACAAGCCTGTAATACTGAATACTGATGATGTTGAGTTATTATATGAACATGAGTCAGAACCAGAGGACGAATTCACTATCAAAATGTATTTACTGTCCTCTAAATGAATAAATGTAAATAAGAGAAGTGTTGAAAACAGCGATCATTGTGTCTATAAAGCTTCTAAAAATAAAGACACAAAAGTTCACTAGAATAAAGTTGAATACTCACACACTGTAAGATGTTCTCCATCACTGAAGGATCCTTTACATTCACAACAGATTTCATCTCCAATCTAACAATCTGATTTTTGACACTGATGTAAATGATGTCTCTGATGAGGCATATTTACTCTTTAATAGTAAATAAATAAATGGTAACTAAGTTGGATGTTATACAGTTAATGCTTCCCAGGGGCACCTTGACTGTATATAAGACTGATGTCAAACATTTGACGTCTACTTGACCTCAACACACTTATGTCCTTTTGACTATTAAACAGTAACACAGCATCCGCTGAAGAGAATACGGTGTATAAAGCTAGATCTAAAAATTAAAGGTTACCCAGAGAGCAGAAAAAAACATTGAATTAATGTTAAAAGTTGTTCTGTCAATGTTAATGACATTTTTGTTATTTAATAAAATAACAATTATTGTGATCAGTGTTTGCTTGAGTTGGGATCTTGAGTCTTGTTCTGTGATCAAGTCATTTCTCTTTCAATACTTGCAATAGTATTTGGGATAAGAACACTTTTGGACATCAACATTAAACTCACGCTCTAGTATCACACAGTATTTTCACATTATTAACACAACACACTCAAAATTATTTATGTAATTTCAAAGTGATTTTATCAAATATACATTGAGGCACATGGATTGCCAAAAATCTTGAAATGAAAAAGTACAATTCTTTGAAAATAAGTTTGTTCGACATCAATTTGAAGACTTTTCAACTTCAAGGTGCTCACTTATGGTGTCAGATTTATATCACCAGGGGCCTCATTTATAAAATGTGTGTACGCAAAAATACACGTCAACGTTCATATTTATAAAAACGGTCTTTGATGTGGAAAAGTGCTACAGGTGTCACGTCAGGGTCTGAGCAGACGGACACACTTCTGCTTGTCAGAGTGCTGCTGGTTTTTGGAAGTATACGTCATTCGTGCCACTCGTAAAGGATTTGGAAGTTGACAGGTGCTATCTCATATATCAATGACATAAATGACACATTATTGAAAGGAGAAGATCTGAAACTGTTCAGCTATGCGCAATATCACGATCATTTGTGATTTATAGATTTCACATCTGATAGAGAGGCGTACACATGTTTTCAGTGAGTATGTTTGTTCTATGAATCACACGTATGAACTTTGAGAAATGATCGTATAATAAAATTAAATACAGTTTCTATGCAACATTTTATAAATGAGTCCCCAGGACTTTTGAACATTGACATTGAATTGATAACCCCAAATTTTATTGTTCTTAATTTTTAAATTCTGTAGCTTTTTAAGATTCAAGTCCTGGTGATATAAATGTGACGGTTGACGCTATACCCGCTGGGTTTGATCTCACTCTGTTTGCAGATGAATGAAGGGCTGTTGAGCGTGTTGATCATCTATCACAGCATCAGGACCTACAGCACCACACGCTCACTTCTGACCAGTTATGTCACGTATACTAGACAGACAGTTAATGGAGGACATGGGGACGTTTGTTCCATCTGAACACTTCCATGAGTCTCTGAACAGACCAATCCATGCTCTTGAAAATCCTCACATCATGGTCAGCAGCAGGTCATTCTCATCTTGAGTGTGAACGGTGCTCAGATCTGTGTAGTGTCTGCAATGACTCTGAGCATCAAGACAAGACATCTAAACATCAGTAAAAGACACAAACCTGTCTGCTGTGACTCTGAGCATCAAGACAAGACATCCAAACATCAGTAATAGACACAAACCTGTCTGCAGTGACTCTGAGCATCAAGACAAGACATCCAAACATCAGTAATAGACACAAACCTGTCTGCTGTGACTCTGAGCATCAAGACAAGACATCCAAACACCAGTAATAGACACAAACCTGTCTGCAGTGACTCTGAGCATCAAGACAAGACATCCAAACATCAGTAATAGACACAAACCTGTCTGCTGTGACTCTGAGCATCAAGACAAGACATCCAAACATCAGTAATAGACACAAACCTGTCTGCAGTGACTCTGAGCATCAAGACAAGACATCCAAACATCAGTAATAGACACAAACCTGTCTGCTGTGACTCTGAGCATCAAGACAAGACATCCAAACATCAGTAATAGACACAAACCTGTCTGCAGTGACTCTGATCATCAAGACAAGACATCAAACATCAGTAATAGACACAAACCTGTCTGCAGTGACTCTGAGCATCAAGACAAGACATCCAAAACCAGTAATAGACACAAACCTGTCTGCAGTGACTCTGTGCATCAAGAAAAGACATCAAACATCAGTAATAGACACAAACCTGTCTGCAGTGACTCTGAGCATCAAGACAAGACATCCAAACATCAGTAATAGACACAAACCTGTCTGCAGTGACTCTGAGCATCAATACAAGACATCCAAACATCAGTAATAGACACAAACCTGTCTGCAGTGACTCTGAGCATCAAGACAAGACATCCAAACATCAGTAATAGACACAAACCTGTCTGCAGTGACTCTGAGCATCAAGACAAGACATCAAACATCAGTAATAGACACAAACCTGTCTGCAGTGACTCTGTGCATCAAGAAAAGACATCAAACATCAGTAATAGACACAAACCTGTCTGCAGTGACTCTGTGCATCAAGACAAGACATCAAACATCAGTAATAGACACAAACCTGTCTGCAGTGACTCTGTGCATCAAGAAAAGACATCAAACATCAGTAATAGACACAAACCTGTCTGCAGTGACTCTGAGCATCAAGACAAGACATCAAACATCAGTAATAGACACAAACCTGTCTGCAGTGACTCTGAGCATCAAGACAAGACATCCAAACATCAGTAATAGACACAAACCTGTCTGCAGTGACTCTGAGCATCAAGACAAGACATCAAACATCAGTAATAGACACAAACCTGTCTGCAGTGACTCTGAGCATCAAGACAAGACATCAAACATCAGTAATAGACACAAACCTGTCTGCAGTGACTCTGAGCATCAAGACAAGACATCCAAACACCAGTAATAGACACAAACCTGTCTGCAGTGACTCTGAGCATCAAGACAAGACATCCAAACACCAGTAATAGACACAAACCTGTCTGCAGTGACTCTGAGCATCAAGACAAGACATCCAAACATCAGTAATAGACACAAACCTGTCTGCTGTGACTCTGAGCATCAAGACAAGACATCCAAACATCAGTAATAGACACAAACCTGTCTGCAGTGACTCTGAGCATCAAGACAAGACATCAAACATCAGTAATAGACACAAACCTGTCTGCAGTGACTCTGAGCATCAAGACAAGACATCAAACATCAGTAATAGACACAAACCTGTCTGCACTGACTCTGAGCATCAAGACAAGACATCCAAACATCAGTAATAGACACAAACCTGTCTGCAGTGACTCTGAGCATCAAGACAAGACATCCAAACATCAGTAATAGACACAAACCTGTCTGCACTGACTCTGAGCATCAAGACAAGACATCCAAACATCAGTAATAGACACAAACCTGTCTGCAGTGACTCTGAGCATCAAGACAAGACATCCAAACATCAGTAATAGACACAAACCTGTCTGCAGTGACTCTGAGCATCAAGACAAGACATCTAAACATCAGTGATAGACACAAACCTGTCTGCAGTGACTCTGAGCATCAAGACAAGACATCCAAACATCAGTAATAGACACAAACCTGTGTGCAGTGACTCTGAGCATCAAGACAAGACATCAAACATCAGTAATAGACACAAACCTGTCTGCAGTGACTCTGAGCATCAAGACAAGACATCAGACATCAGTAATAGACACAAACCTGTCTGCAGTGACTCTGAGCATCAAGACAAGACATCCAAACACCAGTAATAGACACAAACCTGTCTGCTCCGGTTTACATATCTAGATTGACATAAAAAATGAGAACAATTCAATTGAATTATTTTTACTCTTAATTTGTGGATCTATGCTTCCCAGTGCTGATGTGTATTCCAGAAAGCAGGTTAATTTACCGTCAGCTAAACTCTGAACTCTCGGTTGATGAACCCAAACTTGTTTACTCGGGTCTGTCTGTTCAAAACACCTGAGAAGAGTTTGTTTAATCTCCCTAAAGATACTCAGAGTTAACACGCTCACAGAAACAACATGAAGACACTGTCAATGGATCACTGATCACACCAGTCACCATGGAAACGGCCATGAAGCTTAAAGTTTTTGACTGTAAAACAACTTTATATATCTGACTTTTTTTCACAGAAGACTTAAATCTGCTTCAATGTATAAAGTGTGGGATAAAAATCATCAAATTAAATTATTTATAGGTTATACGTTTATAAAACTTTAAACGCTATACATTTTTTATTTAATTAAATAAATAAATATTTTAAATATGTGCACTATTTTTATACCATAATATTTTAAATATATACTCATTATGGCTATATTTGTTACATAAACTGTAGATTTGTTGAGATGTTTGTCTGTTATTTTAACGTGTCTGTCTGTATTTGATCACATTGGTCATTTTGAAGGCAGTATTAAACCTCTTTTTTGTTCCTTCTCTGTATGTACCTTAAAAATCTACATTTATTTGGTTTTCTGAAAACTGACTTTGTATTACTGATGTAGTCATATTAATGGAGACTCTTTTAATTCTAGAAACTACTACATTGACCATAATCACAATGTATGATGAACCATGTGCAGCAGAGGATGAAGATCTGAGGTTTAAAATGTAAGACCCAGTCATATATACATAATAATCATGTAGCCTTTAAATATCCCTTTTGAATATAAAATATATTTTTTTTTGTTTTCTTTTGACTTTGTTTGCTTAAAGTCATGGCTTTCCAAATGTTAAAAGAGGTGGAAACGGCCGATCCTGAAAGACTAGCTGTAATCTGGAGAAAGGCTTTTCAATACTAAACTGTTTTTTTATTTAAATGAATTTAAAATTATATTAAGAATTTAAATATGTGAACAATACGCCATGCTGATCCCATTGAAGGTCATCTTCAGTAAAACCTTGGAAACCTGCCAGCCTGAGAATAAAACTTACAAACTTTAAGTTTTAAATCTGGCTCTCTAACCATTAGACACAACAATCTTTGACCAAATGCATCAAATATTATTATAAAGCTTAGAAACATTTCCTTTAAATGAAGTAACTCTGGAACATAAGCTGCTTTGGAGCAGGTAATCTTCAGAGAGTATGTTGCTATGGTTACTTATATACCCTGAAAGTTATCTTTGTTTTGGGAACTGAAAGTTGAGGTTATCAGATAACTAACCCTTAAACTAACCCGGGTATGTCACATAACCAGCTTTCTGGAATACAACCCAGGCCAACAGAAGTATTCAGACATCAGTCAAGTTAATCTCGCAAGAAGTGTCACCACTAGAGGAATTCACTTTTTTCCCTTCAGCCTTTTTTTTAAGTTGCCAGCCAGCGCCAGCGTTTTTTAACATTTTCACCAAACTTTAAATTTTCTGTAACAAATATACAGACAATCAATATATCGAAGGAAAGAAGAGTCTCTGCTTTTAAGCAAAATAAACTAAATTCTTCTATCTTCAGTTGATCACATTATCACTCCTTGGTTGTGGGCAGGTTTCTTCAAAATTGCATCACTTTGATTATAATTCATATTTTTTGTCCAAGACTCCACCCAGATTAGACGCAAAACAATGATAAAAAACTGATAAGATATATATGTCCTAGGTTCAGAGATTCTGTACTTTTTCACTTTTTCCAAAGGTGTGTAACAACGCCACCTGCTGTACAACAGTACAAACACCGATTTCTGTAATTCAGTTTTTTTCAACTGCTTACACACAAAATGTTTACTTGTCACTCAATTTCTGAAACATGTCACTCAAACACCAGAACCACACACAAAATAGTCAAAACCATTCACCAATTCTCGACCTTTGACTCAGTTTTCACCTTCACTTTTTGCCAAACACAACACACAATTCACTAAGTAACACACAAAAATCTTACATGAAGTATATTGGTTTGCTTTTACAAACACAATCAACCACAATGCCACACTCATTCATCAGTGCCTCACACTAAATCCTCACATGTGGAAACACACATTGTGACTTTAGAAGAGTCTACAAATAGGCTAAAGGTCAAGTACTAGGTTTTGAATATGGATGTAAACAATGCAGACAGGATGAGTGGAGTTGGAGGGAGAACCAGAGACGAGGCAGAGTTAGAATTAGAGGAGGAGGAGTTGGAAGGGGAGGAAGAGGATCAAGAAGAGTGGTCTCGAATGTCTCCGCAGTCATTGATCATGTGATAAACATGCTTTACAGTAACAACAAGTGAGGCTGTACAGAGAGTCTAGACTTATTCGAGTCAATTTACAGTGACGGGTATAATTCAAACCTTTAGAAATGAGAACTGGTATGTAACAATCTTCTGTTACTTACACATGTTCTAATGTACTCATACTGTAATAGCTATTTCACCATCGCAAACATTAGGCTATAATACATATATTTTACAGTAGTACCCTTGTGTTCATGTACTACAGTGCACTGCAGTGGTCACAGTCTGGTGAGGAATCACACTGTAGTGAAAAGGTGAAGGTTTCATGGTGGGCGAGGTCACATGTTCACTGAACAGCAAGAGACGGCTACCGTGAATTTGGTTTTGGCCAATAATGCTATTAGAATTTGTCACATACGCAACAATATCCTTAATGATGACACAACTTTTGCGAACATAAATGCTTTTAGCAGAGTTTGGAAACTAATTTATGAATCTCTCATCAATTTCATACATTCAAGATCACAGTACTTTGAAAGTGGACAACCAGCTCTGTAATATCCTCAATTTAATGCATCTACCAGCTCCTCAAAGCAAGAACCAGGGCCTCATCTGTAACCGTTGCGTACGCACTGAACATGCCCTGAAATAGGTGTACGCCACTCCCCAACGCAAAAGATGAGATTTGAAAAAAGAAAACAATTTGCGCACCTGCACGCAAACTCTGACCCTTGCCTACGGACATTTTGGAGACAGAGCAGTTTGGAGACTCCGATGGTGAGTTAGTGAACTCAAGTTAGATTGCAGAAAGTAAGTGTGATAAAAACAATTATAAACATTAATGCCTCACACACATTTTATTTTAGCTTAAATACCCTCACTATCACAAAGATTAAATCTGCAGAGTTATTTGCGCTTGTATTGAGTGATATTTGTTTCATACACCTCTTGTAAAATCCAACGCAAATCTTCAGTAAATTTTTTTATCTAAATATTTAATATTTAAAAGTGATTTTAATGAGGTGTTCACGATCAGTCTAAATGCTGTAAACATGTAAATGTTGCAGAGATCTTCTTTGCCTTTAATATAATAATTATAACAATTATTAATATGGAAATCTCAGTGACTCTCATGTGTGGACATTTGTGATTTTGTTAGGGAGATAAAGGATGGGATCAGGGTTTACATTATTTTATTTTATTTTTCTATGGCATCAGATAGCGGTTGAACCAGAAACATCACACGTCCATAATGGTGCGTGACATCAAGCTTAACAAGAGAACTAGATGCCAGACTTATTAAATACGAATAAGCATTCATGAGGTGCTTTGCATTGACTATTTATGGGTACAAAATGGGTGTATACAGGGCGGGATATGAGGCTGATTCACGTACACACACTTGCAGGTAATCTGTGATTTATAAAGTGAAAATTGCATGCAAGTGTCCTTGCGCAAGTTTCATAAATCTCAATTTTTGTTTGCGTACGCCCTTTTCAGCATTCTGCGGTACGTTCACCTTTTAAGGTTTTATAAATTAGGCCCCAGATGATTTGCCATCTGTTGACTCATGTAGCAGCGATGATCTCCTGAGTCCTGGTCTTGCACTTGGCCTCAGGTATTCATAGTGCCACGCTTTTCATATTGTGCAGAAATGCAGCTCCAGAAAGGAAATGATGAATTTCTTGTGAATGGAACTCTCCTTTCTCTTACCCCAAAGGCCTTGCAGCAGAAATAATTAAGTACAAAATTGCTCGATTTACGTCTTATAAAGCGATTTGATCGGTCTGTCCAAGAAACTTAATGTTATTTGCAATGTTATAATTGGCAATCCACAGCCACAGGTGAGAGGTCACGTTCCAAAACGCCTTGTGCCCTTGAAAGTAACTGCAGGAAGTCTCAGATAAGGAAAAAAACTGATGTTGTTTTTATTACTGCATTCATTATGTATGATTTAAACAGCTTTGTTTATGAAAACAGCTGTTTGTCTTCCTCCAGAACTTACACTACAAAAGATCTGCACTTATAAATGTGTGGGGCACATGAATGCGATCGGCATTCACCCGAAGATTTGATAATAGTGTTAAGTTTCTTGCACAGATCGATTGATTCGATTGAACGCCAGTTTAACATCAACTTTTGAGCTGAATTTATGAGCATTTTTTAATTTCATTAACTTTCATTAATTCAATATCTTCATAAATATCTTATAAAAAAACAATGCTACGCATATCTTGGAGGTATCGGGGGACTGGGGGTGAGTAAATTAACAGCAATTTCATTCAGCGTATTAGTGACTATAGAATACAATTATAAAGACACTATCCCTTTGATTAAATATCATTAATTGGTATACTGGATGCAATATTTGTGTGCATACTTTAATATATGATCTGTAAGTAAAAGCAACAAAACCAGTGTAAATGGAACAAATGCAATAAATAACAGAAATATAAAATAAAATAAATTATGATATGGAAACTCCTATTTATACTTTTGGAATCTGTTCCTCAATGAAAAGTAGTTGAAGACCCCTGCCGTACACAGTCAGAAGTACACAGTCAGTGCTCAAAGACTACGTTTAACTAATAAACACATACAGCCAGACTGTGTATAGTGATGAAACTCTGACTGACCTCAGACAAAATGATTAGTCTCGAAACATTCATCAGACCAACGAGGTCTAGACTAATAATCCTATTTCCACTGAAGGGATATTAAAGGCAGAAGCCATCAAAATGTTCTTGGAGGCGCTCACAGCCCGGTGATCACAGATAACTCACACATTAGATTCGCGCTGGGACCACTTTTAAAATAGGCTCTAGTGTCTTTATAAATCAACTGCAGCTTTCGTGTCCAATTGAAAAGACCTTTCGTTAAACCCAGTTCTCCGACCTGCAGACACCCCTGTCTCAATAAAACCTTTAACTGTAGTATAGTTTAGAATTAGGGGGGGGCGGATCGATCCTGAAATATGAAACACTGAACTGTGATGTATGACAGTGGGCCTTTGGGGGTAAAGTGACAAATATTAAAAGTACTCTATTATTTAAACTCTTTATTGACTTTGTCTGTATTGTGTGCACTTTGTTTATGAATTCACTTAAAAGTGTAATGAAAGGGAAACATGTTCATTCGTTTTATTGTGTATAAACATAACACTGAATAAAAACGGGAAAGCAGTTTTAAAAGCTTTGTTCTTCAGTAATACTTTTGTGCACTTTGTTTTTTTAAAGCTGGAGAAGTAGTACTATGATAGGGAGACATTATTTTGTTATATATCAGTTTTCTGTTCTGTTAATCTGTTATTGTTACTATTTTCCAGTAATAATTTGGTGCAAAGTTCATGCTTGCAAATTCTATTACAGGAATAAATGAATGAATAAATATATTTATTTGGTTTAAATTATGTCCCATTTTAACATCTACATGATTACAGCCTATAGGCACATTAAGAGCACAAATCACAAACTATTTTAGTGGAATGAAAATGTTTTTACATTTAGCAGATTAATGATGAATTCATCTGATAAATGATGACATTACATCCACAGGAAAGTAAATGTAAATTCTTAAAGTATTGATATCGGTATCAGCAATTCTGGTCCTGCATTTACTTTAATTGTACAGCATTGCAGACCACTATTTAAAATCACACAGACATGTAGAATCGGTGTATGAATCTCAACAATGGTGACAATCAATAAAATAAAACTTCATAATGCAATGCATGCTGGGTAACATCATGGTAGAAAACATATCCATGAATACCAGCCTGCGTTGTAGTTGATCTGTTAATCTGAATTAGTCTGTTGATTGTCACCACTGTTGAGATTCAGACACATATTCTCGATGTCTGTGTGTGTCTGATCACTGTAGATTACAGTTTTATTTTCTTCAAGGTTTCACACGTCTCCTCAAACTGTGGTTCTCATACAACTAGTGGTATTTGATGTGAAATAACAGAAAATACAAAACTACAATACAATTTCAAATGTTAAATATGCCTCCATGATTGATAAATATGGTTTAAATCTCATCCTATGTGCAATTATAAATAGTTGTATGTATTATTGTTGTTTATTTATCATTGGTGGATGTGACGGGCAGCTCAAACACTGAGCGGGAGCAGACAGATGCTTGTGAGTCTCTGACTCTCTCTCTTCAGATGAGCTGCGTGTAAATGAAGTTTCTTATGTATTTCTGCACTTGAAGCGTTGTTTAAAGCTGTTGTTATTGCTGTAAAGTGCTCATTCAACATGTGTCTGCATCTACTCGAGGTTAAATCAATGAAGCGTGAGTTGAGATGTATTTTGGAAACGCAACATTAACAAAAGCCGCTGCAGTAAAGTGTAATTCTGTTGTTTATATACATCAGTTCTCTTAAAGTATATGTGTATTTATTCATCTTCTGTGTTAAATATTCTTTACACATTCTTTAATATAAGTCTTTCTGGAAGTCCCCACAAAGTTAATAAATCCCCATAAGAGTTTACAGAGCCGTGTTTACTGTGCACTACTGAAAAGTATTTGTGTCGCTATTACTGCTGTATAACTTGTAAATATGGAAAAACTTGATTTAGTTTGAGACCAGCTGGTAATTAAAGTGTTTGTATTATTAATAATGATTCATCTCGTCATGTGATTTTTCTATGGTGGTCATGAGGTGATCCTTGAAACTAATTTTATTAAAGGTGGTACATGATCTGAAAAGATTGAGAACCACTGCAATAGAGGGTATAAAAGTGACGTCACTTTCCCATGTGACCATGCCAGAACACGCCCCCTTGAGAGGCAAAACACTCTGCAATAGCTGCTTACAATATACGGTCACAGCCTTTGAATTGGGACACAGCTATTGAGTCCTGACAATGAGTGAAAGAGGAACAGTTTGTGTGTCATCATAGTATGTTGAAGTGTGCGGTGAGGTCTGGTGCTGGGGGCGTGGCTAACAGAGCATCTGAGTCCGTGACAGAGATCATTATCAGACATTTTATTCAGCTATAATGCAATATCAAAACATGTTTAAGCCAGAATTAACAGATATAAATCAACACACAATTTAACTACGTTACACAAATGCAATAACACACATGCAGTTACACAAACCGTCAGACTCTGTTGGCATATTTAAAGTAATAGTTCACGAAAAAACATTCTGTCATCATTTACTCACCCTCAAGATGTTTCAAATCTGTGTAAAATACTTTGTTCTGCTGAACACAATGAAAGAATTTGGAAGAATGTGTGTAACCAAACAAAAGATTACTATAGTCAATGGTGACCCAGAACTGTTTACTTTCCCACATTCTTCAAAATAACTTATTTTGTTTACAAAGGAAAAAATACAGGTTAGAGCTTTTTGAAGGTGAGTAAATGATGACAGATGTTTCATTTGGGGATGAACTATCACATTAATAGTGAACAGAAAACATTACAGAAAGTTGTGGTTTAATGGTTAGAGAGTCGGACTTGTGACCAGAAGGTTGCCGGTTCAATTCTTAGGGCCGGCGGGTAATGACTGAGATGGCCTTGAGATTTTATTCCTAAACTGCTGACATCACTGTGTCTTCTGGATGAGCGTTCTGAGTCCTTCTTCTGTTTTCTGAGAAGATAAAAGTCAATAAAAGTGATGAAGTTCTGCTGTTTGTTTTCTGGATTGTTTCAGGTGAATGTGAATGATGATGATGATGAAAACTCACGCGCTCTTCCTGCACAGATGATCTGAAGAAGAATGACAGTAGGAGCAGCAAACACTGACACCTCAACAATCACTAGAATCACTAGAAGACACAAGAACACCATTTAATCCATCAAACTCTCAAACACTACACATGAGAAACAAACACAAGATGAGTTCAGTGAGAGTTTCACTCATGTACTTATGTAACAGGACACATGGATCACAATCAACACTTCATACCTCTTATTATTATTGATGTTGTAGTTGATGCTGTAAAAAAACAAAGTTTAATTAAGATGAGTCATAATGTGGAAACACACACACAAACGACGATGATTTACCTTGTTGTTGTGTAGTTTCTGTTGTGTTAAGAGTTGAGAATCTCTCAGGGTTTGTGGTGGTCACTAGAATCTTGTTTGAATCTGTAGAAGATGATGAATGTTCAGAGACATCATACTGTACACTGTTAAAAATGTTCCGTAATTTTTACGGAAAAATACCGGCAGCTGTGGTTGCCAGTAAACTACCGTAAAATTACGGGAACATCCTGTTTTTATTCATCCAATCAATTCACAGTGGAACACATGAGCCACACCCACTATTAATTTTCGAAACGCGTCAGAATACTGAAGACGATCATCACTTCTGCTTCACAGGGACTGCACCATAACATCCATGACTTGATGCTTTATTGGTTTATTTAAAGTCACCGTTTTTGTGATCAGTGTTTGCTTTAGTTGCCATCTTTCAGCCGTCATGCAAAAGTTTACAGTTTTCTTTGTGCTGCTATGACATTGTTTTATATAAAACATAGTTTTGTAGCAAATCACATCAAATGAAAGTGTGATTAGGTATTTACTAAATCTTTATCTGGGATGTTGTTTAATTACTTATTGCATGTTTTGTTAAGAACGCCTCAATGAATTAACATTTAAAATTCACATTTCATGCAACAATCAATCTAAAAAGTTTTTGAACTATTAAAAAGCTTGTATTTTGTCTTTGACTCACAGATCAAGAATCAGTGTATGAATCTCAACAGTGGTGACTAACAAATGCAAAGCTTACAGCCGCAATGCATGCTGGGAGTCATTGATGAGTTTTGTGCTTTGATAATACCCAGAATGCATTGCGTTTATCTTTAATGGTTTTTTTTCTGTTGTCACCATTGTTGAGACAAACTGTTATATTCTAGATATTGATGGACTTAAAAATGTCCAGCGTGTCCAAAAATTGGACTTACAGACGTTCTTTGAATAAAGTTGAAGTTTATTAACCTGAAAATCAGCGCTGGGCTGTCTCACACACAACTCACTCAACAGAGAGTCCCGGAGAATCAGCCCCGCCTAAACAGTGTTTTACATTTTTATATGTGTATGTGTGGGTGTATCTTCAAGCTTGCTTCAGTAGTTAGTGTCCAATCTCACGGCTCTTGAGACATCCCGCCGTTTAGTCTTTAGCCAATGGAGAGATGACCGCTTGGCGCTTGTGGACAACCGCACCCTTCTTCTTTGTTCTCTTAGCATCTGTAAAACACCAAACTTCCCCCAACTAGTTCACCCAACACTTATCTAAACTCAAGATCTGTGGTATGTGTTTGCATGCTCTGCTTGGTTCAGGCATAACAGTTAATCACTCTTGCACATACCTGAGCTGGTTCTTACTTCTCTTTCTTTGCACTCTAATATTCTTCACACCACAGTAATTATGACACTACAGCATGATTATATTGATAACAAATAACTTGTTTAAACATATGCAATTAAAACATGGTAATGAAAATAACACAACACTGTTAAAGACTTATAAAACCCTTCAATATCTGCTAGAACATTTATTATGTGTCACATGTGCTGTCCAAAACTTTCAGTATATTATTTAATTTCATGGAATATCATAAATGATAACAAATAACTTTAAAGCAATACCTAAATTCTCAACTATGTATATACTCTCCAAACTTAAGCAGTTTAAGTTAGCTATGTCTGAGCTTTTACCCACTTGTTTCAGTCTGTTTCAACACAGAGATATTAAAACTGGGGAAAGACTTCTTCACATGTAAAGCAAAGGGTCAAGATCCCAACTAAAGCAAACTCTCTTCACCATAATGGTGACTCAACAAAACCATCAACATGTAAACTTGTGTTAATTCTCAATTAGAACTTTTGTAGACGTGCAACAGAAATAAAGTGACAGTGGTGTCTGTAAGTGAAGGTGATAAAAGTGTTTGTGGAGTTAAAAAAAAAAAAAAAAAAAAACTAAAAAAAAAAAAACTATGGAATTTCACTGTTCAATTCCCAGAGAATTTGACAGTGTTATCCGTATTTTTACGGATGTTTTTTGACAACAGTTTTCTCTGTGAAAACTACAGAATTTCACTGTTAATTTCACAAGCACTTTAACAGGGTTTTTCCGTAAAAACGATGGATTTTTGCTGTTAATTTTACAGACAATTTTACAGTGTTTTCCGTATTTTTTACGGATGCTTTCTAATAACAGGTTTTTTGTGTGAAAACAACAGAATTTTACCGTAAACTTCACGGGCATTTTTTACAGTGTAGAACATCACAATCATATTTCATGTTTATGTCATTTCTTCATCATCAGTACAGAGTTTAATGACTGAAGTCACTTTGAGTTCAGGATACTCCTGTCAGAGTGATGTCTTACCTGTAAATCTGACAGTATATGTGACTGAGGTCTTGATGTCATTCTTGTGTTTGAGCACACATCTCAACTCTGTGTTGTCGTCTTCATTCACGAGTGTTGTAGTCAGAGAGATGAGACAGAGTTCATCTGATCTAATCTGATATCTGGAGTCTGTCTGTAGATCAACATCAGTCTGATTCATCCACACCAGCTGATACTCATCATAGCTGAACAAATAAAGACAGACATATGAAAACAGCTGACAGGAGAGAGTGACAGGTGTGATTGCTCTTATCTCAGTCTGTGATGATGATGATGATGATGATGATGATGATGATGAAGACACTGAAACACAAATCACACAACACACTCTCAGTACTCATGAGTTTCAGTGAAAACACAAGAGATAAAGAGAACTGTGATCTGAAGTTAAACATGTGTTCATATAAATGAAGAGAAACACTGACCATGAAGAACATGTAGATAAACACGTGAATCAGGTCCATGATGACGTTCATTCACATATTGTCTGCATGTGTAAAGTCCACCATCATGTTGTGTTGTTTTATAGATGTTGAGAGAGCAGTCAGATGTCAGACTCAGTCTCTCAGATCTCTCTGTGTTATTCTTATTTATTCCTCCAGTAAACACTTCTACTTCAGATGATGTTGTATAATTATCGTAGTTCCATGTAGTTGAGGAGCATTGATGAAGAGCATCATTACAGGACAGAGACACACTTTCACCAGAACTGATGAACACATGAGAGTCTTCTGTTCCACTCACACCTAAAACAGCAGATGACATCATTCATATTAATACAACACAATATATCCAAACTGTTTAATATTTATCTCTTATTATAAAACAGTCAGTTCTGGTCCTTGATTCCGATTGGGTGAGAGGAGATCTAAGCCGTTATAAAATACTCCGATTTATAACAGCTGACTGCACAACATAACCTAAATATCATTTTACTTACTTTATTTTATGAATCCTTGCTAAGCATATGGAAGAACCCCGCGAAGCAGTGGGTTACAGTGTATTTAACTCAACTTCGTGTCGTGCCACAACGCCCTTAGCTGTTATAAAATACACTGTAACTCATTGCTTCTTGGGGCTTATTGCTTTAATGACAGATAGATTTTGATTATTTTTGCATCATATAAATCAGAAGGTTTGACAGTAAATCATCTGATCTAGTTCCTCTATCATTGACTCTTGACATCACACTTTTGAATGTGAGAATAAGACACATGAACTCTGAATGATAAATGTGAGTTGAGATGAAACTGAACATGTTTGTCAGAATGTCAGTGAGAGTAATGAAATGAAATCTGATGAAATAAATGTGTTGTATAGTTTACCTGTGAATAGTGAAGAGAGAAGGATCAGTCCCAGCAGACATATATCACTCTTCTCAGTCATGTTGTGTTTCTCTTACTGAGTCTCTTCTCATCATCTACTTATATTTCTTCATGAGAACATTTGTAACTCTTCCTGTGTTTCTCATTTCCTCTTTTGACATCAACTGAGTCATGACACAATAACAGACTAGAACACATTCTGTAGTTTAGTCCTGTTACTTATAATTGACTTCTGTTGTCTTAAAATAATTGGACACAGTGCTCAGTTATGACTTTTGTTGTCAGAGACTTTAACAGGACTAACATGATGAAGGTTTTCTCCAAATTCATTCAACCAAGCAGAGATGATCACTTCTCCATTCTTCTTCTGTCTGCATACACTGTAAAAAGGTAATGTGAAGTTACAAATTTTGTTCCTAGGAGTACGAAATATTATATTGCACCTTTAAAGGTCCACAATAGGTCCTGAGGGTACACTTATGTACCCAAGACAACTTACAAAGGTTCAACAATGTGTGAAAGTTACATTTCTGTACCTTTTGAGTTTTTAGCTTCAGTATTTAGCTCGATTTACCTCCACTTCTTTTTTTGAATCTTTGTTTATTTATTTAATGTGTGCCAATAACATCACAACCTCATATTAAGATGTCTTCAAATTGATTTAACAGTATATTTAATATATCCTTTGAGACTTGTATCCTGCCAGTAAAATAAGGTTATTTCCTGTTAATGCGTCTATTCAACTAATTGTTTTATTTTTAATGTTTATTGTAATACAGTTTTCTTTTTTTATTCTTAATGTTTTTTGACAATATTGTTCATTTCATTTTGACCATTGCATCAAAAACTAAAAGTAACGTTACAAGGCATCGCTCCGTTACAAACGAAACTTAACTTTATCTTCAGTCAAAACTATTTTCTCAGAGACAAACAATAGATTTATGAGACCAAAAATTGACCGTTACACATACGCCCCGATTTAATTAAATGATACCTCATGTTTAAACGTTACAGAGACATTAGAACTAGCGGTGAATTTCAGAAAGATTTGCTGAGGTGAGGCAGCATTGGGCGGGTACATGAACGCTGAGCATTCGGTGATTGTGTGGAGCGAATATCTCCGAAAACATCCAAGCAAACTTCAAAACAGATGCAATCCTTATTAACCGACCACATATTTTAACTTTAAACACATATATTCTCGCATAAATAATTCTTAAAACTACATTTAGTAGCAAAATAACGGTTATGTTATGAACATTGTACAGACCAAACTGCGTCTGCATTGGAAGATCCGCCCAATCATCATTAATGATGAAAACCTGCTGATAACAAACACAATCACTGAAGAAAACATCAACAAGAAGTCATCATAATAGTGTTTAGTGTTTCCTTTAGTTATGCTCTTAAACTTGATATCTATTTGTTATTAGCTGTAATAGTGTGTTTTAGAGGCACATTCAAAAAAGTCATTATTAATTATCTTGGTTTATAGCTACTGTATCATCTAATTCTAGATGAATATAGGAGACGAGTCAAATTTAGTCTTAATATTCTTAGTTTAATTATGTGCCACAATGGTCTAACAAATGCATTTTTGAAAGTTGCACATTTTCACAGATTAAAGAGACGTAATATTTTAGCTGCAATGCATGCTGGGTAAAAAAAGTCAAACATGACTCCCAGCATGCATTGCAGCTAAAATAAAATATACAACTTTTGTCACCATTGTTTAGATTCATATAGCGCTTCTTCATGTCTAGTTGATTCAAATTGTTGGCTTTATTTTTTATTATATATTAAGAGTGTACTTTCATCATAAAATATATCACTGTGGTGCTGTATCTCAGAGTCAGGAACTCAAAATTAATTCTGAAAATTAAGAAAGTCAAAACTGTATTAAATACCATAAATAAGTGGACAATAATATTTAGCTTTGTTTTTCTGTTATACATGTACATTATTAACACACTATTACAGCTAACCAAAAAATGTATTAAAGAATTAACAATGAAAAGAGCATAACTAAAGGAAACACTAAACACTATTATGATGACTTCTTGTTGATGTTTTCTTCCGTGATTGTGTTTGTTATCAGCAGGTGTTCATCATCAATCATCACTTCATTAATAACATTAATATTCTCATTATCTTTAACTTTCCTTCACTGTTACTTCTTAACACTCTGAGATATAATAATATAAACACTCACAGTGTTCATTTAACATTGGAGGTTTTGCTGTGCAGTGAAGTGAGTATGAATATGGTGTTCCATACTCGGAATTTGAGCTCTGCATTCAACCCATCCAAGTGCACACACACCGTGGACAGTGAGCAGCCATTACTGCAGCGCCTGGTGAGCAGTTGGGGGACCGGTGATCAAGGGTCTCACCTCAGCCGTGGTATTGAAGGTGGAGGAGAGCGCTGATCATAAACTCCCTCCTACAATCCCTGCTGGTACTGAGGCTCAAACCGGCATCATTTGTGTTACAAGTCTGAGTCTTTAACCATTAGGCCACGACTGCCCAATCACATATTTTTCTCCAAGCGTGTGAGTCCCCTCACATGCTCTGTCGCCCCCCAGTGGATGAATGCCACACACACTTAAAAAAAACAGCATTAATAGATAGTCAAGCTATGTTTAGTCAACAAATTCTTTTAACAGCGTTTATGTACAAACATAAACTATTACTATTTGTTAAAATTTAAACACTATTGTCTCTGATTGGTCTGACCGATAGTATGAAAAAAATCATAGTTTTTGTAAGTTTAACATTTCTTCTTTACATTTCTAAAAACCTGTGTTCTTTGTGTCAGTGTTCTCAGGCACAACAGCCGAAGCAGAAGCTCGCTGATATGGTATTGGTGGGACATTTTCACACACACACACGCACGCACGCACGCACACACACACACACACACACACTCTAAGTGAGGAACCAATCACGACAGGCCTGGTCAGCTTTACCAATCACAGCATTTCGGAAGGAGAGACTTTATATAGATCGTAAGAAATCAAGTCGTTTTGTGACAGTGGTGAACAATAGACTTGAAATATGTGAAATATAAAGCGTCTGTTGAATTTAGAAACATGAACATTCATTGTTAAACACCCAAAGAACATAATCAAAGGCAGAGCCTCTAGAACAGGAAAATACTGAGTCTACATAATTCTGTCGCCCCCTCTAATGGACAGTATTAAGTATTACTACATTTATTGCTCGGATAACATCAATCAAAATGATTTATTAGAGAATGAACCCCCTTTTTACAAAAATAAAAACTTATAAAAATATAGAAAAAAAAGAAAAAAATATAGCAACAGGTCAGATTAGTTTGACTTCTTCAGGAGTTTAAAGCTTTAACAAACTCTGCTCAGCCCTTCAGAGGCAATTATTCAATCATTCATCTAAATAAATAAACAGTCTAAAGATAACTGGGAACTAACTCTCAGAACAACCAAAACATCAACCATACTGTAATAAAAGTATTACAAATTTAAAGGAATAATTCATCATAAAAAATACAAATTGCTGTTTACAGGCCATCCGAGATGTATGTGACATGTTTTTAGTAAATCCGCCCTCTGTGCTTCATATAATGGATGTGAATGGCTGACGGGCCTTCAAGAGTTCTAAAAGCCCATATACGCGTGATCCTCGAGGCTCCTGGTGACATAATAAGGTCTTGTGAAGCAAATCGATAGTTATTTTCAATAAACTGAGCGTCATTTATACAATTATGAGTTATTATAATTATAATTATAAGTGTTAAATTAGAGTGCAAACAATCATATTTGGGACATTTTTCAGCAGCTGATTCAGTGACGTGAACGAATGCTGCTTTTAAATGAACATGAATGATTTCTCATCCGCCCAACCACAATTAGTTATTGTAACGTTATTTCCTTATTTATTTTGCTACCCGATTTTTAGTGATTACATTTAGAAAATAAATACAGAAATCTGCAGTATTATAAATTGTTGCCTATTTGATAAATCAGTGGTTCCTGATGCAGAATGTCTTCTCATTTTATACAGCTTCACTTTTTCCACATTTTGTTATACAGCCTTATTCCAAAATGGATTAAATTCATTATTTCCCTCGAAATTCTACCAACCATTCTCCATAATGACAACGTGAAAGAAGTTTGTTTGAAGTCTTTCCAAGCTTATTAAAAACAAAAAAAGCACATGTGCAGAGGTAATCAGAGCATTTGCTTAATTCTTTGTTGAAGCACATTTGGCACCAATTCCAGCCTCAAGTCTTTTTGAGCACGATGCTACAAGCTTGTCACACCTACTTTCGGGCAGTTTCTCCTATTCTTCTCAGCAGGACCTCTCAAGCTCCATCAGGTTGGATGGGGAGCATCGGTGCACAGCCATTTTCAGATCTCTCCAGAGATGTTCAATCGGGTTCAAGTCTGGGCTCATATGGGTGCTGATGAAAATATAATTTTAACCGATAGTCAAGGAAACCTACTCCTTGATACCCTTGGCACTAAAGGTTTGTGGTTTTGGGTAGGAATGGGCATTGAAATGTATAATGAAATTCACCACAGCTCATCTACATTCAAGTTTCTAGTTAGATATTATGACGACATTACCATTCTGAATCTCACCATTCTGTGTATCTTATTGGAAGCAGAGCTCCAGACGCCTTTTTACCATCAAAGAGGATGTATTTGGCGAGATGGGAAGGAGAAAAATAAGAAAATTAGGGTAAGTTCATAAATGCTATTACCAGAAGAGTATAGTCATTTTTTAACTTTTAATATATCCATGCAAATTAAAATCTACGCCCACTTTACTTTAATATGGATGTGGGCGGTCTTAGTCAGGTCATACCACGAACTGATGTAGGTTTGTGTGGGTGTGGTTACACAAGGTGTTTCAGGCAGGTCTGGGTGAGCAGTTGCTTTTAGATGGAATGCATCTTTTGCAATTTAATTGTCTAATACATGCATGGGCAACTTACAAAACACACCAAAGACACAGAAAAACACGTACTTCCACACCATATGACCCCTTTAACTTTCAGATGGAATTGGGTATCTCAGAGGACCACAGAGATTGCTGAAAAACTGTTCCTATAGATGGGCCGAGTTTTTCCGGAGGTGGTCAGACAAAATTTTGAATCCCACTCTCATATGGACGTCTGTTATTTCTTGCATAATCTTTTAAGAAATTCCTTAGCAATTTACATACTTTTTGTCACTGATGCAAAATCATTGATCTCAGGTGATAAGAATTACAAATCAAACGTTTATTAGAAAACTCTGCTAAACTAGGTTTTAAGATTCTTCTGCATGCACATTTTGATTGTCTTTCAAATGTTTTAAAGGCAAGCTTCAAGACACGAGGGATCAGAGCTCTTTGAAATAAGAGACAAAATCGAGAAGGTTCTTCTTGCCTCAGAAGGTTTGCCAGCTGTGTCAGCGAAGCTCAGGGAACTCTGTAAGCATAGTGAGGGTCTCACAGAACAACAAAGTGAGATTTTGAGGACCTCATTTAAATGCAATGTATGCAGAGGCAAGTTATCACCCACATTAAAAGTGATGATTAAAAGAGCAACCATACTATAGTACTATAGTTCATAGGTAAACACTTTCATAAAATATTACCTATAATCAGTGTTGGGTGTAACTAGTTACTAAGTAATTAGTTACTGTAATTTAATTACTTTTCCCTTGAAAAAGTAAAGTAAGGGATTACTCATATGTTTTCTGTAATCTAATTACAGTTACTTTTGATGTAATTAAACTAAATACTTTGTGAAATATATGTGCGTGCCATAGTGTAATTGACATCAAAATTCAAAGTCTTACTTTAAAATATGTGCTTTAATGTATAATTCTCACATTTGTAATACTTTAGTCAGTTAATAATATTATTTATTTGAATGAATTAAATAAGCAGTTTCATGTCTATCCTTGAATCACTTAACTAATCAAGGTTGATGTAGGATATAAAAAGTAATTAGTAATGAGTAACTAAATACTTTTTGGACAGAGTAATTTGGACAGTAATCTAATTACACTATTGAATATGTAATGAGTAACTAGTAATTAATTACTTTTTCAGAGTAACTTACCCAACACTGCCTATAATCTATATGGGCAGTATGTAAGGGACAATGTTGTCATCTGGTCTTTATTGCAAAATAATCTCCAAATGGATAACAAGGACCCCAAAAAGTGGTTTATAGTAGCACTGGTGTCAGTCACCTGGATCATTAGTCTGACACTAAGGGGTGGTTTCCCGGAAAGGGTTCAGGACTAGCTGTTAATTTTTTTAAGACATTTAAAGTGTTTTTACAAACACACCTCGCAAAAAACATTACTGGTTGTGTATCTTGAGACAAAACAATTGCACTGATATATTTTAAGATGTCAGTGCAAGCTGTTTCCAGTTAAGACAGTTCAGACATACATTTTGTCTGGACCAGAATCCGGCCCTTGGTGTTCTATATTAAGAAGCATCACACTGCTGAATGTCACAAATGACCATCAGCATCAAATATAGTGTAATAAAGTCCAATAAGTTTTCTGTTGATGAATTAAAGCAAAGGGTAATTTTAAACTGATGCTTAGTTATCATATATTTGTAATGTTTGTTACAGGAGTGATGAACAGTCCTGTGGTGGCGCACTGCTGTCGAAGTTTGGTTGGTTGCCGAGAATGTGTTGATGTTCTACTTCAGGAGGGTCAAGCATGCGTAAAATGTCGGTCTGCAATTACAGGGGAATCCCTGGTGGCTGTAGCTGGGCTCTCTGAAGAGTTAGGTGTAATTAGGGCCATAGAGCAGTAGTTCTGTATAAATTTGTGGGTGGGGTATAGTGCATGTTGTTCCAAATGTTCAATTTCTACTAGATTTTTTATTACAAAATCCTAATTTAATTATTCTGTTTTTTTATATACTGTATACATTTAATGCAACAGAATAGTTTAAAACATAAATATCATGTGTGTTTACATGAAGACAAAACCAGACCAAACGGTAACTTTTGTGACATGTTTTATTTAGGTGTAAAATAACGTAATCTCCACGTTGCAATAAGACGTTCAAAAGACGTTGTAATAGTACCAAAGTATAATCAGGCTAAATTCGTGTTATTTATGTTTTAATGAATTAATGCAGTAATCTATTTAATTAAATTAAATATTCATATTAATTTACAATATTTTTCCTGTTGGCATTTAAGTATAAAATGCCTTTTTTCAATGTTTGAGCTATAATGTAAATACTTGCATTTCCATTGTTACTGCTACATTACAGGCCATCACATACCAATGCTGTGTGTTTCTTTGTGTGTGTTTCTGTGTGTGTCTGTGTGTAAAATTGCTAATTTACATAGTATACTTTATTATTTAATCACATGTGCTCACGTGTGAAATCCATGTGTTTTATTCTGTAAGTGAAATACTCGATAATGTACTGACTTATGTTCATATAACTGCTTAAGGTGATTTTTCGACATGTTATTTGTGGGCTGTGTTACATTGGGTTATGTATATAGTTTACAAGATGCAGAATTATGCCTAAATATGCATAGATGAATTATTGCCAAATTTGTGGTCAAATTAATTTAAAAAAAGTTCAAGCTAAAATTTTTATATTAAATTATTTCTTTACTAGTTTACTTCTGGAGAAAATGGAGCCGCCTCTGATATGTTTTTCTTATAGTTTTTTCCTTCAGAGATAAAAGATGAGCTTGGTTTTGATTTTAAAGTTTATCAGCCATTAAGTACTTGGCATTATGTGAAACAAATTGTTATTATGAATCAAAACTCTGGTTGTCGAATCTGATTGGATGATAGCCGTGAGATATTTCAAGAGGAAAATCACGTGAACTGACCGTTGAATCGATTCACTGACTTTTTTTATCACTCCACTAAACTAGCGCGGACTATCCCAGCTAGCAGAAGTTTGTTATAAGAACGTTCCTTAGAGGTTTTTCATGTTTTTAAAACGTTTTAAAAAATGTCTAAAATGTTCGTTTTAAGAACGTTCCCAGCTAAAGAAGTCACCATCTTGGTGATCAGTGTTTCCTTGAGTTGGTCTCTTGTCCCTTACCTCTCATGTGTGAGATTTATTGGCGAGTTGTAACTGTGTGCATGTTATGTACTGTTGCTGGCTGAGGTCAGACGCTTTCTACAAACTGAAATCTCTCTGAGTTATTACACCAATGACAAAAAGAATGTTTGGAAATGTAAACTAATATTTCCTACTAACACATCATTAGCAATAAATAGAAACAAATGACCTAAAACCATTTATAGCTGGTCAAATGCTGATGTTCTAATACATTTTTCATCAACACTTATAAACTTCACTTTGTAAATAGCAAAAATGCTTCAAATGACTTATCAAAAAGCTTTTCAAAGCAGAACCATTTTAGCACTACTCATTTCTTATCAATCTAATGAACACTTTTCAACTAACCTTTACTGAGGGAGAGTAAATGTGACTGAACTACTCCTTTAAGTTCATTTAGACGCTATGATCTCTCTCTTTCTCTCCCTTTCTCTAATTTAAGCCATGGATAGGAAGAAAAAGAAGAGAGAGTATGACAGGGAATGGGTTACTTTTAAAAGACTTATTAAACAACAGAGAACAAAGTCAAATACACAGAGTGCAGAACTTTTATTGACAGACATAGAGAACGAAACTACTGACACAAATATGTGGGAAGCCATATATAAACACAAGGAACATGAATCAATGGAGGATGTTGACATTGAATACCCTATATTTGAAACAGAACACATTTCTGAAGGTTCAGATACCGTGGAAGAGTTTTCAGATCATGATTCTGCCATTATCGATAGTTCAACTTCAAATATGGCCAGTGACATTAAATCTTGAAGCCTGGGAAATGGAATTGTCCATAATGCTGTAGATAATCGTCTGAAACTGCTGAGGAAACATGGATCAACTGATCTTCCATCCTGTTCCCGAACCTTGTTTGACACTCCAAAAACTGTGAATATTCACAAGAAATCAGGAATGGAGTATTTCTACTTTGGAGTAGAGAAAATGTTAAAAAAACACATGCAAATATACAATGTAGAGATGACTGAAAGGATGAATGTCTTTGACTTAAGACTTAATGTTGATGGCCTCCCACTATTTAAATGTTCAAAAACTTACAACAATTCATGTTGTACACAGGAAAGCTTGTCCTTCAAGGACTTCTCAAAGAAGAGCTGTACGACAACTTCATGTGTTTTTCAGCTGCCATGTGCATTTTTGTCCACCCAGAACTCGCCAAGAAACACTGGCAATACTTAAGCGACATCCTGAAATTTTTCGTACAACAGTGCAGAGAACTTTATGGAGAGAGTTTCCTTGTTTACAATGTCCATAAGATGCTACATATTGCAGATGTTGCAAAACAGTTTGAGGGGCTGGACAAGTGCAGTGCTTTCACATCAATCAGAAGCTTAAAAGAATGGTCCACTCTGGAAGAAATCTGCTAGCTCAGGTTACAAGAAGGATTCTTGAAGGGCAAAACATTCACAAGACAACACTGGTGTAGGAGAAGATCAAGTGCACAAGACCTAACAATTATTTTAGAGTTTTGCAGACTTTTTTTGAGGTTTTTGAAGATGATGGGCTTGAAAAACAATCACTCCTATGTAGGGTCTACGATAAGACGGGTCCCCTCTACACAGACCCCTGTGACTCTCGCATTGTTGGTTCATATGTTGGCAAAGCAAGAGACAACAATTCGGAGGCTATTCAAATCTTAATCATGATTTTGTAAAAGCCTTTACATTTAGGATATCATGACTTTATTCAGGAAATCTTGCAACTTTGTATCAAACATTTTTAAGTTTATCAATTTAAACCATTCCACATATGCCCTGCAAAATGTTAATTTTTAACAAGCATATTATATTTTCTAGATGATTATCTATGATGTGGTTTAATTTGAAGAGGAGAAGACTGTTGCTGTTGTTTGCAGAAAATGGATTGTGGGAAATGGAAATGTAAATATTGTTATTTTTAGATTTTATGGTGAAAACAAAGAATTTTTCTAGTGTAGAAAAAAAATGGGGAGCTTCCAGATAAAACGACTCTTTAAAATAAGGATTATTGAAAAGTAATTTACAATTAAGAGTTAAAGGCTTAGATTATATGTATTAGCAACACACAAAAAGTAATCAGCAAACGATTAAGTTTCTGATGGCACACTCTAAGTACATGGCAAACTAGTCTATTAAGTATAAAGCATTAAAAAAAAAAACATTTATTTAGCTTTCATTTACTCACCTTATTTGCAGGTTAATTCCAGTATGATTCTTTATATTTTGATAAAGCTGCCAAGTAATGCTCTTCTGCATAGCATTTAAATGAACCATACTGAAAGGAACTGGAAAAGGAAAACTTAGCTATTATTTTTAACCGTAAATGTGTTAACTCTAGATTTTGTTAAAATGAAAGACAAGATGTGAAAATACCTGTCCTTTCCAAATTGGTATATAAAATCACAGCACAGGTACCATTAGTTTTAGTCCTTAGACTTTGATGTTCTTGCTCTGTTATTTTAAAAAAATGAAGAAAAAATTATATATATACACTCACCCAAAGGATTATTAGGAACACCATACTAATACTGTGTTTGACCCCCATTCTCCTTCAGAACTGCCTTAATTCTACGTCTGTATTCAAAGCCTTCTCCATAATTTGTATTCCCATTAGTCTTATGCAGTTTGATATAAGTTTTATTTCTCCCAAAAAAATTTACAGCTAGTTTCACTTGCATTGAGATCTTCCTTAACCACATGAGGTGGTCTCACAGCAACATTTTTCAAATGCACACACTACAACTATTATCAATTTCGACATTTAACACAACATTAAATTAACAGACAATCCCATTACTTATGGTCACATGAAAAAGGGAGCGCTATATAGAGTTTTAAAGAACTGTAATCCTTAAAACTTTGAACAATTTGGATATGAATACTAAATAAAGCCAAGAGTGCTGTGCACTTTAAGCCATTATTAACTATATCACTTTAACCTGAATACATATAAAACCTAAAATAACAAAAAATGTGCCTCTGTCCCAATATATACTGTATATATATATATATATATATATACTGTATATATATATATATATATGTGTGTGTGTATACACAGTAAATACTGTGACGGGGGTAAGAGACACGACACAGACATGGTGGTGGTGTAAGCAACCCCAACGGGGATTTTAATGCACAACTCATAAATAAACATAAACAAAAGGGTGTAATCCAGGGTGCTCTCCGCCGCTCCGTGCTTGGGCAATCGGGTCCTCCGTGTTTCCCTCGCTGGGGACATCCTCGCTCTCACTCGGGGGTATGTGAGACACAGCATAGAGTGCTGTGTGTCCTGGGACCTCGAGTGCTGGGAGAAGGCGGCTTATATGCCCGGGCTGTGTCCCAGGTGATGCTGATCCCAGAACAGCGCCTCGTCACAATACATATTTAAGTTGTCAAATGTTGAAACTGATGGAGACTCCCAGATTAACAAGAAAAGACCTCCCAAGAAACAGAGGATGGTAAATAAATTAAATACATTGTTAATATAACCAAGTTCAACAGGCTATTTAATAATAAAACAATTATTGATGTTAAAACTTAAACCATTTGAGAACAGTTGACAATCAATTAAAATGTTTTTGGATGTATACAACCAACCCTAAAGGTGGTCAAATTGTGAAAAATTTCAAGGGAAGGTGGTGTGATCAAATATTTGAAGATTTACAGATGATTTGCATTATAACATGTATATTGTTTTATAATAATAAATTGGATGGGAAGGGGGGGTTAAGAGGGGATGTGTTTTGTCATTTTCTTCAACAAGGTGGACGCCATCCATCAACAACCCCCCTCAAATCAAGCCCTTCATATAGTTATGTTACATTATGGGTTTTATGTGTTACTTACATGGCTTGCATGATGTGTGTTACACATGATTCATTTAGTTCCAATTCTCCTCACAAGCGTTCACAAGGAAGGAGGAGCTAAAAAAGTTCATATTCAGAAATAGTCAGAATCAAACAATAAGAACTGATGTGATATGATACAAACCTAATCAATATATATGGTCTCTGATTCAGAATAAGTCTCCCCAGCAAAGCAGCCTAAGATCAAAAGTGTGCCTGAAATAAACCTCAAGCTCCTGTCTTCGTGAGAAACAGACATCATGAGCCATTGTCTCAAGACAGTAAGTAGCCTCCTAAAACTAATAAATAAACAATATATACACAACTACAAAATACTTTTCACAATTTCAAATCAACAGACAGGAAAGCTCCAACCCATTGTCCATCAAGTAAGTCTTAAACAATTTTGTTTCACTACAGTAGCAATGAATAAAAAAGCAATCATTGCCCACTTACAAAGAAATGAAAGGTCTATCATATTTATGGTAGATTTATTTTAATATAAAGAAACATAATATCGACCAAAAATCCAGAAAAAAACATATTTTACTCACTTAAATGCAAATCAATTTTATAACCTTTACTGTTTTTTTGTGGAATTTGTTTGTATATATTCTGTCTCTATCAGTTAAAATAAACCTACCAAAGAAGTACAGACCCTTCATTTCATTCCAAGCTGGCAAATTGACATAATCAGCAGGGATCAAATACTTATTTTCTCCACTCTATCTACTGGCTCTTTTGATGGTATTAACATACATCACATTAATCCAAATCCAAAGTTTTTGATTTCTTATTTTACCTTTTGGCTTTAAACTTTTTTTTTAGCATCATCAACAGCACCCTCTCAAACAACACCCTGAAGGACTCATGAAGAGCTTTTGTTACATTAACTTGTGTTTACCTGTTTAATCATACATTGCAAACAAGTGAATTTGAATGCATTTGATATTGTTTTTTTTGTCAGACTACTTTTCACTGAATCAAAAACGTGATCAAGTTTAAACAGAGGTAAGTCAGTTTAGAGAAGTAATCATGCATCATAACCAGCAACAGAAGAACCTGTAAATGTGGAGCAGATGCAGACAGAAGAAGAACTGTCAACATTTTGTTTAAAACTCAGCAAAGAACGGCCATTTATATTACCTTTCTATATAAGAATCGGAATATAAACATATGATATAACATTTCAATGCACGAAGAATACTAAAAATATTACAAATACTGGAAATGATTTTTTGTCTATACAGATGTTGTTCAGTGCAAGACTCTGCTCTGGGACAGATGGCCAATCAGTCTGAAGGATTTTGCAGGCATTCGGGACCAATATGCTGTTGTCTTAATTCAGCCTACACTCAAAAGAATATTTTTGCTGCCTGTTCAATTTACTTAACTTGCTTAAGTTAAATCAAAACAACTTTTGGAAAATATGGTTACAACATGATTGTTTTATGTTTAGTCATATAACTGAATCCATTCATGTTGGGAGAACATAAAGGAGTTGTGTTGTGTTAACATAAAATAGTTATAATAGGGCAAAGGACTTATATTTCCCAGCATGCTTTGCGTACACTGCATTTTGAGAGTTATTTTCTTAAATAAGTGTTTTATATTATGCATTTTTCAGTAAAAAGAAACACTTGTTAGTGTTTAATGTTCATTTATCTTAAAAGTTTTAAAGAGTTAGTTATATTTTTGAGTTTGGTGGTTACCCCTGTTCAGAAAAGTGTTGCATTTGGTTAGGTCGGCGGTTACAATAACTTTTTTTTCCATTTCTGTTGAGTTCTATTTTCTCAATATCATTTTATTGAAGTTAAATGAGATAATGTCTAATAAATGTTACAAATGTTTTATATAAAACATGTTAAACACTTTATTTTAGTGTTTTTATTTGACCTACAGACTTAGTTGATCTAAATTCCAATCATTAAGTACAATCAACACAAATGGATAACATTAGCAAAGCTTATTTCTGTTAAATAAATTGAACTTAATCAGGTCATCTTAGATCAAGCTATAGTCATTATATTCAAGACAATAATTTACATTTATTCAAAATAAGTGTGTGATGTACCATTTAATTAACACAGTTATGAGCGATTTACTTAAAACATTATGTTACGATTCATTTATTACCTTTTCCATTTAAGCAACTAAGTTTTGTGGGACCGGTTGACATAACTTTATTAATTAAATACAACATTTCATTTCTAAGAGTGTAAAAGGAAGTAAAGAGAAATAGGTGTTTCAGGATCTTCCCATTATGATTCTAGTCACAGGTGAGTAAATAGTTATTAAACCACAATTAATGACAAAAAAGTAATTTAAGTAAATCCACAAATCTGTACATAAATCCTCGGTTTCAAATTGTATACGACATTCTTACTATTAGTAGTAGAATGCTATTACCTCTAGTTTTAAATATTTACACTTGATAATTGTTCTTCCAGCTAGTCATGTCAGGTATATGTGCACGGTATGCACCAAGTGCTAAAAAAAAAAAAAATTCCTTGTGTTTGCACACACTTGGCCAATAAAGCAAATTCTGATTCTTTCATTGGCTGTACATCATCGCCCGTGTGTTCTTCAGTCAGAACTCATTTCACATAGCAGCATTTTGAGTCGCAGAGTCCGAGAGGTCCAGATATTTCACGGGCGTTGATTTCCCCCTTGAGTGAGTCACAGGCTGTTCTAGCTGGTTCTGATTGTCCTTTGCTCTGACCCCCAGACACTAGGTGGGTCTAAGGGTCCTGTGTTCTGACCCTCAGACTGTGTTCTAATCTAACTGGTTCTATCTGTCATTTGATTGTTAATTTAAACATTTTGAATGATATTCTGTTGTATTTGATTTTCTTCAACATTAGTTCTGGAATGTGTGGTCGTCGAGCTAGCTGTCAGGATTCTAACTGTTACAACCTGTTTTGTTACACTCTAAAAAATGCTGGGTTATTTGTTTAACCCAACAGCTGGGTTGAGCCTGTTGGGTCATTTTGTTGGGTTATTTTCTCAGTGTTGGGTCATTTTATGAGTAACCCATACGCTGGGTTACCAGTCGGGTCCAATTGAGTGACAGTTGAGAGAGTAAACCCCTCCCACTCCTCGACGCCTCACACAAACTCTACCTTCGCGGGCATTTTGATCCACCTCATCTCGAAAAGCTGTTATTCGGAGAATAAAAGGTATGTTTTACGAGTTTTTAATGTATAAAACTATTACTGTACATCAAAAAAATGCAAAAGTATGCTAAATTCCGCTGTTCGCATTAGGTTTGAAAGTAACGTTACAATGTAGCTTCGTTAGCTTTGGATAGCTAGTCTGTAACGTTATGCCCACGTTGTTCTAATTTACAGCTTTTTAATAATTTAAACTTCCTTTTTGGTCAACATTTCCCTTTGAAATTTCTGACTCGTGTGAGTCATTTAGTTCAGTAACTTACGCATCTTTATATTAGTAAAAGGTCGACACGAGAGAGCGTCGTGTCAAAAGCAAACATCCAACATTTTTTTTATAAATACCACTAATGTTCGTGACGGAACGTAGTTTTAAGAGTCTTTTAGAACAGAATCTAGTTGTTAAGAAGTCAAATACGTGATTTATATATAAACATAACGCCTCTTTGAGACTTTGTTAAGTTGCTGTCGGAGGTTTGAGCTTCAGGCTGTCAGCAGTTGTGGCACCGCTGAGAGCAGCTCTATCTCGGCCAGTGCTTAGGGAATAACCGCTGGCTCTTATAACGTCAGTGGTTAACCGTGCGATATAATTAATTTTGGGTATATGAAACTAACAATTGTTGGTCTTTTTAGTCTTCTACTTATTCCCGAGTTTGTCGAATTAGTTTAAGTGTTGTGTTAAAGTTTATAATATATTTTTTTTGAGACTGTGTTTCACTTTCTGTACTATATCCCACTCTTCTTCTTTTCCCTCACTGACAGGTTGCAGAATAACAGCAAATGTTAATGGATCATTCTATTCAAGAGAAAGTCGACTGGAACTTGGATGTTCTCATAACAGGCTTAAAGGTAAACTTGATTTATTCTTTATATGTTTATTATAATCCACTGTGCTCTGGGTAGGCCAGTTTTCTTAAATTCTTCTCTTGTCTCTTGTCTCTTTTTCTCTTTAAAGATTAACAAATTGATAAAGAAACCCTCCTGCTGGACATCCACTTCCAAAAGTGCACACCACACTGTTGTCTACAAACTCCCAGGAAAAGAATCCTCTTCAGTAAGACTGCTCCGTGGATGTGTCAGGTTAAGCAGTACTGGAACCGAAAGAACTAACGCTCTTTAAAATGTTTTGTGAGTTTATATGAAGAGGAAAGTTACGGTGTCCCTTTTTCACATCCATAACACTTGTTTATTTCTTTTTGTTTATAGAAAACTTGTGCATAGACTGATATTTTATCATATAAGTGCGGTTCTATCAACAAGGATTTAGTAAAATACTTTTTATAGTGTTTTTATGTCGCATCCATAACGCTGGAAATGCCCTAAAGCATTTTACACGTGCCACTTTGTTAACTGTAGGTCTATATGAGTTTTTGAATTGTTAAGTTGTTGAACTATTTATATTTACTTGTGCCACTTTAATATTCTATAAATTCTTTAAATATGTATAAACATACATTTCATCAAAGTGTTTTATATGCCGTTTTATTGTTCATTGAGCATAACATATTGCATGTTTTTATGAATTCCTTTTGTCTTGCATTTTGATCCTTAATAAAACTTTTGATTCTTACTGATGCCTCAAGTAATTCTCTGTGAAATTATTATTATATTTTTAAACATTTCGGGTTTGTTTTAAACCAGCAATGTAATTTTTAAGCAAAAGTTGATTTAAATAAAACAACCCAGCATGTTGGGTCAAAGATTTAACCCAACTGGCTGGGTTAAAATAACCCAACGCTGGGTTTGTCCATATTTGACCCAACGTTGGGTTACCAAAATAACCCAAATTGGGTTGTTTTAACCCAGCCTTTTTTTAGAGTGAAGGCAAAGTCGGTTTAAAAAAAGGATATTATTTAAGGAACATTCAGAGAAGGAACAAAAAAGAGGTTTAATACTGCCTTCAAAATGACCAATGTGATCAAATACATATACACAACACAATTGTGGTAAAATATCATGGTAAACACCCTAAAATAACAGTTACAAACATCTCAACACATCTACAGTTTATGTAACAAAGAGAGCCATAATGAGTAAACATTTAAAATATTATAGTATAAAAATTGTGCATATATTTAAAATATTTATACATTTAATTAAATAATTAATTTAAAGACTTTATAGTAAACAAATAACCTTAATAATTTAACTATATGACTAAAATGTTTAATTTAAAGTCCCCATTATAGTGAGCAATGTTTCCTTTAGTTGAGTATTGCTAATGTCATTAATTCAATAAATGTTTACGCCAATATTAACATTAAGAGGAAAACATTTTAAGCACTAAATGGCAACAGCATCTTATTTTACACATCAATAAAACGATTGTTCATTAACAACAAATGATCAGAGAAAGAATACAAATGATTTCAAAAGCTTTAGTTCACAGGTCTATGAAAATTGACTCAACAGAATGAAATCATGGCACTAAAATAAAAATTCAAGCAGAATAAATAAAACTATAATACACACATCAGTAAATGTACATTATAAGATTTCTAATAGAAAGTTTAAGTTTTAATTAATTACTAACCCAGTTTATGATTCATTCATGTATCTGTAGATGCTGAATTCACACTTCACAACTCACAACAGCACAGAATTACAACATCATCATTTAACTGTTATATATCTGTTATTTTCCCAGATTTCAGAATAAAAGTTTAAAGTATCAGTGAAATTTACAGTATGAATTATAAGTCACGTTTCCTGCAGGTCACAGATGTGCTACTTGCTGTTAAATATTAAAAATGAAACTTCAGTTCTTTTCTTCACAATCAGGTTTTGGTGTGAAAACATTTTCATCAGGCTGCAGTCTCCATGTCACTGTTGTGATCTTCTCTATCCCATGATCCTTCAGTTTCAGCTTTATCTGAAGAACACAAACCTGTATTACTGAATTCTGATGATGTTGAGTTATTATATGAACATGAGTCAGAACCAGAGGACGAATTCACTATCAAAATGTATTTACTGTCCTCTAAATGAATAAATGTAAATAAGAGAAGTGTTGAAAACAGCGATCATTGTGTCTATAAAGCTTCTAAAAATAAAGACACAAAAGTTCACTAGAATAAAGTTGAATACTCACACACTGTAAGATGTTCTCCATCACTGAAGGATCATTTACATTCACACCAGATTTCATCTCCAATCTAACAATCTGATTTTTGACACTGATGTAAATGATGTCTCTGATGAGGCATATTTACTCTTTAATAGTAAATAAATAAATGGTAACTAAGTTGGATGTTACACAGTTAATGCTTCCCAGGGGCACCTTGACTGTATATAAGACTGATGTCAAACATTTGACGTCTACTTGACCTCAACACACTGATGTCCTTTTGACTATTAAACAGTAACACAGCATCCGCTGAAGAGAATACGGTGTATAAAGCTAGATCTAAAAATTAAAGGTTACCCAGAGAGCAGAAAAAAACATTGAATTAATGTTAAAAGTTGTTCTGTCAATGTTAATGACATTTTTGTTATTTAATAAAATAACAATTATTGTGATCAGTGTTTGCTTGAGTTGGGATCTTGAGTCTTGTTCTGTGATTAAATCATTTCTCTTTCAATACTTGCAATAGTATTTGGGATAAGAACACTTTTGGACATCAAAATTAAACTCAAGCTCTAGTATTAAACAGTATTTTCACATTATTAACACAACACACTCAAAATTATTTATGTAATTTCAAAGTGATTTTATCAAATATACATTGAGGCACATGGATTGCCAAAAATCTTGAAATGAAAAAGTACAATTCTTTGAAAATAAGTTTGTTCGACATCAATTTGAAGACTTTTCAACTTCAAGGTGCTCACTTATGGTGTCAGATTTATATCACCAGGGGCCTCATTTATAAAATGTGTGTACGCAAAAATACACGTCAACGTTCATATTTATAAAAACGGTCTTTGATGTGGAAAAGTGCTACAGGAGTCACGTCAGGGTCTGAGCAGACGGACACACTTCTGCTTGTCAGAGTGCTGCTGGTTTTTGGAAGTATACGTCATTCGTGCCACTCGTAAAGGATTTGGAAGTTGACAGGTGCTATCTCATATATCAATGACATAAATGACACATTATTGAAAGGAGAAGATCTGAAACTGTTCAGCTATGCGCAATATCACGATCATTTGTGATTTATAGATTTCACATCTGATAGAGAGGCGTACACATGTTTTCAGTGAGTATGTTTGTTCTATGAATCACACGTATGAACTTTGAGAAATGATCGTATAATAAAATTAAATACAGTTTCTATGCAACATTTTATAAATGAGTCCCCAGGACTTTTGAACATTGACATTGAATTGATAACCCCAAATTTTATTGTTCTTAATTTTTAAATTCTGTAGCTTTTTAAGATTCAAGTCCTGGTGATATAAATGCTACGGTTGACGCTATACCCGCTGGGTTTGATCTCACTCTGTTTGCAGATGAATGAAGGGCTGTTGAGCGTGTTGATCATCTATCACAGCATCAGGACCTACAGCACCACACGATCGCTTCTGACCAGTTATGTCACGTATACTAGACAGACAGTTAATGGAGGACATGGGGACGTTTGTTCCATCTGAACACTTCCATGAGTCTCTGAACAGACTAATCCATGCTCTTGAAAATCCTCACATCATGGTCAGCAGCAGGTCATTCTCAGCTTGAGTGTGAACGGTGCTCAGATATGTGTAGTGTCTGCAGTGACTCTGAGCATCAAGACAAGACATCCAAACACCAGCAATAGACACAAACCTGTCTGCAGTGACTCTGAATTATTTTTACACTTAATTTGTGGATCTATGCTTCCCAGTTCTGGGGTGTATTCCAGAAAGCAGGTTAATTTACCGTCAGCTAAACTCTGAACTCCCGGTTGATGAACACAAACTTGTTTACTCGGGGTCTGTCTGTTCAAAACAGGTTTCGCGGGGTTGGCACGCGCAAGCAAGCAAGAAGTACTATTTTAATATATTTTTTATATATGACATTTTTAATGTCTATCTATGGAAACATACATTGCGTTATACTACTTAATGACAAAAAAGTACATACATTAGAAAAAAATTGGCTCTTTGGTAAAAAGTACACTTTCAAAATATACTTAAATCGCTCTTTTTCCGCGCACTAAATTTATATTTGTATTCTAAAAATTCTGCTTTTGTACTACTGTTTATAAGCCTCCTCAGAGACAAACTCTTAAGTTGAAATCGTTGCTATAGTAACAGTTCCGCTCTATCTAGTAGTAAGTGTTGATGTAGCGGAGCTTTCCTGCTCCGGGAGAAGTTATAGTTCACACTTCCTGTTTATTGATTTATGTGCTTTTAACATACTATGTATGTAGGCATATTTAAAATGTATTTAATTACCACCTGTAACTAAGTGGTAACTAAATACAATTTTATCACATTTCATATTCGTGGTGTCTTAAAACAGGGCCGGCCCAGCCTGTGTTTGTGCCCTAGACAAGATTTTAGATTGGCTGAGTACACTTATCCCACCCAGCAAAAAGTCGTCGAAAAGACGTCGAAAAGACGTCAGTGCAAGACGTCCAAACAACGTCCAAATGTGGTCGAAAAGTGAAAGGTGAAACGACGTCTTTTTCGCGTCGTTGATAAGACGTCTTTTTCCGGTCTTTGAGATGACGTCTTTTTCGGGATGTTGAATGACGTCTATAAAAAGTTTTATCTTTTTCCAAAACTTGAATTTAACTTAATTTTAAGCATAAAACCATTCTTTATGTATTCAATATTATATTATATATCTCAAAATAAGACAACTGACTAAAAGTACAACAAAACATTTATTGTCAGTTACATAACATACATTTGAACATTTGAATAACATTCAAATGGACATTCAACATTTGATCGAAACATTTGAATAACAAAATGTAATAAGAACACTTTGGTTTGCACGGTGCCCGGTACCGCCAGATCGCCCAGGGGCATGTGTGGTCTCGCATGGCTTTGCCTGTGATGTGGTCGGTGGCCTTGCTGTTTCACATTTTGACTGCATCTGCAATGACAAAGAAAAACACATTTGTTCTCAGTTTGTTACTCAAAAGGAATAATTAATTTGTTGTAAAGATGGTTTAGTTCGCATATAGCCTATATGAAATGCCTCGTTGAGGAATATAGATTTACGGCGCCTTTCGTACAATCACATTGGACCCGGAAAAGGTATTTTACATTACGACAGCGGCCTTTAACATTATACGGTTCAGATGTAAACAGCACATAAGAGACAGGAAACCAAGTGTGAGCAGTTAATGCAGTACATCTAACGGAAAAGACAGTCCGAAAAATGTCGTGTGAAAGCGTGAAAGAAACTGTCCCCTCAGACTGTCATGTGTCCTTATTCGATGATTATTACTATGATATTTATTAATTTCTTCATAATATGTAATTTTCTTTTGTTGTGAGCAGATGCTTTAGGGTGAGTTTAAACAAAACGGTTAAGTAAAAAGCTTTTACCTCAGAAAAACGGCTGTAGTGTGGTTCACTCAGCGAGTAGGGTGCACTGCGCGTGACGGTCACAGACCACAGTTTATATTCCAGGTTTCGCGGGGTTGGCACGCGCAAGCAAGCAAGAAGTACTATTTTAATATATTTTTTATATATGACATTTTTAATTTCTATCTATGGAAACATACCTTGCGTTATACTACTTAATGACAAAAAAGTACATACATTAGAAAAAAATTGGCTCTTTGGTAAAAAGTACACTTTCAAAATATACTTAAATTGCTCTTTTTCCGCGCACTAAATTTATATTTGTATTCTAAAAGTTCTGCTTTAGTACTACTGTTTATAAGCCTCCTCAGAGACAAACTCTTAAGTTGAAATCGTTGCTATAGTAACAGTTCCGCTCTGTCTAGTAGTAAGTGTTGATGTAGCGGAGCTTTCCTGCTCCGGGAGAAGTTATAGTTCACACTTCCTGTTTATTGATTTATGTGCTTTTAACATACTATGTATGTAGGCATATTTAAAATGTATTTAATTACCACCTGTAACTAAGTGGTAACTAAATAAAATTTTATCACATTTCATATTCGTGGTGTCTTAAAACAGGGCCGGCCCAGCCTGTGTTTGTGCCCTAGACAAGATTTTAGATTGGCTGAGTACACTTATGTTTTTAAGATTATCTCAAGTAGTAGGCTAATAGATCTAATACAAATTGTGTAATTACTAAAAAGTATAAAATTTGTGTACAAAAGGAGAGCACTATAAGTACATAATGTAAGTGTACTTTTTATCATCTGACTAGGGTAGATATAATTTGAATTAATACATTTTAGATTATGTATTTTTTAACATTCAGTAAATTATGTTTAGTTTTTATCACACACATTTCTTGAAAAATATTGTGGTATCGTAAATGGACTCAATGAGTCCTTTGCCCGGTTGTATAATTGTCTTATGTTCATTTTATAGATATGACCTGAAATAAAAATTGATTTCCTTAAACGAAAACATTTATAATTATTAAATACGAGATTAAAAATCTTACCTGTTTCCCTTTTTTTCAATGAGATGTGCAGTGAAGAACCTTCTCATCCAATGATCTTTTTCTTCGATGGCATCAAAATTTCCCTGTCGCAGAATGAAGGCATTGGTTTTGAAATTTGAAATGAACTTTGTTTAAGATCAAGTTTTCATTTTCTCAAATCCACTGCAATCGTGGCTATGTCAAAAACCTTATTCAAAATATCTCCCTTTGTGTTCAGCAGAACAAATACATTAACACAGGTTTGGGACAATTAGTAAATTATGACAGAATCATAATTTTTGGATAAACTATTCTGAATTTGCCTCAAAGAAGCTAATTTTGTAGTTTCATCTAAACCCAGTTTATTGTAGAGTTCCATTAATGTGCAGCAACTGAAAATTCAGGAGTTTGCTTTTGGATGAGAAAAGATCATTTTTGTGCTTTGGTCAACGACTTTGTCAATATTGATTGACAATGATGATCAGGTATAACATTAATGCTTGTTTTTGGCGCTGTAAAAAAACTGTAATTTTGTAAAACAAAAACCGGAAAAAAACTAATGCACTCTTTAAATTGCGGAGAACGGTTGCGTGATAAGTAAGGGAAACTCTCACGAATGCAACATTATGAGCAACTATTAACAACAAATCGACCAACCTTAAGAAACGGCTGAAAGGTATGTGCATCATGAAGAAGCGGGGAAAACCCTTTATGAAAATAAATTAGCAGCCGTTTTTATCAAGAAACTACTGCAATGTGATTTTCTTTTCATGTCAATGTGAACGGATTTAACAACGGCCAATTTTCAAAGATTTATTTTGGACTAAAGTTGGACGAATTTTCGATGTCGATTTTTGGGCTAATTTCGACCACATTTCGACGGACCAAAAAAAGACCAGATTTCGACGTCGATTTTTGGACTAATTTCGACCCAATTTCGACGGACCAAAAAAAGACCAGATTTCGACGTCGATTTTTGGACTAATTTCGACCCAATTTCGACGGACCAAAAAAAGACCAGATTTCGACGTCGATTTTTGGGCTAAAAGACGGCCAGGACGGGCCGACTTGATTTAGCCCAGAAAAAGACGTCCAAATGACGTCTAGTGCTGGGTGGGATGTTTTTAAGATTATCTGAAGTAGTAGGCTAATAGATTTAATACAAATTGTGTAATTACGAAAAAGTATAAAATTTGTGTACAAAAGGAGAGCACTATAAGTACATAATGTAAGTGAACTTTTTATCATCTGACTAGGCTAGATATAATTTTAATTAATACATTTTAGATTATGTATTTTTTAACATTCAGTAAATAATGTTTAGTTTTTATCACACACATTTCTTGAAAAATATTGTGGTATCGTAAATGGACTCAGTGAGTCCTTTGCCCGGTTGTATAATTGTCTTATGTTCATTTTATAGATATGACCTGAAATAAAAATTGATTTCCTTAAGTAAACGAAAACATTTATAATTATTAAATATGAGATTAAAAATCTTACCTGTTTCCCTTTTTTTCAATGAGATGTGCAGTGAAGAACCTTCTCATCCAATGATCTTTTTCTTCGATGGCATCAAAATTTCCTTGTCGCAGAATGAAGGCGTTTTGAAATTTGAAATGAACTTTGTTTAAGATCAAGTTTTCATTTTCTCAAATCCACTGCAATCGTGGCCATGTCAAAAACCTTATTCAAAATATCTCCCTTTGTGTTCAGCAGAACAAATACATTAACACAGGTTTGGGACAATTAGTAAATTATGACAGAATCATAATTTTTGGATTAACTATTCTGAATTTCCCTTAAAGAAGCTAATTTTGTAGTTTCATCTAAACATAGAACCCAGTTTATTGTAGAGTTCCATTAATGTGCAGCAACTTAAAATTCAGGAGTTTGCTTTTGGATGAGAAAAGATCATTTTTGTGCTTTGGTCAACGACTTTGTCAATATTGATTGACAATGATGATCAGGTATAACATTAATGCTTGTTTTTGGCGCTGTAAAAAAAACTGTAATTTTGTAAAACAAAAACCGGAAAAAAACTAATGCACTCTTTTAATTGAGGAGAACGGTTGCGTGATAAGTAAGGGAAACTCTCACGAATGCAACATTATGAGCAACTATTAACAACAAATCGACCAACCTTAAGAAATGTCTGAAAGGTATGTGCATCATGAAGAAGCGGGGAAAACCCTTTATAAAAATAAATTAGCAGCCGTTTTTATCAAGAAACTACTGCAATGTGATTTTCTTTTCATGTCAATGTGAACGGATTTAACAACGGCCAATTTTCAACGATTTTTTTTGGACTAAAGTTGGACGAAATTTAGACGGACGAAAAAGACAAATTTTCGATGTCGATCTTTGGGCTAATTTCGACGGACCAAAAAAAGACCAGATGCCGAGGTCGATTTTTGGGCTAATTTCGACCACATTTCGAAGGACCAAAAAAAGACCAGATTTCGACGTCGATTTTTGGACTAATTTCGACCCAATTTCGACGGACCAAAAAAAGACCAGATGCCGAGGTCGATTTTTGGGCTAATTTCGACCACATTTCGAAGGACCAAAAAAAGACCAGATTTCGACGTCGATTTTTGGACTAATTTCGACCCAATTTCGACGGACCAAAAAAAGACCAGATGCCGAGGTCGATTTTTGGGCTAATTTCGACCACATTTCGAAGGACCAAAAAAAGACCAGATTTCGACGTCGATTTTTGGACTAATTTCGACCCAATTTCGACGGACCAAAAAAAGACCAGATTTCGACGTCGATTTTTGGACTAATTTCGACCCAATTTCGACGGACCAAAAAAAGACCAGATTTCGACGTCGATTTTTGGGCTAAAAGACGGTCAGGACGGGCCGACTTGATTTAGCCCAGAAAAAGACGTCCAAATGACGTCTAGTGCTGGGTGGGGTGGATCTGAGACATTTTTCGTTTGTGAGTGTAGCCTACCCAACATGCAGAGAAATACAAGGGAAATCACCCACAGTTTAATGAAGGTTTAATTCTGTCATTTCTAGACACATGTGCTGGAAAAACGTGTTGACAATGTTAAAAACTATCTATCTGGTATAAACACAGGGATCTCAAGTGTCACGCTCTCATTTCGGTCTTTTGTCACGCACTCCCACCACACACTGTATTTCTCACGCAGAAAAACTATTTATAATACATTTAATATGCCGCAGCGCCCAAAAGTGATCTGGTCGCGTCGCTCTCACTATGGAAACTGGCAGGAATCAAGCGCGTCTCCCCTGGAGTTTTAATCGAGCCTGCCACTTATCAGCCAATCAAAAAAAAGAAATAGGCTACACAATAGCCAATCAGAAAATAGCACTATTGTATCTGGGTAAGATTTAACGCAACAACCAATGAAAATAAAGCATCCTGGAATTGTGTCTTTTTTCAAAGGTGACTGGCTTGAACCAATTTGGGAGGCTATCAAAGATCACACACACACACAAATTCTATACATGGAAATTGAATAAACACTTTGTATTTGCTTAAATTGTCATTATCATGTGTCAGATATTTTCTTCCCGGGGGGGGGGGGGGGGGGGTGTTGTCAGCCCTGTAAACATGATGTGTTGAATGCGTAACCGGAAAGAAGCACACCAGCGTCGCAGGTAAAGTCTTTATGAACTATGAATTATTAAAGCGTGATTAACGGAAATTGTAAGTTTAAATAGGCTACTAACGTACATAGTAAATTATGTTCATTTGTTAATAAAACGTTTGGTTGTTCAGCATTTCTCAGTCTCAGGTTTTTATTTTTTTTAAATGCATTTTTGAGATTATACAACAGTCTGAAATATAAAAGGAAACCGCCATTAAAGCACTGGTATCTTACAACAAAAGAGTTCCAGGGGGAGGGGGGATGTCCCCACCAAAGCTGAGACCAAACCTACGCCCATGTCTAAACATAACACCGAACAAAAACGGGAAAGCAGTTTTAAAAGCTTTGTTCTTCAGTAATACTTTTGTGCACTTTGTTTTTTTTAAAGCTGGAGAAGTAGTACTAGGATAGGGAGACATTATTTTGTTATATATCAGTTTTCTGTTCTGTTAATCTGTTATTGTTACTATTTTCCAGTAATAATTTGGTGCAAAGTTCATGCTTGCAAATTCTATTACAGGAATAAATGAATGAATAAATATATTTATTTGGTTTAACTTATGTCCCATTTTAACAGCTACATGATTACAGCCTATAGGCACATTAAGAGCACAAATCACAAACTATCTTAGTGGTCATGAAAATGTTTTAAGATTTAGCAAATTAATGATGAATTCATCTGATAAATGATGACATTACATCCACAGGAAAGTAAATGTAAATTCTAAATGTATTGATATCGGTATCGGCAATACTGGCCCTGTATTTACTTTAATTGTACAGCATTGCAATCCACTACTAAGAATCACACATGTTGAATCCGTGTATGAATCTCAACAATGGTGACAATCAACAACAGAAAACTTCATAATGCAATGCATGCTGGGTAACATCATGGTAGAAAACTTATCCATGAATACCAGCCTGCGTTGTAGTTGATCTGTTAATCTGAATTAGTCTGTTGATTGTCACCACTGTTGAGATTCAGACACATATTGTTGATGTCTGTGTGTGTCTGATCACTGTAGATTGCAGTTTTATTTTCTTCAAGGTTTCACACGTCTCCTCAAACTGTGGTTCTCATACAACTAGTATGTGATGTGAAACAACAGAAATGCATAACTACAATACAATTTCAAATGTTAAATATGCCTCCATGATTGATAAAGATGGTATACATCTCATCCTATGTGCAATTATAAATAGTTGTATGTATTATTGTTGTTTATTTATCATTGGTGGATGTGACGGGCAGCTCAAACACTGAGCGGGAGGAAACAGACGCTTGTGAGTCTCTGACTCTCTCTCTTCCGATGAGCTGCGTGTAAATAAAGTTTCTTATGTATTTCTGCACTTGAAGCGTTGTTTAAAGCTGTTGTTATTGCTGTAAAGTGCTCATTCAACATCTGTCTGCATCTACTCGAGGTTAAATCAATGAAGCGTGCGTTGAGAGGATTTTGGAAACGCAACATTAACAAAAGCCGCTGCAGTAAAGTGTAATTCTGTTGTTTATATACATCAGTTCTCTTAAAGTATTTGTGTATTTATTTATCTTCTGTGTTAAATATTCTTTACACATTGTTTGTCTTCAATATAAGTTCGTAGGCTTTCTGGAAGTCCTCACAAAGTTAATAAATCCCCCATAAGAGTTTACAGAGCCGTGTTTACTGTGCACTACTGAAAAGTATTTGTGTTACTGTGGATAACTTGAAAATATGGAAAAACTTGATTTAGTTTGAGACCAGCTGGTAATTAAAGTGTTTGTATTATTAATAATAATTCATCTCTTCATGTGATTTTCTATGGCAGTCATGATGTGGTCCTTAGAGCTAATTTTATTAAAGGTGGTACATGATCTGAAAAGTTTGATAACCTCTGCAATAGAGGGTATAAAAGTGACGTCACTTTCCCCATGTGACCGTGCCAGAACACGCCCCCTTGAGAGGCAAAACACTCTGCAATAGCTGCTTACAATATAAGGTCACAGCCTTTGAATTGGGACACAGCTATTGAGTCCTGACAATGAGTGAATGAGGAACAGTTTGTGTGTCATCATAGTATGTTGAAGTGTGCGGTGAGGTCTGGTGCTGGGGGCGTGGCTAACAGAGCATCTGAGTCCGTGACAGAGATCATTATCAGACATTTTATTCAGGTATAATGCAATATCAAAACATGTTTAAGCCAGAATTAACAGATATAAATCAACACACAATTTAACTACGTTACACAAATGCAATAACACACATGCAGTTACACAAACCGTCAGACTCTGTTGGCATATTTAAAGTAAAAGTTCACGAAAAAATGAAAATTCTGTCATCATTTACTCACCCTCAAGATGTTTCAAATCTATGTAAAATACTTTGTTCTGCTGAACACAAAGAAAGAATTTGGAAGAATGTGTTTAACCAAACACAAGATTACTATAGTCAGTGGTGACCCAGAACTGTTTACTTCTCCACATTCTTCAAAATATCTTCTTTTGTGTACAAAGGAAAAATATACAGGTTACTGAAGGTGAGTAAATGATGACAGATGTTTCATTTGTCACATTAATAGTGAAAAGAAGATATTACGGACAGTCGATGTTTAATGGTTAGAGAGTCGGACTTGTGACCAGAAGGTTGCCGGTTCAATTCTTAGGGCCGGCGGCTAACAACTGAGGTGCCCTTGAGATTTTATTCCTAAACTGCTGACATCACTGTGTCTTCTGGATGACTCCTTCTTCTGTTTTCTGAGAAGGCAAAAGTCAATAAAAGTGATGAAGTTCTGCTGTTTGTTTTCTGGATTGTTTCAGGTGAATGAGAATGATGATGATGATGATGATGAAAACTCATGCACTCTTCCTGCACAGATGATCTGAAGAAGAATGACAGTAGGAGCAGCAAACACTGACACCTCAACAATCACTAGAATCACTAGAAGACACAAGAACACCATTAAATCCATCAAACTCTCAAACACTACACATGAGAAACAAACACAAGATGAGTTCAGTGAGAGTTTCACTCATGTACTTATGTAACAGGACACATGGATCGCAATCAACACTTCATACCTCTTATTATTATTGATGTTGTAGTTGATGCTGTAAAAAACAAAGTTTAGTTGAGATGAGTCATAATGTGGAAACACACACACACACACACACACACACACACACACACAGAAGATGATGAATGTTCAGAGACATCATACTGTAGAACATCACAATCATATTTCATGTTTATGTCATTTCTTCATCATCAGTACAGACTTTAATGACTGAAGTCACTTTGAGTTCAGGATACTCCTGTCAGAGTGATGTCTTACCTGTAAATCTGACAGTATATGTGACTGAGGTCTTGATGTCATTCTTGTGTTTGAGCACACATCTCAACTCTGTGTTGTCGTCTTCATTCACGAGTGTTGTAGTCAGAGAGATGAGACAGAGTTTATCTGATCTAATCTGATATCTGGAGTCTGTCTGTAGATCAACATCAGTCTGATTCATCCACACCAGCTGAAATCCATCATAACTTAACACATAATCACAGTCATATGAAAACAGCTGACAGGAGAGAGTGACAGATGTGTTTGCTCTTATCTCAGTCTGTGATGATGATGATGATGAAGACACTGAAACACAAATCACACAACACACTCTCAGTACTCATGAGTTTCAGTGAAAACACAAGAGATAAAGAGAACTGTGATCTGAAGTTAAACATGTGTTCATATAAATGAAGGGAAACACTGACCATGAAGAACATGTAGTAAAACATCTGAATCAGGTCCATGTCGACTTCCATTCACATATTGTCTGCAGATGTAAAGTCCACCATCATGTTGTGTTGTTTTATAGATGTTGAGAGAGCAGTTAGATGTCAGACTCAGTCTCTCAGATCTCTCTGTGTTATTCTGATTTATTCCTCCAGTAAACACTTCTACTGCAGATGATGTTGTATAATTACTGTACATCCATGTACTTGAGGAGCATTGATGAAGAACATCATTACAGGACAGAGACACACTTTCACCAGAACTGATGAACACATCAGTCACTTCTGCTCCACTCACACCTGAAACAGCAGATAACATCCTTGCATATTAATACATCACTGTGGCAAGGGGGGAGTGGTTTAGTGACGTCTGCACCGGGTAGGAGAGACACAGGAAAGACAGTAATCAAGTAGGTTGATTGCAGATTGAAAACACTTGCGTCTCATTACAGTGATTGGTGAGGAGACAGCTGAAAGGCTTGGAGGATTCAGAGGAGTTCGAGACCCAGATAGCAAATTTTTGTGGCCCAGATCTGGCCCACACCTTACTCCCCATACTTTACTCATCTGGCCCACATACCGCGTGGAATGATGGCACTTGTGCGGTCCGCTCCTGTTTGCCAGATGTTGGCCACAGGCATGCCAAAGCTATGCCACATGTATAACATCAGAACAAATAAAGCAGAGCTGACCCAAATATAAACAACAGTTCATTTCAATTCTGGCTCAGATTTATCCCAAAACCAACACCCTTCTGTGCTCCTGTTTGACAGAATTTGTTTTGAGTTTCATTATTATTATAGTGATGATTGAGTTATTAGTGATGAACATCTGCTTTTTTAAATAAAAACATATTTACCCAGAGAAAAACAAAAACTACAACCTGAAATAGAACCCAGCTAACAAAAGTTTGTTATAAGAACGTTCCTTTTAAAATATTCAAAATGTCTGTTTTTTGTTTTAAGATCATTCCCAGCTGACAAAAGTCACCATCATGGTGATCAGTGTTTCCTTCGGTTGGACTCGTGACCCTTGATATTTACTCTTGTACATATATGTTCTTTTAAAGTGCATTTGTAATAGATATTGAAGTGGTGCTCTCATCAACGGTGTTGTTTGGTGGTCAGTTAGATATCTACCATGTTTACATTTGAATAAATTGCTGTGCTGCTGGTCCTGAAAGTACAATAAAACATCTGAGAATTTGATTATATCTTTAAGTACACAAAGAATCTTTAAAATAAATTAACTCAGAATTTAGACACACAGACATTAATAATCAGTTTATGAACCTCAACAATGGCACAAATATCATTTATAATTCTAATTATGCATTGTGGTTGATTCGATTATCTGAGTTAGTTGGTTGTTTCCCACCATTGCTGAGATTCATACATTGATTCTTGATGTCTGTGTGATTCTAAAATGTTGTTTGATAACAATACATCAGTTTATCACAAATCTTTCTAGATATCTAAATACAATCAAATTTCCTGATCTTACAATGTTCATTCAGGATCTACAGCAAAGCACCCAATCTAAACGAGACTATTTTAAATCATTACATTTACATTTACATTTAGTCATTTAGCAGACGCTTTTATCCAAAGCGACTTACAAGTGGGGTAGGTAATGGAAGCAATTAGGACAGCATCAGTACAACAAAAGCATAAGTGCAATCAAAAAGAAGGTTCATATAGCCTAATACAGTATACAGAATCATTCATATATTTTTTTTTTTAGAGTAGAGTAGAGAAGAAAAGAGTAGAGAAGAAAGTTGAGTCAGATCAGATCAGTCAGATGTTGGCGGAAGAGATGTGTTTTCAGGCGTTTCTTAGAGATGGCTACAGAATCTGCAGATCTTGTAGCAGCAGGCAGATCATTCCACATAGGTTTAACAGACCCGGAGAAGGTGCGCGAGAGAGATTTTTTTCCTTTATGGGATGGCACCACAAGACGCCGTTCGTTTGCAGAGCGTAGGGATCTGGCGGGTACATATGTCTGCATTAGTGAGTGAAGATAAGGTGGTGCCAAACCAGTGGTGTTCTTGTAGGCCAGGAGCAGAGTCTTGAATTTAATGCGAGCGACTATAGGGAGCCAATGTAGCTTAATGAGTAGAGGAGTGACATGTGCCCTCTTCGGTTCATTAAAGATAACTCTTGCCGCAGCATTCTGGATCATCTGTAGAGGTTTGGTTGTGCAAGCTGGAAGTCCTCCCAGTAGTGCATTGCAGTAGTCCAGTCTGGACAGGACCAGAGCCTGTACTAGGACTTGCGTAGCATGCTCTGATAGGAAGGGTCTAATTTTCCTGATATTGTAGAGGATGAATCTACAGGACCGGGCGGTGCTGGCAACTTGATCTGTGAAGTTGAGCTGATCATCGATCACCACTCCCAGGTTTCTTGCCTTTCTGGAAGGTGTGATGGTTGATGAGCCCAGTTGAATGGAAAGGTTGTGAGAAGTCTTTATATCAGCCGGGATTACAAGCAGTTCTGTTTTTGAAAGGTTCAGTTGCAGGTGATGGCCGTTCATCCAGAGTGAGATGTCGGCTAGGCAAGCTGAGATGCGTGCAGAGACAGTCGGATCGTCAGGGTGAAAAGACAGGTAGAGTTGTGTATCATCCGGATAGCAGTGATAGGAAAAGGCATGTTTCCTAATGACAGAGCCAAGGGATGTCATGTATACCGAGAATACCAACGGACCAAGCACTGAGCCCTGAGGAACACCTGTGTCGAGATGTTGGGACTCAGACACCTCACCCCTCCAAGATACACTAAATGACCTACCTGAGAGGTAAGACCTGAACCATTGCACAATTCCGGAGAACCCCAAAGCCTTGAGAGTGGACAGGAGGATATGATGGTTAACAGTGTCGAAGGCGGCAGATAGATCCAGTAGGATGAGAACAGATGAGTTCGAGGAAGCTCTTTCTAGTCTCAGGGCTTCAATAACAGAGAGCAGCGCAGTCTCAGTGGAATGACCATTCTTGAACCCAGACTGGTTGCTGTCCAGGAGGTTGTTCTGGGTGAGGAAAGATGAGAGCTGGTTACAAACAACACGTTCTAGAGTTTTAGCAGCGAAGGGGAGTAGGGATACCGGTCTGTAGTTTTCTAACAGTGCAGGATTAAGAGTAGGCTACTTTAGTAGTGGGGTAATACGGGCCTCTTTGAAGAGTGTAGGAAATGTGCCAGTGGTGAGAGACGAGTTGATAATGTGAGTGAGAGAAGGAACAACGGATGGAGAGATGGCCTGGAGGAGATGTGTGGGGATGGGATCTAGAGGGCAGGTAGTCGGATGGTTAGAAGAAATTACCTTGGAAACTTCCTCTTCAGATAGGAGAGAGAACAAGGGGAACAAGAATGTGTCTGGGGATTGACTGTGATCAAAAGACGGTGGCGCAGAGAATTGATTGCTGATGGTGCTCGTTTTCTTTACAAAAAACGACGCAAAGCCGTCAGCTGTTAAGTCTGATGGAGGTGAGGGGTTAGGCGGGCAAAGGAGAGCAGAAAAGGTTTTAAAGAGAGTACAAGGGTCAGGAGAGTGTTGATTTTAGTGTGGTAGTATTGGGTTTTCGCAGAGGAGACATCCGCTGAGAAGGAAGAGAGAATAGACTGGTAGAGAGAGAGGTCAGTGGGTTCTTTTGATTTGTGCCACTTTCTCTCAGCAGATGTGAGAGAGACGCAATGCTCACGGAGAACATCGGATAACCAGGGGGCAGAAGGAGATGCACGAGATGGTCTAGATCTAAGAGGGCATAAGATGTCTAAGCAGGAGGTTAGTGTGGAGCAAAGGGTGTGGGTGGCAGTGTTAGCATCAAGGAGAGAGAACTGTTCAGGGGGTGGGAGAGTAGCAGAGATCGCAGAGGATAAGCGGGAGGGAGAGAGTGATCGTAGGTTGCGTCGGAATGTGACCAGTGTGGATGCATGTGTTGTGTATGGAGAAGTTAAGTCGAGATCAAGAGTGATGAGGAAATGATCCGACGTGTGGAGTGGGGTGACCTGGGAGTGATGGGTGAAGCAATAGCGTGTGTAGATGAGATCGAGTTGATTACCAGATTTATGGGTTGCTGAAGTGGGGACTCACTTGAGGTCAAATGACTCAGTCAGGTTGTTGAAGTCAGCAGCCTGTGGTTTTTCTAGGTGGATGTTGAAGTCTCCAAGTACCACCAGAGGAGTACCATCCTCTGGGAATGATGACAGAAGTGTATCCAATTCCTCCAAGAAGAGTCCAAGGTGCCCTGGGGGGCGATAGATAACTACAACATGCGTTTTAACAGGGTGAATGACAGTGACAGCATGAAACTCAAAGGCGGTGTTGTTGCATGAGGGTGCCAGCTGTTTAAATTTCCAGTCATTAGGAATAAGAAGACCGGTTCCTCCGCCCCTCCCTGATATGCGTGGGCTGTGGGAGAAAGTGTAGTTTTTAGAGAGGGCAGCCGGTGTGGCAGTGTCCTCTGGATTGATCCAGGTTTCAGTAAGTGCTAAAAGAGAAAGACCAGAATGTTTTGCCATCAATATATAACATCACATCACAAATCAATATATAACATCACAGTGGATTCACCAATACCATTTGGTTAGGTGCACATTTACTCTGCCATGACAAGAGCATTTTATAAACACCCACTTTCAGCAGATCAAACTAATTTTGCTCAGGGGTCAAGAGCCCAACCCAAGGAAACACTGATTATCATGATGGTGACATTCTTAAAACATTAAAATGTTTTTTTTATATATTCAAACATCTGAAAAACCTCTAAGGAACGTTCTTATAACAAATTTTTGTTACCTGGGTTGTTTATCAGGCTGTATTTCAGTTTGTAGTTGTTATGTTTCCCTGGGTAAATATTTTTTTGTAGTTTTTGTTTAACTTCTCTGCAGTGATGCTGATGTTCATCACTAATGACTCAATCATCACTATAATAATAATGAAACTCAATATAAATTCTGTCAAACTGGAGCAGAGAAAGGTGTTGGTTTTTTGGATAAATCTGGGCCAGAATTGAAATGAACTGTTGTTTATATTTGGTTCAGCTCTGCTTTATTTGTTTTAATGGTTGACATGTGGCATAGCTTTGGCATGCTTGTGGCCCAAATCTGGCAAACAGGAGCGGACCGCACAAGTGCCTTCATTCCACGCGGTATGTGGGCCAGATGAGTAAAGTATGGGGAGTAAGGTGTGGGCCAGATTTGGGCCGCAAAAATTAGCTATCTGGGGAGAGATCGACTGGGAGATGCAGGCAGTACGGGAAGCAGTACGGTACGGGAAGCAGTACGGAAAGCTGAAAAAATCGTACGGACAGAGATCCGGAAAAGCCGTGTTGATTTATGCTCTGGAAAGTTATATTGATTGAAGATTGTTAAGCGCAGTGGCGCTACATTTTTGTTTTGAGAATAAAACAGTTCTCTCATCTCCCAGTCAAAGCCGACCCCGCCTCCTTTCTTCTCCCTATCTTGAACCTTTTTACAATCACTATATATTCAAACAATTTAATATTTATCTCTTAATGACAGATAGATTTGTATTATTTTTACATCACATGAATCAGATTTCACAGAAGATAATGTGATCTATTTCCTCTATCATTCACTCTTGACATCAGACTTTTGAATGTGGAGGAAGTTCTCAAACATTTTCTTTAATGCAAAATATACAGATAAATATTATTTTATCTTGTTCTTTGATGAACATTAGTGACATGAGTCACAGCAGCAGGTTTAATAACGCGGCCCCTTTAAGAGCTCAAAGACGCAGATGCAAGTCTCAGGACGCAGTTCTGACCGTCACCGCACTCCCGTTTTCACAACTCTTTGCATTCATTTAGGATTTTATTTTACACTTTGAAGACTGTACTAAAGAAAATGTTAGACAACACAGGCTTTTTGACATAATCTTGTGTGGTTTTATAAATTAAAGCACGAAAGAGAAGTTTACACAGATGTGCTGTCTGACAGAGATTCACAGACGCAGCCTTTAGCCCGTTACTGTTCACACCAGACTGGACCTCTCGTTGCGTTCTGCTGCGTCTCACAGTTTAGAAGCTCTCTATCTACATTGAATATGTCAAAGCAACTGTTTCAAATCACACTTACACTGTAAAAAATTCCCGTGAAGTTTACGGTAAAATTCTGTTGTTTTCACACAAAAAACCTGTTATCAGAAAGCATCCGTAAAAAATACGGAAAAACACTGTAAAATTGTCTGTAAAATTAACAGCAAAAATCCATGTTTTTTACGGAAAAACCTGCTTGTGAAATTAACAGTGAAATTCTGTAGTTTTCACAGAGAAAACTGTTGTCAAAAACGTCAGTAAAAATACGGAAAACATTGTCAAATTCTCTGGGAATTGAACAGTGAAATTCCATAGTTTTCACAAGAAGTTTTTTTTAACTCCACAAACACTTTTATCACCTTCACTTACTGACACCACTGTCACTTTATTTCTGTTGCACGTCTACAAAAGTTCTAATTGAGAATTAACACAAGTTTACATGTTGATGGTTTTGTTGAGTCACCATTATGGTGATGAGTGTTTGCTTTAGTTGTGGTCTTGACCCTTTGCTTTCCATGCGAAGAAGTCTTTCCCCAGTTTTGATATCTGTGTGTTGAAACATAGACCGAAACAGGTGGGTAAAAGCTCAGACAAAGCTAACTATTAACTTCTTTAGGTTGGAGAGTAAATACACGGTTAAGAGTTTAGGTAGTGCTTTAAAGTTATTTTATCATCATTTATGATACTGTATGAAATTAAATAATATACTGAAAGTCTTTGACAGCACATGTGACACATAATAAATGTTCTAGCAGACATCAAGAAAATAACAGTTTGTCTCAACAATGGTGACAACAGAAAAAACCTCTATAGAGAAACGCAATGCATTCTGGGTATCATCAAAGCACAAAACTCATCAATGACTCCCAGCATGCATTGCGGCTGTAAGATATTCAATTGTTAGTCACCACTGTTGAGATTCATACACTGGTTCTTGATGTTTGAGTCAAAGACCAAATGCAAATCTTTTGACGGTTCAAAAATTCAACTTTTATATAGATTATTTCTGGAAAAGTGAATTTTAAATGTAAATTCATTTAGACGTTTGAAACAAACAAAAAAAGTAATTAAACAACATCGTAGAATTAGCTTTTGAAAAAAGCGAATCACATTTTCACTTGTTGTCATTTGCTACAAAACTATGTTTTATATAAAACAATGTCATAGCAGCCCAAAGAAAAATTGAAATTTATATATGACGGCTGAAAGAGGCCAACTAAAGCAAACACTGATCACTAAAATGGTGACTTTGAATATACCAATAAAGCATCAAGTCATGGCTGTTATGCTGCAGTCCCTGTGAAGCAGAAGTGATGATCGTCTTCAGTATTCTGACGTATTTACAAGATGAATAGTAGGTGTGGCTCATGTTTTCTACTGTGAATTGATTGGATGAATAAAAACAGGATGTTCCCGTAATTTTACGGTAGCTTGCTGGCAACCACAGCTGCCGGTATTTTTCCGTAAAAACTACGGAATTTGTATTTTCTCTCTTTTTTCTGATATTTAATGTTTTGTGGGTCACCACTATGCTGAAGAGTGGAGTCTGTGTTTAACTCAAGGTCAGGCAATGGCTTGCCGATGTCATGCTGTATGTTGCTTTGTTTAAAAGTGACTTTGATGTTTTAATAACAAATTACAAAGAAGAAAATTAAGTAAATGTAATGTTTTCACTTTTTATGCATTTGGAACAAGTTTCAATTTTATACAAAGAAATGCTGTTAATATAAAAGACTTAAATATATTAAGTTCATACACAGCTTGAAGTTTGTGCCCTGAAGTTTTAAACTGCAAAGCTGTTTACGTTCTTTTCCTTTATTTTTTACGGAATTTTACTGGCAACCACAGCTGCCGGTATTTTTCCGTAAAATTTACGGAACATTTTTTACAGTGTACGTGGTTTAAAAGCCTGAACATAAATAAGAGCCTGAATACATAATGTAACGCTTGACAAAGGAAGTCAAAACAAACAGATGCTGTGTTAATTGCGTTAAATATTTTTCACAAGTTAATTTGAAAAAAATGTATCGCATGTGTTAACGCATTGACAGCCTGTGAGAATTTGGGTTTTGCCTGTGTCCTAAATATTATGTGAAATGTATTGCAATGATTATTGTACACGAATTATGTCTAATCTTACTTGAGTTTAAGTGCTGTAAAAGGTAACAGAATGTTCAGAACATTGTGCTGCTTTTTGCTAATAATATTAATATACGTCTAAGAAAATCTAAAAATAAGGAGCTAACTCACATGAATAATATCAATATAGTACTGGTGTGTTTCCATGACATAGCTGTCAGTGCAGCCCATTCGCACCAATTGCGTATAAATAACACGCGCTGTGCATAACCGTATTATACGGACGCCAAATTGCGATTTTGCGTGCATAAATACGCCTTTTTTTGCGTGCATATGATACGCCAATTAGCGTGTTTACATATTAAACAGCAATTTTTCTCTCATTATCCTGTCCCCTAACCCAAACCCTAAACCTAATGTTAGCCTCCGTACATATTATAACCTCTACCCAAACCCAAACGCTAAACCTAACCTTATTATTTTAATTATTTCAGTGTTTCCTCTTCATGTACGTTTTAAAATGGCTGCTCTCCACCCAGGTACAAGCAAACATTGGCGTATCATATGCACAAAAAATAGCATAATTATTTGCTTATTTTTAAAGGGGATCCTTCAGACACAAAACCAGCAGTTTGCTGAAGCTGGATTAACGAATTGTTTTTTCTATCATGTACAATATTTAATATCTATTCAATCTTTCCTAAACACCCATTTCTTAGCTGAACTGTAAAACTGTTGTGTTTGTATTCCTTTTCCTATATCTCTGTTTTTAAAAGTTGTCCATTTATAATGTCTCTGTCATAAATATCTGCAGAGTATCATCATTTTCAGACAGATGACAGACTGAGAGCATTAAGATCTTACACTCTAAAAAAAGGCTGGGTTAAAACAACCCAATTTGGGTTATTTTGGTAACCCAACGTTGGGTCAAATATGGACAAACCCAGCGTTGGGTTATTTTAACCCAGCCAGTTGGGTTAAATCTTTGACCCAACATGCTGGGTTGTTTTATTTAAATCAACTTTTGCTTAAAAATTACATTGCTGGTTTAAAACAAACCCGAAATGTTTAAAAATATAATAAGAATTTCACAGAGAATTACTTGAGGCATCAGTAAGAATCAAAAGTTTTATTAAGGATCAAAATGCAAGACAAAAGGAATTCATAAAAACATGCAATATGTTATGCTCAATGAACAATAAAACGGCATATAAAACACTTTGATGAAATGTATGTTTATACATATTTAAAGAATTTATAGAATATTAAAGTGGCACAAGTAAATATAAATAGTTCAACAACTTAACAATTCAAAAAACTGAAAAAGGGACACCGTAACTTTCCACTTCATATAAACTCACAAAACATTTTAAAGAGCGTTAGTTCTTTCGGTTCCAGTACTGCTTAACCTGACACATCCACGGAGCAGTCTTACTGAAGAGGATTCTTTTCCTGGGAGTTTGTAGACAACAGCGTGGTGTTCACTTTTGGAAGTGGATGTCCAGCAGGAGGGTTTCTTTATCAATTTGTTAATCTTTAAAGAGAAAAAGAGACAAGAGACAAGAGAAGAATTTAAGAAAACTGGCCTACCCAGAGCACAATGGATTATAATAAACATATAAAGAATAAATCAAGTTTACCTTTAAGCCTGTTATGAGAACATCCAAGTTTCAGTCGACTTTCTCTTGAATAGAATGATCCATTAATATTTGCTGTTATTCTGCAACCTGTCAGTGAGGGAAAAGAAGAAGAGTGGGATATAGTACAGAAAGTGAAACACAGTCTCAAAAAAATAATATTATAAACTTTAACACAACACTTAAACTAATTCGACAAACTCGGGAATAAGTAGAAGACTAAAAAGACCAACAATTGTTAGTTTCATATACCCAAAATTAATTATATCGCACGGTTAACCACTGACGTTATAAGAGCCAGCGGTTATTCCCTAAGCACTGGCCGAGATAGAGCTGCTCTCAGCGGTGCCACAACTGCTGACAGCCTGAAGCTCAAACCTCCGACAGCAACTTAACAAAGTCTCAATGAGGCGTTATGTTTATATATAAATCACGTATTTGACTTCTTAACATCTAGATTCTGTTCTAAAAGACTCTTAAAACTACGTTCCGTCACGAACATTAGTGGTATTTATAAAAAAAATGTTGGATGTTTGCTTTTGACACGACACGACGCTCTCTCGTGTTGACCTTTTACTAATATAAAGATGCGTAAGTTACTGAACTAAATGACTCACACGGGTCAGAAATTTCAAAGGGAAATGTTGACCAAAAAGGAAGTTTAAATTATTAAAAAGCTGTAAATTAGAACAACGTGGGCATAACGTTACAGACAAACTATCAAAAGCTAACGAAGCTAGATTGTAACGTTACTTTCAAACCTAATGCGAACAGCGGAATTTAGCATACTTTTGCTTTTTTTTGATGTACAGTAATAGTTTTATACATTAAAAACTCGTAAAACATACCTTTTATTCTCCGAATAACAGCTTTTCGAGATGAGGTGGATCAAAATGCCCGCGAAGGTAAAGTTTGTCTGAGGCGTCGAGGAGTGGGAGGGGTTTACTCTCTCAACTGTCACTCAATTGGACCCGACTGGTAACCCAGCGTTTGGGTTACTCATAAAATGACCCAACACTAAGAAAATAACCCAACAAAATGACCCAACAGGCTCAACCCAGCTGTTGGGTTAAACAAATAACCCAGCATTTTTTACAGTGTATCCTTGTGATCCAGTGAGAACAACCCAAAAAACAAGAACTTCCATCTTTTGTGCCCTAGTAATAAGAGGACAAACATTAGCCTGTCATTGACAAGTTTGTCCAAATGTTCCAGACATCATCATTAATCTTTGTTTATTTAAGTATTCGAGGAATGGACTAAATTGTGTTAAACTGCTGTGCAATTTGAGATGGAATGTAATACGTCCTGTGACATAACCTATTCAGTTATTGGTTGTGTCCCTCAAATGAAAATGCAGATGTACACCGAAGGAGTCCTTCTTCCGGCTGCCAAGTATCACGTTTGAGCAGCGCTATACAGAGACTAGAACAACTAAAACATTGACGTACTTGAACACATTATATGCAATAAATGTAACCATTCTTATTTCTTAAGCAATTTTTTTAATGTCTTGCACAACACTGTTCATGACACATGAAGTCTTATGATAAATGTGACATGAGATGAAACTGAACATGTTTGTCAGAATGTCAGTGAGAGTAATGAAATGAAATCTGATGAAATAAATGTGTTGTATAGTTTACCTGTGAATAGTGAAGAGAGAAGGATCAGTCCCAGCAGACATATATCACTCTTCTCAGTCATGTTGTGTTTCTCTTACTGAGTCTCTTCTCATCATCTACTTATAGTTCTTCATGACAACATTTGTAACTCTTCCTGTGTTTCTCATTTCCTCTTTTCTCATCGACTGAGTCATGACACTATTATAGACTAGAACACATTCTGTAGTTTAATGGTGATATTTATAAAATACTTCTGTTGTCTTAAAATAATTGGAAACAGTGCTCAGTTATGACTTTTGTTGTCAGAGACTTTAACAGGACTAACATGATGAAGGTTTTCTACAAATTCATTCAACACAAGACTTTCCTGCCCGAGCAGAGCAGACGCACAGCCTTCATTAAAGCTGATCACACCTCCGTTCTTCTTCTGTCTCCACACACACACAAAAGCAGGACATGAGTGAGGTCATCTTCACACTTCACCAAAGCACAGATCAGCAGATTACCCATGATGCAGCAGACACAGACATTAATAAACACACTAATTCTGTCATGGATTACATCAGTATGTCCACTGCAGTGGTTAAGACAGAGTGTTTGTTTTCACAGTCACATGTCAATTAATACAGTTAAATATGTAATTTATTCATAATTATGCAAAATTCTTCAGTTATGCTTTAATTATGAAGTTATAACACTGGAAAATAATAATTAGTTTGAATTTTTTATTAAAAACATGCAGGATTTAACTTTGTACAGATAACGTCACAGATGAAGCCTAACTGCCAGCACTGTTATCTCTGTGGGAATACTTGACAAAACATACTTGATATAAATTTGACTTTATTTAAAATGTAGAAATGAATAAACACAATGAGGATGTTTAAAACAACTGCAGCTTGGAGATATTATAAGCAGGAACACAATTGGGTATAGGAAGGAAACACGCTAATATAGATCTTTAGAAGGTGTTACACAAACAGCGCTGTGGAAAAAGAATGCAAATGTTGTATACGTGTGTATGGCCCCGATTACACAACAAGTCCACTGATAATATCATCAGGAAAAAACCCTGAATGTGGAATGAATGTGGAACGGTTTACACTCAATCCCAGACTAGATACAAAAAATGTATGATAAACCCTGTGACATGGTCATTCTTCCTCTCTGTCTGATGACAGAACAGATTAAATGTGGTTTGACTCTAGTAACACCTCCTCTGCAATGAAACTGCCAACAGAAAACAAAAGCTGATCTCTAACCATCTCTCTGTCTGACGTGCTCAGATCACTCAGGGCAGTCAACCCATATAAAGCACCAGGTCCTGATGGTGTTGACCTTTGGGTATATTTTTCACACTTCTGCACATATACATACATTCAAATGTGTGCATCCCAAACAAATGACGTCAACACTTAAAGCAGATATAACCCACATGTCATGTTAATCTTGAGTATCTATAGAGTAATACAAAGAGTCTTTAGTTTCATCATATTTATGAAAGATAAAAAAACACATGTACGATTGTTACAGTCGAGCTCCTGGAGGCGTGCAGTGGGCGGAACTAAAGCAAGAGCACACAATACATCTGTAGTGGAGTAGGCGGGGCGAGACCGTGGTTCGAGACCGGTGAGTAAATTGTTAATGAGCGTCAGCTGTTCGCGCACCGGCCTCGAATCTCGTACGAGATCGTGAGCATATAAGAGAAGAAGCGACCAGACCATCGAAGAGAGAGGACCGGGCCCGAACATGTTTGTATTTGTATTTGTGTTGTATTCGCTGGCAGTCGTCGTGAGGGGCTGCCGGCTGTCTTTTTACTTTGTTATTATTTTGAATAAATGTTTAAATGTCTGCCGGTTCCCGCCTCCTTCCTTCCTTTTAATGAACCTTGTTACAACATCATCACATTATCCTTGGATAACTGTTGATTCACTATACGTTTGTGTTGTTTATATTATGCACTTACCCGCCAATTGCCAAAAGAACACAGATATTTGACGCAGTTTTACTTACTGTCTGCGGTTCATGACTTCTTTTAGCACTGAGACCGCTCCATATATTAGTTTCAAACAATCTGAAAATCCAGAGTCGCCTTCTTTATAAAACATCCGTCACCGAAACAGCGTGCTCTTCCTCACGCCCTCGTTCTGGTTGATGTGTGCGCTTGTGCTGTTCCGGCAGAATTGTGTATCCACTGTTACAAATGGCATTAAAACACAACGGGTTATTATATCTGAGCCAAGGTTTTTGGGCAGTGGATTAGCCAATGAGAATGTGTTATGCTGGTTGGAGATTGACCAATGATGTGTCAGAGTATTATCTGGCGCTTTGGGCAACTTTTGCTACATGAATATGCAATCAACATGTTTGTACTCGCTTGCATTTTTGAGAAACTAATCTACAGTCTCTGAAAATATGTAAATTAACCTTCATAAAAAAACAAGACTTTTGAATATTCAATGCTGTGGACTAGAAAGTTTGTTATAAAATATGTGAAAACCATTCTGATCGCTAATTCACATAAAACAATAGGATTTAACTTTTGTAAGACACTTTTTGTTGTGAAAAGGCCTTTTGTGTGGTCGTGTCGATGGTTATGAATATTGAGGTGTTTTACATCTGGGAATATAAAGACCCAACCCCTGATGGCCCAATGTGGAGATGAGAAAGAATGTTAGGAAATCCTTGAAAAGGAAAGAGAAAGTAAACAATTTCTCTCTGTATATGACCGTCTACTGATCAAACACACGTGTGCAGCATAGGGGTGTCACCGACTAAGGATTTACATAGTCTAATCAGAATTGTCATATCTTGCCTATAGTCGACTGATAGTCGAGTCATGTGTTTGTGTGTGTTGAGGGAATGACACCAGGTAGTCAACAAGTGAGTAAAATTACTAATCTGCCTGTGAAGTGAAAGACAAAACTGAAAACCATTTCTTTAAACTAATAGGAAAGGCAATGAAATGCAAAATATGGATAAATACAATGCGGATAAACATTCGTTAAATGATTCCTCATAACATTTTAGGCTGTCAGGTATGCCTCCATTTGCAGCGAGGTCCAAATATCTGTGGTAAGGCTTACTGCCTTAAAATGCACAGCTCTTTGGACCAAATCAAGTAGATCTACCCTTGCATCAGAAACAGTGGAGGAAATCAGCAAAAGAAAGCTCCTGGTACCAACATCCACAAGATGGAATTCCTTTTATGATGCAGTAAAGAGAATAGCAGAAATCCCCATGAGTGAGCTGAATACTCTGTGCACCAAGCTGGGAGTTAAGTGCTTCAAAGACAAATAGTTCCAGTTCCTGCATGAGTACTGCACCGCCATGAAGCCTCTGACTGCAGCACTGCACATTTTACAAGGCGAATGTCCTTATGGGACTTTACTACCTACAAATGAAGTTCTGATGCAGAAGACCCTGGCTGTGAAAGATGCCATCTCCAGGATGACTGCAGGCCTTCCAGATGCCATAATGCAGTTATGTTACATCTTAATGCTAGTTACAATTTCTTGCATCACACCATTCATGAACATGGAACACAATATTTTTTATCACTGCAAAAGAAGATTAAAATTTCATTTAAAAAAAAGAACTTTAAACTTGGCTCTGTACACTGTAGTAGGCTTTGAGGCATGTATATATTGCACTTATGCTTTTTGTTTTTCTAATTTTGACCAAATTGCTTCCATTGTTTACCCAACTTGGAAGTCGCTTTGTATACAAGCATCTGCTAAAGACTAAAACTAAAACAAATACAATTGTCACTAACTAACCTAAATCAAAATTAAATCCATTATATTAATTCACTGTGAGATTGTTAGTGGAATCAGGATCCTGTGATTGAATCTTCAACGATTCGTGGTCACCCCTAGTGCAGCGTGGTCCAAACACGCAGACAAATTGATAAACTTCACTATGAACGCATTGTTGTCCCAAATGTTTGGGTGTGTTGACCCTGTTTGAGGGAGTACATATAGCGCTCTTGGCAAGGACGTGATCACATTGGAGAAAGAAAGCTTTGTTATGGACAAACGCAAGTTTAGTTTGTCCTGTGTTTGTTATCTGCAAATGCAGACATGTGCGTAACGTGAAAAAAGACAACATAAGTCCTAATAATCAGTAATAATGTTCCAAAGGGAGGCAAGAAACAATATTTTCAGAAAAGTATTGATTATCTGGTTAATTACATTAATTGTTCCAGCGTAACTAAATGTTGTTAGCTCTGTGCATGCCGATCAGTGACACTATGTTATGAAAGTAGTAGCTCTCGCAACATTTTGACGTCACACACGGATCGGTCTCTGGCTACGCAGCGCGGTCACATGGACGTGCTATTCAGGTTACCTTAGAATTGAAGCAACCTCTGTTCCAGCAGAGAGGCTGTTTTCCAAAGCCAGAGAGACAATTAGTCAAGTCGAAATCAACTGCAACCAAAATGTTGACATGTTGCTTTTCGTAACTCCAGTCTACAATTTAAAGATTAAGAATTAATCAGCAATTTAAGGGAAACAGAAGTTAAAGTATGCACAGTTTATGTTGTTTGTAATTTTATTAATAGTATTAGAAGCAGTTTTGTTGCAGCTTAAGAATCAACTGGAAATCGTAGGTGAAAATCGATCATTTGTGTTTAATAGTCTAACGCGGTTTCGTTTCCTTTGTTTGCGTCCACTGAGTCACGCGCTGTAAGTTTGCATTTGTTTGCGTGTTAATATTCGGAGATTTGGAAGGCGTGTCCAACGCCAGCTACAGTACTTAAACAGTTGTTGTAAGGTCAGTTCGTGGGAGAAGCAGTTTTGTTGCAGCTTAAGAATCAACTGGAAATCGTAGGTGAAAATCGATCATTTGTGTTTAATAGTCTAACGCGGTTTCGTTTCCTTTGTTTGCGTCCACTGAGTCACGCGCTGTAAGTTTGCATTTGTTTGCGTGTTAATATTCGGAGATTTGGAAGGCGTGTCCAACGCCAGCTACAGTACTTAAACAGTTGTTGTAAGGTCAGTTCGTGGGAGAAGCAGTTTTGTTGCAGCTTAAGAATCAACTGGAAATCGTAGGTGAAAATCGATCATTTGTGTTTAATAGTCTAACGCGGTTTCGTTTCCTTTGTTTGCGTCCACTGAGTCACGCGCTGTAAGTTTGCATTTGTTTGCGTGTTAATATTCGGAGATTTGGAAGGCGTGTCCAACGCCAGCTACAGTACTTAAACAGTTGTTGTAAGGTCAGTTCGTGGGAGAAGCAGTTTTGTTGCAGCTTAAGAATCAACTGGAAATCGTAGGTGAAAATCGATCATTTGTGTTTAATAGTCTAACGCGGTTTCGTTTCCTTTGTTTGCGTCCACTGAGTCACGCGCTGTAAGTTTGCATTTGTTTGCGTGTTAATATTCGGAGATTTGGAAGGCGTGTCCAACGCCAGCTACAGTACTTAAACAGTTGTTGTAAGGTCAGTTCGTGGGAGAAGCAGTTTTGTTGCAGCTTAAGAATCAACTGGAAATCGTAGGTGAAAATCGATCATTTGTGTTTAATAGTCTAACGCGGTTTCGTTTCCTTTGTTTGCGTCCACTGAGTCACGCGCTGTAAGTTTGCATTTGTTTGCGTGTTAATATTCGGAGATTTGGAAGGCGTGTCCAAAGCCAGCTACAGTACTTAAACAGTTGTTGTAAGGTCAGTTCGTGGGAGAAGCAGTTTTGTTGCAGCTTAAGAATCAACTGGAAATCGTAGGTGAAAATCGATCATTTGTGTTTAATAGTCTAACGCGGTTTCGTTTCCTTTGTTTGCGTCCACTGAGTCACGCGCTGTAAGTTTGCATTTGTTTGCGTGTTAATATTCGGAGATTTGGAAGGCGTGTCCAACGCCAGCTACAGTACTTAAACAGTTGTTGTAAGGTCAGTTCGTGGGAGAAGCAGTTTTGTTGCAGCTTAAGAATCAACTGGAAATCGTAGGTGAAAATCGATCATTTGTGTTTAATAGTCTAACGCGGTTTCGTTTCCTTTGTTTGCGTCCACTGAGTCACGCGCTGTAAGTTTGCATTTGTTTGCGTGTTAATATTCGGAGATTTGGAAGGCGTGTCCAACGCCAGCTACAGTACTTAAACAGTTGTTGTAAGGTCAGTTCGTGGGAGAAGCAGTTTTGTTGCAGCTTAAGAATCAACTGGAAATCGTAGGTGAAAATCGATCATTTGTGTTTAATAGTCTAACGCGGTTTCGTTTCCTTTGTTTGCGTCCACTGAGTCACGCGCTGTAAGTTTGCATTTGTTTGCGTGTTAATATTCGGAGATTTGGAAGGCGTGTCCAACGCCAGCTACAGTACTTAAACAGTTGTTGTAAGGTCAGTTCGTGGGAGAAGCAGTTTTGTTGCAGCTTAAGAATCAACTGGAAATCGTAGGTGAAAATCGATCATTTGTGTTTAATAGTCTAACGCGGTTTCGTTTCCTTTGTTTGCGTCCACTGAGTCACGCGCTGTAAGTTTGCATTTGTTTGCGTGTTAATATTCGGAGATTTGGAAGGCGTGTCCAAAGCCAGCTACAGTACTTAAACAGTTGTTGTAAGGTCAGTTCGTGGGAGAAGCAGTTTTGTTGCAGCTTAAGAATCAACTGGAAATCGTAGGTGAAAATCGATCATTTGTGTTTAATAGTCTAACGCGGTTTCGTTTCCTTTGTTTGCGTCCACTGAGTCACGCGCTGTAAGTTTGCATTTGTTTGCGTGTTAATATTCGGAGATTTGGAAGGCGTGTCCAACGCCAGCTACAGTACTTAAACAGTTGTTGTAAGGTCAGTTCGTGGGAGAAGCAGTTTTGTTGCAGCTTAAGAATCAACTGGAAATCGTAGGTGAAAATCGATCATTTGTGTTTAATAGTCTAACGCGGTTTCGTTTCCTTTGTTTGCGTCCACTGAGTCACGCGCTGTAAGTTTGCATTTGTTTGCGTGTTAATATTCGGAGATTTGGAAGGCGTGTCCAACGCCAGCTACAGTACTTAAACAGTTGTTGTAAGGTCAGTTCGTGGGAGAAGCAGTTTTGTTGCAGCTTAAGAATCAACTGGAAATCGTAGGTGAAAATCGATCATTTGTGTTTAATAGTCTAACGCGGTTTCGTTTCCTTTGTTTGCGTCCACTGAGTCACGCGCTGTAAGTTTGCATTTGTTTGCGTGTTAATATTCGGAGATTTGGAAGGCGTGTCCAACGCCAGCTACAGTACTTAAACAGTTGTTGTAAGGTCAGTTCGTGGGAGAAGCAGTTTTGTTGCAGCTTAAGAATCAACTGGAAATCGTAGGTGAAAATCGATCATTTGTGTTTAATAGTCTAACGCGGTTTCGTTTCCTTTGTTTGCGTCCACTGAGTCACGCGCTGTAAGTTTGCATTTGTTTGCGTGTTAATATTCGGAGATTTGGAAGGCGTGTCCTGCTGAATTCAATTACGTGATTGAACAGGGTATTTAGTGGGATTGTCCACCGCGTGCTGCGGTCGCGTGCTGCCCTCATCGCGTGAAGACCGAAGAGAGTAAAGACCATCGACTCGACCTGTGCGACTCCACCGAGCAAGGACACCGACAAGGCACTTGAGTATTACTGTTTTGCACTTATTTTATTGCACTTTATCTATTATCTTTATTTGTCTTGTGCAGTCCTTCTTTTTTTCACTATGTGTTTTCAAATCTACACTGTCGTTACATCTCGTACACCAGCGGTAACCCGCAGAAGGCCACGCATGGCTAATGCTAACAACCTCCGTACTCTTTCAGCATCCAACAATACCTCTACTACCTTTCCTATTGGTTTATGGAACTGCCAATCCGCTGTAAACAAGGCAGATTTCATCACAGCTATTGCTAAACACTCTGGTCTTTCTCTTCTAGCACTTACTGAAACCTGGATCAAACCAGAGGACACTGCCACACCGGCTGCCCTCTCTAATAACTACACTTTCTCCCACAGCCCACGCTTATCAGGGAGGGGCGGAGGAACCGGTCTACTTATTCCTAACGACTGGAAATTTAACAAGCTGGCACCCTCATGCAACAACACCGCCTTTGAGTTTCATGCTGTCACTGTCATCCACCCTGTTAAAACACATGTTGTAGTTATCTATCGCCCCCCAGGGCACCTTGGACTCTTCTTGGAGGAATTAGATACACTTCTGTCATCATTCCCCGAGGATGGTACTCCTCTGGTGGTACTTGGAGACTTCAACATCCACCTAGAAAAACCACAGGCTGCTGATTTCAACAACCTGACTGCGTCGTTTGACCTCAAGCGAGTCCCCACTTCAGCAACCCATAAGTCCGGTAATCAACTTGATCTCATCTACACACGCTATTGCTTCACCCATCACTCCCAGGTTACCCCACTGCACACGTCGGATCATTTCCTCATCACTCTTGATCTCGACTTAACTTCTCCAGACACAACACATGCCTGCCCACTGGTCACATTCCGACGCAACCTACGATCTCTCTCTCCCTCCCGCTTATCCTCTGCAGTCTCTGCTACTCTCCCACCCCCTAAACAGTTCTCTCTCCTTGATGCTAACACCGCCACCCAAACCCTTTGCTCCACACTAACCTCCTGCTTAGAAATCTTATGCCCTCTAAGATCTAGGCCATCTCGTGCATCTCCTTCTGCCCCCTGGTTATCTGATGTTCTCCGTGAGCATCGCGTCTCTCTAAGGTCTGCTGAGAGAAAGTGGCGCAAATCAAAAGAACCCACTGACCTCTCTCTCTACCAGTCTATTCTCTCTTCCTTCTCAGCGGATGTCTCCTCTGCGAAAACCCAATACTACCACACTAAAATCAACAACTCTCCTGACCCTCGTACTCTCTTTAAAACCTTTTCCGCTCTCCTTTGCCCGCCCACCCCCCCCCCTCCATCAGACTTAACAGCTGACGATTTTGCATCGTTCTTTGTAAAGAAAACGAGCACCATCAGCAATCAATTCTCTGCGCCACCATCTCTTGATCACAGTCAATCCCCAGACACATGCTTGTTCCCCTCCTTCTCCCTCCTATCTGAAGAGGAAGTTTCAAAGGTAATTTCTTCTAACCATCCGACTACCTGCCCTCTAGATCCCATCCCCACACATCTCCTCCAGGCCATCTCTCCATCGGTTGTTCCCTCTTTGACTCACATTATCAACTCGTCTCTCACCACTGGCACATTTCCTACACTCTTCAAAGAGGCCCGTATTACCCCACTACTAAAGAAGCCTACTCTTAATCCTGCATTGTTAGAAAACTACAGACCGGTATCCCTACTCCCCTTCGCTGCGAAAACTCTAGAACGTGTTGTATGTAACCAGCTCTCATCCTTCCTCGCCCAGAACAACCTCCTGGACAGCAACCAGTCTGGGTTCAAGAGCGGTCACTCCACTGAGACTGCGCTGCTCTCTGTCATTGAGGCCCTGAGACTGGAAAGAGCTTCCTCCAACTCATCTGTTCTCATCCTACTGGATCTATCTGCCGCCTTCGACACTGTTAACCATCACATCCTCCTGTCCACTCTCAAGGCTATGGGGGTCTCCGGAATGGTGCTAGAATGGTTCAGGTCTTACCTCTCAGGTAGGTCATTTAGTGTATCTTGGAGAGGTGAGGTGTCTGAGTCCCAACATCTTGACACAGGTGTTCCTCAGGGCTCAGTGCTTGGTCCGTTGCTATTCTCTGTTTACATGACATCCCTAGGCTCTGTCATTAGGAAACATGGCTTTTCCTATCACTGCTATGCGGATGATACACAACTCTACCTGTCTTTTCGCCCTGACGATCCGACTGTCTCTGCACGCATCTCAGCCTGCCTAGCCGACATCTCACTCTGGATGAACGGCCATCACCTACAGCTGAACCTTTCAAAAACAGAACTGCTTGTAATCCCGGCTGATATAAAGACTTACCACAACCTTTCCATTCAACTGGGCTCATCAACCATCACACCTTCCAGAAAGGCAAGAAACCTGGGAGTGGTGATCGATGATCAGCTCAACTTCACAGATCAAGTTGCCAGCACCGCCCGGTCCTGTAGATTCATCCTCTACAATATCAGGAAAATTAGACCCTTCCTATCGGAGCATGCTACGCAAGTCCTAGTACAGGCTCTAGTCCTGTCCAGACTGGACTACTGCAATGCACTACTGGGAGGACTTCCAGCTTGCACAACCAAACCTCTACAGATGATCCAGAATGCTGCGGCAAGAGTTATCTTTAATGAACCGAAGAGGGCACACGTCACTCCTCTACTCATTAAGCTACATTGGCTCCCTATAGCCGCTCGCATTAAATTCAAGACTCTGCTCCTGGCTTACAAGACCACGACTGGTTTGGCACCACCTTATCTTCACTCACTAATGCAGACATATGTACCCGCCAGATCCCTACGATCTGCAAACGAACGGCGTCTTGTGGTGCCATCCCATAAAGGTAAAAAATCTCTCTCGCGCACCTTCTCCGGATCTGTTCCACCTATGTGGAATGATCTGCCTGCTGCTACAAGATCTGCAGACTCTGTAGCCATCTTTAAGAAACGCCTGAAAACACATCTCTTCCGCCAACATCTGACATCTGACTGAACTGTTCTGACTCAACTCTCTTCTCTACTCTTTTCTTCTCTTCTTTAAAAAAAAAAAAAAAAAAAAAAAAAAAAAAATGTATTAATGATTCTGTATACTGTGTTGGATTATATGAACCTTATTTTTGATTGCACTTATGCTTTTGTTGTACTTATGATGTCCTAATTGCTTCCATTACCTACCCCACTTGTAAGTCGCTTTGGATAAAAGCGTCTGCTAAATGACTAAATGTAAATGTAAATGTAAGATATTTGTTAGTTAATCAATATTTGTTTTCTTCAAAATACAGTATGTTATAGTACAAACAAGATGTTAAATCCTAATAATAATGGCCAGTTTAAAAATAAGACGGCAGTGAAAATATGGTGGTATTTTTGTTTATTTTATAAAGATTTATGCTATTTAATCAATATTTGTGTAAGAAGGTTGTTAAAACATTTTATTTATTTGTTTAAATTACCTTTTTTGATAAATGTTTTATTAATAGGCAGTACAAGTATGTAATTTGCCTTTAATTGTAATTATATTTTTATTTAAAAAAAATAAAATAATAATCTCCATCATCAGAATCGGTATCGGTAAAATTTCAACAAAAAGTATCGGTATCCTATCGCATCAAACAAAGATGGCATCGCCCATCCCTAGCATAGACATAAGTGGTGCCCAGGTGCGCATGCGCACCCAAAATAGGACGTGCAATCTGTAAATAAGTTTAGACCGCTCATCTGCGTACTGACATGGTTGAAAGTTTTTAATGCACAAGTACAATCATTGTTTTAGACGGCCTAAATGTATTACTGGATAAGATGTACGTAAGAATTGAATGATCCTAAAACGTATGTGGTTTGTTCCCGGTGTTAAACGGACCCTGGTTCTATGTGATGACAAACCGGAGTACTTGTAACTCCGCCTTTATTGGTTCTGCTCTCGTTCCTAGAGAAGCACGCGGCACACGCAGACTGTGTGAATGTCTGGATTTTCTTTGCTCTGAGCTGCACGTCAAAATAAACGCCTCTCTTAAACTTTCTTGAAGGACAAACTGTTTAAACTTGACACTTGCACGCAGCTCGTGTTTATCAATGTTATACTCGATCCTATCTCCGCACCGCAAGATTCAATGTGCGCTCGCAAACGTACTTCTCAACAACCTGTCAAACGGCTTTCCATACTCTCCTCGAGTCTCGTCTGTGTTCCCGCCCTTTCCGTCTCGTTAGCTTTCCCTTAGTGTTTGATCTGTGTCACCTGATCCCTATTAATTATCCTGTTTGTTTCCCTATTTATACGCCACATGTTTCTGTAAGGGGACTAGGTGATTGACAGTTGCATTAGCCTATCAGCAAGTAGTATCGTCTTTTTAAAGCCTGATTGGTTGTCACGTCCCAGATAGCACACGTACCTCGCGGAGACGTCTGCTTAAGATCGTTTCGTCTTCTGTAGATCGGCTTTGAACGTTGATAAATAAGATGTCTGCCATATCTCTGCCAGATGTCTATACGAGGTCTCCAAACATTCGACATGTGCAGTAATATCGCGCCGGCCGGGTAAGACGTCTGCCATATCTCTGCCAGAGGTCTCTACGACGTCTCCATTCAAGTGCAGCATATCGCGGCGACCGGGGTGCCGTGCAAGTGCAGACGAAGAGCTTCGTGAACTCATTCGTTTACATTTCTTGTACAATTCTATTGAAAAAGTAATATATTCGCTGCATGTGGTCATTCATTGCCACAGTATTACCTGTCCATTTTGTAGTATTATTTACGAGGGTCACCTGCACTTATTGTGTATTTACTTAAAGTTAAAAAAACATTTCAAAAAGTACCAAAATTAAGATTTTAATAAGGCATTCCCACAAGATGACCTCATATTTGTTATTCTTATTGTACACATTGAACACTTAAACAGTGTAAACCATTATAGTGCAGCCTCTGGTTCTTTATCCCATCATGGAAAAGATTCATACAACTGCCAGCAGGTGCACTTGACAGCAAGAAAAATGCAATTTCTGAATTATTTTATGTATTTTATATAAGTGTAGCTCATATCATCTCATGCCCCTCATGATTCATAACTAATACATTTACACCATGGTATTTAAGTGCAATATTACAGCCTTGAGTGACAGACAATGTCCTTTATTAAAATTACAACCATCACCTAGCCATTTTCACAACTCTGTAACAAAGCACGTGAACAAACTTGACTAATTTGTTTAAATAGTTTTAACCTACAGTTTATGATTGCATATTAATGCATACCGGCAGCATGTCTCCAAACACATCACATTGATCACCGGCTCATTACTGCATCATCACAACACTTTTCGAATTGGAAAAGGAAATCAGTTAAGCCTATTACAATGTCTGAAAGCACCATGTGTATAGTCACAAATAAGAGAACTCGATGCAAGTTTTTAATAGCCTCGTAGGGAACTAAAATTACATTTGCCATGAACAGTATGCAGATCATGCATGAAACATTGTTTGCAGATGAGGTAGGGTGATGGTCAGATGGCCAGAGTTCGATCTATGCATCTTAGGAGATCACAGACTGGTTCTTCCTAAAGTGTAGTGTGAAGTTGATAAAGATAATAGAGCATTTTATAAACACTTTTTTTACAAAATACTTCCCCCCCTCACAATTGATATAGTTATATCTAACTTAAAAATAAGGACAATACATCATATAGAAACAACATGCAAACATAACTGTCACCTACCATATGTTATGTGTCAAGCTCAGGTCCTGGAGGGCTTGCACCAACCAGTTCCAACCCACACCTGCTTGGAAGTTTCTAGGAATCCTTAAGACCTTGATTAGATGAATCGGGTGTATTTCATTAGGGTTGGAACTAAACTGTGAAGAGCTGCAGCCTTCCAGGAATTGAGTTTGACAACTGGGCCAATGAAACCAGACCGACAAATCATGAATTGTCATGGTAAAGAAAAGGATCCTGCCCAAACTGCTATTATAAAATTAGAAGCACACAATCCTCTAGAAGGGTATCCAGCTCCAACCCCAATCAAACACAGCTGAAGCATCTAATCAAGGTGTTCAGGGTTGCTTGATAATTACAGACAGGTATGCCGAGAGAGGGCTGGAGCTGCAATCTGCAGGAAGGTAGCTCTCCAGGAACAGGGTTGGAGCCCTGCACCAGAATGTCATTATATTATGTAGCATTAAGATTTGTACTCTAAGATCAATTTTTCTGTTGTTTTAGGCTTTTGTCATGATATTGGTTGAGCATTGATATAAATATATTTTAGTCATGGATTATAGTACATGTTTAGAGTTTAATTCAAATATATTACTATTTTCCCCGAGATCTAATGACTCCTAGTTCTGAAGCAATTTTTATCTGTCTAATAATATTTTGTACTGCAGATATAAATAACCACATTAACAATAGATCAGGGGTGCCCCCTGATCCTCGAGATCTACTATCCTGCAGAGTTCAGCTTCAACCCCAATGAAATACATCTGCCTGTTGTTTTTTAAGTAAGGATGATCTTGATCATAATATCATAACGGGTCCTTTTTGCAGTATGTAAAAAGCTGTATTTAAGATCATTTAATTTCTAAAGTATATTTTTCAAAGATAAGACGTGCAAGAATGAATACATGAGCATCCATAAACATGTAAAAACTACATACACGGCAGATCTACACAGATCACAGAACTTCTGATCAGACTGTAAATGTGACAGTTGCTATACGTTTCAAAGTAGGGCTATGTCTCTCTATGTCTCTTTTGAATGCAAAGACTTGAGACTTACATGTGCCTTGAAAACAATGATTAAGTCCCACCTCTGATGAACAGCATCAAAAAATCATTTTTTTTAAGTGCATCACCTGCTTTACGGCATACGTCACGTTTTACTCATAGCCTGGGAGAAGTTAGCCAACAGCAGAGCTAACCGTACAACAAAACGAACCAAAACATCACCATTCAGATCCAGCCAAAAAAACAAAGAAGGTTTTGTCGGAGGAAGCAAAGAAAAGAAAGCAAGAGAGTGATCAGACAAGAGCCGAACACGAATCAATATCTGACGGATTTACACTTGGTGACGGGAACAGCAAGAGGCAACGTGTTGCAAATCATATGGAGACCTAATCTTAGCCTTCCTGCTACTGGATTTAAAAGTCTTATATGTGACCCTGGACCACAAAACCAGTCGTAAGTCGCACGGGTATATTTCTGACAAAAGCCGAAAATACATTGTTTGGGTCAAAATGATCAATTTTTATTTTATGCCAAAAATCGTTTGTATATTAAGTAAAGATCATGTTCCATGAAGATATTTTTTAAATTTCCTACCGTAAATATATCAAAACTTTATTTTTGTGAGTCAATCCCTTAATATGGCGAACAAAAAATGGTCAGAAACATGCCTACAAACTTAACTCGCTGCTGTCCGCTCTATGAAAACTACCCATTCAAGTTTGGTATCTATGTAAAGTTAAGAGATTCCGCTTTCAAGTTAATCTACTCTCTTCTATGTCATTACAAGGGTAAGCCAATAGAGAGTGTTAAAACAAACCTGTTTCCTCTTAGCAACGGCCTGCTATAGCGTCTCACGTGCGCAGCGTACACAATCCGTCATGATCGCGCTTCAAAACATGGATTCTGATGGAAGCGCGTTTGCTCAATCTAAACGCTAAGACAGCAATAATTTAACGAACCTAGTAAATGATTGTTTCGCAAATCATTGGGAAGATAATAAAGAATGTCCAGAGACCGGCTTGACATAAGAGGATGCCCCGGAAGACGACGAATTCAATTAATGTTTAGATCGCTTCGACTCCGTGCCATGAAGGAATACAAAGTGTTCACTGCAGACTCAGAATTCGACCCGCTTGAGTGGGAAAATTCTTCAAAGTTCAGGTCAGTCAGTCACATACGTTCTTAAATGCCTTCTTTACAAAGTAGTGGTTTTCATGAGTTGTTTGTCAAAGTTATGCCAATTTTGCTCTGACAAAATGTAAACAAAACATCATCTTAGCATGTTGGTCTGCCTCTGTTATTGATGATTCGTTGCCAGCTCAAGTGTAAAATTCAGGTGTAAAATTTTATATGTTCCTGGAAAATTAATTTTATGAAATTTTGTGTGTATAAAGTTTAAGCTGTGGTTAATCAATGGTGTAAGTTTCATTTATTTCCCATCATTAGTAATATGCGTTGCTAAGGACTACTTCTGGAAAACTTTAAAGGCGATTTTCTCAATATTTAGATTTTTCCCACTCTCAGATTCCAGAATTTTAAATGGTTATATCTCGGCCAAATAGTGTCCTATCATAACAAACTATATATCAATAGAAAGTGTATTTAGTCAGCTTTCATGTGGTGTATAAATCTCAATTTTGAAAAATGTACCCATAAGACTGGTTTTGTCATCCAGGGTCACATATAGTCAATCCGTAAAATATTAGGGCTGCAACTTACAGTTATTTTGATAATCGATTATTCTGTTGATTGTTTTTTCTATTAATCGATGAATCGGATAAAAACAAAAACCAAGAAAAGCATTCATTTCCAACCCTTATTCAAAACAGTTTAGAAAGTGCACAAACATGTGGCTCCTTGAACATCCCTGAGCTGTTATAATAATAATAAAATAAAAATGGACTAACACAAAAAACATTCACATGTATGCTTTACATCTGCCAAATATATAGACTTATTTTTAAATAAAGTGCCACCTGAGCTGCCAGAACAATAAATAATTAAAAAAATTAAGAACAATACAAATCAGAAAATTTTACAGGATTTGTTTGAATTTCAGAACTTGTTCTCTACACTACACTGCAGACGCTCAAACTCACAGATGCACACACTCAAAGACGCATACACTTTTGCAGACGCACACACTCACAAACTCACACACAGTCTCTCTCTCAAGTCTACTTGAAGCTTATTGTCACGACCGGCTCAAAGCCGTGACAAATGAATGGAGGAAATACTCGGGTTGGTATAGTAACAACGAAAAGTGTTTATTAACATAAATAGAATAATAAATAAAACATGAAAACAACAGAATCATAGACCATTATGCCTAACATCAAAGCGTCAGACAGAACCAAACGTAAATCAAACCGGGAGCTAGCCAACCCCCACACCAACAAGGACCAAACAGTTTTATAGTGGGTAGACCAGGTGGACATTGTTGACTTGATGAGTCTCCTAGCCACACCCACCAGCCGGCCATAGCGGGAAGAACCAGGAGACCGGGTTGTATTTCAGGTTGTAGTTGTTGTATTTCTCTGGGTAAATATTTTTTTTATTTTAAAATGCAGATGTTCATCACTACTGACTCAATCATCACTATAATAATAATGAAACTCAATACAAATTCTGTCAAACTGGAGCACAGAAAGGTGTTGGTTTTGGGATAAATCTGAGCCAGAATTGAAATGAACTGTTGTTTATATTTGGGTCAGCTCTGCTTTATTTGTTGTGATGTTTGACATGTGTTATAGCTTTGGCATGCCTGTGGCCCAAATCTGGCAAACAGGAGCGGACCGCACAAGTGTCATCATTCCACGCGGTATGTGGGCCGGATGAGTAAAGTATGGGTAGTAGGGTGTGGGCCAGATTTGGGGCGCAAAAATTTGTTATCTGGGCTGTCTATGAGGCGCAGAATTCTGCTAGCATCATTGCGCGAGAGAGACCGAGTGTGTACATTCTGCTCGGCACTCAAATAAAGTTTTTTTTTCAATAATCAAACGTCTCCGCGTCACAAATCGATTATGAAATTCGTTGCCAACTCTTTTAGTAATCCATCCATCCATCCATTTTCTACCGCTTATCCGAACTACCTCGGGTCACGGGGAGCCTGCGCCTATCTCAGGAGTCATCGGGCATCAAGGCAGGATACACCCTGGATGGAGTGCCAACCCATCGCAGGGCACACACACTCACTCATTCACTCACACACTCACACCCTACGGACAATTTTTCCAGAGATGCCAATCAACCTACCATGCATGTCTTTGGACAAGGGGGAGGAAACCGGAGTAACCGGAGGAAACCCCCGAGGCACGGGGAGAACATGCAAACTCCACACACACAGGTCAGAAGCGGGAATCGAACCCCCAACCCTGGAGGTGTGAGGCGAACGTGCTAACCACTAAGCCACCGTGCCCCCCTTCTTTTAGTAATCGATTTTAATCAATTTGTTGTTGCAGCCCAACTTACAATGCTCTATCCTATCCCACAACCTTGCGTTGTTAACGCAATGCTCTTACCACTGAGCTACAGGAAAGCTATTATGGGGTGTAACACCATTCTGTATTGACTGAGAAGATATCACATCATGAATACAAGCTTGAAAATGCAAGCTGACAGTATGCATTCAAAATCTTTGAAGCATATATTGTAGTGATTTCAGGAATCACTTACTCTAGCGACAGCTGGCAATCAGGTCCACTCTGCATGGGACATTTTTTCCAGTTTATAAATTCTACCACTGCAGGATGCAGCGTTGCTAAGAACTCATCAAATGTTTTGACACATGTCACTTCCTCTTCAGCTAGATGGACGCTTGCCAAAACAAAACAAGCACTCGCTTTCAGTCGGCATGCCACACACTTGCACCACCAGTTTGAATCTGCTCTCCTCCTCCCTTCTGCCACAGGCAGTTCAGCCACACTTTCCTGTCTTTCAATTTTACAAAACCTCATATTCAGTGTATTAAAAGATACGGTTCAGGATCTGCACCAAAGAAAATATCTTCTGAATCGTCTCTCACAAATGTCTCCATGGTTGCAAGGCATGCTCCTTGTGCAAGCAGTTGATCACGTTGAATATGACAATATAGTATCACGAGAGCGATTGTAAAGCATATGGAGTGGTCTGGATTTGAAACGCACTTCCGTTACTTAACACAATCAGTCTGTGCAGCGCTACATTAAGTCCTTGTTTACACTTGTTCAGATGTGTTTTATTTGGGTCGGGGCTAAACTCAGCAGGAATGTGGATTTCTCGAGCCACATTATAGTAACGTTGCAAAAACATTCTAAACATTAAGAGGTGGTTTTCTCGGACAACGATTATCTGAAATCAGGACTAGGCCTTAGTTAAATCAGGATATTTAAGTCATTTAAACAAAAGTATTTTAAAACAACTTTACAGGCCTGCATCTTGAGATAAAACAATCACACTCGTATATTTAAGTTATGTCAGTTGTTTTCGATCAAGACACCTCTAACATTTAAATTAGTCTAGGACTAGGCTTAATCCCTTTCCGAGAAATTGCCCGGAAATATAACTATAACAATGAACATTAAAAAATCTGATCAAACCGACTTAGTATTCTGACCTTGGTATAACAGTTTATACCATAATCATGATTTTAAACTGTAATGCATCCTAATAAGCCTGCCTAATGCAGCCTAATAAAGTATTTTAGTTTTTTTTAATTCGGCACTTGATGTACAGGCGTGCAGGCTTTGTTAAAAAGAAAACAAGATACCTGTCACGTGTCACGGGGAGAGTCCACAAAGAATAGCCAGGTATTAACAAAAATAATCTTTTACTAATAAATCTACAAAGAAACAGAGACACATGATACAGGAACCACACATAGCATGAACAATACTAAACAAGGACTACAATCAAAGGGAGAACTTAAAAACAACAGATAACGAGGGATCAACAGGTGCAAGGGATAAATTAATAATGAGACATGTGAAAACAGGCAAGGGGCAAATTAACTAATAACGAATCACATGTGAAAACTATTTAACTAATAATGAAATTAACAATGGGAGGAATAAACAAAACAAAACATAAAACAACTGTGAACTTACCCCCTTCCATAAGGGCGCATCCTCACGACCAAACAACACCAAGTGGGGAAGGGGGGGGTGGGTGTTCCCGGCCAGTGCAGGGAACACAGGACATGGTGGGATGGGAGGCCTCCAGGATGATACGTCGAGCTCAGGGACCCTGGAGGGTGCCGGCCGCACCGAGAGCCCGACGACCCGCTAGCCGATCGGGCTATTCCTCCCATATGGCTCCCCCCAAAAAAATATTTGGGCTGCGTCCAGGAGCTCGTACGGATGTTGGATGGGACGGCTGGGCAGCGGGCTCTGGCGGCTGGGCATTGGGCTTTTGCTGGACTGGTTGGAGAGGCTCGGGAAGGCCAAACGGGACCGGCTGGAGAGGCTCTGGAAGGCTGGACGGGACCGGCTGGAGGGGCTCGGGAAGGCTGGAGGGGCTCGGGAAGGTCGGACGGGACCGGCTCTGAGAGCCACAATTAGCGGGACGGGACCGGCTTGAAGGGGGCAGGATTACTGCGGGCTCTGTCACCGGTGGAGGACTCCAGGGTGAGGTGAGTTGGGTTGCTCAACGCGTGTTTGGATGGGCTTGGATGATCAACTCCTCCCACCACATTTCCAAATTAGGTTATGGTTCCGACCAGATCTTTGAATTGATAAGATCGTTTCTATATTGAACCCATGTTTTACTTCCGACGTTAACATCGATGTACAGACAAAATAGTGAACATTGATTCAACATCGATATATGATTGACGACCGATACTGACCATTCTAACCAAAAATCAACATTGATTCAACGTTAGTTTGCTATCTGAGATATCACAGGGTTTAAAATAAATTTTTCGTATGTAGTCTGGGATTGAGTGTAAACCATTCCACATGCATTCCACATCCAGGGTTTTTTCATGATGTTATTATCAGTGGACCAGTTGTGAAGTTGGGGCCACAGGCACATATACAACATTTGCATATCTTTTCCAATGCGCTGTTTGTGTATAACGACTTCTAAAGATCTTAGCGTGTATCCTTCCTTTGCCTGCTTGTTTTCCTGCTTAAAATGTCTCCAAGCTGCAGCTGTTTTAAACATCCTCATTGTGTTTATTCATTTCTACATTTAAAATCAGGTCTATTTTATATCAAATATGTTTTGTCAAGTATTCCCACAGAGATGGCAGTGTTGGTATTAAGGCTAAATCTGTAACAGTATCTGTACAAAGTTAAATCATGCATGTTTTTACGTAATCTTGTTTATGTGAACGTGTTAAAAAATGCCTACTACTTATTATTTTCCAGTGTTATAACTTCATAATTAAAGCATAACTGAAGAATTTTGCATAATTATGAATAAATTACATATTTAACTGTTTTAATTGTCATGTTACCTTCTTTTGGTTATTTGGGATCGGCGGTAATATCGTTGTTCACCACTTTTTTTGTTAGGACTACACCACTGGATATATTGATATAATCTGTGACAGAATGAGTGTGTTCATTAATGTCTGTGTCTGCTGCATCATGGTTAATCTGCCGATCTGTGGTTTGGAAGAAGTGTGAAGATGAGCTCCCTCATGTTCTGCTTTTGTGTGTGTGTGGAGACAGAAGAAGAACGGAGGTGTGATCAGCTTTAATGAAGGCTGTGCCTCTGCTCTGCTCGGGCAGGAAAGTCTTGTGTTGAATGAATTTGGAGAAAACCTTCATCATGTTAGTCCTGTTAAAGTCTCTAAAAACAAAAGTCATAACTGAGCACTGTTTCCAATTATTTTATGAAAACAGAATTATTTTACAAATATCACCATTAAACTACAGAATGTGTTCTAGTCTATAATAGTGTCATGACTCAGTCGATGTGAAAAGAGGAAATGAGAAACACAGGAAGAGTTACAAATGTTCTCATGAAGAACTATAAGTAGATGATGATAAGAGACTCAGTAAGAGAAACACAACATGACTGAGAAGAGTGATATATGTCTGCTGGGACTGATCCTTCTCTCTTCACTATTCACAGGTAAACTATACAACACATTTATTTCATCAGATTTCATTTCATTACTCTCACTGACATTCTGACGAACATGTTCAGTTTCATCTCATGTCACATTTTTCATAGAGTTCATCCCACCCAGCACTAGACGTCATTTGGACGTCTTTTTCTGGGCTAAATCAAGTCGGCCCGTCCTGGCCGTCTTTTAGCCCAAAAATCGACGTCGAAATCTGGTCTTTTTTGGGTCCGTCGAAATTGGGTCGAAATTAGTCCAAAAATCGACGTCGAAATCTGGTCTTTTTTTGGTCCGTCGAAATTTGGTCGAAATTAGCCCAAAGATCGACATCGAAAATTTGTCTTTTTCGTCCGTCTAAATTTCGTCCAACTTTAGTCCAAAAAAAAATCGTTGAAAATTGGCCGTTGTTAAATCCGTTCACATTGACATGAAAAGAAAATCACATTGCAGTAGTTTCTTGATAAAAACGGCTGCTAATTTATTTTTATAAAGGGTTTTCCCCGCTTCTTCATGATGCACATACAGACGTTTCTAAAGGTTGGTCGATTTGCTGTTAATAGTTGCTCATAATGTTGCATTCGTGAGAGTTTCCCTTACTTATCACGCAACCGTTCTCCGCAATTTAAAGAGTGCATTAGTTTTTTTCCGGTTTTTGTTTTACAAAATTACAGTTTTTTTACAGCGCCAAAAACAAGCATTAATGTTATACCTGATCATCATTGTCAATCAATATTGACAAAGTCGTTGACCAAAGCACAAAAATGATCTTTTCTCATCCATAAGCAAACTCCTGAATTTTCAGTTGCTGCACATTAATGGAACTCTACAATAAACTGGGTTCTATGTTTAGATGAAACTACAAAATTAGCTTCTTTGAGGCAAATTCAGAATAGTTTATCCAAAAATTATGATTCTGTCATAATTTACTAATTGTCCCAAACCTGTGTTAATGTATTTGTTCTGCTGAACACAAAGGGAGATGTTTTGAATAAGGTTTTTGACATGGCCACGATTGCAGTGGATTTGAGAAAATGAAAACTTGATCTTAAACAAAGTTCATTTCAAATTTCAAAACGCCTTCATTCTGCGACAAGGAAATTTTGATGCCATCGAAGAAAAAGATCATTGGATGAGAAGGTTCTTCACTGCACATCTCATTGAAAAAAAGGGAAACAGGTAAGATTTTTAATCTCATATTTAATAATTATAAATGTTTTCGTTTACTTAAGGAAATCAATTTTTATTTCAGGTCATATCTATAAAATGAACATAAGACAATTATACAACCGGGCAAAGGACTCATTGAGTCCATTTACGATACCACAATATTTTTCAAGAAATGTGTGTGATAAAAACTAAACATTATTTACTGAATGTTAAAAAATACATAATCTAAAATGTATTAATTAAAATGATATCTAGCCTAGTCAGATGATAAAAAGTACACTTACATTATGTACTTATAGTAATCTCCTTTTGTACACAAATTTTATACTTTTTAGTAATTACACAATTTGTATTAGATCTATTAGCCTACTACTTCAGATAATCTTAAAAACATAAGTGTACTCAGCCAATCTAAAATCTTGTCTAGGGCACAAACACAGGCTGGGCCGGCCCTGTTTTAAGACACCACGAATATGAAATGTGATAAAATTGTATTTAGTTACCACTTAGTTACAGGTGGTAATTAAATACATTTTAAATATGCCTACATACATAGTATGTTAAAAGCACATAAATCAATAAACAGGAAGTGTGAACTATAAATTCTCCCGGAGCAGGAAAGCTCCGCTACATCAACACTTACTACTAGATAGAGCGGAACTGTTACTATAGCAACGATTTCAACTTAAGAGTTTGTCTCTGAGGAGGCTTATAAACAGTAGTACTAAAGTAGAATTTTTAGAATACAAATATAAATTTAGTGCGCGGAAAAAGAGCAATTTAAGTATATTTTGAAAGTGTACTTTTTACCAAAGAGCCATTTTTTTTCTAATGTATGTACTTTTTTGTCATTAAGTAGTATAACGCAAGGTATGTTTCCATAGATAGACATTAAAAATGTCATATATAAAAAATATATTAAAATAGTACTTCTTGCTTGCTTGCGCGTGCCAACCCCGCGAAACCTGGAATATATACTGTGGTCTGTGACCGTCACGCGCAGTGCACCCGACTCACTTCTGAGTGAACAACACTACAGCCGTTTATCTGAGGTAAAAGCTTTTTACTTAACCGTTTTATTTAAACTCACCCTAAAGCATCTGCTCACAACAAAAGAAAATTACATATTATGAAGAAATTAATAAATATCATAGTAATAATCATCGAATAAGGACACATGACAGTCTGAGGGGACAGTTTCTTTCACGCTTTCACACGACATTTTTCGGACTGTCTTTTCCGTTAGATGTACTGCATTAACTGCTCACACTTGGTTTCCTGTCTTCTATGTGCTGTTTACATCTGAACCGTATAATGTTAAAGGCCACTGTCGTAAAGTAAAATACCTTTTCCGGGTCCAATGTGATTGTACGGAAGGCGCCGTAAATATTCCTCAACGAGGCATTTCATATAGGCTATATGCGAACTAAACCATCTTTACAACAAATTAATTATTCCTTTTGAGTAACAAACTGAGAACAAATGTGTTTTTCTTTGTCATTGCAGATGCAGTCAAAATGTGAAACAGCAAGGCCACCGACCACATCACAGGCAAAGCCACGCGAGACCACACATGCCCCTGGGCGATCTGGCGGTACCAAGCACCGTGCAAACTAAAGTGTTCTTATTACATTTTGTTATTCAAATGTTTCGATCAAATGTTGAATGTTCATTTGAATGTTATTCAAATGTTCAAATGTATGTTATGTAACTGACAATAAATGTTTTGTTGTACTTTTAGTCAGTTGTCTTATTTTGAGATATATAATATAATATTGAATACATAAAAATGGTTTTATGCTTAAAATTAAGTTAAATTCAAGTTTTGGAAAAAGACAAAACTTTTTATAGACGTCATTCAACAACCCGAAAAAGACGTCATCTCAAAGACCGGAAAAAGACGTCTTATCAACGACGCGAAAAAGACGTCGTTTCACCTTTCACTTTTCGACCACATTTGGACGTTGTTTGGACGTCTTGCACTGACGTCTTTTCGACGTCTTTTCGACGACTTTTTGCTGGGTGGGATGTGTCTTCCCTTACAGAACAAAAATATATGAATATACTGTCAAATATAATAAATTATTTTACATCATGCATTTCCATATATTGGAAGCTGGTGCTATTTTTTTGATATACATCAATATATGCATTGACAATATATGGCTATATATTGAACATAAATTATATTTAGAGACAAAGACAAAAATAAACCTGAAAATGTTTACATATAAATGTGATTCTATAGTATACACACATATATGAACATGTTCACAGAATGAGTTACAGCAGATTTCTAGATCGCAGCATGCTTTGCTTCTGACTGTTAAAGAGAGTAAAACTGTTTAAATGTAGGTGTTATTTAATGTCTTTTTGCTGGATATTAATATTGGTGGAGATCTGTTAGTGTTTAAAGTTGTATTACTTTGAAATGTAGAAGATCTCTAGTGTTTAAATATGTGGGGTTACTGTGGTGATGAAGAATAGAGTCTGTGGTTATAACGATTGAACAAACATCATGAAGATATATATTTATTGTGTGCTATTCAGTTCAGTGATTGTCTGTTCAATAAGTGCTTCAGATTGAACAGGAGTGCTTAGGGTATTGTAAAGTGGCTATGTATTAAAATGTGAAACATATATGTTGTAATTCTTAACATAAGAAATGTTATGGTCTATACATTTTTACACATTCAGTCCCATATCTTATCATGTGTACATCAATATCCATCCATCCATCCATCCATCCATTTTCTACCGCTTATCCGAACTACCTCGGGTCACGGGGAGCCTGCGCCTATCTCAGGAGTCATCGGACATCAAGGCAGGATACACCCTGGATGGAGTGCCAACAGCAAACTCCCTGGTGTTAAATGTACACCCTGGTGTATACAGTTGAAAGAAAAAGTATGTGAACCCTTTGGGCTTACTTGGATTTCTTCATAAATTGGTCATAAAATGTGTTCTGATCTTCATCTTAGTCACAACAATAGAGAAACACAGTCTGCTTAAACTAATACCGCACAAACATTATATGTTTTCATGTTTTTATTGAACACAACATGTAAACATTCATAGTGCAGGGTGGAAAAAGTATGTGAACCTTTGGGTTTATGTAAGATTATTTCTTACTTGTCCCCTAAGTCTAAATTCAGTTATTCTAAGTTGAAGAGTCGAGTCGATTGAATCTTCAGAGTTTCGGGATCCCGGAGACCAAGAAGGACACAGACACGAGATGTGCAGTTCAATCAGAGTCCAAAGTTTATTACATCTTAGGGGTATTATTTATATGCATAAAACAGGAAGTAACATTCGGTCATGGAAAATTACCAGACCTCGTATCAAGATCACCAGACCTTGGATCATATTATTTTGTTAAGACAGCATATTTTAGTTCCCTGTTCTCCATCATCTAGAACATTCAAGGGCATGTTGACCGGAGTACTGTCATTCAGTTCGGGTCAGACATATCTCTTGGGTATTACTCATCGTGAGACAGAACAGATGATTTAGGACAAGGCATACAAAACATTTCAGGTTAATCCGGGACAAGGCCGAAATCCACATTCTCACAGTTTAATAACTAGTTGACCCTCCTTTGGCAGCAATAACCTTAACCAAACGTTTCCTATAGTTGCAGATCAGACCTGCACAACGGTAAGGAGAAATTTTGGGCCATTCCTCTTTACAAAAGTGTTTCAGTTCAGCAATATTCTTGGGATGTCTGGTGTGAATTGCTCTCTTGAGGTCATGCCACAGCATCTCAATCGGGTTGAGGTCATGACTCTGACCGGGCCACTCCAGAAGGCGTATTTTCTTCTGTTGAAGCCATTCTGTTGTTGATTTACTTCTATGCTTTGGGTCGTTGTCCTGTTGCATCGTCCATCCTCTGTTAAGCTTCAGATGGCGGACAGATGGTCTTAAGTTTTCCTGCAAAATGTCTTGATAAACTTTGGAATTCATTTTTCCATCGATGACAGTAATCCGTCTAGGGCCTGAGGCAGCAAAGCAGCCCCAAACCATGATGCCCCCTCCACAATATTTCACAGTTGGGATGAGGTTTTGATGTTGGTGTGCTGTGCCTTTTGTTCTCCACACATAGCGTTGTGTGTTCTTTCCAAACAACTCAATTTTGGTTTCATCTGTCCACAGAATGTTTTGCCAGTAGTGCTGTGGAACATCCAGGTGCTCTTTTGCAAACTTCAAACGTGCTGCAATGTTTTTTTTGGACAGCAGTGGCTTCCTCCGTGGTGTCCTCCCATGAAGTCCATTCTTGTTTAATGTTTTCATTATTGTAGATTTGTCAACAAAAATGTTAGAATGTGCCAGAGATTTCTGTAAGTGTTTAGCTGACACTCTAGGGTTCTTCTTCACCTCATTGAGCATTCTGCGCTGTGCTCTTGCAGTCATCTTTATAGGACGACCACGCCTAGGGAATGTAGCAACAGTGCTGAACTTTCTCCATTTGTAGAAAATCTGTCTTACCGTGGACACATGGACATCAAGGCTTTTAGATATACTTTTGTAGCCCAGCTTTATGTAAGTCAACAATTCTTGATCGTAGGTCTTCTGAGAGCTCTTTTGTGCGAGGCATGGTTCACATCAGACAACGCTTCTTCAGAACAGCAAACTCAAAACTGGTGTGTGTTTTTTATTGGACAGGCCAGCTTTAATCAACACATCCAATCTCATCACATTGATTGGACCCCAGGTTGGCTGACTCCTGGCTCCAATTAGCTCTTGGAGAAGTCATTAGCCTAGGGTTTCACATACTTTTTCCACCTTGCACTATGAATGTTTACATGTTGTGTTCAATAAAAACATGAAAACATATAATGTTTGTGCGGTATTAGTTTAAGCAGACTGTGTTTCTCTATTGTTGTGACTTAGATGAAGATCAGAGCACATTTTATGACCAATTTATGAAGAAATCCAAGTAAGCCCAAAGGGTTCACATACTTTTTCTTTCAACTGTATATGAGTCCATACCTACGGGTGTACAAATTTACACTGAAGCAGAGTCTTTCTGGTGTGAAATGTTAATTTATTCATGCAGTTAATTAATAAATTGAGTTCACATTACAAGTTATGATTGATCATTAATGATGAACACCTGCTGTTAACAAACACAATCACTGAAGAAAACATCAACAATAAGAAGTCACCCTGATAGTGTTTAGTGTTTCCTTTAGTTCGGCTCTTGATCCTTGTTTGGCAATGATAATAAATTTCTTCCGTTGTAACATTCTCTTTTATTGGTGTCTTTACTTCTGTGAAAGCAAAGTTCAAAGAGGCCAAGTGATGATTTTGGTGTATGATACAGAACCAAAATATTATACTTAAAAGATTTTGAATGAAGAGTTTTGATGTCTAGATGTATCCCTGTATGAGTGTTACTTCTTTCTCCAGAATGATTTAAGATATATTTCTACCGCAGCGGTGTTTTTTATGTGTTATATAAAGCATTTTCATTAATATTGTTAAACTGAAACTAACACAAAAGTTCCAGATATATTGCACAATCAACCACATACATATTTTGCCTCATGAATAACTTTAGCTGAACTTTGTGTCTAACAACTTATAAGTGTTAATAAGACAACAACACTGAAAGAATTAAAACAAACATATATCTACAGTTAAAGGCAAGGAGATTAACAAAAGGAATCACTGTTCTCCATATTGGTGACCTCAAAATCTATTTCTCTTTTTCATGTTTTCTTCAGTGATTGTGTTTGTTAACAGCAGGTGTTCATCATTAATGATCAATTATCAATTGTAATGTGAACTCAATTGATTAATTAACTGCATGAATAAATTAACATTTCACACCAGAAAGACTCTGCTTCAGTGTAAATTTGTACACCCGTAGGTATGGACTCATATATACACCAGGGTGTACATTTAACACCAGGGAGTTTGCTGTGTGGTTACAAAATTACATATATTTTGATATATAAATTAATATATTATGGTCAATATATTTTTCAATATATGTAAAGCCACAATTCCTTGTGTATTATTTCATATATTGTAATATACACTCACCTAAAGGATTATTAGGAACACCTGTTCAATTTCTCATTAATGCAATTATGGTGGTGGTGTAATGGTGTGGGGGATGTTTTCTTGGCACACTTTAGGCCCCTTAGTCCCAATTGTGCATCGTTTAAATGCCACGGCCTACCTGAGCATTGTTTCTGACCATGTCCATCCCTTTATGACCACCATGTACCCATCCTCTGATACTTCCAGCAGGATAATGCACCATGTCACAAAGCTCCAATCATTTCAAATTGATTTCTTGAACACGACAATGAGTTCACTGTCATAAAATGGCCCCAACAGTCACCAGATCTCAACCCAATAGAGCATCTTTGGGATGTGGTGGAACGGGAGCTTCGTGCATCCCACAAATCTCCATCAACTGCAAGATGCTATCCTATCAATATGGGCCAAGATTTCTAAAGAATGCTTTCAGCACCTTGTTGAATGCCACTTAGAATTATGGCAGTTCTGAAGGCGAAAGGGGGTCAAACACAGTATTAGTATGGTGTTCCTAATAATTCTTTAGGTGAGTGTATTTACACAAATAATTATTATACATATTTTCTCATATAGGCCTACCATCATGTCATTTAGTATGTTTTAAATTCATATATTAGGAAATATATTTTCTTTCCGTAAGGGTTATTCTCACATTTAAAAGTCTGATGTCAAGAGTATGTCAAATCCCACGAGATGTTTTACTTGACCACTTCAGCTTTATACTTCACATAGGCTATTTTTGACCGTCATAAATGGGTTTTACAGGCACACACAGCACCATTGGTGTTTGTAAACGTGTCAATTGTTTATTTTTATGTCACAGAGACGAATATCAACACTATACCAGCTTGTTTCCAACATACTTGTGTGTGTGTATTTACTGTAAAGTCTACGGTGTAAGTACTCTTCATTTTCCTGCTGTCTCGAGGGCTGTTGTGGTGTCTCGTACCGTCCCCGACAGAAGACAGAAGCGGCACCCGCGCAGCTTGAAACAGAGCTCTGTATACACCGTATATATAATTTACAGACAGAAACAAGATTGTATAGTGTTCCTTATAGCTGATGTCACTAAACACGCTCTTCAGGATGCTGACCAAAGAAACGTTGCGCCGTCATTTTCAGCCAAACCAACACAAGTAATACAAGAAAGTCCCTGGTGTCAAATGTACACCCGCTGGTGTAAATATGAGTCGGTACCTACGGGTGTACAAATTTATTGATTCATTGATGATTGATACAAAGATCAATCATCACTTGTAAAGTCAACTCAATTGATTCACTAAATGCATGAATAAATAAACATTTCACACCAGAAAGATTCTGATTCAGTGTAAATTTGTAAACCCGTAGGTACAAACTCATATACAGTATACACCATTTTCTGTGTCTGTGACATGAAAAACCAATTGATGTGTTCAAAAACACAGTTAGAGGCTGTGTGCGTGTGCGTGTGTGTGTGTGTGTGTGTGTGTGCATGCGCGTGTGCGTGCGTGTGTGTGCGCGATTGAAACCCACCACAGCTCAAGTACAAAAGATTGTGTAAATTTACATGCGTCCTCTACTTGAAGTAAACTGTGGTTTACTTCCCACCGCTGCCTCGATTTCAACATGACTAAGGCGAATACTTTCCAGTATATCTAATCTGTAACATGCTTCCTGTTATACGTGTTGTGTGAAATATTCCTGCACCGGGGCTATTTTTAAAATGCAGGCTTATTAAAATAATGGGCTGGAAACTATAGAGATCCAATCAGATATCCTGATGTTGAAGCCACTTGATGTTGACATGTGTAAAGATACTGTGTCCTGATTTTCGGAATATCTGATGTGCTTGTTCTGATCACCGAGATCACATATTAATGCCACATATAAATGTACCCAATAAGAGTAGAACTAGATCACATTTTGTCCTGTCAAATCTTCTGATTTATGTGATGTAAAACGAATAAAAGTCTATCTGTCAATAAAGGCGCGATTTCCGATTTATCTCAGCCATTATTGATGTTCAAATCACCAAAACAGACACACCCCTACCCCCATCTTTCGCTTTCGTCAGCGCTCGCCTCGACTAATGTCCATCCTGTGCACTGTGCACCTTACTGCTGATTGGCTATAAGGTTGTTTTGGTACTCGGCCCGACTTTGTTAAAACGACACAATTGGGAAATCGTTCACCCCACCTTTAAGAGATAAATATTGAACTGTTTGAATATATTGTGATTTATTAATATGAATGATGTCATCTGCAGGTGTGAGTGAAGCAGAAGTGAATGATGTGTTCATCAGTTCTGGTGAGTGTGTCTCTGTCCTGTAATGATGCTCTTCATCAATGCTCCTCAACTACATGGATCTACAATAACTATACATCATCATTTGAAGAAGTGTTTACTGCAGGAATAAATAAGAATAACACAGAGAGATCTGAGAGACTGAGTCTGACATCTGACTGCTCTCTCAACATCTATAACACAACACAACATGATCATGGACTTTACACCTGCCGACGAAATGTGAATGGACATCAACAAGAACCTGATTCATATGTTTATCTACATATTCTTCATGGTCAGTGTTTCTCTTCATTTATATGAACACGTGTTTAACTTCAGATCACAGTTCTCTTTATCTCTTGTGTTTTCACTGAAACTCATGAGTACTGAGAGTGTGTTGTGTGATTTGTGTTTCAGTGTCTTCATCATCATCATCATCATCATCACAGACTGAGATAAGAGCAAACACACCTGTCACTCTCTCCTGTCGGCTGTTTACATATCACTGTTATTATGTCTTACGTGTTGATGGATTTCAGCTGGTGTGGATGAATCAGACTGATGTTGATCTACAGACAGACTCCAGATATCAGATTAGATCAGATAAACTCTGTCTCATCTCTCTGACTACAACACTCGTGAATGAAGACGACAACACAGAGTTGAGATGTGTGCTCAAACACAAGAATGACATCAAGACCTCAGTCACATATACTGTCAGATTTACAGGTAAGACATCACTCTGACAGGAGTGTCCTGAACTCAAAGTGACTTCAGTCATTAAACTCTGTACTGATGATGAAGAAATGACATAAACATGAAATATGATTGTGATGTTCTACAGTATGATGTCTCTGAACATTCATCATCTTCTACAGATTCAAACAAGATTCTAGTGACCACCACAAACCCTGAGAGATTCTCAAATCCTAACACAACAGAAACTACACAACAACAAGGTACATCATCGCCGTCTGTGTGCCTGTGTTTCCACATTATGACTCATCTTAATTAAACTTTGTTTTTTACAGCATCATCTACAACATCAATAATAATAAGAGGTATGAAGTGTTGATTGTGATCCATGTGTCCTGTTACATAAGTACATGAGTGAAACTCTCACTGAACTCATCTTGTGTTTGTTTCTCATGTGTAGTGTTTGATGGATTTAATGGTGTTCTTGTGTCTTCTAGTGATTCTAGTGATTGTTGAGGTGTCAGTGTTTGCTGCTCCTACTGTCATTCTTCTTCAGATCATCTGTGCAGGAAGAGCGCATGAGTTTTCATCATCATCATCATCATTCTCATTCACCTGAAACAATCCAGAAAACAAACAGCAGAACTTCATCACTTTTATTGACTTTTATCTTCTCAGAAAACAGAAGAAGGACTCAGAACGCTCATCCAGAAGACACAGTGATGTCAGCAGCTTAGGAATAAAATCTCAAGGGCACCTCAGTCGTTACCCGCCGGCCCTAAGAATTGAACCGGCAACCTTCTGGTCACAAGCCCGACTCTCTAACCATTAAACCACAACTGTCTGTTATATCTTCCTTTCACTATTAATGTGATAGTTCATCCCCAAATGAAACATCTGTCATCATTTACTCACCTTCAATAACCTGTATTTTTCCTTTGTATACAAAAGAAGATATTTTGAAGAATGTGGGGAAGTAAACAGTTCTGGGTCACCATTGACTATAGTAATGTGTTGTTTGGTTACACACATTCTTTCATATTTTTTCTTTGTGTTCAGCAGAACAAAGTATTTTACACAGTTTTAAAACATCTTGAGGGTGAGTAAATGATGACAGAATTGTCATTTTTTCGTGAACTATTACTTTAAATATGCCAACAGAGTCTGACGGTTTGTGTAACTGGATGTGTGTTATTGCATTTGTGTAACATAGTTAAATTGTGTGTTGATTTATATCTGTTAATTCTGGCTTAAACATGTTTTGATATTGCATTATAGCTGAATAAAAGAATATCTCTGTCACGGACTCAGATGCTCTGTTAGCCACGCCCCCAGCACCAGACCTCACCGCACACTTCAACATACTATGATGACACACAAACTGTTCCTCATTCACTCATTGTCAGGACTCAATAGCTGTGTCCTAATTCAGAGGCTGTGACCGTATATTGTAAGCAGCTATTGCAGAGTGTTTTGCCTCTCAAGGGGGCGTGTTCTGGCACGGTCACATGGGAAAGTGACATCACTTTTATACCCTCTATTGCAGTGGTTCTCGAATTTTTTAGATCATGTACTACCTTTAATAAAATTAGTTTCAAGGATCACCTCATGACCACCATAGAAAATCACATGAAGAGATGAATTATTATTAATAATACAAACACTTTAATAACCAGCTGTTCTCAAACTAAATCAAGTTTTTCCATATTTTCAAGTTATCAAGTTAGATTAAAACGTTTTTATTTGAAAGCATTGCAAATTCAGCTACTAATGGCAACACACCTCCCAAATATCTACACATGATGAAGCGGACAGAATATAAAACATTTATCTCACACTGTCACATGTATCACTTATGTTGAAACAGTAATCATTTAAAATACTCCTTTGATTGCAGTTCAATTAATTATCAGCCTACTCTGACAAAATAATATATTTAAATAACAAAAATATTCAAAGCTCAATTGTAAGATCAATCAAGAATAACTAAACATATTTGACTGGATAACAAAATAATGAGACTAACTGAAGTTATTATAAACGTTTACATGTAATTGCAAATCCTATAAAACATATATTTCAATATTTCACTCAAGTGATGAAAATGACGTCTTTAAACACAACGACTGTGACGTGATCGGTCAGAAGTCTGAACACACTTTCTGTTTCTCTTCATCTTCATGTTTTGGTGTGAAAACATTTCCATCAGGCTGCACTCTCCAGGTCACTGTTGTGTCTTTGTGTACGCCCAAATCTGTCAGTTTCTGCTGAATCTACACAACACAAACAATCATGACACACACTCTTACACTGACTGCGTAACAACACGACTGACAGAGCATAAAACTGTAAGGGAAACAGTGAATTATTTCTCAATACTAGTGTTTTTTTCACAACAATTTGCATTGTTTTTACAAAAACATGTTCAAAATCAAACATTGTAATTGTTAGTTTATGTAAACATTGCATTGACTACTGTTAACACATACAATCTTATTGAGTGTTACATCTACAGTAAGTCTACACAAAAGTTCATATTAGTCTATCACATTTCAGTCCTTTGTGTTCACTCATAATTTTGCCTAGTTGTTGATACCTGGAATGTCAAAATCAGTTTTCTATTTAAACTTTGAAACAGTCTTCCTGGCGCATACAGTTTACACCTGCATCTCTTTAACATCACAGTATTACAGATCATAATCTACACAACAGTATCCACCTTATTTTGAGGGTAAATGTGGGTTCCGGTGATTGTTCTACCCTGTCGATAATGAGTAATATGGCTGATTTCTGCAGTGCGCAGTGTACTGTTATAAGATGGTGATCGGTGACATCGTCGCTTTGAGGTATAATTTCTACAATGGTTTAAATCGGTCAGTAAGGCAGACTATATCAAAACTGATGTCTGTGATCGTTTCATATACAATAACTGACTTTGGATTTGGTGAACTAATATTAAGTAGCCCGAACCTGAGTTGAGTTGAGTATGAGTTGGTTTTGCTCATTAATTACATTGTCTTCAGTTTTATTCACAATGATGTTTTTGCTCTGACTTTTACCGAAATTATTATTTAGTTGTAAAATTCGGAGGAGAGACACAGTCTCAATGCATTTGGAAATAGTAACATTTTTTAACAGTTGAGTGGGAGGAACACAGACTGTGGTTAAAGTTTTTACTTACTACACTGTAAAAAATGTTCCATAATATTTACGGAAAAATACCGGCATCTGTGGTTGGCAGTAAAATTCTGTAAAAAATACAGGAAAAGAACGTAAACAGTCTTGCAGATTAAAACTTCAGGGCACAAACTTCAAGCTGTGAATGAACTTAATACATTTTAGTATTTTATAACAGCATTTCTTTATATACCATGAAAACTTGGTCCAAATGCATACAAGTGAAAACATAACATTTACTTAATTTATTTCTTTGTAATTCTTTATTAAAACATCAAAGTCACTTTTAAACAAAGCAACATTCAGCATGACATCTGTATCTCATTGCTGACCTTGACTTAAACACAGACTCCACTCTTCAGCATAGTGGTGACCCACAAAACATTTAATATCAGAAAACAAAAGAGAAAATACAAATTCTGTAGTTTTTACGGAAAAATACCGGCAGCAGTGGTTGGCAGCAAACTACCGTAAAATTACGGGAACATCCTGTTTTTATTCATCCAAACAATTCACAGTGGAACACATGAGCCACACCCACTATTCATCTTGTAAATACGTCAAAATACTGAAGATGATCATCACTTCTGCTTCACAGGGACTGCAGCATAACAGCCATGACTTGATGCTTTATTGGTTTATTTAAAGTCACCGTTTTTGTGATCAGTGTTTGCTTTAGTTGGCCTCTTTCAGCCGTCATAAATAAGTTTCCAGTTGTCTTTGGGCTTCTATGACATTGTTTTATATAAAACATAATTTTGTAGCAAATGACATCAAATGAAAATGTGTTTAGATATTTTAAAAGCTTTTTCTGGGATGTTGTTTAATTATTTAATGTTTTTTTGTTACAAATGTCTCAATGGATTTTCATTTAAAATTCACATTTAGTGCAATTATCAATATATAAAGTATTTGAGCCGTTAAGAGATCTGCATTTGGTCTTTGACTCATAAATCATGAATCAGTGTATGAATCTCAACAGTGGTGACTAACAAATGAAAAGCTTACAGCCGCAATGCATGCTGGGAGTCATTGATGAGTTTTATGCTTTGATGATACCCAGAATGCATTGCGTTTATCTTAAGTGTTTTTTTCTGTTGTCACCATTGTTGAGACAAACTGTTATATTCTTGATGTCTGCTAGAACATTTATCATGTATCAGATTTGCTGTTGAAGATATTCAGTATATTATTTTATCTCATAAAATATCATAGATGTGGACAACAAATAACATTAAAGCACTACTTAAACTCTCAAACATGTACTTCCTCTCCAATCTAAAGAAGTTAATGCGTTAGCTTTTTCTGAACTTTTCACCCTGCTGTTTCAGTGTCTGTTTCCCCACACAGACATCAAAACTGGGCAAAGACTTCTTCCCATGGAAGGCAAAGGGTCAAGACCACAACCAAAGCAAACACTCATCACTATACTGGTGACTCAACCAAACCATGAACATGTAAACTTGTGTTAAATTTCAATTAGAACTTTTGTAGACGTGCAACAGAAATAAAGTGACAGTGTTGTCTGTAAGTGAAGGTGATAAAAGTGTTTGTGGAGTTGAAAAAAACTCCTTGTGAAAACTTTGGAATTTCACTGTTCATTTCCCAGAGAATTTGACAATGTTTTCCGTATTTTGTCTGTGAAAACTACAGAATTTCGGCATTTACTGCATATTTTTACAGGGTTTTTCCGTAAAAACAATGGAATTTTTGCTGTTAATTTTACAGACAATTTTACAGTGTTTCTCCGTATTTTTTACGGACACTTTCTGATAACAGGTTTTTTGTGTGAAAACAACAGTACTGAAAACAACTTTACTGTTAATTTCACAGGCATTTTTTACAGTGTAGTCAAATGATGGGTAGTGTCTTTGTGATGTTGTCAGACATAAGATCTGCTCGATGCTGCTGGGGTCCAGGCCTACGAATGATCCTCGCGGTGGGCGATGAGTACCGTCTCGATCGGACTCCTGAAGTCCCTCTTCAGGATCCCTGACTGCCGCATCCTAACATCTTTCACCCCTGCATGCAGCACGACAGCTCCGATGCTAGCGTCGTGCTTCAGGATTACAGGTGCCTACGCAGAGACATCAAGAACACAGGAGCCAGGAAAACAGTGAATGCGCACCTTACCTTGAGTGGAGAAAGGCAAAGCGGTTTCTGGTCTGGATCTCGAAGACCAGTGGCGGCAAGAGTTACTACCTCTTGCAATTGAGCCATTATCAACTCGCCAATTAATCTAGGCCATGTCCCAGGACCCTTTAAACTGGCCGTCACTAAGCCTCTCATCAAAAAACTAAACTTAGACCCCAATGAACTTGGAAGCTATACACTGTAAAAAATGCCCGTGAAGTTTACGGTAAAATTCTGTTGTTTTCACACAAAAAACCTGTTATCAGAAAGCATCCGTAAAAAATACGGAAAACACTGTAAAATTGTCTGTAAAATTACCAGCAAAAATCCATCGTTTTTACGGAAAAACCATGTTAAAGTGCTTGTGAAATTAACAGTGAAATTCTGTAGTTTTCAGAGAGAAAACTGTTGTCAAAAAACATCCGTAAAAATACGGAAAACACTGTCAAATTCTCTGGGAATTGAACAGTGAAATTCCATAGTTTTCACAAGGAGTTTTTTTAACTCCACAAACACTTTTATCACCTTCACTTACAGACACCACTGTCACTTTATTTCTGTTGCACGTCTACAAAAGTTCTAATTGAGAATTAACACAAGTTTACATGTTAATGGTTTTGTTGAGTCACCATTATGGTGAAGAGTGTTTGCTTTAGTTGGGATCTTGACCCTTTGCTTTACATGTGAAGAAGTCTTTCCCCAGTTTTAATATCTGTGTGTTGAAACAGACTGAAACAAGTGGGTAAAAGCTCAGACATAGCTAACTAATAACTGCTTAAGGTTGGAGAGTAAATACATAGTTGAGAATTTAGGTAGTGCTTTAAAGTTATTTGTTATCATTTATGATATTCCATGAAATTAAATAATATACTGAAAATCTTTGACAGCACTTGTGACTCATAATAAATGTTCTAGCAGATATGTAGAATATAACAGTTTGTCTCAACAATGGTGACAACAGAAAAAACCATTAAAGATAAACGCAATGCATTCTGGGTATCATCAAAGCACAATACTCATCAATGACTCCCAGCATGCATTGCGGCTGTAAGCTTTGCATTTGTTAGTCACCACTGTTGAGATTCATACTCTGATTCTTGATGTGTGAGTCAAAGACAAAATGCAAGCTTTTTAATTGTTCAAAAACTTTTTAGATTGATTGTTGCATGAAATGTGCATTTTAAATGTTAATTCATTGAGGCGTTCGTAACAAAACATAAAATAAGTAATTAAACAACATCCCAGATAAAGATTTAGTAAATACCTAATCACACTTTCATTTGATGTGATTTGCTACAAAACTATGTTTTATATAAAACAATGTCATAGCAGCACAAAGAAAACTGGAAACTTTAATATAACGGCTGAAAAATGGCAACTAAAGCAAACACTGATCACAAAAACGGTGACTTTAAATAAACCAATAAAGCATCAAGTCATGGATGTTATGCTGCAGTCCCTGTGAAGCAGAAGTGATGATCGTCTTCAGTATTCTGACGTGTTTCGAAAATGAATAGTGGGTGTGGCTCATGTGTTCCACTGTGAATTGATTGGATGAATAAAAACAGGATGTTCCCCTAATTTTACGGTAGTTTACTGGCAACCACAGCTGCCGGTATTTTTCCGTAAAAACTACGGAATTTGTATTTTCTCTTGTTTTTCTGATATTAAATGTTTTGTGGGTCACCACTATGCAGAAGAGTGAGTCTGTGTTTAAGTCAAGGTCAGGCAATGAGATACAGATGTCATGCTGCATGTTGCTTTGTATAAGAGTGACTTTGATGTTTTTACAAAGAAATAAATTAAGTAAATGTAATGTTTTCACTTTTATGCAATTGGATGAAGTTTTCATTGTATATAAAGAAATGCTGTTGATATAAAAGACTAAAATGTATTAAGTTTATTCACAGCTTGAAGTTTGTGCCCTGAAGTTTTAATCGGCAAGACTGTTTACATTCTTTTCCTGTATTTTTTACGGAATCTTACTGGCAACCACAGCTGCCGGTATTTTTCCGTAAAAATTACGGAACATTTTTAACAGTGTAGACTGATTTTAAATGTCCCTTACCTGTCTAAAATACTAGAAAAAGTAGTGTCCACTCAGTTGTGCTCTTTCTTACAAAATAATGACATACATACCGCATCATAGCATTGAAACTGCGATCGTTAACATGACAAATTACTTTCTTATAGTATCAGATAAAGGTAAAATCTCACTCCTAGTCCTGCTTGACCTTAGTGCTGCATTCAATAATGTATATGATAACATACTTTTATATCGGCAGAGACACATGCACTCTGCCAATTTTGATAGCTGGAGGGAATCATCTGGTTTTGATGAGATATATAACTGAGTATAAACTGCATAACAGTGGAAGCTAATTCCATGATTTCTAATAATGTTGCCAAGGGGCAGCATGTATATGGAGAATAGCAAGGGTCCTTTAACCGATCCCTGAGGTAATCCATAATTTACTTGCGTGAGATTTGACGATTCCCCATTTAAATGGACAAATTGATATCTGTCTGATAAGTGAGATCTGAACCATTGTAGTGCCTGTTCAGTTGATTTCGAGTAAGGCTATGGCTGAAGTCAGTTGTAGTTATTGTGTTTCTCTTTCCTTAACTGATTCTGCTCATTATCATCATGTGTTTATCACTAATGCTAAATCATCACTTCATTAATCACACTATAATCTCATTCACTTTAACTCTGATTCAAAGTTAGTTTTACACTCTTTACAGTGGGACCAAATGTTGTCTGAGAAGAGTTCATTTTACTCTGAGGAACACTAGTCAGTCTGCACTGAAAATATCCACTTCAGATCAAACATAGATACAGAGATGAAGGAGGAGAACAGGAGACGAAGTGATGATGGAATAAAATGAGTTTATTGAATAATCTTCATCTGACTAGAAACATATTCAAAAGCTTATTACTGTAAACCAAACATGACAGTTGAAAATTACTGCTTTACACATACAGAACTCAATATAAGATTAAACAACATTGAAAGGAAACTCTGCTGAAAAATCTGCCATGAATTACTATCCTCAAGTCGTACGTCAACCATATGACCCCCGTATATCTTTAGAACACAAAAGAAGAGCTTTGTAGAGGTCCGGGAGCTTTCTGACTCCAAACTTCAATGTGCTTCAAGTGTCAGAAGCTCATTGACCTCAACAAAACTCTTCTTTCGTGTTCTGAAGATAAATGGAGGAGCTGGAGTTGACGAAAGACAGAATTTTCATTTCTGAGTATAACTTCAAGAAAAGTAAATAAAATTATTAAATGAAAACATCTTTTATAACTCCATCCATCCATCCATTTTCTACCGCTTATCCGAACTACCTCGGGTCACGGGGAGCCTGCGCCTATCTCAGGAGTCATCGGGCATCAAGGCAGGATACACCCTGGATGGAGTGTCTTTTATAACTCAATTAATCAATTAAAGATGTAAAATGAATAGAGAATAAAATTACAGATAGAAAAATAAGAAATGACAAATGTATCTGTGGAGACAGAATTCCAAGCACCCACACACAGGTTGCTTTTAAGAAACAAAGATCCTAAAATCTATCATTATAAACAACTTAAAGCCAAACATGTATGATATCATAAATAAGAGTGTCAATCTTATCACTTATCATCATAAAAACACATGTTCTATTCACATGCCTTTTACAGGGAATCATCTTTTTGATCATGTTTTGTTGCAAAAACATTTCCATCTGACTGCACTTTCCATGTCAATCTTGTCTCCTCGTCTATCCCATGATCTCTCGCTTTCTGTTTTATCTAAAGAACAGAGACAAACACAAATTGTGAGGTCAGAGTTATTATTAATACTGAAAAAATACACAAACCCAAATCAGATAAAGGTGTAAAATATAAATCAAAACAGAATGGGATGATGCGCAAATCTCATAAACCCATGTTTTATTTATAACAGAACAGAGCAAATGTGCCATTTAAACAAAAACAAATATTTTGAATTGGATGGCGTGACAGGGTTAACTCATTATGAAATAATTTAATACACATTGCTCATAATTAATCAACACTCTTTATTCAATACTTTTTGCAACCTCATTTTGGTGAAGACTGAGCTGTTCTTTTTCTAGCTTCGCTCTGTGTTTCACTATGGAAATTGCTTTAGGCGTGACCCACTGCAGAAGCTCTTATGACATCACGTCTGTCTATGACATCACAGTTTGATAGTTTAAGTGTCATTCATGCTTTCTTCTCATGGGAGACTACATCAACTTTCTCAGCATGCCCTGTCTCTACTAAACTGTTCAACGGGTGGAACGTCATTGTAAAACGCCATAGAACACGAAGTTTGTGTTTTAAGTGTAAAGGCAGAGCTCATAGCAGGGATGGCAATTTTACTCGTGCAGAGTCTCTGCTCCTGGAGAGTTTAGCTCCAACACTCATCAAACACACCTGAAGCAGCGAATAAAGACTTTCAGGACCTTGGGTTTTCAACTTTAGTCCTCTGGTCCCCCTGACAGAATGTTTAACATGTCTCCATACTGAACACACTAACAAGTTGATGAGTTGATTCAGGTGTTTCACACACACTGATAACAATTTAGAGTAGGATTTACTTGATTTAGGATTTACTCCTTTTTGACTCAGAAAATTTGAGATCATTTTAAAGGACTAAAGTAAACAGATTTATATGTATATAAAAAAATATCTTTAAATTTTAAGTAACTTTTACACAGACAGAAAGCAACCACATTCAAAAACCACCATTATTGTGATTAGTGTTTCATTTAGTTGGTATCTTGAAGTGACGTTTTACTCATAAGCACTAAAGGCTAAGACAATAACATTTTGAAAAGTATTTAAAATAAAATTGATTTCTTTTTTTATATTTGGTTGACTGTATTTAAAAGGTAATACTGAGAGCAGTTTTGAGGTGCAGTGAGATGACTATGAATAATGTTCTGGTTAAGCCATGAAAAAATGTTTAGTGAAAGTGTTCACATTTGAAAATAAAAAGCTAACTTTATTGACACACTTAGACACTAAAACTCATCATACAAACTTCAACAATCACGATAATCATCTGTGACGGCCCCTGCTTCATCGTTGCTTTAAGTAGCTGATTGTTCCCGGATGGGATTTATTGAGGACACCTGCTGCTGATTTCCGGTCATGTCTTTAAATAGGGCAATTGGCCATTGACCTGGAGGGCGGCCCTTTTGGACTTGTTTTTTCGTTGTTTTGCTTGATTTGTCTTCCGTTACGTTATCCATTTAACATGGCGTCATTACACTTCCATTCATTACACTTCACTTCATACCACTGACTCCTGATTATTTCATGCGCCCTTGTTTTTCTTATGCATAGTTTCATTTGGTTAATAAATTTTATACATTATGTGCACTTTCTTGTGTCCCTGTTTTTGTTGCATCCTTTTCGAGCCATAGGGCGTAACATCATCAAACTAATTAATATTAACCGATCTACTGCAATGCATGCTGGGAGTCATGAATGAGTTTTGTTCTATGATGTTACCCAGCATGCATTGCAGCATGAAGCTTTCTTTTGTTGATTGTCACTATTGTTGAGTTTCATATGCTGATTCTTCATGTCTTTGTTTGTCTATTTTTTTTCCAACACAGATGAGACTTCGGCTCATTCTATATTTGACATAAAATGATACCTTATGATTATATAACTATTATAAAAGCATTTTGAAACCCCAGAAAACTCTGAAACCCATTACATGTCAGCATCTGACCCATCAAATGTACATTAAGATTTTTTGTTGTTAGAACGGTCAAAGGAAAGAATCAAAAGCCCAACTAAATCAAACCCGATCACAATAATGGTGTTTTTTTATGGTGGTTGCTTTCTATCAGTGTTACAAATGAAGAGTGAGTACAAGTTACTTGAAATATCAACGTACTCTTTAGCTTATGATTTCTATTTAAAGTTACAGATAATTGTGTTTAGCTTTTACATGACAGCTCCTTCAAAATGAACTGATTCAATCATCATCTTGTTAGTGTGTTCAGTATGGAGACATTTCAAACATTCTGTCAGTAGACTGATGAATTGAATCAGGTGTTTGATATAGAGACACATGTAAAACATTCTGTCTGGGGACCAGAGGCCTGGAGTTGATAACTGCAGCTCCTGACAGATTTGCTGCTTCAGGTGTGTTTGATGAGTGTTGGAGCTAAACTCTCCAGGAGCAGAGACTCTTCAGGAATAAAATGGCCATCTCTGCCTCATAGTTACAACAGCTCGAGTGCTCATCCAGGAAGAGAAGAGAACAGTGATAGAGTGAAGATGACAACCACCAGGAGAACTGAGTGAGATAACAAGGGGGTGTGGCACACACACTCACACACACACACACACACATAATGACCTTAAGCATATTGCCAGCTGTCAAAACACAGATACAGAGACAGCAGAGGATACAAACAGCTGATCAGTCCCAAAAACTCGGGTTTACGTTAGCAGCCAATCATTATCTTAAAAATATTCAACCAAAGGGTTGCATTCATTATGAGCAATTATGTATTAGAAAAAAAAAAAAAATATTTCATGATGAGCTTCTTTCTCAACAAACAAAAAGCCAGAATGCAGTTTAATGTTTTAATAGGAAACAGAAGGTAAATGAAGAAATAAACAGAAATAATGTTTTAAAAATAATAATATGTCAAATTCCTCATTGTATGAACAACTTTTTAAACATTATTAAAACAAACAACAACTGGACACTTTAAACGTATCTTAATGGGAGGTTTAAGCAACATTGTTACAGCTGGAGGATACTCAGGATTATATGTGTTCTAGTTTAACACAAACTCTTACAGTCACAGTTAAAAATACTCACAAACTGCAGGATGGTCTCCATCACCACAGGATCATTTACTTTCTTTTCAGATTTCACCTCGACTCTCACAATATGTTTCCTTGAATCTGTCAAAAATCATTTAGAAGAAGGTTTATTTAGTAACATCACTGACTATTAGAAATATAAAGAAGGAAAGTGTAACTTACAAAAACTATGATTTTTTTCAGAGACAATAGTGATTTTATTTTAACATTATAGAAAGAAATAGTCATATTTACAAATAATAATAGTTTATGTGTTTACAGTATATAAACATATGGAAGTAAAATAGTGCCTAATGTGTTTGAAGTAAAGAGATTTGCTGAATAGAACTAACTGAAAAAAAATGCATTGTATTAACAGTTCTTGCATTTTAAGGTTCTGCAATTCAATATGGTTGTACATTTAAACTGTGAATATTTCAAATTGAAAAATTTCACACTCGGTTTCACCGTCTAAAAATAAAAAAATAAAAATTCACCTTTAAAAATTTCATTTAAAAAAATTTAATTGTTTTTAAATACAACCATTAATATTCAACGGATAATTTTCAGTCAATATTATTTCGATTTAAAAATTCGCTTCCACAAATTCAGCGGTTCAAATTCGGCTTGAAATTCAAAGTTTCACATCCGGGAATCCCAGGAAAAGCAATAGAGCACCGATTCTACAAATGCATGATCTCTTCCTGCTGCCTGACCGCTTCACCAGCAGGTGGTGTAAGTCGGTTCTGACGTAGATCAAATCAAGAAATGCAGATAATCTTTAAATGTTTGCCACGGAGTCCACTCATCTGCTCGATTAAGTGAATTTAGTTGTTCTCATAGATAGCTTCTTATGCATCATCAAGAAAAATATTGACGTTTGTACTGGCAGCTTAGCTCAACACTATCAGCCCTAGAAAGGACATGGAGCACGGGGACAATTCTAGGTGGCCTGGAATCATTGGACTAGTCATACATTTTAATTTAATTATTTTAATATTCTACCCGATCTCCTTAGAATACGAATTTGTATTTGGCTTGCTATTTATACCCATTCATTACTTTTTACGTGCATATGATATATCAACATTAAGTAATTTAGCAGCATTTAGCATTTTTATCCAAATTAACTTAAAAAGAGTTCAGGGAGCAATAAAGTGATATGTCATACAGGAGCGAAACAATATTGGTTAAGATGGTGTGGGTAAATTACACCTACGTATCAAATGCACGCAAATCTCTGTAGCTTGCCACATACAAACATAAAATCGTGCTATTGATAAGAACCATCTTAAGTCATCAAATAATAGTTTGAGTTTCGGGGATGAGAAAAAAATGGATATATACCAGTGCTTTATTAAACCATACTGTGTATTGAGTTTTTAAAATAAAATAAGTTAATTTCATGAAGCTATTTGAATGACACATGCGATGGTATATGATTAAATGTGCCAGAAAACAATACAATAAGATTTAAAAGCATTACATTAGGTTCATAACACGATCACAATAAACTTAACGATTCATATGAAACTTTTTATTTTGGTATAAAACTAAATAGGAAAAAAACAATTAATATCCATTTAAAACTGACTTCGGTAGGAAATGAAAAAGTAGTGCAAACAGATATAAGAACAAGCCATGAACTATTTTATCACAACGTAAAATAATCTACAATATAAATAACCAATTAAGAGTACAGTATTTTCTTCAAAACGTAATTGTAAAATATTTTTAAATGTAGGATATAAATGCTAAAACTTAAACAACCTAATAACCACTTAGAAGAGACATATCAATAGAAATAATTATGCCTGCACTGTAAAAAATGTTCCGTAAATTTTACGAAAAAATACCGGCAGCTGTGGTTGCCAGTAAAATTCCGTAAAAATTACAGGAAAAGAACGTAAACAGCTTTGCAGTTTAAAACTTCAGGGCACAAACTTCAAGCTGTGTATGAACTTGATACATACACATAGTCTTTTACATTAACAGAATTTCTTTATATAAAATTGAAACTTGGTCCAAATGCACAAAAGTGAAAACATTTAATTTGATTAATTTTCTTCTTTGTAATTTGTTATTAAAACATCAAAGTCACTTTTAAACAAAGCAACATGCAGCATGACATCTGTATCTCATTGCTGACTTTGACATAAACACAGACTCACTCTTCAGCATAGTGGTGACCCACAAAACATTCAATATCAGAAAAAAAAGAGAGAAAATACAAATTCCGTAGTTTTTACGGAAAAATACCGGCAGCTGTGGTTGCCAGCAAGCTAGCGTAAAATTACGGGAACGTCCTGTTTTTACTCATCCAATCAATTCACAGTAGAAAACATGGGCCACACCCACTATTCATCTTGTAAATATGTCAGAATACTGAAGATGATCATCACTTCTGCTTCACAGTGACTGCAGCATAACAGCCATGACTTGATGCTTTATTGGTATATTCAAAGTTACCGTTTTTGTGATCAGGGTTCTTTAGTTGGAGTCTTTCAGCCGTCATGTATAAATAACCATTTTTCTTTGGGCTGCTATGACATTGTTTTATATAAAACATAGTTTTGTAGCAAATGACAACAAGTGAAAATGTGATTAGATGTTTTCAAAAGCTAAATCTACGATGTTGTTTAATTACTTTTTTTGTTTGTTTCAAACGTCTAAATGAATTTACATCAACAATCAATATAAAAGTTGAATTTTTGAACCGTCAAAAGATCTGCATTTGGTCTTTGACTAACACATCAAGAATCAGAGTATGAATCTCAACAGTGAGGTCTCTTTCTTGGCTTCGACAATACATTTTGGGTCTGTTCTGGCTCTAAAGAACGTGATGTCTATTTGTATCTGGTCAATTTTATTTGGCTTACTCAAGAAGTTCGCTTGGCTAAAAGATCGGGTTTTCTATTTTGTATTAACAAAATAAAAATGACGAACGTTTCCACAATTCCACAACATCCAGCATTTTCTGAGTGTCGCAAATTAAAACAAGATCATGTGAGCATAATAAAAAGAAAGTCTGTAGAGATTGCTTCTATGCCATATAAACAGAAACACTACTGAGAGAGTTGCATACGTGTTAAAGTCGGAGCAGTTATCAATGAGATGCTGGTTGAGATCTCAGTATTTGACCGCTTTAAACAGTTAAACACAATAAATGTCATGTAAATGCTGATGATGCATAATATTTATGTGAACATGATGTGTTGAAGTCAAACCTAATTAATTTAAGCCAGAACAGGAGGAGATTCATAGTCTAAGCATAATAGGCCTAGTGTGTGTCTGTGCAAACTACTGGCAGTGCAAGCGTCAGTTAAATTTCTGAATATGTTGATGATGTTTAAGAAGCTATATATGAGAACTAAATTCACTTAATCGAGCAGATGAGTGGACTCTGTGGCAAACATTTAAAGAGTATCTGCATTTCTTGATTTTATCTACGTTAGAACCGACTTGCACCACCTGCTGGTGAAGCGGTCAGGCAGCAGGAAGAGATCATGCATTTGTAGAATCTGCGCTCTATTGCTTTTCCTGGGATTCCCGGATGTGAAACTTTGAATTTCAAGCCGAATTTGAACCGCTGAATTTGTGGAAGCGAATTTTTAAATCGAAATAATATTGACTGAAAATTATCCGTCGAATATTAAAGGTTGTATTTAAAAACAAGTTAATTTTTTTAAATTAAATTTAAAAGGTGAATTTTGATTTTTTAATTTTTAGACAGTGAAACCGAGTGTGAATTTTTTCTATTTGAAATATTCACAGTTTAAATGTACAACCATATTGAATTGCAGAACCTTAAAATGCAAGAACTGTTAAGACAATGCATTTTTTTTCAGTTAGTGCTATTCAGCACGTCTCTTTGCTTCAAACACATTAGGCACTATTTTACTTCCATATAAACACTGTTAAAAGAATTTGTTAACTCAACGTAGCTTGACTATCTATTAATTCTGTTTTTCACTGGGGGGCGCTAGAGCATGTCAGGGGACGCACACGTGGTGTAAAAAAATATGTAATGGGGGCAGTCGAGGCCAAAAGGTTAGAGACTCAGAGATGTAACCCAAAGGTTGCCGGTTTGAGCCTCAAAACTAGCAGGGATTGTAGGGGGGAGTGAATGATCAGCGCTCTCATCCACCTTCAATACCACGGCTGAGGTGAGAACCTTGAGCACTGATCCCCCCAACTGCTCACCGGGCACCACAGCATTGGCTACAAATTCCGAGTATAGAACACCACACATGGCCTCACATCACATCACATCACTTTCACATTATGTTTATGTATACATATATTCCTAAGTAAGGTAATAGGTTTAAGTGGATAGTTCACCCCAAGATAAAACTCTGTCATTATTTCCTCTTGTCATGCTAAACCTGTATGAGTGTCTTTCTTCAGCACAACACAAAAGAAGATATTTTGAAGAATGTTGGTAACGGAACAAGGGCAGTACCCATTCACTTCTATTGTATGGACACTAAAGTAATGCAAGTAAATACTGCCGTTGTTTAGCTGAAATATATATTTTTGTGCTTTTTGGAAGAAAGAAAGGAAAACAGCTTTGAAATGACAAGAGGGTGAATGAATGATGATTTTTTTATGGGTGATCTGTCCATTTAATGATGTTGGATCATCTTATCTTATTCACTTCAAAACTGAATCATTTTCTCTAATGGACACAAACACTGAATAGTGTAATAATTGGACTGATGACTCAACTGTGTCAAGCTGAATCGTTTACAGCGTACCTTTATAAGGACACTTGCTCACTAAACTGACTCACAATAAAGTGTGTTTCTGATGGTCGTTACCCTAAGATGAGTAGCAAAGCATTAAACATCAAACTTACAAGTCAAACAGATGAAAGGAAGGACATGTGAGCAGAGCCTATCCTCTATCAGACCATCAGCTCGTATAGAGCCACAAGGTTGGTTCAGCCCGGTAATATCAGGTTGTCCAGTCAACCAGTTAATGGAGGAAGTGTTGACCTTTGACCCATCTGACCACATCCACGAGTCCCTGTACAGACCAATCCATGCACTATAACCTTTTGTCATTGATGCCAACTGGTCATTCTCAGATCGACTTCGAATGATGGCCAGATCTGTGTAATGCTGTCTGCAGTAGCTCCGAGCTCCATACCACGTCGTCAAGAAATGAGAGATAAAAATAAACTTATTTGTTCCATTTTCTGTAATAAAAGGAGAAAGAGAGTTTATTATTGTATGTTTGAACACAGTTAGCTCTACACTGTATTTATCAAGCCTGAATGATTTGGTACAAATATTGAATGATCAGTTGTATTGGCTGAAAACCTTGGAATTGGTTGATCCAGCTGATGTCAAACTACACAAATTAATTTATTCAGAGATATGCACATTTTTCTGTATTTGAATATTTTTATTGAATATTTCTCAGCTTGTCCTTTTAAACTTTGACGAAACACATAATTGTGTCTATAGATCAGTTTTCAGAAGTCCTGTAATACATGTCTTAAAAGAAAACAATGAAAGTTCTCTCATAATTGACTCAATCTGGACTAGCTATCTTCTCCAATGATATTGATTCATGGTGGTTAAGCAGTGATGATGGAAACACAACTCTGGTTGGTATGCTCAGACAAAGCAACATTATACTAACTGAGTTACTGTGTTTATACCAACTAGAAAAAACAACCAACAATGACGTGCGTTTGTATTATCTCTTACCGTTGTAACAAACAAAGCGGTATTCATAATTGCACGGATAATCACTCCATGTGCCACTCCGCAATACAGTACATTCCTCTTTTCCATTGTTTGGCTCTCCAGTTGACCAAAGATTGAATGTAATATTCTCATCTCTGTAACTCCATCGCCAGCTATTGATGTCATTATATAATCCAATCCAGGTTATTGAATTAAATGAAGACTCAATAGTTTTTTGTAAATTTGTCCAGTCTTCAGTGCTGTGAAAAGTGGCCAGGTCAATGTGATTCTGTCTGCAGTAAGCTTGTGCATCATGCCAGATCTTCTTCTCCTGGATCAGAACATACTGACGTGATATTGCTTGAGTGAGCAGACAAAGTCCTGTTGAGAGGAACATGCTGAGTGTTCAGAAATCTTTCAATGTCAAAACCCTTTATTCCTATCACTCCAAAAAGTTTCTAATCTGAATACTTATCATGTCACGAAAATCACAGTCACACTAATCCAGTTCAGATGGTAGATTCTTTTCCTATCTAGTGCCTAAACTTTGGAATTGTCTTCCCTGCACTGTCCGGGAGGCATACACAATCTCTCAGTTTAAATCTAGACTAAAGACACAGGGCTCGTAAATGCGACCTTATTTCTCAATGGTGTGACTAAAAATAATCATATGTAGCACCAGTGCGACCAGCCGTTTGAGGGAGAAAAAAAGTCTCCGCAGCTCTGAAAGTCTCCCTGTGATTCAACAACAGACACATATTAGGCCCATATCATGGTCTAAACCAATCAGAGATAGTGACGGGTGGACCCCCTCTGATTCGCCGTGGTCCAGATATTCCTGTACGTGTCTGTGCCAGAGGTCATGTTAACCGAACATTTTCTGTAATTGACGGATTTTTTTACCAGTGACAACAGAAATATCTGAAGGCCAACTGTCATTTTGCCGGATTACAATTAGGGCAATTTGTAAATCCCCTTCATTAGAGCGTGACATGCTCGCGAAGTGACCTGCGTGTTTTCACCTGTCATTGTTACTGACTGCGATCTGGGAAAACCCGCCGGATGTTGCGCTGGGACGCAGGAAAGACAGTTCTCCAATCAAAGTAAACTACATAACATGAAGAATGAAGGAGTATCATTGCAAATTTCCCGCCAGTCCTGTGTAAACTTTGGCATGCAAAGTAGTTTTATACAATGTTTGATGAGATGACAGAGCTCCCACACTGAAAAAAAATATTCTTGAGAGTTAGTAAATATTACCCATGCAAATCAATTAAATTGTATATATTAGGTAGCAAAGTAAACTACATTCAAACTTCCTGAAACTACTCAATAAAATTGAAGTTTTTGATTGAGAAGATTTTATTCTATGTTTTTAAGTAGAGAGTACCTAAATGTATCAGATATGAGTCATGACACACTTAAAGAAATTAGATAAAGTCTACCTAATATTTCTCAATATGAATTACTTATATCGAGTAATATTAGTTTATATAACCAACAACAGTTCATCTACTTATTATGAATGATAAATATTGAATAATTACACACTAAATATGACTTATTCAGAGAAGCTTGAATTGACATAAATGGTCAGAAAAATAAGATTAGGTCGATTGTTTTTATTGATCAAATAACAAACGCCCTTTTTGACAATGAACACAAGATTAATTTTTACAAGATTTGATGTCAGCATTATTGTGATCAGTGTTCACTTTAGTCGATCTCTTGACTCTAACATTTGTAGTATCTGGTTTGACCCAAGGTTACCATTTGGGATCATAGGGATCGTAAAACACCATGACCTCTCAGTAGGGGTCTAACTGGCACCAGCACGTCCGATCTAACTGCCCTCTTTTAAAGCATCCATCATTAGATCAGGATAGATGGACTTCAAAGAAATTCCAACAGGGAGGATGGGGTGGACGAGTGAATCTGGTTTGTTTTTATTATTAGGTCTGCTGGATCCGATAAAAGTGTATAAAATAGGTATAGTTAATCATCATTAATTATCCGTATTTTACTGTGATCAAACTCATATTTCCCCGAAATACACTACACATTAAATTATGTTATGCATTGTATCTGAGTATGTAAAGGTTTATGTGAGAATGTGGATTTCGGCCTTGTCCCGGATTGACCTGAAATGTTTTGTATGCCTTGTTATGCTGTTTTAACAAAATAATATGATCCAAGGTCTGGTGATCTTGATACGAGGTCTGGTAATTTTCCATGACCGAATGTTACTTCCTGTTTTATGCATATAAATAATACCCCTAAAATGTAATAAACTTTGGACTCAGATTGAACTGCACATCTCGTGTCTGTGTCATTCTTGGTCTCCTGGATCCAGAAACTCTGAAGATTCAATCGAGTCGACTCTTCAACTTAGAATAACTGAACTTAGACTAAGGGGACAAGTAAGAAATAATCGTACAGTTTATAACCGATAATAAAGGTTGTTTTGTTTTTCCTGTAGGCTTGTTATATGGGGACCGAGTGTTGATCAGAATGTGTCTATGCCCCTACTGTATACGTTCCCCAATTTTTTTTGTTCATACCCTCTAATGCTTTTGGAAGGAGACTTTAATTGTGTGTTAGACTCAACTATAGAACAGTCCTCTCCCAAGAGAACAGAGTCAAGAAAAAGTATTAGGCTTTTAGAATTATGCAATGACCTTGAACTGTTTGATGTCTTGAGGTCAGTAAATATGAGGGTGAAACATTACACTTTTTTTCTCAGCCCCATCAAACGTTCTCACGTATTGATTTATTCTTGACATCACGTGGGATATTAGACAGAACAGTGGAATATTCTATTGGCATTAGTGATGGGATTTCCATCTTTTTTTTATGCTAACCAGGTCTTTTGGACAGTTTGTTTCAATGAACCGGTTCAAAAGACAAGGGCCTGCAATACTAGACTTGGGAATGGTATAGATCCTACTTTGATCTGCTTCCTTCTTTGGACTCCTGGGCCTGTTCCCCATTTTCTGATTGGAGTTTGTTTGCCCATACCATAACAAGTATGATGACGATGTCAGGAAAAACCCAATACTTTACAATTTTATTAAAGTTTGGCGTCAGATTTTCAGGCACCTGGGAAAGGTGGAATCTCTGCCTATGCTGAGCCCAGTTTATCTGAATGAGGACTTTTCTCCAGGGATGGGCTCACCTCTCTTTAAAGTGTGGCATACAAAGGGGATCTGCGTAGTAGGTGATCTGTTACAGGATTAATGTCCTTTCAACAATTATAACGGAAGTTTGATCTCCCTAAGAAACATCATTTTGAGTGTTTGCAAATCCATCAGAATGTCATCTCAAAGCAAAAATACCCCTCAGACCTGCCAGAGTTCAGTGAACTGGAGTGATTTTTTGTACACAAGTAAGTCGACTCGGTTTATATCTAGGTTTTATTCTTTATTATAGTATCAAACCTGTCATGAAACGGAGGGGTGGAAGAACCCAAATTCAGGCAGCAGTACGGGGTAACAAAAGTACTTTAATAAAACACAAAACAAAGAAACACGATGGGGTAAAACAGGAACAGAAAATAATATAAAAGCACAGAACGAAGACTGACTAAACACTAGTGTTACGTCCGTTAGGACGTTTATAGTATTGTGTGTGTGTTGTATTGTTTTTCCGTCCTGTCTGTTTATCTTACTTTCACTTTCTTAGGTTGTTGCTGATTGGCTATCTTGCTTGTCAGTTAAGACTGAGATGAGTGGCCGTGCTTTGGGAGGGGGGAGCGGTTTTAGCGTGATGAGTGACACCTGGTGAAGCGGATATTTAAAGACCGTGCTGCTTTCAGATTGAGAGAGAACTTTTGGTAGAGAGCTTTGCATAGAGAACCATTGTTTGTTTAGACAAAGAGAAAGAGAGAGAGAGAAAACTGTTTGTATGTTTTATCACGTTGTTCTCATGTGTGATTATTGTTCCTTGCTTCGGTCCAAACCCTTTTTCACTTGTGAATGTTGCGGTCCACAAAGGAGAAGGGGATTGGTAAGAGGTAACGTGACGTACATTGTACACATGTAGTCAATTTATTGTATTAGAACACTAGTTAGGGATTTGTGCCACCCGCTGTATTTATGTTTATTAGTTAGTGTAGTTTAGTTACGACGTCACAGACGTTGAAGTCTTTTCCTTTGATCTTTCCTTTTTAGTTTAGTATTAGAGGTTAAATGTGTTAGATAACTTTTTGCTTATATTACTTTCGTTTGTATGGCACAATCCGTTTTTCCCTTTTTCTTTCCTTTTGTGGTTGGGTTTAAGGTTTTGTATATAATTTTCATTATATTTATTAAACTCATATTTACGTTATTCAGTGGTCCCTCGTGTTTTCTCTAGTCACTCAGTGTTACACGTTGATGTGTGTCGGAGCTGGTTACATATGTTCCCCTCCTAAAAACCCTAGACGGGTACGAGTCATAGGAGGGTCGTAACAACTAGACTAATGAACACTTGACAATAACTAAACTAACAACTCACTAGACATGACCGGATACAGAGACAGGAACATGAGCACAAATAACAGGTAATCCACATGAGCAAGTCATAGAGCCAGGCAAACACACAGACAAATGTACATGCTAAACGCAATGACCGACACAGGACAATGGAACGAGGGGAGTATTTATGGAGAACAAACACAGGATAATTGATAAGGAACAAGTGCTGGGGATTAAACACTAATGGGAAGGTAACAAGGAAACGAGATGGCGGGAAACACTGACGAGACTCGGAGAGAGAGTATAGCAGGCTCCTATGGAAACTATCTCTCCCTCCAAAAAACTTAAGACTATGCCATGACTCCGCTGCAAGAACAAGAATAAACATGACATGATAGCGGAATCGTGATAAAGCCTCAGGACTTTTTAAAACAATAGCTCGCAAATGGAGGGATGATCTATGCAATGAATATATAGATGACAACTGGCAGAAGGCCATTGAGTGTGTAAGGCACTCTTTCATATGTAACCAGCTCAGGGAGACTCAATATAAAATTACACATAGATAACATATTCCACCAGTTGTGATGAGCAAAATCGATCAAAACACATCAGCTCCTTGTGTTAAGTGCCGTTCAGACCTAGGGACATTTCACTGTTTTTGGAAATGCAAATACATTTCCTGATTTTGGAGTTGTATTGCCTTGTGAAATTAGCAATATGATTCAGATAAAACTTATACAGGACCCTGGTCTGTTTCTCTTAGGGCTTTCTTTCAAAGCACAGGCAATGACATTAACGATGCACACATTAGGTTATAAACTGCTGGATAAAGTGTTGATTGATGATAGGAAGTGCATCCTGGCTTTATGGATCATAGAGGACCCTCCCACTGTCACTCAGTGGTATAAAGAGATGTTTGCTGTACTTTCTCATGAGAGAATGGTGGCTTTGAGAATGTGTAGTCCCCATTTAAAGACCACGTGCCCTTGGAGTTGAGAAGAATATAATTGTTTATATAATAGGGTTCCTTGTTGCATTGAATATTTGTTTCCATATTAAAGTGGACATCAAGAATGGTCTGTGTTTCTTTTGGGTTCTCTGGATTAAAATGACATGTTTGTACTCACAACATAATTGTTTGTAGAGATAAATGTGGTTATTAACTCCCTTAATATTACACAGGGCTTTACACTGTCGTATTGTAAAAAAAAAATGTTTTTATTCATATACATAAACACACTTTGCTTAAAAGGAATACACAACTTCAATTATAAAATTTCAGGCAATCAGTTTCCTCAAATGTTAAATTAAAGTCTTAAATGTCTTATTACACATCACAGTTGGACAGAGTAGTTCAATGTTACTAATTATTGTAAGTCAAAATAAATTTATAAAACAACATTTGTAGTTTTAACTTATTGTTCAAGTGTATCTAAGTACAGCTAACTCAGAACCAATTTTATCGATCAATGTGAATTGCATTGAATCAATATCATCTTAATGCCTGCTATTCACTTTCATCAAACCAGCATTAGTGTATTCGGTGTTTGCAGATGTGACTTTGACTCTTGACTTTCATTAGGTTTAGTTTCTTTTCTTGTGGTTGTTAGTTGTTGGACTTTTGTCCAAATAAAAATAAGTTGTTGCTTTTAGTGAAATTGAGTTTTGTTCATGACTAAGGTAAATTTTTAGCTGAGCAATAGAACTGTTAGCTTTACTATCTATTCATTCTTTATCTTTTTAGTTGATATTTGAAAGGTATTCAACTTGTTACTGACACGATAACAATAAGGTTTGATTATCTTTACCGTCGTGATGAAACCATCTACAATAATGAAGGCTTCATCAATTGCCACAACATGAATACTGATACAAGCCTATTTGCAACAAAGACACATTTGAAAAGCGATTAATAAAATGTAACTGAATTGAAAAGTTGTAATATGTTATATGTTATTGTAAAGAATTAGTGTTGTTATTATTTAAAGGACTTTTAAGTGTTATATGTTATGAAATGTAAATGCAGACTTATGAAACAGTTTGAAGAGATTAAAGCAGTATTATGGACGACTAACAGAATAAAGGATTTTCACACAAAAAGAACCTGAATCAGTTAGACATGAAGAATCAGTGTACGAAACTCAACAATGGTGACAATCAACAAAAGAAAGCTTCATGCTGCAATGCATGCTGGGTAACATCATATTGCAAAACTCATTCATGATTCCCAGCATGCATTTCGGTTTATCTGAATTAGTCTGTTGATTGTCACCATTGTTGAGATCCATAAACTAATTCTTGATGTCTGTGTGTGTCGCAGTTATGCTGTAGATTAAGTTTTTATTTCCTACCTGTCTTCACAAAAGTTTAGATCACAAAGTAGTCAAACTCTCTGATCTTATAGTGTTCTCTCACAATCAACAGCACAGCACTAAACCAGATGAAATCAGTGAATCAAACCACAACACTTGGTTAGTTTCTCACTGCATTGCCATAACAGATGTACTCTAAAAGCACACAGACACAACATACTAACAACAACCTCCAAAAGTCAAGGGTCAAGAGCCCAACTCAATAAAAAACTGATCATCATGATGCTGACTTTTGTTAGATGGGAACGTTCTTAAAACATAAAAAACTGGACACTGAATGTTTTTAAAACGTTTTCAAAAGCATGAAACATCTCTAAGGAAAGTTCTTACAACAAACATTTTTTAGCAGGTTATATTATTTCTGTGCTGTTTATAGTGTATTACTAGTTGTTTTGGTGAAATCGCTATTTTAAATGTTGTGTCTTCTTATTTCATCTGGTTAGGTCACAGTGTTAGAAGGGAAGGAATTCATTTGTTATTATTCTTATTTACAGAGTTATATGTGTGTTTTTCTGTATGCTTCTTTCATTTAATGTCTCTGTGTTTCAGACTTGTTTTTCTTAAAGTTTTGACCAAGATAAACTTATCTCAGAAGCTTTTGTGTCTGATCCTTTTAGGTAAATTATACCTTCTCTGAATAGTATTTAAAATTGAATTATTATTTTTTATTAATTTTCAATTAAACAGACCTCATAACCTTATGTACATTTTATTTTGTCACTATTTGCAATCACTCAATTATGTTCTTGACTTTGAAGCAATAAATTGATTGAAATCTACTCATTTCTAATAAGTTGTTTTTAATTAAAAAAATTGCTTGTAATCTGTTGCCATAATTTTATTTTGTAGATATAAGGTATCACATTTTACAGTTTGGCCAATCAGAACCAAGTATTCCAGAAATAAGCTTTATTCTGCAATGAATGCAGAGAAACATTATAATACACAATTTATCTATCGGTCACATATACATTTACATTTATGCATTTGGAAGAGGCTTTTATCCAAAGCATTATACTATAGATTTATTTTTTAAGTATACTTATATAAGTTACCTCACACTTTTCCAATGGAACCGTGCCCGCTCATGTTTAACCCCCAAAGTGTACAACACTGCTATCACAACTACTCCAAATAATGGGTTTGTCAGACGTAATGCAACACTGTTTATAACGATTGACTTTATGGTAATAAAGTATGGGGGGTGATTTAAAAGCCTACAGAGCCGTTTACTCTCATATTACTCTCATATGACTATGACATCATAAGAGGATCGGTGTGCACAGCAAGCACACAAACTTAAAAACAAACAGAATGGTTCCGATGGACGCCTACACAAATCATTTACGCATCAACACTCACAATTATTTCAATCAAAGCAGTCAAACTTCAGACTCTTTCATGATAAAATACTAGTGCAACTGATAAAATAATTTATGTAACACACATCAAGAGCTCTTCTGAGACAGAAACTAACACGTGGTGGCCCACCACTGAGCCAGAAAAACTTTGGTAATAATATACACTGCATGTGGTGAGGCATTTGTATCAGTGAAAAGACATTGAGTTCAACAGATGAGCTTTTGTTAGTCAGCAGCAGTGTGGTGAAAATATGCAAATGTTATTGCGTGAGAATTCACAAACATGAAAACTCAGCATGCAAATGTCAGCACTGGTGAGAAACACTTCAGGGCGGTGTCCCAGACAGGGATTAATGGCTGAAGCCAAGACAAGGCCTTACTCTGACAATAAGAAGTTCTTCTGGTACACTTTCACCCTATTTCACATGTTTATAAAAGAGCTTATTGAGAATTAACAGAGGTTTTCGACATCGTCTAACATCACTTTATTCCTGATGCAAGAAATCACAGTGAACCAGAACACTTCAACATAAGAAAGCAAGAGTCAAGAGCTCAACTAAAGGAAACACTATCAGTGTGACTTCATATTGTTGATGGTTTATTTCAGTGATTGTGTTTGTTATCAGCAGGTGTTCATCATTAATGAGATAATAAAGTGATGATTGATGCCTTAACTCATTCAGTTGATCATGTGTGATTTAAAGAGGAACTCTGGCCAAAAATGAAAAGTCTGCATTAACTTCTCACCCTGAAGTAGTTAAACACTTGAATGAAACATTTTCTCCAAAAACGTAATTGAAGGTAGTTTTTGAAGCGTTCGGACTCCTCAGATTGAAACACAACCAAACACACAGCCACATCTGGTGTCAGCATCACAAGACTCTGTGAGTCGAGCGACGCTGACTCAGGAACGAGAAATCGTGTAGTTTTTGAATATGTTTGTTAGTGTGGTTTGCTTGAGCACAAAAAGTATCCTCATCACATTATATTCATTTATACTGAACCACCGGAGTCGCATGGACAATTTGACGGTGTCTGAAGGCACTTTCTGCGCTTTAAAGATTGGTTGTGTTGCAATCTAAGGAGGATTCAGAAAGCCTCTAAAACGACCTTGATTTGCATTCTGGAGAAAAACAGAGGTACTAGGGATGTTCAACTACTTTAACTCTGGTCAAAAATGAAATTACTCACCCTAATGTTTTGGAAGTCTCCCTAAAGGCTAAGTGTGGCAGGCACGTGGACTGGAGTGGTTTAAACCAGCCGTGGTTCTCAACTTTAAATGTCTCCCTATTGAACACATGAACAAGTTACTGAGATAATGAAGTGATGATTGAGTCATTATTGGGAACCGAGAACCGGTTCTTATCCAGAACCAGAACCTTGAGCATTTTCTAAATTCCGGTTCCAAAACTGTTCTAGTGCAACACAGCCTTGCACCACCATTTCTATAAAGAATGTCACAAACAAACAGAAATGCAGCACCGCTTTATTGAGTCGACTCCACAGATGCACTGCGCCTTTAACTGACGATCACATGGGTTTTCAAGACCTAGCTCTTGCCGCCACTGAATTACATTATGGTCTACTTGTTTCACTTAAACACTTACCTGAGAACAGCAGCACATATATCAGTATGTCCATTGCTGATGGCTTTTACAGTATGAAATGAATCTGAAACATTAAAAATATTGAATAAAAAGTAAATATGATTGCAAGTGTAAAAGGAAATACAGTACAAGACACACTCTGATAAATGATGCAGTATGAAGCAGTTCAGTTTACCTGTAACCACAGTCAGAGGTGAAGATCAATATGAAGTGTCTCTGTTTGATCAAATCTTATATATTTAGTTTGTGTAGGTACGTCCTTCATTGCCTTTATTTAACTACACAAATGTTTATGAGTCATCCTTATGCAAAAGTGTTCCCAGTGTACTGGAACAGGTGCTGATTTCCATTAAATCTTTGCAAAGTTATTTGAATGAAAGCCTCAAATCGTAAACAGTGTGTGGAAATATTCACCACAGCGCTCATGAATCTCAAAGACGTGTCTTAAAAATAAGCTTTTTTGAAATGTGTGCAAACATCTCAATATCCTCATCCTCACAAAGAGCACTGACACGTTTCAAGAGGACGATACGGAAATGTAAAAAATGCAAAGGAGTAGGCAGGAGTTTGTAGCACTGTGTGCCATTAATACAACAGTTAAGCTTGTCTGGTGTTTAGATCTGTGGATCTTTTTTCCATGTTTACTCAAATAAAAATGATTTGATGCAGAAAAGTGTGTATGTGGCGAAAAACCAAACTTGAAGTTCACTATAAGATCTATAAAGACAGTCAGCATGCATTCAATGTTGACTTAGGCAAAGCTAGACAAACTTTTTTCTCTAACATTATAAACTCCAAAATAAATAACACTACTGTAGAGAGACTAACAAATCCCCCTAGCCAAGTTCCGAGGGAAATGCTGTCTGATGACAAATTCAATGAGTTTGCAACTTTTTTCCTTCAAATGATCAGTAATATCAGAATGGAAATCGCCAAAGCTCCATGCGGCAGTCAGGTCAGTCTGACTTCAGTACATCAGAAATGAGTTACTTTGTCTGAATTTCAGACAATTGATCTCACAACCCTGGAGGAAACAGTACAGCATCTTAGGGCATCAACTTACAGCCTTGACACACTTCACACTTCCTTTTTCAAAAGAGTGTTTCACTGTTTGGAAGCAGATCTCCTAAAAATAGTTAATACCTCACTGCTCTCAGGAACTTTCCCAGAGTCCCTAAAAAATGCCGTTGTCAAACCTCTTCTAAAAAAGGGCAATCTAGAAAAAACCTTACTATCTAACTACAGACCAATATCAAATCTTCCTTTTATTGGCAAAATCATAGAAAAGGTTGTCTTCAATCAGCTGACCAAAATCTTGAACTTAAATGGCTACCTGGACAATTGTCAGTCTGGCTTCCGTCAGCATCATAGCACAGAGACAGTGCTCATAAAGATAATTAATGATATTCGATTGAATTCTGATTCAGGCAAAATATCAGTTCTGGTTCTACTAGATCTCAGTGCTGCTTTTGACACGGTAGATCACAACATACTCCTACATAGGCTGGAAAACTGGGTAGGGCTTTCTTGGAAAACTGGGTAGAGCTTTCTGGATTGGTACTTAAATGGTTTGGGTCATACCTTAAAGGGAGAGGTTACTATGTGAACATAGGAAACCATAAATCTGACTGGACACCCATGACTTGTGGTGTTCCACAGGGCTCAATTCTTGCTCCGCTCCTCTTAAATTTGTATATGCTCCCACTTGGCCAAATAATGAAAAAGTTGCAAATTGCCTACCACAGCTATGCAGATGACACTCAGATCTGCCACAGCTATGTAGATGACACTCAGATCTGCCACAGCTATGTAGATGACACTCAGATCTGCCACAGCTATGTAGATGACACTCAGATCTGCCACAGCTATGCAGATGACACTCAGATCTGCCACAGCTATGCAGATGACACTCAGATCTATCTAGCCCTCCCACCCAATGACTACAGGCCTATTGACTCTCTTTGCCAATGCATTGATGAAATTAAGAGCTGGATGTGTCAAAACTTTCCATTCCATTTTCTATCGCTTATCCGAACTACCTCGGGTCACAGGGAGCCTGCGCCTATCTAGGAGGAATCGGGCATCAAGGCAGGATACACCCTGAATGAAGTGCCAACCCATCGCAGGGCACACACACTCATTCACACCCTACGGACAATTTTTTCCAGAGATGCCAATCAACCTACCATGCATGTCTTTGGACCAGGGGAGGAAACCGGAGTACCCGGAGGAAACCCCCGAGGCACGGGGAGAACATGCAAACTCCACACACACAAGTCGGAAGCGGGAATCGAACCAAGCCTGGAGGTGTGAGGCGAACGTGCTAACCACTAAGCCACCGTGCACCCCTTGTGTCAAAACTTCCTTCAATTAAATAAAAACAAAACCGAAGTCATTGTTTTTGGTAACAAGGATGAAACTAACAAAGGTAAACACATACCTTGACTTGAGGTCTAAAGAAACAAAGCAAGGTAAAAAATCTTGGGGTCATTTTGGAGTCTGACCTTAGTTTCAGCAGTCATGTCAAACCAATAAGCAAATCAGCGTACTACCATCTCAGAAACATAGCCAGAATCAGATGTTTTGTCTCAAGCCAAGATTTAGAGAAACTAGTTCATGCTTTCATCACCAGCAGGGTGGATTACTGTAATGGATTTACAGGTCTTCCCAAAAAGACCATCAGACAGCTGCAGCTCATACAGAACGCTGCTGCCAGGATTCTGACCAGAACCAAAAAATCTGAGCATATCACTCCAATCCTCAGGTCCTTACACTGGTTACCAGTTACTTTTTGAATCAACTTCAAAGTATTATTAACTGTCAAGATTTGACATGGCAAGAGAACCCAAGTGCAGGCAGACACAGACGGTATTGATGGTAACAGATATTTATTAAATAAATAATAAACACAAAACAAAGACCCACGATGGGGTAAAACAAGACAGGATAACAATAACAACAAAGGGTACCAAGTAACAAGACTAACTACAGATAAACTAACAAAGACTTAAAACAAACACTTGAGACAAACACTAAACTAAGACTTACTAGACAAGGAACAGGAACAATGTACAAAGACTGATGAGAGCAGGCACACTGAACAGGAACATGGAAACACAGGTACACAGAGCACAGGTACAGTGCACGAGCACTGGACAAAGAAACGTGAGGACTCTTTATAGGGGAAAACAGACAGAGGATCATAACGAGCAACAGGTGCTGGGGATTAGCACTAAGGAGAGGCTGACGAGGAACGAGATGTAGGGAACAATGACGAGACACGAGAAAGAACTATGTCTTTCCCACATAAAACCAAAGGTTATGCCATGACTCCACTCAGATAACACAAATAAACATGACATGATAGTGGAATCATGACAATTAACTGTCTATAATTCACTTAATTGTCTTGGACCTAAATACATCTCAGATATGCTCATTGAATATAAAATATAGATCAGCAGGATCAGGTCAGTTAGAGATAACAAGGGTTCACTCAAAACAGGGCGAGTCAGCGTTTAGACATTACGCCACCCGTAGCTGGAATCTGCTTCCAGAAGATATCAGACATTCACCAACATTAGCTACTTTTAAATCCAGATTAAAAACACTCTTGTTTAGCTGTGCATTCACAACCTGAGCACTGTGCTGCTTTACATCACCTGCACTTTTTTTTCAAATTTATTTTTATTTTGCTCTTATTCTTTTTATACAAACACTAACATTTTTTAATCAATTTTATTGCTGTTTTATTGTTTCTTAAAAATCTAAAGTTTTTTGTGATCTTAAATCATTTGCATTTTAAAGATACGTTTTATTTCTTTCTGTCAATAATTTTATGTAAAGCACTTTGAATTGCACTTGTGTATGAAATGTGCTATATAAATAAACTTGCATTGCCTTGCCTTGCCTTGATTGTTTTACAGCCTCATATTTATTGACCCTGGCTCGTCTTCTTTGAAGAACATTCAATAATGACCTAACACTGAACACCCCCCCTGAAACATTATGTTATGTAAAGGACGGGAAATAAGCTATAGGATTAACATTTCTGAATCCAGGTTTCTTCACATGGTTGCATGAATGTTAAAATACTAGAATTATTAATTTGTTATGCTTCGCACATTATCCATCAGATGGCTCATGGGAAATCATTCTGTACTTGGCCAAAAATGTTGAATCACAGAGCTTCCGTTGGTTGTTTCTCTCTTTGCTTGTTTTAAGCGTTTCTCCTATTTCTTCTTAGATTGATTACTTTTTATTCATTTTTTATACAAGTTAAGACAACAAAAAAGGCAACCTGGTCCAATGAGAATTAACGCAACGTTTTGTTTACATTTTGCCTAATAAAGTTGTTTGTGCATGCAATCCAGATTTTTTTATTTTGCTAACCAAGTCGACCCAACTGAAACTATGTTATATTTTTGGCACAGATTCTGAGTAACTGCTGCAAGGCATTCATGCAAATGTACTTCAACATTTGTATACCGCCTCAACTAAAAGCCTCTGCAAAGTGCAGAGATGCAAGTTTTTGGTAAAATATTGAATCACAAAGTGAAAGTGAACTATTTGTCAGATATGGTAACCCATACCGGAAATGTTACCTCTGCATTTAACCCATCCAGTGTGTAGTGAAGACAAGTAGATGAACACACGTAAACCTGGAGCAGTGAGCAGCTATCACAGCAGGACCCGGGGAGCATGTAGGGGTGAGGTGCCTTGCTCAGACTCCGAGCTCCCTTTCAAGGGGGGTCGAGCTCAGGAGGAAGCAGACGTTGATATGTCGACCATGCTAACCCAGGCAGCCACAAGAATTGGGTTGCAGTGTACCCCACTAACTCCTTCACAGCGCTTGTGACTGGATAAATGGTTCCTGGGGTTGGTGCGTGGTGCCAAACCGCCCTCACCCCCAGTGCCATTTTTTTGAGGTGCATGAGGAGCTGTGTAAGACTTGGAGCGCCCCGCTTAGGGCTCGCTTCAGTCAGACCAACTCTAGCTCCCTTACTTCCCTTGATTGTGGGGCAGCTAAAGGCTATGTCGATATCCCCCAGATGGAATGTGCTTTCATGGTGCACCTTTGCCCACAGACGGCAGCCATCTTGAGGAATCCGCCACGCCTTCTGTCCAAAGCGTCCAAAGACTTCGGCATCACTGCTGTCGAAGGTCTACACTGCTGCGGGAAAGGCTGCCTCCTCTCTTCACGCCATGGCCATCCTGCACGTCCACCAGGCCAAGGCGTTGAGAGAACTACACGAGGGTAAGGCCGACCCGGGTATCATGCAGGATCTCCGTGCCGCCACTGACCTTGAAGTCCGCTTTCTCGGTGCACCCGTCTCGCAGGGGGGGGCTGCTACGTGAAGAGAAGACATAGGCTATTAACCATATTCTTCATCGCCGCAACGTATGCTTCCCAGCAGCCCAGGCCCCCTTCGACATCGGCTCCGGTTCCTGTGCCCCCAGCCCAGGCTGTACCCCGGAAGAGGAGGTCAGGACGCCCCCCGCGAGATGTGGTTAGCTCTCTTAGTCTCAGTCCCTGGGAGCTTGGCAAGAGCTGCCCACACAGTCTCAGTGGTTATGGAGGATGGTCCGACTTGGCTACTCGATCCAGTTTGCCAAAAACACTCCCAAGCTTCGGGGAATCCTCTACATCTCAGTCAGAGGCAGGGACGCCCCCGTACTTCGGGCAGAGGTCGCGACCCTTCTGGTGAAACAGGCTATCGAGCTGGTCCCTCAAGCAAAGATGTTCAGTGAGAATCTGCATAGTCTCTGCTCCATACCCTCTTGGGACCTTAATGCGGTCCTCACCTCTTAAGAAAGATGTCCCTATTGATGGCGCTCACTTTTTTCAAGACGGTAGGGGACCAACAAGCATTCTCCGTGTCCCTGGATTGCCTTGAATTCGCGCCCGGCAACCCTCACGTTATCCTGAGACCCAGGCCCGGATATATGCCCAAAGTTGCCACAACTCCCTTTCGGGACCAAGGAAGACCCACCCCTTCCATGTTATGTCCAGTACGCAGGTAGGTTTTTTATAAAATAAATATCCTTTTATACACAGTGATGGTAGGGGATGTATGCCAGTCCCGAAAGCTAAGCATTCACTGCCAGTTGAAGGGACCTTTACGGCACAACCAGACTCAGATCAGCAGCTGATAAAGTTGAGCAAGGCACATCAGCCTTACATGCTCCCCGGGCCCTGCTGTGATCTGCTCACTGCTCCAGGTGTACGTGTGTTCATCACTTGCTGTGCGTGTCTTCACTACTCACTGGATGGGTTAAATGCAGAGGTCACATATCCTGTATGGGTTACCATATCAGACAAATAGGTCACTTTCACTTTGTGATTATATTTTCCTGAATATTGTACCATACATTTGCATCTCATCACTTTGCAGAGGCTTTTAGGAGAGGCGGTATACAAATCTGGAAGTACATTTGCACCTTTGTCAACAGAGCGTCCATGCCTTGCAGCAGTTATTCAGATGCTGTGTTTCGCTTGAGTTGTGTTTAGCCGAAAAATAAAACATAAATGACATAATGTTTCTGGGGGGATGTTCAATGTTAGGTCTTTATTAAATGTTCTTCAAAGAAGACGACCCAGGGTCAATAAATATGAGGCTGTAAACAATCAAATCATTTTTATTTGAGTAAACATAGAAAAAAGATCCACAGATCCAAACACCACACAAGCTTATGTGTTATATTGATGGTACACAGAGCTACAAGCTCCTGCCTACTCCTCTGCATTTTTCACATTTCCTTATCGTCCTCTTGAAACGTGTCAGTGCTCTTTGTGAGGATGTTATTGAGATCATTGCACACTTTTCAAAAACGCTTATTTTTAAGACACGTCTTTGAGATTCATGAGTGCAGAGGTGAATATTTCCACTCACTGTTTACACTTCAAGGCTTTCATTCAAATAACATGGCAAAGTTTTAATGGAAATGAGCACCTGTTCCAGTAGACTGGGAACACTTTTGCATAAGGATGACTCATTAACATTTGTGTAGTTAAATGAAGGCAATGAAGGACGTACCGACACAAACTAAATATGTAAGATTTGATCAAACAGAGGCACTTCATATTGATCTTCACCTCTGACTGTTGTAACAGGTAAACTGAACTGCTTCTTACTATCATTTATCAGAGTGTGTCTTGTACTGTACTGCCTTTTACACTTGCAATCATATTTCATTTTTTATTCAATATTTTTATCTGTTTCAGATCCATTTCATACTGTAAAAGCCATCAGCAATGGAAAGATTGATACATGTCCTGCTGTTCTCATGTCAGTGTTTAACTTTACACAAGTCTGATGTCCAGTAAAGACTATTGATGTATTCACAGAGAGAGAGAAAGAGCGAGAGCGAGAGAGAGAGAGAGAGGGAGAGGGAGAGGGAGAGGGAGAGGGAGAGGGAGATTGCATGAGTCCATGAGTATTTATATTTTCTATTTGTCGTATTCAACAGCCCTGTGAAAGGTGCTCCAAGCTTTGTTTTGTAGCTGGTAAAGCTGTTGAAGCAGGCTAGTTTTTAAAGGGGTTTCAGATACTTCATAGCTGGTCAGACAAGAAACGTCTTGATTACGGATGTAACCTCTGTTCCCTGATGGAGGGAACGAGACGTTGTGTAGAACCGACAGATGGTGTGTGTTGATGGTGGTCTTGAGAAACCTCTGACTAGATTAGAAAAGGCCAATGAATCAATGATTTTATACACTAACGTTATCTCATGACCATAAGTAACGTGACTTTGTCAAACAGAATTAATAGCAGAGGTAGCATAGATCGAAACACAGTTTAAGCGACCAGTTTATGAGCGTGAGCACTCCCCAGAGGGGAGTCCCAAGCCGGGGTGTCCGTTGGAGTGTCCGTTGGTGAACCGTAGCATAACATATCTGTAACTGAACTTGTACTCTCAAACCTCTCCTATCAACAGGTCTGTTCCTCCAGAGTATCTCGTGTGAGTATATTCTGATCCAGGAGCAGAAGACTTAAGGTGAAACACGAGTTTACTGCAGACAGAATCATTTTGACCTGGCCACCGTTCAAAGCATTGAAGATTGGACACTTGCTATGACTTCAGTGTGGATTGGGCTATACAATGATTTTAACATTTGCCGGTGGTCTTAGAAGACCCCCAGGAAGACCTAGGACACGCTGGAGGGACTATGTCTCCCGGCTGGCCTGGGAACGCCTCGGTGTCCCTCCGGAAGAGCTGGAGGAAGTGTCTAGGTAGATGGAAGTCTGGGCATCCCTGCTTAGTTTGCTGCCCCCTCGACCCGGCCCCGGATAAGCGGAAGAAGATGGATCGAAATAATTCTAATAATATATTTATAATTATACATTTGAAATATTCATTGCATAGCATTATTCATGCATTTTTAATTTCAGTCTACAAATGCAATGATGCTACCTCTGAGTAAAACAAACTCTTGATTTTAAAGCTTAAAACAATTAATTTTAATGTAAACGATAACACGGATAGGTGGATTAGAAAATGGATTTTACTTGTTGGTATATTTAGATATGTGTAGGAGATAAATCTAAAACTTTAAACCATTGCGTTGTTTGATCCCGAGATTGGTAGGTTTACCCGCTTTCATCATGTACTGTTGTTTTTCTTTGTTTCATCTCCATAAAGAATGAGTTTATTGCCTCCACACCGACGTGCATAATCCAATGTATTTACAGACGTAAGGTGCATACAATTTCCATGATTTTGCCTACAATTTCCTAATTTCGCTAAAATACAAAATACACCACCCTGTTAACAGCGCCGCTTAATGGCTAAATATGGAAATAACACTATTTTAAGTTCTGTAAAAAAGGATACTGATGGGATTTAAAAAAAATCGACATTTATTCATAATTTGTTGCCAGCATTAGTTATTAATTAAATTACACAAAGCAAAACCACAATTATTCATCCTGTACAATAGCTATAAATTACAGGTGAATCCATCAGCAACCCCTTTCTCTATCAGACAATATTGTATTTTTCTCTTTTCAAAGGGCATTAGAAAGCAACATTAAATAAAGGATAAAACGGGCAAATATTCTATTTAGCATTGAGAAATGTATTAGAATCACATGTACAGCTTATTATGTTTGCATTGGGGGAGGAATGAATCATACATTTATTTATAACATTTCTTTGCTATAGAGTTTGGATCCGGAAGCAATGACGCGTGACTTTAAACTTAACATGCATGTGTCATTGGTGGCGACGTACTTATCCACGGCGTTAGATTCACGCGTCTATGGTGGCGACGTATTCTTCTCTCACTTAAAATTACACGACTGTCTCCTTCGGAAGGGAATCCATGGCACTATCCACCTCCCATACCACCACCACAAGGAGGAAGGGCAATCTAACCGTGGGACCCCAGCTCCTGCAATTAACAAATAAGAAACTATAAAAAAATGATTATGTAGACAACAATAAGGAAACCAGTCCTGACAGCAATGGATGTCAATAAACAAATATAGGCAGTAAACAAAAGAATCAAATAATTGGTCACCTGAGATTACTACAAAACAACTTGAATTCAGTAGATGACCACATATAAATAGAGTCACACTACTCGATGGTTGATCAGCTGCTTCCAAAGCTATGAGAAGTTAATTATTTTTACAAGGATAAAGATGAAAGAAAAGCAAATAAATTCAACCAAACCAACTGTACTTCAACATAATTATATAATATAGAAAGCCCAAAAGAAACACAACAAAAGTTTAAATCAAAGACAAAAAAGAAACCGAGGGCAGCTTAGCTCCCCTACAAGCGGAAGGAACTGAATAGTCCTCCCACACCAGCCAGAAATATGAAGCAGGACACTAAAACGCCACGATAAGAGCCAAACGAGCAGTCCCCTTTTTATTTATGGTGATGATCGCGTCGGTGCGGATGTAGGCTATGGACCGCAGCACTTTAACCGCGCGCAGACAGCAGCACACAAAATCACAGCACAGAACGAGAGGGAGAATCCTATAGCGAACACAAAAAGAGATGTTACTAATCATAACACTACCCCCGCTCCCTCTAAGATCATTCAAATGACTTTGTAAGATATAGTAGACAAATTGTGTGCTGCCTGTTTCTACTTTTTGAACGTTTTGTAATGACGGCACCTAAGGATAAACATTTTAAGATCACCAACAACAGCAGGTTCAGCTAAACTCTTCTTTACATCTTGGATAGACTGAGAATGAGAAAATTACCATCAAATTTTAATTTCTCTTTGAACAAACATTTAATAAGGTTTTCCTCAAGTGTTCAAGTTTCCTCACAACCTGTCATGTTCAAACAGATCAAAAGAAGCAGATTGTGAGAGTGGAGGTGAAATCTGGTCTAAATGTAAATGATGCTGCAGTGATGGAGAACATCTTACAGCGGGTGAGTATTGAACCATAACATAAAACATTCATTTGCTACCTAAATACAATTTCAAAGTCAATTTATAACTATTATATTGGTTTTAAACTAATAGGAGTTGCTGCGAGGTTATAATGTGATGATTCTGGAAAGAAACATGACTCTAATAAAATCTTTTTCAAATGGATTATTAAAATCACTTCATACTACGCATGTTGAAATTCTGTGTTAGTTATTCACAGCGGATCAGCGGATGAATCTCAACAATGATGACATGATTCATGCTACGATGCATTCTGGGAACAATGGATGAGTTTTGCAACGTACTCGGAATGAATTGTGCTATGAAGCATGTCACCGTTGTGGAGATTCATAAGTTTCACATGTTGAGTGTGAGTACATTTATTGGGATTTCAACAAAAAAAACGTAATTCTCAATAACATGCTTTATCAAATGAAAAGATGGTAATGTTGTTTGTGAAGTTTTTAATTTTTATTGTTTTAGATTTATTTTATCTAAGTCAGTGTCAGTGATTTTACTTCATTAACTCCAACATTCATTGTCACATGTACCTCACTGTAGTATGAACACTAAGCAGTTTCCATTTTTCTTGGCTAACCCATATGGGGCCTTCATAAGACCATAAGTCTGGGAAGTAGCGAATTTTTCACTTATGCTCAGTCATAATTTCACTTGACTTCTGATGGCAATGTTGGATTTTGAAGTCCATCAGATTTTCAGTTCTAACCAAATTCCAATGTAAACATATTACTGTGGGAGCCCAAATTGACCCAAAAACCACTGCAATAAACTGTTTGTGCTCAGACCTCTGTGCATTTTACTACATTTCGTTACACTGTACTTGTATATGTGTAATGACAATAAAGTTGAATCTAATCTAATCTAATCATTACTGGGCAAACTGGTTGACACAATTCTTCTGAATATGATACACAATCTAGTGTCACATTATGTATTTATTCAGATCAATCAGAAACTGAAGGATCAAGGGATAGAAAAGGACACAACATTGAAGTGGAGACTGCAGCCTAATGGAAATGTTTTCTCAACAAAATATGATCGTAACGATGCTGCTGAAGAAATGAATCTCAACCAGGAAGGCTGTTCAGACGTCAATTTTTAACAATGCCTTTCATCTCTGTCATCTGCAGTAAATTAGACATTGTATTTAGAGCTGTCTTTTAAGTTTTGGAAATTATTTGCTGTTGTATAACTGTTATATTTATATAAATGATATTTTACTGCAGACAGTCTTAACTCTTCAGCTGGTAGTTTTGACATGCTGTGCTATTTTAAGTTACAAGCTTTGATAAATATGCTATATCTTTACTGTTTACATAAAAGCAGTGGCGGCGCTAGGGGGGGGTTTGCTGGGGTTATAGCCCCGTCAGAAAACTGCTTAGCCCCGGCAAAGCACCCTCAAGGAATTTCTTATATCTTTTACGGGGTGTCTATTTACACTGACCGTAAATAGCCCGTCTTGTATGCGGAGGATATTCACCAGTTGCTGATTGGTTTAGAGATGTAAAAATGAGGCTTCCTGGCGTCTTCCGTGGCGTGGAGAGTAAAGCGAATGTTAACTTCTGATCATCGGAGGTCCGAAAATGCCTCCTGACTACTTTTTTCCCATCACATATCAGATCATAAACCATTTATTATTGATAAAATTAAAAAAAGTTGAAAAGAAGCTAACGAACGTTTAATAATAAAGTTGAGGGGTCAGGTATGTGTTAACAACTGGCACTTGGGCGTAACTAAACAGACCTGACGGACCACCAATGATTAATAGTCCCACTGATATTTTATATAAATATTTATTTCTTAAAATATTATTACTTTATTTTTATTAATATAAATATAAATAGACTAAGCCTGTGAGTTGATGGATGGCTTCTCAGTCAAACTTTTCCAGTAATTCAGTTTGAGAAAATGTGACTTTCAGATAGCAGCGAACTCAATAAAACATTACTTAAAATAAATCACATTTACCTGGAAGAGAAGATCTCCTTCTTACAGCAAAGACAAGAGCAGTTTAAGAGCAGGTAAAGCAGATTGTTATGCTTGCCGTGACAAATCAGATGTTGTGTTGTTTTTATACGTGAAGCACGGGTGATATCTAAGTTTGCTGTACTTTAACAATTCTGTTACTTTAATGTAGAGTAGGCTATATGGAGTTCGGACCAATTGTGAATATATTCAAAGTTATGATAGTCTGGGAACACGTCCTGGTCTGTAATAAGCGCATTTTTTGTTTTCTATACCAAAAAAACTGAATAGCATAGCATTGATTATTTAGATTTTCGTTATAACGTTAGAAGAAATAATTAGGCTAGTGAAGGACCCGTAGTGAAAGAGCTTGAACCTTGTGTTTGTGGATAAGCTTTTTTTTCTTAAAAGAAACTTGTGAAGTAATAATAAATCCATACGCCGAATGGACGCTGCAGTAGCCAACATTTAGGTTCATTGCAGTGTTCTTCTTCATTTGTTTTTCTTCAGTTTTTTAGTTCATAAATACGATGGTTTAGTAGGTACACTGTAAAAAATGCCCTTTAAGTTTACGGTAAAATTCTGTTGTTTTCACACAAAAAAACTGTTATCAGAAAGCGTCCGTAAAAATATGGAAAAACACTGTAAAATTGTCTGTAAAATTAACAGCAAAAATCCATCGTTTTTACGGTAAAAACCCTGTTAAAGTGCTTGTGAAATTAACAGTGAAATTCTGTAGTTTTCACAGAGAAAACTGTTGTCAAAAAACGTCCGTAAAAATACAAAAAACCCTGTCAAATTATCTGGGAAATTAACAGTGAAATTCCATAGTTTTCAGAAGGAGTTTTTTTTAACCCCACAAACATTATTATCACCTTCACTTACAGACACCACTGTCACTTTATTTCTCTTGCACGTCTACAAAAGTTCTAATTGAGAATTAACACAAGTTTACATTTTAATGGTTTTGTTGAGTCACCATTATGGTGATGAGTGTTTGCTTTAGTTGGGGTCTTGACCCTTTGCTTTCCATGTTAAGAAATCTTTCCCCAGTTTTAATATCTGTGTGTTGAAACATAAACCGAAACAAGTGGTTAAAAGCTCAGACATAGCTAACTAATAACTGCTTAAGTTTGGAGAGTATATACATAGTTGAGAATTTAGGTAGTGCTTTAAAGTTATTTGTTATCATCATTTATGATATTCCATGAAATTAAATAATATACCGAAAATCTTTGACAGCATATGTGACACATAATAAATGTTCTAGCAGACATCAAGAATATAACAGTTTGTCTCAACAATGGTGACAACAGAAAAAACCATTAAAGATAAACGCAATGCATTCTGGGTATCATCAAAGCACAAAACTCATCAATGACTCCCAGCATGCATTGCGGCTGTAAGCTTTGCATTTGTTAGTCACCACTGTTGAGATTCATACACTGATTCTTGATGTGTGAGTCAAAGACAAAATACAAGCTTTTTAATAGTTCAAAAACTTTTTAGATTGATTGTTGCATGAAATGTGAATTTTAAATGTTAATTCATTGAGGCGTTCGTAACAAAACATACAATAAGTGATTAAACAACATCCCAGATAAAGATTTAGTAAATACCTAATCACACTTTCATTTGATGTGATTTGCTACAAAACTATGTTTTATATAAAACAATGTCATAGCAGCACAAAGAAAACTGTAAACTTTTGCATGACGGCTGAAAGATGGCAACTAAAGCAAACACTGATCACAAAAACGGTGACTTTAAATAAACCAATAAAGCATCAAGTCATGGATGTTATGGTGCAGTCCCTGTGAAGCAGAAGTGATGATCGTCTTCAGTATTCTGACGTGTTTCGAAAATGAATAGTGGGTGTGGCTCATGTGTTCCACTGTGAATTGATTGGATGAATAAAAACAGGATGTTCCCGTAATTTTACGGTAGTTTACTGGCAACCACAGCTGCCGGTATTATTCCGTAAAAACTACGGAATTTGTATTTTCTTTTGTTTTACTGATATTAAATGTTTTGTGGGTCACCACTATGCTGAAGAGTGGAGTCTGTGTTTAAGTCAAGGTCAGGCAATGAGATACAGATGTCATACTGCATGTTGCTTTGTATAAGAGTGACTTTGATGTTTTTACAAAGAATAACAAAGAAATAAATTAAGTAAATGTAATGTTTTCACTTTTATGCAATTGGATGAAGTTTTAATTTTATATACAGAAATGCTGTTGATATAAAAGACTCAAATGTATTAAGTTCATTCACAGCTTGAAGTTTGTGCCCTGAAGTTTTAATCGGCAAGACTGTTTACATTCTTTTCCTGTATTTTTTACGGAATCTTCCTGGCAACCACAGCTGCCGGTATTTTTCCGTAAAAATCACGGAACATTTTTAACAGTGTAGACTATTTTACACATTACATAATGTTTCAAAAAACGCACATCACACAAAGCAGGCTTGTTCTAAAATGTAAGAAAAACTTTATTAATTAACATTACTAAGTACACCTGTTGGAGAAGGTTTATGCGCTACAACTATATATTTAAGATGCTGTTCTACATTTAAACTGTAAAATTGCATGTTGTATAGCTAAGGAATTTATTAAATTAAACATTTTATTAAACCACTTTCTAAGCAACACTTAGCACCCCAAAGATAAACCTCCTGTCGCCGCCCCTGCATAAAAGTTATTGTTTAAAGTCATCCACTGCTAAAGTGAACTGCTGTTTATTATCAGAAGCATGTAAATAATCATATTGTAAACTTTATTTTAGTAGTCATATTATGCTCATATTAAGTTAACTATATGAATAAAACCATCCCAGAATGATGAGATATGATTTTATTTATTTATCCTGTTGAAAGAATAAACTTTGGTTTCAAGTTGTTTTCATGAAAAAAAAAGAGATTTAGAGTGCAAGAACTGTTTCTGTTACATTCCACATTCTTGTCTATATGACATCTGACAGCATTACATTTACATTAAGTCATTTAGTAGACGCTTTTATTCAAAACGACTTACAAATTAGGTAATTGATAGAAGCATTGGAAGAACATAAAGATAATAAAGAGCATAAGAGAAATAAAACTGGTCTCATATGGCCCATCACAGTACACAAAGCTAAGTTTTAATTTTTTAAAGAAAGAGTAGAAAATAGAGAAGTCAGAACTGATCGGTCAGGTGTTGACGGAAGACATGTGTTTCAGCTGTTTCTTAAAGAGAACATAACAAGAGATCATGAAAATAACATTTCATGCAGTGTTTAATGATGCCGGGTTTGAAAGAAAGTAGTCTGCCAAGTTTTAAATCTGAAACAGAATTAATAACAATTTTATTGCCTTGGAAAAAAGGGAGTCGACTCTGAATCATGGACGGAATTGTCCTTAGTCCAATTCGCGAACAGCCACAGATTTACGTCACTACAAATAGTCCACGCCTACGTTTTGCTAGGACTGCCCACAAAAACTTCACTCTTCTCCCCCAAACACTGTAGCTTGAGTGCCTCACTCGTGGTAGACCAATCACAGCAGACTAGACCATCTGACCAATCACATCAGACTAGGATAGCGGAAAGATGGGGATTAGACAGATGAATCATGGAATGAATCATTTACTCAAAAAAAAGTTTGATTCTTTTCACTTTACTTGAACAAATCACTTTGATTTAACACAATTGTATGGGTTTCTAGCACAAACTTGCCCTAAATACAAAAGCTATTTGGTTTAACATGATTCAATCACACTAAAAAAATGGCATTTTGTTGAACATGATTAAATTCCTCTTGTTTAAGTCTTGTTTTCTTAACATGTAGTAAGATCAAGTAACTTCAACATGAAATGAACATGTAGAAGAACAAACCAGCATCATTGTGATCAGTTTTGCTTAAGTTGGGCTCTAGACTCTTGAGTTTTAATGTTTTTTTTTTTTAGCTGTCCATTTGTGGACACATCTGATCTTTCACAGTTTGAGGAGATGACAGCAGTGTTATGGACAATTAACAGAATACATGATTTTCACAAAACTGTCACATTTCTGAATCAATTAGACATGAAGAATCGGTGTATGAATCTCAACAATGGTGACAATCAACAAAAGAAAGCTTCATGCTGCAATGCATGCTGGGTAACATCATATCACAAAACTCAGTCATGAATCCCAGCATGCATTGCAGTTGATCTGATATCTGAATTGTTTGATGATTTTCACTATTGTTGAGATTTGTGTGATGAGTGTTGATGTTTAAAGGTGTTGATAAATGTTGTTTCACGTTTTTCCAAAATTTAGCATTTTTTTTTACCAGAACATATCAATCAATCATTAATCACAAATCACTTACTACAAAATGAATACCGCTTATTTTTGTTATAACACACCAAAAAAAGCTAAACAACTATAATTGTCCTGTTGTGACAGTCCACTTTATTTATGCTTTACATATGCTTCATTAAAGACATACACAAGCATTGAAAGAGAAATGGAGGAAGCGACTTAACAATGTCTAGCATCAAGGTCCCAACTAAAGCAAACACTGATCATAATAATGCTTTGATGAAATTTCCTTTTTTCAACATGAATTGCGTAGGGCTGGGGATAAACGCTTATTTATTAAACGATTAATCTAACGATTATTGTATAGATTATTTGACTAATCTAACGACTAATTGGGCGATTCATCTAACGGTTATTTTTCTACTGCTCGATTAATAAAAACATAATGTATCAAATAAAAACCAAAAATATCTTAATAATATACTTTATTAAACAACAGTTTTGCACTGCAAAAAATTTTCAGCTTTACACAAAATAAAATAAATACAATTATTTTACTGCTTTACAAAATGAAAGACCAGCCTGTTTTCTCTTTACAGTACCAACATAACTCTCTTGTTCAAAAAATGTTAAAGTTGTAGTGCAAAACAAAACACTTTGCTGTGTTTAGCACAATATAAAATTCCTGTTTTTGTGTATATTTTGCCTCCATTGCATCTCTTTCCCAAGATAGGACACCAAGGTTCTTTTCTTTGTCCTAGAAAACACGAAAGCAATGCATATAAGAACAACAGCTATGACTGTGGGGTATTTTAAATCTACTCTTAACCTCATTGTAGTGCTACGCTATGATTGGTTTATTTGAATGCTAAAGTGGCTATCAAGCAGCTGTGCACTTTGGTGGTGCTAGGCTAAGTAGCGTTAGCTAAACACAGCGGTCTTGGCGCCAGTAGCTACCTAGCACGAACAAACCACACGGAGTGCTAAGATAGTTAGCTAGCACCACCGAAGTGCGCAGAGCTCATGCTTCACTACACAAAGATGTAATTAATTTAGCCAACGTTATTACTTACTTGTTATTGTCTCCTTCACGAGTGACAATTGGGTGCCTCCGTTTTAGATGCTCCAACATTGCTGTTGTGCTGGTGTTGTATACCAACTCCATTTGGCAAAGAGCGCAAACGACGGCACATTTACGTTTGGAACTAAATTTGAAGTATTCCCATACCCATGTTTTGGTCTCCCACATTTGTGTGGCGAGCTGTTGCGAAGCGTCGACGCAAAAATATGCGTCGGCTTAAAATTGCGGTTGCAAAAGTTATTTTGATCCAAGTCATTAAACATTTTTTATCATTGATTTAATGAATGCTTGTGTGACGATCACACAAGTATGTTAATTGTACTTTAGGTATATTTAAAAAAAATTGGTTTCATTTTGAAAATGTTATTGTGTTATTTTGAAAAAAAGAAACATTCACAAGGGTGTTATTTTAATGTGATTCCTTGTAAACAGTAGTGTGCAATGCTACTCCTGACCGTTAGGGGCAGAGTCGAGCGAACGGTGTTAAGCTGTGCGTGTCGTGAGTTTGTCATTACTCCAGAGAGCTTGAACGTGACACTGTCTCCTCGTTTCTCTCCTGTGTGTTACAGGTGGGTAAATGTATAAAAGCACTTAAAAGTTTAATTTAACCATGCTGAAATGTGTTTAGACAATAAGTGAATTGTTTTAGAGAAGTGATGTTCGTCAGATGTTGTTTTTGAGTTGATTGAAGCGAGAGAGAAAAGCTCGACTGATTAGCAGCCTACTGAAAACGCACATGTAACGTTGGTGAGCACGTCAGTTGAAAAAATACATTCTTCCTTATGCAAATGCACATGAAGGTATTCTATAAGCTTTAAAGGTGAATAAGTATTGTTTAATGTACTATACATGTGTATTGAATGTCGATTGATAATGGTTAATGTGTTAAATAAGGTTTAAAGTTATATATTAAGTATATTAATAATTCTGAGAGTGATTTGCAGCATTGTATCAATGTGATACTGGTAAAATATTGTGAATAGAAATGTTTAATCATTTAATAGAAGTAATTGAGGTATATTACTATGGTTTTTGTATTTCTTTTTTGATGAATAGAGTGAAATATAAAAATACAAAGTCAGTGAACATAAATGTGAAATAGAAAAGTTTATTTTATTGCAGAATTTGAATTGACATGAACATTGAAAGTCATTATAATGTTAAGAAGACATTGAAAAAGTGATATGTGAAGCATAATGTGACTTTGAGAGACAGATATTTTCTTAATGATATTGTGAATAAATTACTCCAGAGAGCTTGAACGTGACACTGTCTCCTCGTTTCTCTCCTGTGTGTTACAGGAGAATAATCTGTCCCTTCTGGGTGCCATTGCCGCGGTACCCGTTACACTTGCTATCGGGTTTTTTGACATCCTTCAGTGATTCTGCTCATTATCATCAGGTGTTTATCACTAATGCTCACTAATGCATCAATCATCGCACAGTGCGATCAAATGTTGTTTTAGAAGAGTTCATTTTACTCTGAGGAACACTAGTCAGTCTGTGCTGAAAATATCCACTTCAGTTCAAATATAGATACAGAGATGAAGGAGGAGAACAGGAGACGAAGTGATGATGGAATAAAAGAGTTTATTGAATAATCTTCATCTGACTAGAAACAGATTCAAAAGCTTATTACTGTAAACCAACAATTACAGTGGAAAATTACTACTTTACAAATACAGAACCCAATATAAGATTAAACAACATTGAAAGGAAACTCTGCTAAACAATCTGCCATGAATTACTATCCTCAAGATGTTCATCAACCATAAGACCTTCGTTTAGCTTCAGAACACAAGTGAAGATAGTTTTGTTGAGGTCCGGGAGCTTTGACTGCAACACAACCAAACTTCAAAGCGCTTCAAGCGTCAGAAGCTCACGGACCTCAACAAAACTCTTCTTTTGTGTTCTGAAGATAAACGGAGGAGCTGGAGTTTACGAATGACAGAATTTTCCTTTCTGAGTGTTACTTTAAGAAAAATAAACAAAATAATGAAATGAATACATAATTTATAACTTAATTAATCAATAAAATTTGTAAAATTTGTAGAGAATAATATTTACGATGAGAAAAATCAGAAATGAAATACAACACTAATCTCTCGAGCCAGAATTCCACACACACAGGTTGCTTTTAAAAAACAAAGATCCTAAAATCTATCATTCTAAACAACTTAAAGCCAAACATGTATGATATCATAAATAAGAGTGTCGATCTTATCACTTATCATCATAAAAACACATGTTCTATTTACATTTAATCATTTAGCAGACGCTTTAATCCAAAGTGATTTACAGATGAGGGAAACAATGGAAGCAATTGGAACAACATAAGGACAATAAAAAGAATAAGTGCAATAAAAGAAAACTGGTCTCATAAAGCCCATCATAGTATTGTACATAGTTAAGTTTTTTTTTTTTTTTTGAAGACAGGAGACAGAAGTCAGAACTGAGGGGTCAGGCGTTGACAGAAGAGATGTGTTTTCAGACGGTTCTTAAAGATTGAAACAGAATCTGATGATCTTGTAGCAGTGGGCAGATCATTTCACACATGTGGAACAGATCCAGAGAAGGTACATGAGAGAGATGTTTTACCTTTTTGGGATGACAAAACAAGACGTTTACATGCCTTCACATGCCTTTTTCTGAACATCATCTTTTTGATCACGTTTTACTGAAAAAACATTTCCATCTGACTGCACTTTCCATGTCAATCTGGTCTCCTCGTCTATCCCATGATCTCTCGCTTTCTCTTTGATCTAAAGAACAGAAACAAACACAATTTGTTTGGTCAGAGTAATTATTAACACTGCAAAAATACACAACCCCAAATCAGATAAAGGTGTAACATATATGATGATGTGCAAATCTCAGAAACCCATATTTTATTTACAATAGAACAGATCAAATGTATAATTTAAAGTATTTTTAAATGCATGGCGTGACAGAGTTAACTTATCATGAAATAAATGTTTAATACACATTGCTCATAATTAATCAACACTCTTTATTCAATACTTTTTAAAACCTCTTTTTGGTGAAGACTGATCTGTTCTTTTTATAGCTTCGCTCAGTGTTTCACTATGGAAATTGCTTTAGACGTGACCAACCGCAGAAGCTCTTATGACATCAGTCTGTCTTTGACATCACAGTTTGATATTGAAAGTGTAATTCGTGCTGGGAGACTACAGCAACTCTCTCTCAGCACGGCCTGCTGAGTCTGCTAAACTTTTCAACACGTTAACCGTCATTGGAATCTGCCAGTGAACTCGACATCTGTGTTTTATGTGTCAAGACAGACCTCATGGTTAAAACAGATCGAGTGCTCATCCAGGAAGAGAAGAGGACAGAGGAAGAGCGAAGATGACAACCACCAGAAGAACTGAGTGAGAGAACAAGGGTGTGGAGCACACACATGTGCTTTAGGGTAATCATACTACTACTAATGTTTAATAGGAAACAGAAGGTAAATGAAGAAATAAAAAGGAAATAACGTTTTAAAAAGAATAGAATGTAACATTCCTCACTGTATGAACATAACTTTTAAAAAATATTATTAAAACAAACAGAAACTGGACACTTTAAACGTAACTTAAAGGGCCCCAAATCAAGGGGTTTTCTGCAATGTAAAAATAGTCAGAGTTATCCCCAGAATGTCTCTGTAAAGTTTCAGCTCTAAATAGACCACATATCTTTCATTACAATATGTTGAACATGACCATTTGTGGCTGCAATGGATTTTTGTGTGTGTCTCTTTAAATGCAAATGAGCTTCTGCTCCTCTCCCCGTATGCAAAATAGGAGGTAGAGCGCCTACACATGTAAGCAATCAAGACAAGCAATAGAGCAGAAAGTGCAAGAACCATACACCAACTCCAATAAAAATCACTCAATGCCTTGTTCATGAAAACGAATAAAATGGAAAAGACAAAAACATAGATAGAACAACATATGCTGTATGAAATGTTGGCCATTGATGATTAATCAAGTGCTTGCATATTACTAACAGACATAAACACAGATATAGGAATAAACATGCATTTAGAGTACTTGTATATGTCAGACAGGTATGCAAAGATCAGCAACCAGGTGTTATTACGTTGTGAGTAGCAATTTCTGCGTAACCTCATTGTCTTACAAATACAAACTCTGTTTCTATCCGCTCTTAGTATTGTCGCACTGAGGATATACGAGAAAACACTGAACTCACCGATATAGATACTGCTATAACTTTCTTTCGTTGTAATGAATAAGCTTTATAGAAATGATGTCGGTCACAAGTCTTCTGTCATTGGTTAGTCATTGGTTAGTAAGTTAAGTTGTTCATCATGTTTGTTGTTTACGCAGATATTGAGAATGTAATGCATTATTTTATCTTCAGTTGATTCCATCGCCTGTTATGATTGGATGTCAGTTGTAGTTCTTGTGTTTCTCATTCCTTTAATGATTCTGCTTGTCTCCAACCTTTCGACAATATTTATGATATTTTATGAACCGTAACGTTTTTATATACATTTAGCATTAGCATTATTGATCATTAAATAACTGACTTTGTGGTGGTACTTCACAAAATTTTGCATCTGTTTTTTTGTCAATGGAATACATTTACATTTATGCATTCGGCAGATGCTTTTATCCAGAGCGACTTACATTGCATTATCCTATACATTTGTTTCTAAGAACGTTCAATCCCCTGGGATCGGGCCCACAACCTTGGCGATGTTAACGCAATGCTCTTACCATTGAGCTACAGGAACGCTTAGGATAGCAAGGAATAGCATCTTTACCATATGATTTAATATATTAGACCACAATCATAATACATGACACTAGAAACAAACAGTGTTCATTAAGCTTGTTTATTTCGGTATCTTATCAAATCCTGAAATGAACTGAATTAATATCTTTTAATCATTTTTTTGTAACTGATTTTGTAGAGTATAAGTCAAGTACTGTTGGCTGTCATCTTGTAGTTTACTTGAAATTACAATTTAAACTTTACCTGTGAATTTCGTATAAAAGCTACAGATTATTGTATTTAGCTTCTACACTGAAAGCTCCTTTAAAATTGACTCACGTTTTCTAAGTGAAAAAAATTCTGCTTTTAATAGCTTTTCCAAATGAAATTGACTCCACATTTTATTCAGTGTAGGGCTTTATGCATAAAAATATGAAATATTCTCCAAATCAAAGGGGCCCCATTGAATGTCGGCCATATATCACTGTGTTGTTCTGCTGATGATGGCTTCAGTTTTTCTTGTATATTGGTTAAAATCTAACAGCCAATCAGAGTGGCATCTCTTTATTTATACACCAAACATTTAATATATGAAGCTGCCGTCACAACTACAAATTCACACTTTTGTCATTTACAGGAGATGATAACAATGACAAGGTTGCATTTTGAATTAGAAGGTTTTCTTAATTATGTTTGTGATATTTTCATGCTCGCTGGTTTATTACTCACCCTCTGTAAGATGCTCTCCATCACTGCAGGGTCATTCACATTCTCAGTGGATTTCAGCTCCAATCTCACAATGTGCTTCTTTGCTGTGTTGATTAATTTGAGGAAAACCACATTGAACAAGTTACACAGATATTTCACAGCCTCTTCAGTTTAGTTAAGATAACAAAGATCCTTTTTAGGATTTAGCTTTTAGAACCAACTAACACAATTAATGGCAATACAGCCATCTCTGCAAGAAAGCCTGCGCTGGCGCTTTATGGGCCCATTGAGGGCAGCCTAAAATATATTTGGTCATATATATGTTGACCCCTTAGTGCTGGTTCTGCACGGGCAGCTCTCACCTCCACTGTTGATTTGTTGAAATGTTGAACACTTTTGCCCTCGCTATTTTTTAAATTTCTTCAAAGAACCTTAAGCCTGATCAGTGTTTGCTTGACTTGGGTTTTTACTCTTGAGTCTTATCTCATAATATTAGAATTTAATTAAATATATAAATTTTCACCAGCTGCAAAAGCTTAATCTATCTGAAGTAGATTGTTTATTTGTTCACATCTAACATTACAGAAGCAAAAATAAATCTCTTTCATTTGGTTTCCTGAATGTATAAGTGTTATAATTAATCACTGAAAGAAAGTTAACTCAACGAATGTCAAGAGCTCTACTAAATCAAGCACTGATCACAGTAATGGTGGTTCGAGGAAATTTCAACATTTGTTCAATATTAATAGCAGGTACAAAAATGATATTCTTTCAAAGCAATTAACATTGATAAATCAATATATTTACATTGATTCAATTGTTTAAACCTGTTGAAGTAGCTTGCTGTGGGTTGTGTTGGCCCTGTGCAGAGGTGGACAATCCAGGGGCCAAAGAGTAAAAGTCCTGCCATATTTTGGTTTCACCCATGAACTCAGCAGCTGATTTCACCAGCGGAGGAAACATTCCTTTCAAGTCACAAGTCAAATCTTAAGTCCTCAAAGAGTTAAAGTTAATGAGATGATTAAGTGAGTAATTAAATGATGATTGAGTGATGAACACCTGCTGTTAACAATCAACAACACTGAAGAAAAGAGAAACACAAGAACTACAACTGACTTCACACACAGCCTTGGATGACATCAGCTGGAAGGAAAAAAAAACATTTCCACCATAATTGTGATCAGTGTTTGCTTTAGTTGTGCTCTTGAGCCTTTCAGTGATAGGAAGTGGGTCTGTTTCTGTCTCTCTTCTCCACCTATAGCTGGTATGTTGTGAGCGCACTGGTGGTCTCACAGACTCCCCACACATGATTATAAAGCAGTTTAGGTGTACAGGAATACACAATTGAGCGCTATATAAATGTTTTATTCAAACATAATTGCTTCTTAAAAAATTACAATATTTTATTCACAGCAAACATTTGTTCAATGATGAATTAAATCTTGAAGGAACAGAACAGTTTGTGTTTCTGGTTTAAATCTCTCTGGGTTTATGATCTGCATTTTGATATAAAAACCTCCTAGATCAACGGCACGATAAAGCTTAAATATTGAGATCAGTCTTTTACACATGAACATTTATCATATGAACCTCAACAGTGGTGACAATTATTAGTCATACTGCATTGCATGATGGGAGTTTTTCATGCATTGCAGCTTGAAGCATTTTGTTGAGCGTCACCATTGATGAGCTTCATATGTTGGTTCTTTATGTATGTCTAGAAGGTTTTAAGTAAGCATTTGATTTGTTGCGTTTATATTTTCACACTGATACTTTTAGATAGACATTTTTTTTTAAACACCGAGTGTACAGGGCTCAGTATGCTAAACATAAACATGAATATGATCATAAAGAGATATCTTTGCCTGTAAACATTTCAGTTTTAGATCATCTCATCATATGAAAACCGTGAAGAGTTGAACACTTCACAGAACTGATCTCTCTGCTGTACAACAGTACACAATTGATACAGTGCAAAATCTAACAAAAGAGTCAAGGGTCAAGAGTGCAACAAAAGCAAACACTGATCTCCATGATGGTGACATCATATAACCAATAAAACATCAACATCTCAATTACAGCAGGTGTTCATCACTAATGCTCAATCATCATTTAATTACTCACTTAATCATCTCATTAACTTTAACTCTTTGAGGACTTGAGATTTGGATTGTGACTGGAAAGGAATGTTTCGGTTCCTCCGCTGGTGAAATCAGCTGCTGAGTTCATGGGTGAAACAAAAATATGGCAGGAATTTTACTCTTTGGCCCAGGATTGTCCACCTCTGGCCCTGTGTTGACCTTGTGAGGGCTGCAGTGTAGGGCCAGCGATGAGGGACCAACTTTTTGCCAGTGAGCAAATTCTCAGGGGCCCTGCGCTGACGGACTGCTGGGGGCCCATAAAGTGTCACTGCAATCTTGCTCAACCAAGATGACAGTTGAGTCTAGAACACATAAATTAAGTGTGTGAGTGTGTGTCTGTTGTATCACAAAATTTGTCTGTGTGAGATGACGAGCATGAGTAGCGATACTTCTTTCTACCACTCTCAGATACCTCTAGGTTTTTAGAATGTTGCCAGTGGCAGAGTTATTCCTTATGGCCGGCTGGTTTTAGGTCATTATTCGGCCAATCTCTTTGGCTACCTGCAGTTGTTCAGGATCAGTCAACACCAGCACAGACTAAGAGACAAAGTTCTGCCGCTAATTACTTTTATTTCTACTTATAATTATGAACAGAAACTTAAAAAAACTAGTCAGAGGAACAGTTTTCGCATGACTCATTTCATGCGTTGTCTTCAATTTCTATTTCTGTGGGCACTTGGCTCTTTGCTGCTAACTACTGGTCAATCTGTTTACCTTTTTAAATCCATGCCACGAGTTTTAGAAACGGTACATGTGGAAGTGGTCACTAAATACAACCTTTTTATTTTTTGAGATACTTTAAAATGTTCATATGTTACATAAACTAAAATAATTAATTAATTCGTTATAATATGGCAGGAAAAAAAAATGTCTACCCTACTTGTCAATCCTGTTATGTGGCATGTAAAGTATTTGACACATAGGTTGGAATTAAGCATCACTTACGGATCGCACAAATGAAAGGCAGGGCATCAGAGCAAACTCGATCATCTAGGAAACCATTAGGATATATAACAGCACAAGGCCGCTTATTCAGCCCACCAAGGTTAGGTTGTCCAGTCATCCAGTTAATTGCAGACATGTTGACATTTTCTCCATTTGACCACTTCCACGAGTCTCTGAACAGACCGATCCATGCTCTGGACACTCCTTGCATCATCTGCTGCAGCTGGTCATTCTCACTTTGACTTCGGATGGTGGCCAGATCTGTGTGATGTTGTCTGCAGTAACTCTGAGCTTCAGGCCAGGTCTTTAGGCTTGTGATGAAAACAAACCTGCTCGATCCTGTTTCCTCCTCTGTAATATTAACATGTGACATATATCCTCTGACATATTCATGTTCATATTTACATATACACATATCTTTACTCTCTATATCTTTATCTTATGTTTATTGCATTGTATTTCTTATTTGTGTATAGCCATAGGCCCTTATTTAAATCATCTGTGTACTGTATTCTATTGTGTTATGGTCTGTTTAATTGTTGTGAATTGTAATTTATTGTTACGCCTCTCTTGTTTCAGACATGACCTCAGATATACACATGATGTGTGTCTGGTTAAATACTGCTGAATAAAAGTCAAGACCATTCTGATGGCTCAAACTCAGTTATGTCTGAAGCCCCAACAGAGTGTTACATAATGTCTTATTTATTCATATATACAGTTTCATACATATGCCTTTATATAACTAAATCGGATCAGAAGTGTTGGCTTTATTTCTTACCATTGTAGCAAAAAAAGGGAATTTTAAAATCCTCCTCTAGATCAGTCCATTTGCCACCGCCCATTCCAGCTTCTGTCTGTATTCCAGCGTAGTTGTTTGGCTCTCCAGAGCCCCAATTTACAAAGGTCATCATCTCATCTTGATAAGACCAACGCCAGCTGGTAATGTCACTGTAAAGTCCAGTCCAGGCAGCTGAAGTCAATGCAGGTTGAACATCTCTCTGTATATTTTGAACAGTGGCCAGGTCAATGTGATTCTGTCGACAGTAAGCTCGTGCTTCATCCCAGCTCTTTCTCTCCTGGATGAGAACATACTGACATGAGATGCTCTGGATCAACAGACAGAGGCCTGCTGAGAGAAAAAGTGTTGAATGTTAAAGCGCACAAAATCACGCATGTTACCCCTAATCCAATAATCACTGTAAATAATGAACAGGTGGACCAACTTACATTTTATAAGTGTTATCAATTGAAGTACATTTTTAAGTTGATCCAATGTTTATTTTTTTACAGTGTACTAAAACACTTCAAACAACATGTTTCTATAAAATATAAACATTTTCTCAGGAACATATTTTGTAGAAGTATGACAGAAATAAAGTGAAAGTGGTGTTTGTAATAAGTAAAAAGTTACTTTTGGTCAGAATGGAAATTTATGTTGGACCAACTTCACTTTTTAGGTGTTACCATTTGGACTAATTTTTTAAACTGGATACAACTGTTCATTTATTACACTGATAGATTTCATGTGTTCATCTGTTATTTTCTGTCAATGTTCTTTTTTTTTCAGGCTTTTCCAAAGTCAAATTCCAGCAGTTGTCAAGAAATTTCATACTTTTCCAGTTCACACACTTAATCACAATAAGTGATGATGTTTTACAAAAAAAAACTGAATTCCCGACCTATTTTTAATTAAATTTTGACTGTCTGGCTAATTAAATAGGCCTTTACATGCTTCCCAAAAATCATTTGACTTGTTAGTGTTTAATGTTCACTGATCTTGAATATTTAGAATTTGACATTTTTCCCTTTTTTGGTTACCATTGTTTAGAAGAGTGGTGCAAGTCTTTAGGGTGTGGGACGCCACATGTTGCTTTTAATGTTTGATATATGAATTATTGCATAGGTATTTTGATGACTTCAAATGTATAAAATGTTGATCTGTTGAGGCTCCTCCAATGACTTCCAGCAAAACCAGAGTGTGGTATTTAGTTGGTTTTGATGTAAAATTATTTGAGTAACGTATATTGTGTGTGGAGAGCATTCACTTAACATCATAATACATTTTTTGATGGAGGTAGAGGGTTTTGCATCTGAACTCTTCATATGTAGCCGCCCGCCATGTGCACAGAATCAGAGCGACCAAACACAGCTCGAGCAGAATGTTTTTAATGCGCAAGGCAAACGCAATAGGAACTTTTCAGTTATTTTTTCTAAAAAGTGAACAATTGTTACATAATGATTTGATATGAAATAAAGCAATTAAAATGTCAAACAGTTTCAAGACCCTTATCCCAAATTCAAGCATTTTTTAAACCTTGAAAACACCGCATTTAAAAGTAAATCATTTTCCTTCGTTTTCTTCAGTGATTGTGTTTGTTAACAGCAGGTGTTTATCTTTAATGATAATCAGATTTTATAGCGACAACGAGCCGTTTTGGTGTATGGTTCCCCCATGTGGTTGATAAGCGCAATTGTCTGTTGTCAATGTCGTAAATACTGTCGCTGTAAAACCTTCCATGTTGGCAGCGAATTTGTTTATTAAGCAGAAACAGCTGTTACATCATGTCACTTCATAAACTGTGGACGTACTAAAGCACTCTTTTGGCTGCCGTGGGTTAACTACTGGGCTATAAACTTGCACAAACTAGATTCTAAGGTAGCAGCTGGTTGTTAGCCGTTAGCACATAGCGTGTTAGCTACATAGCAGGGAACTGACAAACGTTATCTACATAACACATTTGCAGTCGCGCAAAACACAACGCATGGACGAGAATGTGTTTAGTTACCAACTAAAATTTTCTGTTGTTATATTTTCGGAAACGCAATTGCGACCAGGCATTGTGCACTTTGTAATAGGTGCAATCAATAACCTACAGTCAACTCGTTATGAATAAAATGGTTATAAATTGTGAACCAGTAACATAAGTTTGCCAATAATCAACATGAGCACAACCAAATAACCAATACATATTTATTGCTCAAAAGAAAAGGACAGTAAGAAAAACATTTACATATGTTAAAGAGACCTTCTCATTTGGCTCTCAGCGGAGGCGATTGCATTTTTTCACTCCCCATCCTTGCCCTTATTTTCCCTGCTTTTGTCTCTTGTCTCGTCTCGTCTCATCTATTGAGGGACTCTCTCTGCACTGCTCTCCAAACTTGGAAAATTATGGATCGGATCAACTGGTCTCTCAACGCAATTGACACCATTTTCTCGACGAGAAGCTTGGGTTCGGGGGAACCTGTCTGCCCTGACGGAACGTTCGCAGCTGGCTACACTATGGACGCATGGGAGAGATGGCGGATCGTGTGTCTGGCGGCTCTTTCCGTGGAGGACATCGAAGATATCTACCTATTTGGAACAATGATAACAGGTCGTGTGCTGATTGGATTAGGCTTTGCCCTGGGTTATCGAAGAATTCATAAAACGGGAACAGCTGTCCAAAGCCTCACAAGGCTGCCCGTATCGATTGAAGCTGTGGGAAGAGCGGTCAGTATTGAGACTGAGACTAGTAACCGAAATATGGTTGTTATCAGGGAGATCTTTACAGCTATTGAAAGGAAAATTTATGGTATAGGAGATCAGAATTGACAGTGGACAATGAGGGTTGCCGTGACATTTGGTATACGGCTTCCCGACTAAACAATCCCAAACTTATCTTTTTCGGCTCCCCGGATCAAGCAATGGCCTTGGACAAGGCCGCAGCTTGAAAATGAACCCTGTGAGAGCACTGCAGTGAGAGGCTCTTGCGTTCCTCCCCCCACTCTAAGACTCAGAACTATCACACACACACACACACACACATACAGACATTGCCCTCACCCGATCCCACGCCTCCGTAGCTTTGAACCGCCAGCCTGACAAGCGGGTCTGTGAACGGTGCCGTAATGGCACTGGACCGGATGGCTGCTTGCCGGAACTGGATTATTTTACCCTGTTGCAAGTCGTGTCTATGATGTATTATGTGTATCTGTTTTTCTCACCACTTTCCTCATGTTATGCTGTATTTTTCTTTTTAAATCCATTTCGTTACACTGTACTTGTATATGTGTAATGACAATAAATTGAATCCAATCTAATAAGACTTTCAAATCCAGTAGCAGGAAGGCTAACATTGGGTCTCCATATGTTTTGCAACCCGTTGCCTCTTACTGCTCGCGTCACCGACTGTAAATCTGTCAGATATTGATTCGTGTTCGGGCTCGTGTCCGATCACTCTCTTGCTTTCTTTTCTTCCTCCGACAAAACCCTCTTTGGTTTTTGGCTGGATCTGCATGGTAATGTTTTGGTTCGTTTCGTTGTACTGTTAGCTCTGCTGTTGGCTAACTTCTCCCAGGCTACGAGTAAAACAGGTGATGCAATAAAAAATTTTTTTTGATGCTGGTCACCAGAGGTGGGACCAAGTCATTGTTTTCAAGTCACAAGTAAGTCTCAAGTCTTTGCATTCAAAAGAGACATATAGAGACATAGGCCTACTTTGAAACGTATAGCACCTCTCAATTTACAGTCTGATCTGAAGTTCTGTAATCTGTGTAAATCTGCCGTGTATGTAATTTATACATGTTTATGGATGCTAATGTATTCATTCTTGCATGGCTTATCTTTCAAAAAATATACTTTAGATATGAAATGATCTTAAATACAACTAAATAGAGCTGTCAGTTGAGCACATCAGTGACAGTGGCAGACTATTAAATAGAATTCAGGAATCAACTTGTGACCATCCAGTTCTTTCTGTATGTGGTGGCCATGCAAAACATATATGCAGGCACGCATGCACACACACAGACACACGCACACACACACACACACACACACACATGCATAAAACACAACTTCACAAGCAAAGAGCACAAATCCACATGCACTGTTAATGTTTTGGGATTGGTTTCAATGGTTGCATAATGGTTTGCTGTAATAGCCACCAATGTTGGTGCTTGTTATATTGTGTTAAGATTGATTTAATTGGTTAGATGATTTTGCTATAATAAGCACTATTCTTGATGTTGTTTGATTGGATTTGTTCTTCTATGGCTTTGCATTTTATTTTTAAATTTAAAACAAACTTAAAGTTTCAATAATGTTTTATAAAGCATTTAATAAATACTTTTTGATACAGTTCAGTCATTTTTTTGTTAACAGTAACAAAGGTAGTATGTTTACCAGATTTAAAATTGATGTATAAAACGAGGAAATTGCTTTACTTTAATATAAATACAATACATATGAGAAATAATTATGAGCTATTTACATACAACATATTAAATATCTACTCAACTCAGTCACGCTCAGAAATTCAAAACTCAAAAACTTCACCATAAGCACTTTCATCTAACTTTTATTTGCAACAGTAAATATAGTTTTAGTAAAACATCTCAACAGTCCGAGATGAACAAGCTTTGATTTGTCAAGAGTCTAGAGCTCAACTAAAGTGAACACTGATCACAATAATGGTGACATCAAATGAATCTTGTGTTCATTGTCAAAAAGGGATTTTGTAGATGTTTATTATTTGGTCAATAAAAGCAAATGATGTGATTTCCTGTTTCTGACCGTTTGTAGGTCAATTCAAGCTTCTCTGAATAAGTTATATTTAGTGTTTAATTATTCAATATTTATCTTTCATAACAAGTAGATGTTCTGTTGTTGGTTATATAAGTAATTAATATTGAGAAATATTAGGTAGACTTTATCTTATTTCTTTGTCATGACTCATATCTGATCAATTTACTCTTTACCTAAAAATATAGATTAAAATCTACTCAATCTGATTGAGTGCAAATTTCTGCCTTAATTTTAGTGAGTAGGTTCAGCAAGCTACATATAATTTACTTTGCTACCTAATATATTTGAGTAAAATTGGACTGATTTGAACAGTTTTTTGCAAGAATCTGTATTTTCAGTGAAACAATCGCGTTGAATGAAAGTGATTTGTTCATGTAAACTGAACAGCATCAAAAAAAATCATTTTCAGTGTAAAAAAAGGAATAAACGCTCACTGACCTGACAGAAGAAGGAAGTGAGACAGCCTTCCCATTTCTGATGAATTTAAAGCGTGTAATAAAACTGAAACATTAGGAATATTGAATAATGACACACATTTGAATAAGCAAAATGATTTATAAAACAACAAAAAATCGGAATAAAAATCTGTTTACCTGTATGAACAGACAGAAGATGAAACACTACTGACTTCTGATGTGTCTTTCAGATGAATGTTTTATGATCTGTACATCCTGACTATGAGTCCTCATGCAAATCTGCCTGAAGTACATTTCGTGCCAACCCTGCCAACCTTTTCCAGGTTGTTTTTAATATGAGGCTCTGTATTCAAATAACAAATCATCCGGGAGACACAAAGTGCCATTTTTGTTTAGTCAAAGCAAACAGAGAGTCGTTGTTCTTGTGTTAAGGACAGAACGTTCCTGCCATGTTAATCTGATGAGTCACTTCACTACACAAAACAAACATCACCTCACCTGAAAATTCCATCACACTTTAGATGGTCATAGGCCTACAGATTTTTTGTTAAAAGTCAGCTTTTGACTTTAACCTGATAAATGATATTAGATGATTTAATCATCATGAAATGACTTGATTCACAGATTGTGTTTTTCTAACAATCAATCTTCCCAGTCAACACGATGATGTCATAGTGATGTCACCATCAGCTTTTAGAATACTCACGATGAGGTCAAAATGTAACCTCACATCAAACTCACTGTGTGCTCAAACTGTGATTCTTAGATGTTTAGATGTGACTGGTTTGTCATTTGAAGTCTTCATTATGTTGATGAGTGTTTGCTTTAGTTGAGCTCTTGACTCTACAGTGTTTGACTTCTCTTCCCCAGTGTTAACTCAACACTACTCAGAGTACATATGGTACCACTCTTCAAAACTGTTAAGGTAACACTGATGTAGTGTTGAAGATGATGAGCTAATTCAGTGAATAATAAGAGATGATTAAGCTTTAATGATGATCACCTGCTGTTATAGCAGTTCTTGACCTTGAGAGAATTATTCTCTTTTCATCTTTAAATGATTTAATCTAATGTTGTGATTGGATGTCAGTTGTAGTTCTTGTGTTTCTCAATCCTTCAGTGATTTTGCTTGTTGACAGCAGGTGTTCATCATTAATGCTTAGTCATCTCCTAATTGATCATTAATCACATGCATAAGGTATGCGTTCAAACATGTCAACAATGCATCGAGAATTTTTTTTTGTGTGTCGAAAACGTGTTGTTTGTGTGTAGAATACGTGTTGTTTATGCGTAAAAAAATTAACACTCATTTTACGAGTAAACAACAAGTATTCTATGTGCAAACAATGTGTTCTTGACGGGTGACGTCAGATGTAAATTTTGTTTGTTTTTGAGTGTTACATATTCCATTACGTTATGTATTTGTTTTGGTATGTCGGTGGTTTGGTTTGTTTAGTTTTGTCACCTGGATGAGACTGATGATGGCGCTCTTAAGCGGTCTCCATTTGCTGCTCTGGGTACTTCCGGAGTCACCGTGCTTCCTGGGTGCCTTTGGCTTCATGTTTTGTTTGGGTCCTTGGATTATGTTCTTTTGTTCTTAGTTATTATCCCCATCGATTAATGTACTTGTTATTCTTATGTTAATAAATTAATCGTTCTTTAATATTGTCCAGCGTGTAGTCTCCTTCTTTGTCACGGCTTAGAGCAGTGCCCATCCGGGCACTTGACCAGTTTGAACGTGTAAAATTCCTATTGGCTGCTGAGCAGTAGGGTTAAACCATTACTGTAGGCCTAGAGGATTGCCTTCCATTTCTAGACTCTTTGCCATCACAATGCACGTAACATGCGAAGGATGTGTTTTTCTCTTTGTCATTTTAATGTCTGTGCTCGGAATTGTATGAATAAATTGAATAAACTAAGGTAACAGGAACCTCAGCACGTTTTAAAAGGGGGGAAAATCAGTGCAAACTTCAATAAGAGAAATTAAAATACATTTATTCACCGGCAATAGCTTAAAATAAATACATTATAATATAAAATAACAAAGGCTGCACGGTGATAACAGCCGGCGGCCCCTGATGGACTTAAAAATGTCCAGCGTGTCCAAAAATTGGACTTACAGACGTTCTTTGAATAAAGTTGAAGTTTATTAACCTGAAAATCAGCGCTGGGCTGTCTCACACACAACTAACTCAACAGAGAGTCCCGGAGAATCAGCCCCGCCTAAACAGTGTTTTACATTTTTATATGTGTATGTGTGGGTGTATCTTCAAGCTTGCTTCAGTAGTTAGTGTCCAATCTCACGGCTCTTGAGACATCCCGCCGTTTAGTCTTTAGCCAATGGAGAGATGACCGCTTGGCGGTTGTGGACAACCGCACCCTTCTTCTTTGTTCTCTTAGCATCTGTAAAACACCATACTTCCCCCAACTAGTTCACCCAACACTTATCTAAACACAAGATCTGTGGTATGTGTTTGCATGCTCTGCTTGGTTCAGGCATAACAGTTAATCACTCCACCCCCCTTGGACGCACTGTTTCTTGTGGTCTAATATTCTCTCCTTCACAGAACCACAGTAATTACGACACTACAGCATGATTATATTGATAACAAATAACTTGATTAAACATATGCAATTAAAACATGGTAATAAAACACAACACTCTTAAAGACTTATAAAACCCTTCACCCCTCATGGCCGACCGCCGGCGAACTAAACATAAACAAAAATACAAACATGTTAGGGCCCGGTGAAGCTATAGTGAAGCTGTTACATATGTTGAAAATATTAATATCACATATATACATATCTCTAGATATATGTTGGTAATGGTTTTGAACATATATAATTTGTTCATATTAAATTAGTATATTAACAAATTATTACTGTGTATATGTTTATGGTTTATATTATGTTTTACATCATTACCATTTATGTCACCAATATATATTTAATTTATATATGCCAGTTAATTAAACCAACATACATAGAAACATTTTACATGTTTATGTTTTTCTCATTTGAACAGCTTGAACTTTTAACAAGTCTACAGAACGCACATTTTAGTTTCAATCCTATTTAAGATTTAACACCGTTGTGGTGAGTCTCCCATAGCACAATCAGCGTCGCCATGGGAACAGAGGGTGAAACGAGGCACAGCTGTCGGTCGTCAGGAATCAACCCTGGCTGGTATAAAAACCGGCCACAACAGAAGCATGGGGAGCTACGACTCCCAGCTAGGAATTTGCCAATGATTGTTTTCCATTTGTTGAGACCGGCTCAGACGACTGACGACCGGCAACCATTACAGAAACACAGGACCACGTGTTGCAGGCACAAGGAGCATGTGACTCACTCACTGCACCACAAGATCACCAGATGTTGTGCACTCCCTCACTACCCGGGCCAAAGGAAAGGATGTTCACCCCCTTGGGTGTATCTCACCCGCCACGGGCACGGAATACTCTAAATAAAGTTTCCTCCAGGGTGTGTGCACTGAGATCTGTTGTACGTGTTCCTTCCCCTGCCACACCATTTTTTTTAAATAAATGAACACAAAAATAAATAAATAAATACTATACTAATTATTTTGCAAACTTAATTTTATTTTTTCATATCATTAATAACCCTTATCCATATCAATTATTATCTGTAAAGATATCTGAGGCACCACTGCCATCCAGGGACTGTCTGACCTAGTCCATCAAAACAAGAAGACAACATTGATACTGACGGAAGAACAGTCCAGGAATATGAGGGATGTCTTCACTATACTAGTTTGCAGAGGTCAGTCTAGTCTTTGTTTGAAACTGAACTTCTGTCGTACTAAAAATGGGAAGAAATAATACGCATGAGACTAAATTGTCCCATAGATATACCCAAAATGAATGATATCAAATCTTAATAACTGCTAATATACAACTACAAATAACAGATAAGGCTGTTTTTTCTATAATAAATATCATTTTTTTCACATTGATAGAGGATGTAAGCCAGTCCCGTTAAAGCTCACCGTTCACTGCCAGGTGAAGGGATCTTTAGGTCACAGCCAGACTCAGACGTGCAGCTGATAAAGCTGAGCAAGACACCTCACCCCTACATGCTCCCCGGGCCCTGCTGTGATCTGCTCACTGCTCCAGGTGTACGTGTGTTCACCACTTGCTGTGCGTGTCTTCACTACTCACTGGATGGGTTAAATGCAGAGGTCACATTTCCGGTATGGGTTACCATATCTGACAAATAGTTCACTTTCACTTTTTAATTATATTTTCCTGAATATTTTACCATACATATGCATCTCATCACTTTGCAGAGGCTTTTAGGAGAGGCTGTATACAAATGTGGAAGTGCATTTGCACCTTTGTCAACAGAGCGTTCATGCCTTGCAGCAGTTACTCAGATGCTGTGTTTCGCTTGAGTTGTGTTTAGCCGAAAAATAAAACATACATAACGTAATGTTTCTGGGGGTGTGTTCAGTGTTTTGTCTTTATTAAATGTTCTTCAAAGAAAACGAGCCAGGGTCAATAAAAATGAGGCTGTAAACAATCATATCATTTTTATTTGAGTAAACATAGAAAAAAGATCCACAGATCCAAACACCACACAAGATTATCTGTTGTATTGATGGTACACAGAGCTACAAACTCCTGCCTGCTCCTCTGCATTTTTTACATTTCCTTATCGTCCTCTTGAAACGTGTCAGTGCTCTCTGAGAGGATGTTAATGAAATGTTTGCACATATTTCAAAAAAGCTTATTTTTAACACACATGTTTGAGATGCATGTGTGCTGTGGTGACTATTTCCACACACTGTTTACGATTCGAGGCTTTTATTCAAAGAACATTGCAAAGTTTTAATGGAAATCAGCACCTGTTCCAGTAGACTGGGAACGCTTTTGCATAAGGATGACTCATTAACATTTGTGTAGGTAAATGAAGGCAATGAAGGACGTACCGACACAAACCAAATATATAAGATTCGATCAAACAGAGACACAGATTTGTCTTCCCTGAAATAAATGAGTTCAAAAGCTGGATGCCTCTGTGTCTAGTTCTGGTGCTCCCAGATCTGCAGAAGAATTCTCTCACAACATCCGACCTATTTTGGATTTGATTTTAAGGGTAATCCAAAATACAGAACAAAACTTTTGGCGGCCTAAATCTGGCCCACACCTTACTCACCTGGCCCACATACGGCATGGAATGATGACACTTGTGTGGTCCGCTCCTGTTTGCCAGATTTGGGCCACAGACATGCCAAAGCTATGCCAAATGTCAATCATCAAAACAAATAAAGCAGAGCTGAACCAAATATAAACAACAGTTCATTTCAATTCTGGCCCAGATTATCCCAAAACCAACACCTTTCTGTGCTCCTGTTTGACAGAATTATTTATTTATTTATTAGTTATTAGTTATTAGTGATGAACACCAGCTTTTTAAAATAAAATAAAATATTTACGCAGAGAAATACAACAACTACAACCTGAAATACAACCCAGCTAACAAAAGTTTGTTATAAGAACGTTCCTTGGAGTTTTTTCACATTTTAAAATATTCTAAATATTGGCAGTTTTATATAAACAGTTTTTTATGTTTTAAGATCATTCCCAGCTAACAAAAGTCACCATCATGGTGATCAGTGTTTCCTTGAGTTGGCCTCGTGATCCTTGACGTTTACTCTTTTATATATTTGTACTTTTAAAGTACATTTGTAATAGATATTGAAATGATGCTCTAATAAATGGTGTTGGTTGGTGGTCAGTGAGATATCTACCATGTTCACATTTGAATAAATTGCTGTGCTGCTGATCCTGAAAGTACAATAAAACATCTGGGAATTTGATTGCATTTTTCAATCTACAAAGATTTGTTAGAAAAAGGAAATTACTCGGAAGTTAGACACACAGACATGAAGAATGGGATGGGAGTGACAGCACATGCCATTAATGCAAATATACAACCTATTCCTTCATGGATGACTTCTCCAAACAGATAGTTGTTTTTGATCTGGTTCAGTTAAAAAAAATGGACACAACACCAGAATAAATTCCCTAACAAGTCTTTTTTAAAATGTTATTTTCAGGTTTGGCAGAGACGAAGCAGACAGAATGGTAAGTTTATAAGTTTAATTTGCAGAATGGATCGGAACAGCGAAATAGGTGAATGACCGGTAAGATGACATAACAGATGGTAACTTATCCGTAGTGTAACCAAGTCTCTCTCTTTATCTTGCAGATAATGCTGATGATGAATTCCTTTACAGACGGGATGAAGATAGGCTGAGAAGATCGGGATCGTAGGTAGGAATGCAGTTAAGTATGGTATAGAGTCTGTATCATGTGTAGACGAGATCAGACAATGAGTGAGTGTTGGTCTCTGGTATAAATGGGTGCACTGCTGATGAGGTCCAGGTGATAGTGATTAGTAATCGGGTGACAAAGAGCGTGTGAATGACTGAGTGGGCGAAGTGAGGGAATGAGTGGAGGGAGATGGTGATGGAATCCTGACAGTTAAAATCTGTAAACTCATTCCCTCTAGGTGTCCCAGGCCAAAAGTTCCATAGAAACGGAACCAGTGGGGTTCAGGAAAGGGCTGCAGAAGCTCTTGGATGAAGGCATCGACGTCAAAGTGGTCACAACAGATAGACATCCATCCATCAAAACATTGATGAGAGAGGAATATCCTAACATCATACATCAGTTTGTTCCATGGCATGTGGTAAAAGGTTAGTCTGTTGGGCAGTACAGCACAAGCTTTTGATAGTTAGGAAATAAGCCTTTTGTGTGTGCATTATCTGAAGTTATCTTACATGATAATAATGTACTCTTGTAATTCAGGAATAAAGAAGAAGCTGGTTGCCACATCCATTCAGAGGAATTATAAAGAACTTGCCCCTTGGGTGAAGAGTGTGAGCAACCACATGTGGTGGAGCTGTTGCACATCCTCAGGAGATGCAAAGGTACACAAGCATACATACAACTCCTCACAAAATCAAATTCTGATGGATTGCTCATATGCATGCTGTATGGAGGTGTACTGCATAGTGACATTGCTGGTTATCACAAATCTTGCACAATAACTGTAAGAATGTAAACTTCTCACGTCCCCTTGTCTAAATAAAATTCTACGGTTGAAGAGTCTAGTCGACGGAACACACAGAGTTTCAGGCCTGGAGACAGAGTTTGACACAGACACAAGTGCTTGTTCAATCAGAGTCCAAAGTTTATTGTATTAAGGACTACTACTTATAAGCTTGCATCAGGGGCGTCATATAAAACCACCAAAACAGTGGAAAATCACCAGACTTTATATTTAGTCTTATTCCTCCTGAACAATCAGATATGATTACATATTTAATATTACAATAACAAAACAATTGTCCCTTGACATTATTAGGAACCTTGAGATGGAGAACAACAGATTCTTATATCAACATAAGACAGCATAAGACATGATACTACTTTAGCGAGGTTAAACAACAAGACAGTAAGGGGCAAATATTATGAATAGAAGATAATAATAGAGAATAATAAGATAAAGGAATGAATACATGTGATGAATATTGGAATAAACACAGATGCAGTATTTGTGGGGAACAGGACGAAATCCAGATTCTCACAATAACTAAATGCCATGCAAAAAAATAATGTTTTACAGATACTTTAGAACGAATGTGAGTACTAAACTAGTTTTCTACCTTGTCTCTTATGTTATATTATACGTCTGTTGCACAGACGATGGAAATCAATACTTCATCATATCTCAGGGGTTCATCGCTGAGAGGAAAATGGCATGGAGTACAAATGCTACCATAAAGAGCTAACAAGAGACCAGTATAGGATGAAGAAATGGTTGTCTGTGGACTCCCCTGCCTACAAAGCCCTGGTTGAAATAGTGATGGATACACGTCTACTGAAAGATTTGGAGCAAATGATGTTGTTCAAACACACAGGTAGGTGTGAGAATCTGGATTTCGTCCTGTTCCCCACAAATACTGCATCTGTGTTTATTCCAATATTCATCATATGTATTCATTCCTTTATCTTATTATTCTCTATTCTCTAGTTATTATCTCCTATTCATAATAATTGCTCCTTACTTTCTTGTTGTTTAACCTCGCTAAAGTAGTATCATGTCTTATGCTGTCTTATGTTGATATAAGAATCTGTTGTTCTCCATCTCAAGGTTCCTAATAATGTCTATGGACAATTGTTTTGTTATTGTAATATTAAATATGTAATCATATCTGATTGATCAGGAGGAATAAGACTAAACATAAAGTCTGGTGATTTTCCACTCCTTCAGTGGTTTTATATGACGCCCCTGATGGAAGCTATAAGTATTAGTCCTTAATACAATAAACTTTGGACTCTGATTGAACAAGCACTTGTGTCTGTGTCAAACTCTGTCTCCAGGCCTGAAACTCTGTGTGTTCCGTCGACTAGACTCTTCAACCATAGAATTTTATTTAGACAAGGGGACGTGAGAAGTTTACATTCTTTCAGTAGGTTTATAAAAAGTGCAGGTAGTGTAATGGCGAACTAAATGATCTTTTCAGTGGGAATTCTCTGTGAAAGCAGAGAATTCCTTAGAATCGCTTCAACGGACACAAACATTGGATTGATCTATACTCCTAACACAATCCTTCACAGATCTTGCAAACACATTTTCATAAAGGTTATTGTTTCTGATTTCACTTTCCTGTTTTACCAGGACAACTCGAGGTCTTTCATGATGCCCTGCTGAAATACTGTCCAAACCGTCTACACTTAAAATAAGCAGCGATGCAGGCACGCACAATGTTGGCCGTTATGGACCACAATGAAAACCACATTACACAGAGAGAACAGGCAGCAACAGCAGGTTGTAAGACCTACAAATATTACCATACAGTTTCATACCTGACATGTTTGAGATGTAAACCGTAGAGATGTCAGCACATGATCACTACATAATCTCTGGTTTAGACATACAGTATGATTGAACAAATAAAACATTTGTAACACTAAACAGAGCTGGTATAATTGGCCTGTAATATGTCATAAATATCATAAACATTACAGACTAACTCACAATACCCTGCTGGGTGTATAATCTCAAGCCTTCCAAGACGTAATGTTGTCTTTCAAAAACCGTCTAAGCAGTGGATTGCCACACCCATCTATACGAAGACGACACAAACATTCACAAATGGTCTCATGGAGGGAGTGAGTGAAAGACGATTGGATCACACAGTTAAATTCAAAGACTTGACCCCATATCAGAATCCCTCATCTGGCAGCTAACATCACCTTACAGCCAAAACCCATCGAGGAAGATGTCCTAAGAGCTTACACATCAATGTTCCAAGGTCCATCAGAGAAGCTGTTAGTGTCATATGTAACTCAGAATGAACAAAAACACACTAGCTCCTAATACACCTTGTATCTTTATGAATACAGGTGGACTTTTCATCTTATATATAATAGCTTTTTTATGTACTTTTTGGTTGTTTTATTGTACAGTTAAATAAATAATTACTTTCTCAATTTGTGATTCTCCTTGCCACAACAAAACTGAGCAAATACAATATACATGTTCAAATGAGGGGCTGACATACATTAAGGTTAAATAAAGTAGCATAAAATGTTCCACTAACCATTTTATATAAAAATCATGTGCTTACAATCATATCTTTTACAAAATAATTATTACAATTTCCGGCTCCATCGGCAGACATTCACACAGGACTTTACGGTAGCTGGAAGCACTGACATTGGCTGTCCTCGCTATGGAGTCAGGTGAGAATTGTTCTCTGTCAGGCGTCAACGTTCGTGTCAACATAAAAATCAAAAGGAAAAATTGCAGAGAAGCGATGTAACACAGTTCCAAGTAAGGAAGGAAGGAGGCGGGAACCGGCAAACATTTAAAAACTTTTATCAAAATAAACGAAAGTAAAATCACAGTCGACTGCCGGCCACACAGACATAACAAAACATAACAATAAATCCAGGCCTGGTCCTCTCTCGTCGTAGATTCCTGTCGCTGGTCCTTTTATGCTTTCGATCTCCTCCGTGAGAGATGCGAGACCGGTGCAACGTGCAGCTGACACGGCTCTCGTCCTGACTTGCTTGTTACAAACGTTAATGCAGTGATTCTTCGGTAGAAATGAAGAAAGGTTTAGATGCTTGAGTCTCAGCCTGAATGTGTGTTCTGTGGTGAAACATTTGTAAATGACAGCATGAAAACAAGCAAAATGAAAAGACACCTCGTAAAATAAGCAGTAATTGAATGTAGCCTGAAAAATAACCTGAACATTTGTTTGAGTATTCAAGTAAAAATGTCATTAAAATCTTTTAAATTACTCATCTTAACAATTTAATTTAATTTATGATTAAATGATTTCATTTATTTTTATTAACTATCTATATATGTGTGTGTGAGTAGCTATTACGTGTGTCACACACACACACACACACACACACACACACACACACACACACACACACACACATATATGAGGGTTGGGGGGCTCTGATTGTCATATATGTACGTGGGGGACCCAAGGAAGTGTATTTGGACAATAAGAAATCATAAAACCTGAACAAAGGGAATGTAGACCTACAGTATATTTATAGCATCTTCTGCTTGAAATCCTACATAAACTCATGACTCTGATGGGTATCTCTGGCAAATAGCATCAACCACACATGATGACAATGGTTTTCAGTTGCCTCTGCCCTAAGTCTCTCCCTTCAGGGCACACTTCATTATTATGTGGTGTGACACCCATCTGTATTGACTGAGAAGATATCAGATCATGAATATAAGCTTGAAAATGCAAGCTGACAGTGTGCATTCAAAATCTTTGAAGCATATAGCTGGGCATCAGGTCCACTCTGCATTGGACTTTTTTTCCAGTTTATAAATTCTACAACTGGAGGATGCAGCGTTGCTAAGAACTCGTCGACAGTTGTGACACATGCAACTTCCTCTTCAGCTAGATGGATGCTTGCCAAAACAAAACAAGCACTCGCTTTCAGTCGGCATGCTACACACTTGCACCACCAGTTTGAATCTGCTCTCCTCCTCCCTTCTGCCACAGGCAGTTCAGACACACTTTCCTGTCTTTCACTTTTACAAAACCTCATATTCAGTGTATTAAGAGATACGGTTCAGGATCTGCACCAAAGTAAATATCTTCTGAATTGTCTCTCACAAATGTCTCCATGGTTGCAAGACATGCCCCTTGTGCAAGCATTTGGTCACGTTGAATATGACAATATAGTATTGCGAGAGTGATTGTAAAGCATACGGAGTGGTCTTGACTTGAATCGCACTCGCGTTACTTAACACAATCAATCTGCACTCTAAAAAATGCTGGGTTATTTGTTTAACCCAACAGCTGGGTTGAGCCTGTTGGGTCATTTTGTTGGGTTATTTTCTCAGTGTTGGGTCATTTTATGAGTAACCCATACGCTGGGTTACCAGTCGGGTCCAACTGAGTGACAGTTGAGAGAGTAAACCCCTCCCACTCCTCGACGCCTCAGACAAACTCTACCTTCGCGGGCATTTTGATCCACCTCATCTCGAAAAGATGTTATTCGGAGAATAAAGGTATGTTTTACCAGTTTTCAATGTATAAAACTATTACTGTACATCAGACAAAATGCAAAAGTATGCTAAATTCCGCTGTTCGCATTAGGTTTGAAAGTAACGTTACAATCTAGCTTCGTTAGCTTTGGATAGCTAGTCTGTAACGTTATGCCCACGTTGTTCTAATTTACAGCTTTTTAATAATTTAAACTTCCTTTTTGGTCAACATTTCCCTTTGAAATTTCTGACCCGTGTGAGTCATTTAGTTCAGTAACTTACGCACATTGATATTAGTAAAAGGTCAACACGAGAGAGCGTCGTGTCAAAAGCAAACATCCAGTAATTTTTTTTTATAAATACCACTAATGTTCGTGACGAAACGTAGTTTTAAGAGTCTTTTAGAACAGAATCTAGTATATTTATATATAAACATAACGCCTCTTTGAGACTTTGTTAAGTTGCTGTCGGAGGTTTGAGCTTCAGGCGGTCAGCAGTTGTGGCACCGCTGAGAGCAGCTCTATCTCGGCCAGTGCTTAGGGAATAACCGCTGGCTCTTATAACGTCAGTGGTTAACCGTGCGATATAATTAATTTTGGGTATATAAAACTAACAATTGTTGGTCTTTTTAGTCTTCTACTTATTCCCGAGTTTGTCGAATTAGTTTAAGTGTTGTGTTAAAGTGTATAATTTAATTTTTTTTGAGACTGTATTTCACTTTCTGTACTATATCCCACTCTTCTTCTTTTCCCTCACTGACAGGTTGCAGAATAACAGCAAATATTAATGGATCATTCTATTCAAGAGAAAGTCGACTGGAACTTGGATGTTCTCATAACAGGCTTAAAGGTAAACTTGATTTATTCTTTATATGTTTATTATAATCCATTGTGCTCTGGGTAGGCCAGTTTTCTTAAATTCTTCTCTTGTCTCTTGTCTCTTTTTCTCTTTAAAGATGAACAAATTGATAAAGAAACCCTCCTGCTGGACATCCACTTCCAAAAGTGCACGTCACACTGTTGTCTACAAACTCCCAGGAAAAGAATCCTCTTCAGTAAGACTGCTCCGTGGATGTGTCAGGTTAAGCAGTACTGGAACCGAAAGAACTAACGCTCTTTAAAATGTTTTGTGAGTTTATATGAAGAGGAAAGTTACAGTGTCCCTTTTTCACATCCATAACACTTGTTTATTTCTTTTTTTTTATAGAAAACTTGTGCATAGACTGATATTTTATCATATAAGTGCGGTTCTATCAACAAGGATTTAGTAAAATACTTTTTATAGTGTTTTTATGTCGCATCCATAACGCTGGAAATGCCCTAAAGCATTTTACACGTGCCACTTTGTTAACTGTAGGCCTATATGAGTTTTTGAATTGTTAAGTTGTTGAACTATTTATATTTACTTGTGCCACTTTAATAACCTTGTTAAATGTATATGTTAAAATCCAAACTAATGTAATCTATTGATGTTAATTTTCTTTAAATATGTATAAACATACATTTCATCAAAGTGTTTTATATGCCGTTTTATTGTTCATGGAGCATAACATATTGCATGTTTTTATGAATTCCTTTTGTCTTGCATTTTGATCCTTAATAAAACTTTGATTCTTACTGATGCCTCAAGTAATTCTCTGTGAATTTATTATTATATTTTTAAACATTTCGAGTTTGTTTTAAACCAGCAATGTAATTTTTAAGCAAAAGTTGATTTAAATAAAACAACCCAGCATGTTGGGTCAAAGATTTAACCCAACTAGCTGGGTTAAAATAACCCAACGCTGGGTTTGTCCATATTTGACCCAACGTTGGGTTACCAAAATAACCCAAATTGGGTTGTTTTAACCCAGCCTTTTTTTAGAGTGTGTGCAGCGCTGCATCAAGTCCTTGTTTACACTTGTTCAGATGTGTTTTATTTGGGTCGGAACTAAACTCAGCAGGAATGTGGATTTCTCGAGTCACATTAGAGTAACACTGCAATAACATTCTAAACATTAAGGGGTGGTTTTCCCGCACAAGGATTATCTTAAATCAGGACCAGGCCTTAGTTAAATGAGGATATTTAAGCAATTTAAAAAAAGTATTTTACAAACAACTTTACAGGCCCGCATCTTGAGATAAAAAAAGTGCACTCATATATTTAAGTCATGTCAGTGCAAGTTACATTTTAGTCAAGTTGTTTTCAATCAAGACACCTCTAACATTTAAATCAGTCTAGGACTAGGTTTAAGCCCTTTCCGGGAAACCGCCCCTAAATGAAGTATAACGATTACAATGAACATTTAAAAAAATCTGATCAAACCGACTTAGTATTCTGAACTTGGTATAATAAAGCAATAAGCCCCAAGAAGCCGTGGGTTACAGTGCATTTTATAACAGCTAAGGGGCGTTGTTAGACACGACGCGAAACGGAGTGCCTAAACCCCCTTAGCTGTTGTAAAATGCACTGCAACACACGGCTTCTTGGGGCTTATTGCTTTTATAAAACAGTTACTCCATATGCTTAGCAAGGTTTCATTAAATAAAGTAAATAAAATTATATTTAGGCTATGTGGTGCGGTCAGCCGTTATATATCAGGGTATTTTATAACGGCTTAGAACTCCGCTCAGCCAATCAGAATCAAGGACCAGAACTGGCAGTTTTATCCATCCATCCATCCATTTTCTACCGCTTATCCAACTACCTCAGGTCACAGGGAGCCTGTGCCTATCTCAGGAGTCATCGGGCATCAAGGCAGGATACACCCTGGATGGAGTGCCAACCCATCGCAGGGCACACACACTCACTCATTCACTCACACACTCACACACTCACACCCTACGGACAATTTTTCCAGAGATGCCAATCAACCTACCATGTATGTGTTTGGACCAGGGGAGGAAACCGGAGTACCCGGAGGAAACCCCCGAGGCACGGGGAGAACATGCAAACTCCACACACACAGGGCGGAAGCGGGAATCAAACCCCCAACCCTGGAGGTGTGAGGCGAACGTGCTAACCACTAAGCCACCGTGCCCCCCTGGCAGTTTTATAACAGTGTATAAATAATAATGATTTTAAACTGTAAATGCAGCCTAATAAACCTGCCTAATGCAGCCTAATAAAGCATTTTTTTTTTATTCGCCACTTCGCGTACAGGCATGCAGTCTTTCTTAAAAAAAAAATATATATATATCATTTAGTAATCGTTAGATGTAAAACCCCATCGCATCCTTGCTTGAACAAACTGTTTTATGGTTTTATTTCTAATTAAAATTAGGTTCGTATACAACATTTGCTAACTTTTGGTCATTTGGGATCGGCGGTAACATCGTAGTACACCACATGGTAGGACACACCAGTGCACAATAGTGACAGAATTAGTGTGATTAATATCTGTGTCTGCCCCATCATGGGTAATCTGCCGATCTGTGGTTTGGTGAAGTGTGAAGATGACCTCACTCATGTCCATGGGCGCCGTATAGGGGGAAAAGTTAGGACAATTCCAAGGGCCCATGAATGTCAGGGGCCCCAAAATATGTATAAACTAATATAAAATTATCAAACATCATCATTCATTATAAATTATTATATAATACAATTAATGATATCTTTGTTTTTGGAAGTAAAAGTAAAAAATCCCCATTGACCAAAAAGTAAACATCCAGTGACACATAGTAGTTAAATCATATACTATGTGTCAAATAGTTTGAGTGATTTATGACCCCCTGACAAATTTTCTGTCCACCACACTGAAAAAAATGATTCTGACCCCTTGTAAATGTAACATGTTTTTATCTGGTTAATTTTACTGATTTTAATGTGTTATTTAATCCTACTTATTTTTTATTATTAATTTTCAAATTCGCGGCCCTTGCTTAAAACAAGTTAATTTCGTTCAATTAAAAGTAATTAGAAAAAAATATGTTTAATTTAATTTCCATATACTATCCGGTCTGCGCATGTGCAGACACATTTTGTTCTGAAGGCGCCAATAACGGAGACGGTACCGTTTTGAATGCTGCATCCAGCTCTTCATTTTCGGTTAGTAATTTATAATCACTTGTGTGTTATATTTGTTACTTAAACAGGGTTCTATTTACACTTTAAAACATTTGATAAAAAAAAACATGTTTAGCTAATGCTAAATTTGTGTTTTTTTATAGAAATTACATTAGCAAAGGTTACACTTACAGCGACTATTTTAACGTGAGTTGTGTAAGGTTAGTAAATTAACTTAGCTTAAGTGTAACTGCGTGGTGAATTCATTGTCTGTCTTGTAACACTTATTTATTAGTTTGTGGAGGTCGAATAAAAGCAAAACAGTTTTACGAATGTTAACGCAAATAGCTTCACCTTCCTTGCTGTCTAGGGGCTTGGAAATTACGTTAGACTGGAAAAGCTTAATGTTAGATTAACGTTATTCTTGACTGGCGGTTTTTTTTTTTAAATCTTGTCAATGTGTTAACATTAGGACAAAATACACCCATGAAATCCTGTTGGTTAAAGGTTGTTAATGTTCACTGACGGCAAGAGTTTATGCTTCTACATAATGGGGCCTATGTGACGTTAGGTGCCTGAATTTGCCGTTTCTTTAAAAGTTTGTATTTTTTTTTCACACCCGTAACCTCGCCCCATACTCTACCGCTGACTGGCTCTGGCCGATCGTGGCATTTTTCAAAGCCTGTCACTCCACTTGCGAAAACCTTAGCAACGAATCCAACGGACACTAGCCAATCAGAGGCAGGTTTTCGCAGAATGCGGGTAGGATAAAAAAACAAGCTTCTCTTCACTTCGTGGTAGCAGCATGAGTAGCATTCCTCGTGGAACGTATCCATCTCGCCTTATCAAAGCTTAAAACGTAAAGGTGGGGCTGAAAGTACATGTTGTAGAATATCTAAATAGCAGGAGATTTGCAGATGACAGGAGAGGACCAGCTAGTCCAGTGAAAGACCAGTTAACCTGTAGTGGTAGGCAGAAGACGACAGGGATAAGAATGTGAGTTTAGATAGCAGGTTAATGTTGTTCAACTTTGTTTCTGCTCTAAACACAAATACTGATTATGTTGGCACTGCATTTATTGCTCTCAATTTCAAACTAATACTTTTAGTATAGAAGTGGAACATGAAAAATACAAATACTTATAGAGTTAGGCATGAAGACAGACAAATTAATTAATTAATTTGAATTAAATTAGGGGGGCACGGTGGCTTAGTGGTTAGCACGTTCGCCTCACACCTCCAGAGTTGGGGGTTTGATTCCCGCTTCCGCCCTGTGTGTGTGGAGTTTGCATGTTCTTCCCGTGCCTCGGGGGTTTCCTCCGGGTACTCCGGTTTCCTCCCCTGGTCCAAAGACATGCATGGTAGGTTGATTGGCATCTCTGGAAAAATTGTCCGTAGGGTGTGACTGTGTGACTGTGTGAGTGAATGTGTGAGTGTGTGTGCCCTGCGATGGGTTGGCACTCCATCCAGGGTGTATCCTGCCTTGATGCCCGATGACTCCTGAGATAGGCGCAGGCTCCCCGTGACCCGAGGTAGTTCGGATAAAGCGGTAGAAAATGGATGGATGGATGGATGAATTTAATTAACAAATTAATTAAATTAGCAAAACTAAGAGTTGGTAGTGGTCTTGACTTGTGAGTTATCTCACAATGTACTTAGTTGTTGTAGGCTTGTGGACTGCATTATGAAGAGGTTTTTCTGTTTCTGATTACACAAACCGTTTATAAAAAATTGCCATATGATCTGACACAATGTAAATAACCTTGCACAATTATTTATTCTAAAATATTGTACAGGTGTTTATATTTCATGCATTGTTGTACAAATAATGGTAGTTCATTTAAGAAACCAAATCTGTTTTGTACTTAATTCACACAATTTTCATTAACGTCAATATACCCCTATTGTTTCATATAATTTCCTGTCTGTCTGCTTAGAGCATCTAAAGCTTTGAAAGCATTATTTTCAAATGTCATTTCTAAATACTCTAAAGTAATTTATAAGAGGAATATCACACTTGCAAGAAAATAGTCCCGCTGTGAATAAATAAATTGATAATTAAAATAATCTTTCCTGAAAATGAAGTCTATGTCTGTCTGTCCACTTCCACACTGTTAATCTGCAATTTGTTGGATATTTTTTTTTAAGTAATAAGGTATTATAAAAATGTGGACTTGGACACAAATTAGTTTGTAGGTGATCTGATTTGAGTCGGCCGCTTTAACATGTTTTGTGCTGATACAAGTTTGTGGTTATTGGACAATTACATTTTTCCTCAACATGCTTGCAATATATCTTTTTAATTCCTCCTCATTTTTATTTCAGTTGCAGGTTATTCTCATATCTGATTGTCTTGGTGTGATGTGGACCAAAAGCTAATTCTTTGGGGAGCTCATATTGTTTTGGTAAGTGCATTTAACAACATCGTAGACACAGTTCATTTAACATTCATCTTAACAGCTATACTGATCACAGCAGTGCTACTTAATATAAAAAATTTCTGTTACTGCGTGGTAAACATTCAGTTCTTTATTTAAGGGGGGATCTCAACAATGGTACTTTGTCATCCTGAGAAGTGCTGCTATAAAAGTACCAGTATACACAGACATTTTCTTCATGTCAAGCTTCCTGCTAGGCGTGCTTGTGTGTATTTGTTCTTTCTATAACAGTAATGACTAACAGCAGTGCAAAGTAATTCTGCAACTGATCATGTGTAGACACTGTTACTCTTAAGTCGTACTCACTCTAAGCCCGGTTGCCTTGTACCGTACCCAAGCACGATGGCCCCCCCATGGTTGTGCTTTCCTTCTCTGGGAAACACTGCACTCTTTTGAAGAAAGCTCTCTCTCTCGCACAGTGGATTTTATGTGCAAGTTCCGGGGTGAGGCATGGTTACCGATCACACTAGATGCGCGTCTTTCTGGCTTAACCGTGCCCACCTCTTTAAGGCCTTTTCACACAGGAAGCGATTTTCGCACCTCCTAATTAATTTACAATGAGAGGCAAGCATGTAGGAAGGGAGGCGCCGGCATTCTAACAGGCAGAGCAAAAAGTGGGCGTGTTCCTCAAAACTTTCATTTTGAGGTGAACTAATCCTTTAAGTTAAAAAGGCTACAGCTGTACAGCGCACAGAACCCATTGCTGTCGTTACTATCCATAGAGCTCCTGCCGCTTGTCTCTCTGTCTCTTCAAATGAGAAGCGCAAATGGATTGTCGCTTCCCGTGTGAAAAGACCTTTATGCAGGCATGGCACGGAGCGATTCCACTGGTCAAACGAATTAGACATAAGGGGTTCGAGTTTGGGCACGGTACAGATCGCACAGTGTGAGTACGCCCTTAATCTGTTGAGTAAAGCTTCTGTTTGCTTAATATGAGATTCCGTGGCCCATAAGTCACATTAAACTAAACATTTAGTTATCTTTACAGAGAATAGCTTTAATTAATCAAAGTTGATGCAGATCACCATGCCCCTGATGTGACTGTTACGACAACATCACTAATGTTTGATTTTTGTCCCCTTTTCATTCTTTGTGTTTTCTCTAGTTTATGTGGCAATGTAAAGACTGTGGTGTGGAAGTGTCAAGGCGATCGGAAATTCTTAAACATTACAGACTACAACATTGTCATTTTGGGCTTGGCCATCATATTAAGTGTATATACCCTAATTGTCCATGCGTATTTTCGACTTGGAATTCACTTTTGTCTCATTTGTCAAGGAATCACAAAAACAACTTAAGGCACTCTGACATATTGACATCCTTTTCCTGTCATTTATGTGGCTTTTGTGAACTTGGAACAGAACATGATTATTTTGTGCACATAGGCCATCATCTGAAAAACAATGAGACAGTCACGTGTATGTTTAAAGGCTGTGAATACAAATCCAATGTATACAGCACCTTCAAGTCGCACAAAAGTCGGAAGCACAGCTTACATACATTGAGAGATTTTAAGCATGGTGTAGTCCAGGGAACTAGTGTAGCTGAAACTGAAGAGCCTGATGTTTTAGACAGTGAAGAATGCTGTAATGAAACTGAAAGTCAGTCATATGACGTTGATTTAGATAAGTCAAAGCCAGAGATAATAGAACAAAAAATTGCTGCAGTGTTATTAAAGCTGGAAAATATTCTTCATGTGCCAAGTGCTGCAATTGATGAATTGCTGGAAGAATTTCAATATTTGTTGAGCACAGCATCTTTGTGTAGTACAAGAAATGTGATACATGACACACTGAATAGTTACAACCTGCAAATTGACCAGTCAGTCATTGAAGAACTTGCATCTGCCCTGTGTACATCTAATCCTGTCTATAAGTCAATTGGCAAAGGTTGTCCTTTGGCAACATCCTTTAAGCGCAAAAAATACTACAGAGACAATTTTCAAGTTGTGGAACCCATAGAATATATATTGGATGACAAAGATAAAAGAACGCTGCAGTATGTTCCACTATTACAGTTTTTACAGCAGCTTTTTACTAATGATCAGATTCTTAACAAAGCATTAGATAGTCACCTCATATCAGAGGGCAGAGGAGAAGAAGTGAAATACGAGTCTTTTCGAGATGGTCAGCTTTTCAAGGATAACCATTTTTTGTCAGAAGGTGAGCTGCGCGTGTTGTTGAATTTATATGTTGATGATATTGAAATTTGTAATCCACTTGGCACATCTCGTAAAAAGCACAAGATCTGTGGCGTTTACTGGACTCTCAGCAATTTACCACCAGGTTGTCATTCTTCGTTGTCTTCAATTTATTTGGCGTTACTCTGCAGGTCTGATGATGTGAGGACATATGGCTATGAAAAGGTTCTTGAGCCCTTGATGAGGGATCTTTCCATTTTGGAAAGTCAAGGTATTTTTATTGCTCAGCTTGGAGATTTTGTTAAAGGCACAATACAGTGTGTCATAGCAGACAATTTGGGGGCACATGGAATTGCTGGATTTATTGAAAGTTTTGCAGGTGAATACATGTGCCGCTTTTGTGTTGCAAAAAAGTCGGAAATTCAGGAGAGCGAAGTGAGTTCAGGGACATTTACTCTTCGAAGCAAAGAGATGCATGAAATGCATGTTAGATCAGCACAGGACAATGCACAACCTTGTTACGGTGTTAAAAGGAAGTGTGTTTTCTCTTCATATCTTTCTCATTTCAATGTCTGCACAGGCTACCCTCCAGATGTTGCTCATGACATCTTTGAAGGCATATTACCAGTTGAGTTGGCACAATGCCTCAACTTGTTAATTTCAAAAAAGTATTTCACACTTGACAAACTCAATGAGTCCATTCAGAAGTTTCCTTACAAGTGGTCAGACAAAAGTAATCGTCCTCATGCTATTTCCAGGACATTCATGCTGAAGAAAAGTATTGGAGGAAATGCTCATGAAAATTGGAGTCTTTTGCGATTGCTTCCACTTTTGATTGGACATTTGGTGCCCCCAGATGAACCAGCCTGGCAGGTCATTTTGGACCTTAAAGATATTGTTGAGCTAGTTGTTGCACCAGTGCACACAACAAAATCCATTGCTTTCCTTGAAGCCAAGATTTGTTACCATAGAGCTAGGTTACAAGAGGTTTTTCCTGGTCTAAAGCTGTTGCCGAAACATCATTTTGTGGAACATTATCCACAGATGATCAGATTTTTTGGTCCACTAATTGGGTTGTGGACAATGAGGTTTGAGGCGAAACACAGTTTTTTTAAGCAGGTGGTCCGTCACACACGTTGCTTTAAAAACATACTCTTGTCCATGGCGGTGAAGCATCAGTTCATGATTTTCATTTACTTTCGTTGACTTGGGGTCAACCACAACTGAAACTTCTAGCTTGACTGTCTCAGCTGTCTCAACTGTCTCTGTTGATATTTTGCATCAGGATGTGCAGAAGGTTCTGCAGTTGGCATACCTTGATATTACTCACATTCAGCTCACAAAGAATTCGTCCGTTAATGGAGTTAACTACCGAGAAGGTATGGTTGTTGTTCATGGCTCTATAGGAGGCTTACCAGAGTTTGCAGAGGTAGTCCAAACGGTTGTAGTTGAGAAAAGCTTGAGCTTTATTGTTAAAAAGTTTGATGCATGGTATAGGGAGCATTTTAGGGCACAGTTTGTCCCACTTCAGAAGTCTCCCTCATTCAACTTTGTGCCTTGTTGGACCAGTACCCCTTGGCAGATTACAGGATTGGAGGCCGGCGAATGGTGACACTTAAAAGATTTATACAGATACAAGGTTGGATTATGGTAGTTTGTGTTGTGTTCATACGCTGCATGAGTTGATACACTAAAACACTAAATATGGTAACAAGAGGGCTGGCTAACATTTCTTACAGGATGAATAATTTAGTTTTTAGTAATGATAGAAATAATTTTCTTAGAGAAATCCAATCTTCTGACATCTCTATGTACTAAATTACCCTCATGTTGCCATTATAGAAATGTACATGTTGATGGTGCTCTAAGCGAACTCGGTTGGCGTAACCTTTTGTTGAGTTTGAATTATTATCAAACAAAACGGAGGCTAGGTAGACCCTCCCTCATCTGAGCAATGACCCCCCAAACCCAACCACACATCATTCTTGTCGGTTTTTGGCTGGAACAGTTTGTTATGTTTCGTGCTGTGGGTCGCTCTGTCTGTTGCTTTTTGGTTTTGTTGCCTTTTGCGGAGTCTGGGGTGTGTGCAGGGGACGGGCAGCTAGTGGATAGTGAGGAGATGTTTGCGGTATGTGAAAAAATAAATGTTTGGCCTAAAAAAACGCGTGAGATCGCTTAGAGCACCTGTAATGAAAATGTCTGACTAAAATAATACAAATTAGTGTTCAAATCTGTTAGTTTAAATATATCATGTTCAAAGGAAGAACTACCACACAACCACAAACAGAAAATAAAGATTTCAGTGTTCTTCATTCCACGCAAAAAAAGTAATGGTAAAAGTTAATTGTGTTTTCAATGTGCAAAATAACATTACAGATTGAAATTGTGTGGTAGTATGTTCTTGCTCTAATTTGGTTCAAGTAACAATACATTTTTCTTAAGTAACAATAGTACGAAATGCTGATTTAACTTTTTTTTGCCTTTAACAATTAGATTGAAGAATGGCACAGCATCTGAAGTTGAGAGTCATTGTGGGCGATGATGACCATAGAAGACTTGATCTTCATTCAGGAATGCCAGAAACTTTGGCAGAGTTACACAATACAATTTGCGAAGCATTTGGAATTGAAACAGAATTTCGTATTCAATTCATGGATCCTGACTTCAACAATGAATTCATGAATGTTACATCAGTACACGACATAAAGGACAGAAGTACAATCAAGTTGGTGTACATGGCAACCCTAATTCTAACCCCCCTTAATGATGTGAGTTTGAGTCCATCTTCTTTAATGCAGAATGCTCCCAGCACTTCTGGATCATCTGAAGTACCAATGAGCAACCAAACATTTCCCATTTCCTCAACACACGCTGATGACACCATCATTATGCCACATTCAGACATGGACTTGAGATCACGTCCATGGCCGTGTGAATTCCCCATTCCTCGTTTTCCATACAATGTCGAGGTGCAGCTTCAACGTGGAAATGACAGCTTCAGAGAAACTGGCAACCAACTGAAGATTACTCCAGGGTTGAAGTCTGACATTTTAGAGAAGCTTGCTGAGAAGATCTTCCAGTATACAGCATATCCACAAAATCACCAAATAGATAATGTAGCAGAGGCACTCATCAAAAAATTTCCGTTTTAAAGGAACCAACTGCCACTGGTTACTATGGCTGGATGATTAAACTGAAATATAAAATGGCTAATTACAGGACAAAGATGCGAAACATTGGCTTTCCAGAAGTGACTGTAAATGCTTTGAAAAACAAACATAGTGATGACTGCCTACCAGCCAAAAATATAAAGAAGCCTAAAAAGGCTGAAGTCAACTTTTGTCCTTCACACGCTGCTGGCGAAACAGATGAAAGCTTAGAAAATGTCAGACTTGAACTGTTGAATGATGTCAGACAAAGAAACAGTTCATTGTGTGTAAAAAAGAAGATGTCAAAAAGATTCTCCTACAGAAGAAAAGAGGTAGTGCTGGAAAATCCAGCTGCCGGAGAGTTTAAAGCCAGATGGCCTGCACTTTTTCATATTGATGAGGTAAGCACATGTTTCCTCCCTGGGTTTTTAAATTGCACTTTGACCCATTGTAAATATAAAAAAATATTAGCAAGGTTTAAAATAGGATGCAGGCTGCTGGTCCAGTTTTGATTTCCTGCCATTAGCCTTGCTTGATAGCAATATATCTGGCTAGAACACACTGTACACCAATTATATGGAATATACAAAAATTCGAATATTATCTTTTAGTGATATAGTAGCTACAACATATCATTACATCGATGGCTGATCACAGTGCTCTCTGTCTTCTGTTTTTTTTTGTGTAATAGCTAAATACAGAATTCCAGCGCATAACAACAGTCCCACTTGAATCAACCTTCATGGCTCAGTTGGACAGCAATTTACCCAAGCTGACATCTATTTTCAACAAGAAGGGAGGTGTTGCTGGCCAAAAACTAGCCAAATATCTGGCGATCTTGCAAGAGTTAAACATGTTTTTACATTGTAGTAGAAAATATCATATACACTGTGGAGAATCCTGAAATGTACCTGTTTAGCGCCAGCCTTGATTATTTGTAAGGGGCAAGGTTACGGTCACCCTACACATTCAGACCTGATAATTTATGAATATTAAGTCACAATACACTAACATTCTTTAGCTGAAGAGGGCAGTCCATTTACACAATGTATGATGAAGTCATTGTGTATATATTTTTGAGGTTACCACAGGTTTTATTCTACAGTTTCAAGACATTTTTTATTATTTATTGTATTTTAATAGGATACAAGTGACATCAATCTTAAAAGGGCAGCACTCCTCAGAGCACTTTGCATCTACCTTGGTGAGGATGATGGACATCTCATTCGGGAGAATAAGGCAAGTCATTCTTATTGCATTTGTCAGTCAGATGTACTGTCTTGTATTATAGAAACTGTTTTAACATCCTAATGTCACTAACCCACTAGTTAGAAGAAAATGGCTTTCACAATGTGATTTAAAGGGGCACTCACCAAAAACAAGCCTGATGCATAACAAAATCAGTGTGTTGACACCAAAACTATGGCTATCACTATGTCATGTTTTGGGGTCTAGATTTATTATAGTGTGGAAGCCTGCTGTTTATTTAAATAAACTAATGCAAAACTTGAAAAATGCTCTAGCCATTAATGTATGTCACTACTGAGGATCGTAAGGATCATACTGGTGTTTTTATGTTCTTTAGCCCATTGATGACAAATGTACAGTACCGCTGACCATTTTCCAAAGCATACATTTTTGTAAAAATTTCAAGCATCATACATTTTATCAATCTTCAAAGCAGGTACCATTTTCTAAACACACATTGGTGCATTCAAGAACTCTAAAATCCAATTATTATGAACAGACTCAGACAAACTTTGTGATGAGAAAATGAAATCCTTAAGAGTAAAACAACATGGATGTTGTCACAGGATATGCACATTTGTCTGTGTCTGGAGATTTTCATTAATTGGCTAAAACATTTTAAACCATAAGTTTGATTCTTGAAATGATAAGGCAGGCTTTTATTCATTAATTTTTCTTATTGTTCAATTAAGAAAACAACATTATGTTAGTCTATCTCTTTCCTGTAGCTCAGTGGTAAGAGCATTGCGTTGTGGGTTCGATCCCAAAGGATTGCAAATGCCTATGTAAAATGTATAGGATAAAGCAATGTAAGTCACTTTGGATAAAAGCGTCTGCCAAATGCGTAAATGTAAATGTAAATCTCTAAATCTATTCTGAATTCTTTGTCTATGCTCCACTTTTGATATTTTCCACAATGCCATAAGAACAAAAATCTGTGATTTGTTAATTCACTTGAACCTTTATTTAACTGACAATTTTTGTTCATAAGTTTTACTGACCAGTGTAATTATATATTGTAAATATAAAGACATTTAGAATGTTCAAGTAATTAAAAGCTATTACATATTTTTTTTCACCTATATTCTACAAATATACAGGACATTGAAGCAGATGACATCCAGAGTGACCTGCAGAATTCCACCATGGGCATATATATCATCAACAAGGAGGGTGGAGAAATTGGAGCACATGGTGTCATTGGCATTTATGTTGAAGGAGAAATCATTCTGGACAACATTGGATCTGTAGCCCAAGCATGTGCAATGATGCTGGGAGTCATCTATGTACTGAACATGGCTTACCCCAAAGAGCTGAAATACTCCTATGAATTCATTCAAAAAGTGCTGTTGAAAATGGATGGAGAAAGGCTTTCCCCTAAAGTCCTTGGACTAAAGAACAAAATCATTGCTGGACTGTAGGATTTCTTCAGCTGCTCTTGTAAACGCCGCTAAGCTTGGATTTTAAATCTGGTTTGGAAGTCGATAGAAAACATTTAGTATGATGTAAAATGCAGCCCTAGAAGATGTTTCAAACTGAAAAGAAAGTGAGTAGTGGACCTTAATACACAGCCACTGGTGTGACCATTTAAAGCTGTCATTGGATTTTGTGGAATACTCACCTGAAATAAAAATCGCAATCCATCCACTACCGCCATATATGAGAAGTTTAGCGCTTTGAGATAAACAGTTGGTGACATCTGCACCATTAAAGCATTGACTAAGCAGAGGACACAATGAGATGACATCATTAAAAGAGCTCCCGTCAAAGTTCAAACGATGGAGAACCATGTGGAAAACATGGAATTATGACATTTCTTTATAGTTTCATGTAGTAATGTTAAAGCCTTCTTATTGCTCGACACAGATGTGTTTTCATTTTCAACTATTTTTATCATTCTCAGAGGAGCCTAAGCTTCAGTGGACATTTAAGTCACATATTTCATTTTATTAAGTAAGTCTGTCATCATATTGATACACCAACTAACATTAGTTATATTACAATGTTTTTCTCTATTACAGTATTTTTTGAATGTAACTGTTTGCAGTTTTTTGTAATTTCAACATCAGGTCCTCATTGTGCACTGTTTGCAGCTGTGGACGGTTCTGGTAATATAGTATTTTTTGTTCTGTATAGTACTGGTATATTTTGTTATTTGTATATGTTGTGCTCTTGAAAATGGGATCCTCCAAAGTTCTCCTTTATATTCATACAGTCACTTTTGTTAGGGAGAGCAAAAATCTTTCTCTTAGATTAGAAAAATAAAGTTGGAGTTGAAAATATTGGGTTTGATTTATGTATCTGAATATTAATGAAAGTTAAAATACAATAAGTGATTAAAAAACTATTGGATTAAATTTGATTTTAGTATGTAGAAATTAAACCATTAAATTGATCTTGTTGCACAATTTTAGTCTACGGAACATAAAACAAATAAATTCTACTCAAAATAATTTCGCTGAAATTATGAATATAATTAATCTGAAATTACTGAACGAGATTAGTACAATCCACGTATAAAATATAAGTACAATCCACGTATAAAATATAAGTACAATCCACGTGTAAAATATAAGTACAATCCACGTATAAAATATAAGTACAATCCACGTATAAAATATAAGTACAATCCACGTATAAAATATAAGTACAATCCACGTATAAAATATAAGTACAATCCACGTGTAAAATATAAGTACAATCCACGTATAAAATATAAGTACAATCCACGTGTAAAATATAAGTACAATCCACGTATAAAATATAAGTACAATCCACGTATAAAATATAAATACAATCCACGTATAAAATATAAGTACAATCCACGTATAAAATATAAATACAATCCACGTATAAAATATAAGTACAATCCACTTATAAAATATAAATACAATCCACTAATAAAATGTAATTACACTCAACTTAAAGAATATATCTGGGTTTAGATAAATTTATTTCGTGCAATCCCCTTGACGTAAAAAAATTAAGTAAATTCAACATAACATTTTTTTCAATGTTTTAGTTCATACACAGTTTGAAGTTTTTGCCCAGAAGTTTTAAACTGTAAACCTGTTTATGTGATTTTTCCGTATTTTTTACAGAATTTTACTGGTATATTTCCATTAAAACTACGGAACATTTTTCACCAATAAGAAAGTCGAAACATACCAGAAAGTTAGTACACTGAAAAAAAAGATACTTTGGACCAACTTAAATAAATGACTTAAACGGTGGACCAAGTTCAAAAATATACTGTAATTTGTTTCATCCAATTTTATTACTTTTACTCTATTTATACTTTTTCTTTACAAACATATAATACAAACTCATACAAACGGATGCGCCAACATTTAGAAAACTAACTTAAACTGTTGTATAACTTATACACAAACATACTATCAACGTTTAATAAACATTCAAGTTTTCCAAAATATCCTGTATTAGCGGACCACTTACCAGGATTTGCAAGAGAAGTATTTTAAGTTATGTGTCTCTCGCTTAGCCATGAGTAGAAGCATCAAGGTTTCTTTTTTTAAGCTGAGGTAAAATACAAAGACAATTGATTGGAAAGGCTTAATATCTAACAATAAGATAAAATATTACAAATGTAACATAAGTATGATTAGATGACTAAATGTAACTTACCAAGATTTCCATGGAGTTATATTTGTCGCTGACAGCAAACATGATGTGCATGTGATCACTTTAGCTACAATTTTTATTCAATCAGATGAAGTTAAATGAAAAGACAATTGGTGAGAATAACTTAATAATTTGTTTTTTAAAAACTGATCAGTACAAGTAAATTATCATCAAATATTTCTATTAGAATTCACCAAAACATTAAAGGTGTCATATTGCGCGAATACGTGTCATAAGTTGCCCATGCGTGTATTAGACACGTAAAGTTTCAAAAATAAAAGTCTCGGAACAAATGATGCACTTATATGGTCAGAGACGTAACATTTCCATCACAGGCTTGCACTATTCGACCAATCACTATGCACTGGTTAATTGGCCAATCACAGCACACCTCGCTTTTCACAGTAAAAGCTTTGTAAAAAATCTACAGGTTTCATAGAAGGCGGAGCAAAGAGGAGATACAAACATGCACAGTATGTGGAAAATACAGCGTTTTGTAACCTTTAATTGTGTTCACACATTACATTACATCTATGACAAACCATAATATTTATTTAAGCCGTTGCCTTTGACACCTTTAAGCATATATTATAATTTGGTTAAACACATATTATTCAAGTTTATGTAACGAAAATAAATGTACATTTTAGAAATCTTAACTGTTGGATTTTTTATCGATTCTTTTAATATGTACCACTGAAAAATAAACATTTTTTAAGTGAATATAGATGTTTATTTTTGTGATATTTACTAAGCAGAGGATTATTTTTTTAGAGTCGACTCGACTGCAATATTGCAAACATATTCTCTGCTTAGTTTCTTATCTCAAAATACAGTAACTTGCATAATTATATTATGGTTCAAGTTATTATTAGAATGAAAATGTTCAATTTAAAGTTACCATTATAGTGAGCAATGTTTCTTTTAGTTGAGTATTGCCAATGTCATTAACTCTATAAATGTGTACGGCAGTGTTAACATTGAGGGAAAACCTCAGTGATCCAAATTTAATGTTGATTTTGGTGTTTTTCTGCCTTTAGCTTTTTTAACCACTAGATGGCGACATTATCTTATTTTACACATACAGCTCTGCAGCAAAACCACTTTATTTCTACTTTATTTCACATTTGTTTTTCACTCATTTATATCTTTGGTGTTTAACGTGTCATATAATGTGTATTTTTCAGGTTAAACATTTGTTTTGTTTTATGGATGTGAATGTGAATGTAGTTTACCAGAATGGTGTTTCTATATTGATAAATGATGCAATATAAACACTGTTAATGATTTCCTTGTATTTTTACAGTAAGTTACTGGCAGCACGGTCGCCAGTAAGTTACTCTATTTTGATTTACAGTACTGTGTTGTAGCTATACAGTAATATTTTTTGTACTGTAATAACATATTACAGTACAAAAAATATTACTGTATAGCTACAACACAGTAATTTACTGTATTTTTACAATATATTGTAATTTAGTCTATTTTTACTGTAATTGTATTATACAGTAATTTGCTGTAATACCTTTATTGCCACATTATTACTATTTAATTACAAAAAATATTATATATGATAGCTAGTTTAGATATAAATCTATAGTTATTCATCTAACAAACTGCTATACTTGACATTATAATTCAAAAAGTCAATCCAAGCAATGTTTGCATCAAAATATTTTTTATTGAATAATTTCATTGAAACAAGTGATAAAAATTTGATTTATTAAAATATAAGAAAATATTAAACAGTTGAAACAGTATTGAAGTATTATGCATTATATTGATACAAATTGAATAATGACTATGTATATATTACAACATTTAAGTGACTATAAAAAGTTAAACATTACAACATTACACATCATCAGAAACAATACCAACAAAGTAACAGGTAGGTGTCATTAAACTAGGGCTAAGAGAACACTGGTTTGTAGTTAAAAATGTTTAGTTTGAAGTCTTCCATTCAAACTCCATCAAGGACTGCATGAACCTGTTGACATGGGGGTTAATGGCCACCGCCTTTCTCTGCACCACCTTCCCTGTCTTTTTGCTTACTCCCTGTCTGGATGTGCATTTTTTCCCATCTTCAGGATTGACTCTGGCCAGAAACCTGTTAGCAATATCATACAGATTAAGTCAACAAATATGCCTATATGTATTACGTTTACAAATATGCAGAAGATTCAAATACACTCAACTCAGCCATGAATTTACTCCTGAAACCTTTTGCTCTTATTCTACTCTTCCACACCTAACTAAACAGAAAATTATCTTGCCTCTGAACAAACTCCAGTGTACAAGCAGCAGCCTCTTGGTACTCAATATTGAGGATGTAGTAGCTTGCAAAAAACATTGCAAAGACAGCTACAAAGTTGTCATTGCCGTCCAATGTCATGACTACTTTTCCCTCAATGGACAGCATCCACCTGGATGCTGTCATGATTGAATTTCCTGGACAAAAAGAAAAATGATTACTTATTTGAATAAAAAAAAATCTTGATTTGTCAATAAAGTCCAGGGACTCCTTTGATAAATCAATTTCACTGCATTCTTATTCAAAAAAATGTGGGTTCCAAAAAATAAAACAGTACTGTCTGGTATATATAGATTTGATAAAAAAAGACAATTGTTTAGGCAGTTCTGTGAGTGTCGTGTGGGGCTGTATAAGAATGTAGTGTGTAGGTGTGTGAGAGTTTAGTGTGTGGGTGTGTGAGAGTGTAGTGTGGGTGTGTGAGAGTGTAGTGTGTAAATTCAGTAGCATTCATAAAGTGTTTTTCAACATTTACAACATTTACAGATATAACCTTATTGTAAGTGTTACTAAAAAGTCAGTAGTAAAACATAAAAAACAAATTTTAATTAAAAGTTGTATTATTATGGTCAATACTTACAGAAAACCAGTAATCCCGGGGTGCAAAAGTGGACCAAACTGTGAGGTTAGAGCTTTAAGAAAAGAAAAAATGTCACTTGCTGAAATTTTGAAACCATTCTGTTTATTAAATACGTTTAAGATAGCCAAGCAAAAATGTAGCAAAATTATAATTTAAATGTTTTCTCTTCATGCATTAATATTAAGAGTGTAGATATTTGGGATTGCATTTTCGGTTATATACCGAAATAGTATGGATGTAGCGAAATTCAATGTGGTTTTGAAAATGCATTTTCAAGCTGATCGCGCCCCTCTCTCCGACGTAAAGTGTCATTACGTAAAGGCGGAGCCAGCATTGCTCGTTAAGTACGTGCAATGATTTGAGGCTTTGAAAACTTGTTTTAAGTGTTGTGAGCAACATTGCTACGAATATGCTACCATATAATACTTATTGGCCAACTGAATGTAAAACACTCAAAATAACATAATCTCTGCTTTTGCTGATATACCGTAATAAGTAAAAAGTATTAACACCGCAAACCCATTTATTCACCTAGTACCTTCATGAAAACAGCAGTAATCTGTATAGATCGCACTCATCTTTTTACGTTTCACTTCGTGTGGAGCAGTTTGGTGCTGTGTAGGCTACTTACAGTGCCGTTGTTATTTCACATGCGATTTATTCGGGCCGAGTGAGAGCATGAGATAGAACCTGAAAGCGTGTGTCAAGTCTGGTCTGTTAACAGACAAACTATGTTGATATTCATATATCCAAACAGTATTTTTAAGTTTAAAAGAAGACGCAAAACCGATTAGTGATTGATATGAAAATTTTGTTTCTGCACGTACACAGCCAATTCACAAGTCAGTCTGTCATACGGTCGAACTGAATACTGCTGCTACTTCTCCCTGCCCGTTACTGAACAGAGGAAAGCCAAGATAAGATACGCTGGGACAGCAATACCGAGCTCGCGAGGAGTCTTAGTTCAATGGGTTAACGGGAGTAAATTGGTTAACGGGAGTTTATCTATTGCCAAATACAAGTCATTTCCTACCTTGCCATTGTAAACGAACTTCAACAATTCGATAGAAAATAAACTCACCAAAACCCTCATGATTATTTAAGTGGGTTGTGTAAATCGGGTTGAAGCAGTGGGTGGACATCTAGTTTAATTTCTGAGAGAGACTGCAACGTTTGTTGGCGACCCTTTCTCTCTCATTCCACGTTTAAAATAACATTGTGACAAACTGTTGTGCAAAATACTAAAACTAATTAATAGCTTTGCATAAAAACACATAAAATAAACCAGACTGCAAACTTACCGAACTGCCCGGAATCGAATATCCTCCTCTTGCTGCAGCCAGGAGTTGTGCTCTGTGTGATTTGACGTGATTTGACGTTGTGGCGCACTTTTTGCCTGGCACATTACAGCAAGGCTACAGCGAGGTTACAGCGAGACCAAAATTTACTGTAAAAGTTTCCCGCTCGATCAAAATTACCCAGAATGCATTATGAACTGCACTATTTTACTGTAATATACAAATACAGTAGTGTACTGTGGATTTTTACAGTAATTTGCTGCTAAATCTACAGCGACATCTAACAGTGAAGTTTTCCAGCACCTGCTCTGAAATCTCTATATATATATATTTCAGACATAGTGTAGTAGTCATAACCAGTAGCCGGAAATATGCAAACAATATTAATACTCATAAAGTAATTTAAAACTACATCAAATCTGTTCTTACAATTACAACATAAACAGTAGATCCGCTGAATGGAGGCCGCGCTGCCGATGCGCCACCTGGTGGATGTTACCATAAAAGCACCAGAGTTTGCCTCTTGGGTTCTATTGTCGACGGTCGATTTCTCCTCTTTACATACTCGGATGTTACACTTGTTTATAGCCAAATGAAATTCTCAAAACCGAATTTCATGTTCTGAATATTGAGACCTGAATTTTACAACCGACAAGCATGAACTTGAATAATGAAAACCTGTATTTCACAACCCAAACAGCTCGAAAATAAAGTGTTTGTATTATTAATAATAATTCATCTCTTCATGTGATTTTCTATGGCGGTCATGAGGTGATCCTTGGAACTAATTTTATTAAAGGTGGTACTTGATCTGAAAAGTTTGAGAACCACTTAATTATGCAAAATCAAACATGTTTAGGCCAGATTAAGCAGATACAAATCAACACACAAATGCGATAACACACATGCAGTTACACAAACCGTCAGACGCTGTTTGTATATTTAAAGTAATAGTTTATGAAAAAATGAAAATTCTGTCATCATTTACTCACCCTCAAGATGTTTCAAATCTGTGTAAAATACTTTGTTCTGCTGAACACAAAGAAATAATTTGGAAGAATGTGTGTAACCAGACAAAAGATTGCTATAGTCAATGGTGACCCAGAACTGTATACTTTCTTCAAAATATCTACTTTTGTGTACAAAGGCAAAAAATAAAGGTTTATTGAAGGTGAGTAAATGATGACAGATGTTTCATTTTAGGATGAACTATCACATTAATAGAGAAAAGAAGTAATTACAGGCAATAGAGGTTTAATGGTTAGAGAGTCTGACTTGTGACCAGAAGGTTGCCGGTATGATTCTCCGGGCCGGCGGGTAATGACTGAGATGCCCTTGATCAAGACACCTTAACCGGGCGCTGCAGTGATAGTTGCCCACTGCCCTGGGTGTACGTGTGTTCACAAGTCTATGGATGGGTTAAACACACAATAATATAGCTGTGACAATAAAAGCATTACACACATTGGTATAAAATCTGATCAAATAAAGCTGGCTGTAATTTACTCATAAAGAGGATTTTATTCAATTACTGCTGACATCACTGTGTCTTCTGGATGAGCGTTCTGAGTCCTTCTTCTGTTTTCTGAGAAGATAAAAGTCAATAAAAGTGATAAAGTTCTGCTGTTTGTTTTCTGGATTGTTTCAGGTGAATGTGAATGATGATGATGATGATGATGATGATGATGATGATGATGATGATGAAAACTCACGCGCTCTTCCTGCACAGGTGATCTGAAGAAGAATGAAAGTAGGAGCAGCAAACACTGACACCTCAACAATCACTAGAATCACTAGAAGACACAAGAACACCATTAAATCATCAAACTCTCAAACACTACACATGAGAAACAAACACAAGATGAGTTCAGTGAGAGTTTCACTCATGTACTTATGTAACAGGACACATGGATCACAATCAACACTTCATACCTCTTATTATTATTGATGTTGAAGTTGATGCTGTAAAAAACAAACTTTAGTTAAGATGGGTGAATGTGAAAACACACACACACATGCACAGAGACGGCGATGATGTACCTTGTTGTTGTTGTTGTTGCTGTGTAGTTTCTGGTGTGTTGAGACTTGAGAATCTCTCAGGGTTTGTGGTGGTCACTAGAATCTTGTTTGAATCTGTAGAAGATGATGAATGTTCAGAGACATCATAATGTAGAACATCACAATCATATTTCATGTTTATGTCATTTCTTCATCATCAGTACAGACTTTAATGACTGAAGTCACTTTGAGTTCAGGACACTCCTGTCAGAGTGATGTCTTACCTGTAAATCTGACAGTATATGTGACTGAGGTCTTGATGTCATTCTTGTGTTTGAGCACACATCTCAACTCTGTGTTGTCGTCTTCATTCACGAGTGTTCTAATCAGAGAGATGAGACAGAGTTTATCTGATCTAATCTGATATCTGGAGTCTGTCTGTAGATCAACATCAGTCTGATTCATCCACACCAGCTGAAATCCATCATCACTGGACACATGATCACAGTAATGTGAAAACAGCTGACAGGAGAGAGTGACAGATGTGTTTGCTCTTATCTCAGTCTGTGATGATGATGATGATGATGACACTGAAACACAAATCACACAACACACTCTCAGTACTCATGAGTTTCAGTGAAAACACAAGAGATAAAGAGAACTGTGATCTGAAGTTAAACATGTGTTCATATAAATGAAGAGAAACACTGACCATGAAGAACATGTAGATAAACATCTGAATCAGGTTCATGATGACGTCCATTCACATATTGTCTAAAGCTGTAAAGTCCACCGTCATGTTGTGTTGTGTTATAGATGTTGAGAGAGCACTCAGATGTCAGACTCAGTCTCTCAGATCTCTCTGTGTGTTTCTTATGTTTTCCTCCAGGAAACACTTCTACTGTAGATGATGTTCTATAATTCCTGTAGATCCATGTAGTTGAGGAGCATTGATGAAGAGCATCATTACAGGACAGAGACACACTTTCACCAGAACTGATGAACACATCAGTCTCTTCTGCTCCACTCACACCTGAAACGGCAGATGACATCATTCATATTAATACACCACAATATATTCAAACAGCTCAATATTTATCTCTTAATGACAGATAGAGTTTTAGTATTTGTACATCACAAAAATGAGAAGATTTGACATAATATAATTTGATCTAGATCCTCTATCATTGACTCTTGACATCAGACTTTTGAATGTGAGAATAAAGCCAGGTTCACAATGCCACCAAAATCAGATTTTTTTGCTCATATGCGACCCAGATCTGTTTACAGCATGACAGTGTGAACAGGACAAACCAGATGGAATCCGATCTTTCATATTTGATCCTATATCAGATACAGGTCTGATGTTTTGCAATGCGACCTCAGTCTGAACGGTCATGTCGGAATTCATGCGACGTTTGCGTCACTGTAGATAGACTAGCGTCTTAATTCTGCGCTAATCTAAAGCTTCACGCACTATTCTGTTGACGGAAGTGCACTTTCCAGCTCGGTTGCCAAACATTAAGCATCAGATTATAAACATAAGCCCTTTTACTGTCTACCGCACGTGAGGCGCAGGATGCGATGCAACAAATGACTATAGAATCTGTTATAACAAGAAATTTTGCCACTGGATACGGCGCCATGAAACATTTAAACCCGCATGAGCACAGCCTGAGAGCAGACTGCTCCACTAATGCTCTAAAATTGCACTGCGAGAACAATCCTCTCAGCACCGCTTAAAGTCAAACACACCCGCTGACTTGACCTTTGCTAAATTCTGTATGAAAGTGTGCTGCCTGTTACGTGTTATTGTTGTTTTGCGCATGAGCTTCAGTTTATAACCATCACCAGTTCACACTGGAATCTGATACTGACCACATTTAAAAAAATACTGAGAACAGCCAAACAAAAAAATCTGATCTGAGCAAAAAAATCAGAATTGAGCATTAAGGCTTGCAGTGTGAACATGGCTTAAGACACATGAACTCTATGATAAATTTGACATGAGATGAAACTGAACATGTTTGTCAGAATGTCAGTGAGAGTAATGAAATGAAATCTGATGAAATAAATGTGTTGTATAGTTTACCTGTGAATAGTGAAAAGAGAAGGATCAGTCCCAGCAGACATATATCACTCTTCTCAGTCATGTTGTGTTTCTCTTACTGAGTCTCTTCTCATCATCTACTTATAGTTCTTCATGAGAACATTTGTAACTCTTCCTGTGTTTCTCATTTCCTCTTTTCTCATCGACTGAGTCATGACACTATTATAGACTAAAACACATTCTGTTGTTTAATGGTGATATTGATAAATGACTTCTGTTGTCTTAAAACAATAAGATAGAGACTTTAACAGGGCTAACCTGAAGAAAGTTCTCCAAATTCATTCAACACAAAGATTGGCGGATTACCCATAATGCACTGCAAAAATCACTTTCTTAGTATTTTTGTCACAAAAATATCAAATTACATCAAGTGAAACTAATAAGAGGAACTTAGAATTGTAAGGAAATGGTGCACACACAAGTTACATTCAGGTGCATATCAGCAAAACATGAAGAATTGAGTGAACATCAACTTGACTGTTTGAAGATACAGTATTAAATAATCTATTAACCGACTGAAGTCACACAGAACATCATGTGTAAATAACATCTTCATTCTTTGACTCTCGCCTTTCTTTAGCATTGTTTCCTTTTTCCTCTTATAGTTTCTGGATCAGTGTTTTGTAATCTGCACTTCTGCGATGATGTTGAAAGGAAAGGGACTTATGGAAATGTCATGAAATGACATGGTCAGAACCCAATTGCAGGCAGACACAGACGGTAGATGTAGCAAGGATGTAAATTTGACACAAAAAAAGCAAATAAACACTAAACAAAAGGCAAAACAAAACCCACGAGGGGGAAAACAATATAGGATAATATATAAAATTTAACAAGGACTAGGTCACTGACTTTCTAAACTAAGAAAACAAACACTTGAGACAAACACTAAACTGACACTTACTATACACGAGGGAACAGGAATAGGAACAAGGTAACAAGAATATCAACAAAGAACAACTAAGACCAGACAGCATTCAACAGCGGGGGAACTTCATACAATGAACGAGGTATGACAAACAGGTACAATGCACGAGCACAGGACAATGAACACGAGGGTGTTTTAAAGGGAACAAACACAGGTCATTAACGAGAAACAGGTGCTGGGGATTAGCACTAAGGAGAGGCTGACGAGGAACGAGATGTAGGGAACAATGACAAGACACGAGAAAGAACAATGTCTTTCCCACATAAAACCATCTGGCAATGCCATGGCTCCACTTGAGACAGGAAAAAAAAACATGACATGATAGTGGAACCATGACATGGAAATGCTTTTTATGCTCTTATGCTGTCAGGAGTTATAAATGAGTTAATCATCAAAAACTAATTTGGCATTTTTTGTTTTTAAGTGTTTAGTAGAGTGATAATAGCTGTTATAATGGAAAGATTTCTGTCAAAACTTTGGCTATTGAGACACACTTGACATACGCTTTTAGAAACTCCATGATGTGGAGCGTTTTAAAGGGTGTGGGGACGTTATTATTGTGGATCTTCACAGAACATTCAGGACGTTTTCTGAACGCATAGGGGACCTTTACTTTAGGACATTCTCATAACATTTCAGGAGACCAAACTACAATGTTGCTTGGCAACAAATGACAACCAGTTATGTTATTTTCTTCTCCTTTTGGTATTTGTATATGATAGGGGCGCAACATTTTGGTGGTTTGGTTGCTATCTGGGCTGCGACAACAACATGATAAAAATCTATTTTCTGTACAGATTGGAACCAAACTGAACTAATAGCTGTTGTTGATGACACCACCATACAAACATGGAACAATAATGTTGGGGATTCATTCCTGCATTTTTGAGGAATAGTAATTCCAAAAATTAGAATGTCGTCATTTGCTCACCCACCATTCTCACAAACCTGTATAAAAAATATATTGTGTACAACACACATACAGTTGTGTTCAAAATTATTCAACCCCCAATGCTGTAAATGGTTTTAGGGTATTTAGTGTACATTTGTAATTGTATTCAGAATGAAATCCTACAAGGACTTCTTAAAGAACCATATGCAACTAAAATGACATCAATTAGTTTTGTAATACAGTAGTAAATGTTTCTTTTGTGAATTCTTCATTGACATAATTATTCAACCCCTTAAAGACTACAACTCTGAAGATCAGAGGTTTTAATGAAGTGTTTTCAATCAGATATTGAAAACACCTGTGGATATCAGGGAGCAGCAATACAGCCTAATAAGCACCAATTAGGCAGCTTTAAAATGACTGTGATACTCAGCTCCTTCTAGACATTTACTGGTGTGGTTACAAACATGGTGAGGTCAAGAGAATGGTCCAGGAAGACAAGAAAACAGGTGATTACTATTCACAGGAAGGGCAATGGCTATAAGAAGATTGCAAAGATGTTAAACATACCAAGAGACACCATAGGAAGCATAATTTGCAAATTCAAGGCAAAGGGCACTGTTGCAACGCTACCTGGTCGTGGCAGAAAGAAGATGCTGACTTCGACTGCTGTGCGCTACCTGAAGCGTAGAGTGGAGAAAAGTCCCCGTGTGACTGCTGAGGAACTGAGAAAAGATTTGTCAGATGTGGGTACTGAAGTTTCTGCTCAGACAATACGGTGCACCCTGCGTAATGAAGGCCTCCATGCCAGAACTCCCAGGCGCACCCCCTTGCTGTCCCCAGAGAATAAGAAGAGTCGACTGCAGTATGCCAAAAGTCATGTGGACAAACCACAGAAGTTTTGGGATAGTGTTCTGTGGACTGATGAAATAAAATTAGAACTGTTTGGGCCCATGGATCAACGATATGTTTGGAGGAGGACTATGAAGAAAAGAACACCTTGCCTACTGTGAAGCATGGCGGGGGGTCAATCACGCTTTGGGGCTGTTTTGCTTCTGCAGGTACTGGGAAGCTTCAGCGTGTCCAAGGTACCATGAATTCTCTTCAGTACCAGGAGATATTGGATGACAATGTGATGCAGTGCGTCACAAACCTGAGGCTTGGAAGACGTTGGACCTTTCAACAGGACAATGATCCCAAGCATACCTCCAAGTCCACTAGAGCATGGTTGCAGATTAAAGGCTGGAACATTTTGAAGTGGCCATCGCAGTCACCAGACTTAAATCCGATTGAGAACCTCTGGTGGGACTTAAAGAAAGCAGTTGCAGTGCGCAAGCCTAAAAATGTGACTGAACTGGAGGCTTTTGCCCATGATGAATGGGCGAAGATACCCGTAGATCACTGCAAGACACTTGTGTCAAGCTATGCTTCACGTTTAAAAGCTGTTATAACTGTAAAAGGATGTTGTACTAAGTACTAAGATTGAATGTCACTTGGGGGTTGAATAAAACTGATAATGATGTGAGCTCAGAAAAGACATTTGTGGTTATTTCATTATAAATGTTATGTTATATTTGTCTGACCTACACGTGCCTCTTTGATTTAATTGTAAGCAGGATGACTGAATGATCATAATCAATGTCAAACCGACCAAAACAATCAATTTCAGTGGGGGTTGAATAATTTTGAACACAACTGTAAAGATACTTTAATTAAAGTCTGTAACTAAACCATTACGGGTCACCACTAACTTTAATAGTAGTCTTTTGTCCTACTAAGGGAATGCGCCATTTAACCCAAAATTACTTTGAAGCAAACTTTTAATAAAATATCTTTATTTGTGTTCAGAAAAACAACGATATGTATACAGTTTTGTAAAAACTGGAGGGTGACCAAATGATGACATGCTCATTTACCTTACGTGCTTCATGTTCTAGATTCCATATGCGGGATTTATGCTGACATAATGTTACTCTTACGTTGTTTTTAAGTGCATTATTTATCCGTGCGTTCATGTCACAGACATCCAAATAATCATATGAGAACTATGATCAAAGTTTTTTCAACCTATGGAAGCGATCACTTACATTCCCAGCCAGTTTAAAAAGACATGGGGCCCAGATGGATTTGATGTGGGCGGTCTTCTGGGCCTCGCCTGGTCTTGTCCGTGGGTTCCATTTAGGCCCCACATGGGTAGAAGAAAATGTGCCCATTTCCCATATTACTGGGAAATGGGCACAAGGTGGCGGCATAACACCAGATAATGGACGTAACACACATTTATAAAAGTGAAACTGTTGGCAGTGTCTCCATCCAGTGCTGAGGGGCTCGATCAAGCGCTTTAGAGAACAGAAATATCCATGTCAACTTGGAACTCTAAACAAGCGCATTAATTCCCTTTTAAGTCTCTAATAGTTTCTAAGTGACTCTTATGAAACAGGCCACCACATAGGTTATTACATTTAGTCATTACTGGTTGAACTGATCTATGTATATTCGTCCAGTCTTCATTGTTTTGAACGGTGACCAGATCAATGTGATGCTATCTGCAGTAAACCCTTGACTCGAACAAAGTCTTAGACTCCCGTATCAAAACATATTCACATGAGATACACTGATTGAACAGACAAAGCACTGTAGAGAGAGAGAGAGAGAGAGAGAGAGAGAGAGAGAGAGAGAGAGAGAGAGAGAGAGAGAGAGAGAGAGAGAGAGAGACAGAGACAGAGAGACAGACAGACAGACAGACAGACAGAGAGAGACTTCTTAGAAAGACATGCGAAAGATGAGCTCTTAGATTTTCTTCTTTGTTTGCTATTTTGAGATGAGAAATAGATGAAAAATCTACAAAATCTAGAAGAATATCACATACAGACACAAACTTTCATGAAAATAACACAGAAAATTCAGTAATTGTGTTTTTAAAACCAAATAATCGACTCAGAGGATCAGAGAATCACACTTCAATCAAAAGGCCTGCTGGAAAACTGGAGGGAAAGTTAAAACAACAGAAGATCCACTTATATACTGAGGGAGAAGCAGTGAGTACAACCACAACTGCACTGGAAACCTTTTTTTGGATTGTTTCCTTAATTTTTTCCTAATATAAGGCCCTAAAATTGATCATTTTTAAATTTGTAAAAGCTAAAATGCTATAAAGCTTAAGCTATGGCTACCACACACTCTGACATTCCTAAATGTATCCATTCAAATGAGACAGAGAGAATCAGCCAATCAGAGCAGCAGCTACCATCACCCCACTGCATATGCAGATGAGCTCCCAGCTCAGCACTATACAGTATCCGTCTGAGATCAAAGGTGACACTGCAAGGAAAACATACAAACACAAACTTCTGTCAAACAATCCAGAGACTCTGTTTGCAGATCTGTTTAAAACTGGAGAAATCTGCAACCTCATTTTCTTCTCTGATCACCCCAGTGCCTGGCATAAAGCCATCATTAAACATTACCCCTCTGTAAATAAAAAAAAGGAGGCATCTGTAATGGATGGAAAATCAAAATAAGTTTATTATTCCAGGCTGACTACAGAGCAATAGCTGAAGTTATGAAACACGAGAAAGGTTTGATATCTGAGAGTTTGTCATCAGATCAGAACCCACACAACAGCAGATCAGATCTCAAGCCCACTCCTGCAGAAACAGTTAAAACTGAGAACATCTCGTCCTCTCTGCTCAAATCCATCCCTTTACTTCAGGAGCACTTAATGAAGCTGGAGCTGGAGATGGTGCAGCTCAGAGAAACGATGCTCAAACATTAGCAGTTACACACATGTGCAGTTCACACTGAACTCCAGCAGAACGCAGAGCACCAAACACAGAGACTGACAGCCCTCACCCAGCAGATGAGAACGCTTCAGACGGAGAAGGACAGATAACAGTGTGAGCTGACCGCACTGAGACTCCAGCTGCAGCACAGAGAACAGACCACACTAGAGATGAGGCAGCAGCTGAGAGAGATACAGGAGGAAAGAGAGCAGCAGAGCAGTGAGATCCTGACCCTGAAAGAGCAGCTGAGAGAAATTCCTTCTGTCCAAAGAAGAACCAGCGCAGACCCACAGAGCTCAAACACCGCCCTCCAACCCAAACTCACCTAACACAGGGGGTCAACACCCACCCCTCAGCGCTGACTCAGAGAGACCCGAGCCAGACAGCTCACAGACGTCACAGCACCCCCTGTCAGGCTCTCAAGCACAACAGCATCAGGCCTCATCTCACAGCAGCCCAGCACAAACCGGCACAGAGGAACCTGAAGTAGCTCTACTCATCGATTCAAACGGCAAATTCATTGATGTAAATAAACTCTTCCCCCGACACAGAGCTGTTAAACTCTGGTGTTCCACCACTGACAAAGCCCTGGAGCTCCTGACAGAATCCAGCTAGGCCGGCCCAGCCACATCATAATCCACATGGGCACAAACGACCTGCGGAGCCAACAGGACCGAGTGTCTGACTCCCTCAGAGCTGTTGTGGAAAAAGCTAGAGAAACCTTCCCCAACTCAAAAATCATCCTGTCCACTCTACTCCAGAGGAAAGATTTCCATCCAAACACAATTAATAAAATAAACTCTAGCATCTCCAGACACTGTGCCCTCCTGCCCAACGTATACTTGGCCCACCATCCAGACCTGGATACCGACTGCCTATATGACCACGTCCACCTTTATAAAACCTGGTACATATTTTTGCAAACAGACTCAAAGATGTTGTTTTAAACAGGACCAACCAGACAAGCAGAACCAGCCCTAACTTAGCCAATCTAATGAGACACACCTCAGGAAACTACATCCCAGCCAACACCTCATCTAGAGCCCTGACCAGAGCACCACCCAGACCTTCACCGCCCAGAGCTTCACCTGCCGGGGGTCCACACAGAGCTTCAGCGCCCAGAACCGATCCGTACGGACCGAGACTGTTCTATAACAGCCCCAGCGCTCCAGCGGCTGAAGCCCGTCCACAGCAGACCCCGGCCCAGCCAGACCGAGTTACGCCGAGCTGTCAGCAGAGGAGCGAGCCAAGCTAACACTGAACTCCACGACATCCAACACATGCTGAGTATCATCTGCTCTCACTTACTCACACACAGTGGACAGTGGTAAAAATAATAAAATAAAAACTAAACAAATTAAATAAAATAACCATTCCATTTACCAAGCCACATCCCAGATAGCAGTCAGTTCTGGGCCGATTCTGGCTTTCTTCCGCCAGTGTCGGCTGACAGCTGGACAGATTTTCCGGTAATGCACCAGAATCGGCCCAGACGAGGAAGCAATGAACGTATATTAAATATTATTTACAGCTGTCGGCCCAAGTCTTGGCACTATCGGCTGAAGTCCAGGTCGACTGAAGTAGTGTTTCACCTTAATTGGGCCGAATCTGGCATTGTGTAGCTGGATTGACTACATTCCAGTGTATCTGGCCCAATTATGGTTAAATCCCATGAATAAGATATCCCTAAAGAACAGTAACACGGAAATTATAACACATTTCCAATAAACACATTTCCATTAATGCGTATTTCTTTTAGCCACTGCATAGATCCACACACACCTTGACAAAGTTTTATTTATTTAATGTATTAATTTAAATTTAAAACGTAGGCCTATTTTGAACTAGATGCAGTTGGCCTAAACGGACAAAATACAGCATGTGGCCCGATGCCAATAAAACAGACACAGAGCGGAAATTTTGAAGTGTCCTATAGACGGACATGATAAAGTATATAGCCCGATTCCGTGGAGCAGCAATCGGCCCAAAGGTTGTGGAACGGCAACATGACGACTGTCGTCACTAATTTGAATCCTGCTGAGCGCGAAACTGAGCTCATTTTGGACACCATCACCAACTGGTAAGTAGTCGCTGATTCAATTTTAATATGTTAAACATGCATGAAAACAATGAAAATGATTATTTGCTAACTATTCTAAAGCCTGAATTATACGGCACATTAAGCCCGCAAGCATGTTTGATTTACAGTGGATATTAATGTAAGAAAGTACCAGGTTAAATCCATTTTGAGGAATGATTAACGTTTTTTAAGCATATAATCCCCCATTCAATTAATGAGGTCACCCATAAACGTTTGTTTCGCTGTACGAATTCGTTGTTGTTATTCTTATAATGTTTTTTTTACATTATATTGTTTTTTATATATAACAGTAGCCTATACTGTGGCTTAGCATTATTAACTGCAAATGCGTTTAATATTGTATAAGCAGCAGTGGTAGTTTACTGCCTGTAGTAACTTTGGGGTTTAATTCTAAATATATTTGAGGTTTTCTTAAAGTGCTTGTGTTTGCTGCGATGCGCAGATTTAACGGCGTATGACGCTCTCGACTCATATTCTTGCGTTATGTCGATCATCAACGGAGTCCCACGTGTAGTCGTCAACGTCGAGCAGAGCAGCGTATTTATTAACTTTAACCTTAACTGCACTTTTATCAAAAGGCATCTTCTGAGGTAACTTTCCGTGGCTCCATGAGCACGCGCTAATTGCTCTTTAAGACTGGTAACGTTAGCGTAGGCAGTGAGGCTGAATCAAGTAATTCACGAGCAATAAGCCTCTTCAAAAAGCAGAAAATGTGGAATATAAACATATAACATGATATTTATATGTTGTTTTTCTAAAGGTTATGATGATAAAATAAAAGGTTTCATTGGAGAGATGATTGAAGGTGTTTTCCTGTGCTTCAGCATAAGACTTTCTTTAAGTGTTTAGAATTTTGATTTATAGAGTTTTAAACGGTTTGCTTATTTTGTGTACACGTTTATATTATTTTTTACTTGAAATAATCAACTCATTAAATGATTTAATGATTCTTAACAATGTCTTGAACATGGAAGATCTAAATACGACTTATTATACAAGATTTCTAGTAGATTTGTTTCCCAAAATAAACTGTTGTGATAAAAGTGCTGTTTTCCTTTTATTATTTTAAGCTTCAGAACCCAAATGTCAACTGATTCTTTTACCTTCAATTTGGTGTGTACAGAAATGTTAAAATCAATAGAAATGCATTCAAGATATATTTTAGTCAATTAGAGAAAAGCATTCATTACGTTATTTCCTCCCTACCTTCTATTGTTTTACTTCAATTAAACATTTTATTTTAGTGAGAAACAATGCATATTTCTTAGCTTATATTTAGCAAGGATGCCAACATTTTGTCCACAACATTAAATGGATAGTTGAAAAATATACAGTATATTTTTTAAAATTTTGCTGTCAAACCATGGAACACTCGGTACAGTATATTTTTAAACTATTTTTTATGTACTAAACCAACATTTTTATTTTGTTTTCTCTGTTGTCTGTTTCTGCAGGTAGGATAAAGAAAACCACATCAGGTAAGAACATGGATCACCGTAGTCTTAGAAAACGAGCAGTGAAGCGGGTGAATTCTTTACTTGCCTCCTTTGACAATGAGTTCCAGGACTCTGGCACTAAAGAATTACAATCTACTGAAAGTGCAGAGAATGTGACAATAAATGTCTTTAATAAGCAGGAAGATTCGGTGGAAGATCAGCAACACATTTCTGACAGTGAAGATGATTCCCAGAATTATGACATAGAAAGTGTCCATATACCACTAACCGAGTCTTTGTGTGATTGGGCAGTTAATTTCAGGGTGTCCCTAGTAGCTCTGACTGCACTTCTGGCCATCTTGAGAGTTCATCATCCTTCGCTACCAAAGGATGCTAGAACTCTTCTCCATACAACTACCTCCTACAGTATCCAAGCTGTTGCTGGCGGTACTTACCACTACATCGGTATTTTGAAAGCTTTTGCAAAAAGCATGGAACAAGTTTGGTGTCATATTCCAAACTGGCATGAATTTAAATTGCAGCTGCATGTAGATGGATTACCTTTGTTTAAGAGCTCCCCTGTGCAGTTCTGGCCAATCCTTGGCTTGCTACAGGGTGTTGTGAAGAAGCCAGTTCTCATTGCTCTGTTCTGTGGCAATTCAAAGCCAAAATGTCTGGTTGAGTATCTTAAAGATCTTGTCAGTGAGTTAAAAGCACTAAGCCAAGGATTTGTTTTCAAGCGAAAACAGTGCTTTCTAAAAGTCACCTCTGTCATCTGTGATGCTCCTGCAAGAGCGTTCATTAAAGGAACAAAAACTCACACTGGTTACTCAGGTTGTGACAAGTGTGTCCAAGCAGGTGTTTATGTCAAACACAGGATGACATTTCCAGAGGCCAGTAGCCCACTCCGGACCGATCTGTCTTTTAAAATGATGTGTGATGAGGACCATCATGTCACAAAGTCTCCTTTAGTAGATTCAGATATAGGCATGGTGTCATGCTTTCCTCATGACTACATGCATCTAGTTTGTCTTGGGGTAGTGCGTAGACTGTTGGATTTATGGATAGCATCTGGCCCCTTACTCTGTCGCTTGTCCTCTCGTAAGATGGAGATTATCTCTAATGAACTTGTATCCTTAAGAAGTTTCATTCCCATGGATTTTGCCCGTAAACCCAGAGCACTTTCAGAAAGGCTCAGGTGGAAAGCCACCGAGTTGAGACAGTTCTTGTTGTACACAGGTCCAGTGGTCCTTCAAAATGTGTTGTCAGCTGCAGTGTACAACAATTTCATGTTATTATCTGTTCCCATTTTTCTTCTTGCTAGTCCATCATTGTCTGCACATCTAAACGACTTGGCACACACACTACTTGTGTCATTTGTGACACACTTTGGTGAATTGTATGGTCCTGAATTTGTTACTTACAATGTTCATGGGCTGACCCATCTTTCAGAGGATGTTCGAAGACATGGAAATTTGGACCTGATATCCGGATTTCCATTTGAGAATTATTTAGGCAAGATGAAAAAGATGATAAGAACTCCGCACCATCCACTAGCCCAAGTTATTCGTCGAATCTCTGAAATGGATTCTTGTACAGAGAATGATGAAGTTTCACATGGAAAAATAAAGCTGCAAAAGGAGCATTACTCTGGCCCAGTTCCTCCCTCTATAATGGGCTCACCAGTACTTCAGTGGCAGCAGCTCGTTATGGAAGGTACCAAAATTAATGTGTCAAGTGAAGGAGATAGATGTGTTAAGATTGGTGGCTGCATTGCTTTGATTGACAATATCCTTCAGTCCCAGGACAAAATATATATTGTGTACAGGGAATATGAATTAATGGAACCATTTTTTGACTATCCTCTAAATTCACTGCAGTTGGGAATCTACCTGGTTGGCCAAATCTCGTCTTGCCTAAAAACAATTCAGTTTTTTGAACATGTTGAGAAATATGTGAGGCTTCCAAAACAAGACAAATTTGTTGCGGTGCCGCTACTCCACTTGTGCCAGTGATTTCATGTATACCTTTGCATATGCATAGCTTAATAAATTCTGCTGTGTCTCTTCTTTCATGTTAAAGGTTAAAAAATTCTGTTTTAATCTTCATTTTTTACATTCCATGACAATTTTCTGTACATTCTTGTCATTTACATGTTCTTTGTTGTTTTAAACATCCTACAGTTCTAGTTTACCCCAAAATAAAAATTCTGCTATCATTTACTCACCCTTTTGTCATTTGTCATGTATGACTTTTTCTTCTGCATAACACAACAGAAGATATTTTGAAGAATGCTTGTATAAGAAAACCTTCGGTCCCCATTGACTTCTATTGGTTTTGTGTCCAAACAGTAGAAGTTAATGGGTACCACCATTTTTTGGTTTACAACATTCTTCAAAATGTCTTATGTGAAAGTCATACAGGTTTGAAATTACAAGAGGGTGAGTTAATGATGACAGAGTGTTCAGTTTTGGGTGAAATAACCCACACGATTTCATTATTATTTCAATATTGCTGATTATTTACTTACACCGTATCATCCATGATGTTTGTCTTTCTTCAGTTGAAGAAAAATTTAGGTTTTTAGCGTAATTTTCTCCATGTAATGCAATTCAGCTGAGGCCATTGTGTTTGAAGATCAAAAATACAGTTTCAGTGCAGCCTTCAGTAAATGACTCAGTTGATGACTGGTATAATAGTAGACAGTGATTCCAAAGCTGAGATGAAACTCTATTTTGGACTTTCAAAATAATGGTCCCTGTAAAAAGCAATCCATAAACTTTAATTAATTAAATATTGTGTGACATTGGGGTGAGTAAATAATCAGCTAAATTAGGCAGAGTAATCCATTATTCAAAAATGTGGGGGTGTTACTTTAATAATAAAAAACAAAGATATGTTTATACAGTGTATGTACCTGTAAATATTGTTTTACATAACAGATATGTTCAAGGTTGTCGAATTTATTGAAACGCACGAGGTGGAGCTGGTCCCAGCCATGTGGGTAGAGAATGGAGAGTGCAGTTGGCCTAATTCTCTGAGAGGCATGGCCCTACACCAGGCCATCAAAAACCAGATGGCTCCTCATCTTGACTGGGACCGATGGGATGTCCGAACAATTTTTTCAACAGGTAAATTTGACTTTAATCCTAGGTTTCTCTTATTCTGAGGCATTGTATATTGATGACTATTTGGTGAGGTACATTATTGCTCATTTGAAATGTGTTACTCTGCTCGGTTAATCTCTGCTTTCTATGTCATTAGAATAAAGGTTGTCTGCTCAGCAGTATAATTGATGTTAGGCTGATATTGGGCTCAAGACACACTTGACAAAAATGTCTCTTTTGATCTTACAGATTTCATAAAATCAGAAGATGTATATTTCATTATTGAAATACTTCTATCAAGTAATGTGTAAGAAACAACTAAAGAGTCCAGCATAGACATGAATTATTCCCAGGTTAAGACCTTAAGTAGCTGAATGATAAAATGCCAATAGTACAATTTTGCAAATTCGAATTAAATGGTTTCAACTCTGAAGACGCTAAAATGTAACAGTGTTAATTTAATAGTTTCCAAACCTTTGAATGGTAGTGTAAGTCTGACCAATTCAATAAAGTAAAATTAAGCTTTGTTTTGAGTTAACTTAACTGTATTTTACAGACAGCTATGAGGAGGGCAGGAAGAAGGCCAAAGAGGCGGAGACCTGGTCAGACCTCCAGACAGATGCAGAAGTATCTGGGCAAAGACTACCAAGGCGTAAAACGTAATTGTTTGCCAGATCACTATTGGTATTTTCTGATGTTTTGAGGCCATATTTAATGTCTTAATTTTTGTTAAATATTGTAGAATTTGGCAATAGTGCACGTTTTTATTAATTTAGATAAATTCATTTTTTTTATTAAAATAGGAAGAGTGTACGGATTGGCCCTCCTGGAGGTCATGCTCGTTGTTCCTTGGACTCAGAGGATGAGTATGCCCCACCAATTAAACAAATTCATCCACCGGCCCCCATCATAAACTTTCCTACAGTCACCCCAGCAGAAGCACCAGCAACACCACATGACTCCTTCACAGAGATGCTGCAGAACTGGGAGCCAATGGACGAAATTCCACGTGAGTATATTCTTTTGTAGTGTGGTTTGAGATTTAACTTCTTTGGTAGGTATTTATTTTGTACAACTGGTCCTAAATCCATTTAACACAGTTTTCTCCTGTTGCAAGGGTGTCAGACATCCCGAGGAACGCCCCAGCAATCTTCAGAAACAGGTAAAGCCAATGGTTATTTCCACTCAGTTTTATTCCTAATCTATACAAATTATATTCCTATGAAATAAATTTTATTGTTTTTAAGTGTGTATATAATTGTTTTATATTTTTATCTTCTTTGTCATAGCCATGCTCAGGGAGGTATTAACTAAATTGGAGATGGTCTTGGACCAACAAACAACTATCCTGAGATTGCTGCAGCTGCGGGAGGTTCAAGTGCAGCCTTTCGATATTGAGGAAAGTTCTCTACCCCTCAAAGACCTTCCTAACCTGCATAGCCTGGAGGAAAGAATGCAGCAGAGCCCAGAATACAAGCAAAAACTAGTAAGATACAATTTTTTTTTTAAATTTATTTATTTAAATTTATTTACTTAAATTGACACACAAATCCTTGATGTGAACAAATGACTACTGTAATAACTATGACCAACCTTGAAAACTGTTAAAGGTGAACTGGTTGGGGCTAATTGGCGGGACAGATGTGCGTGACTGCACCTGGCGCATACTGAAAAGGGTGATCGCCAACTCACTGGCAAGAAACCTCAATTGGTGAGGAGTCAATGGAAAGACATCGCTTGCCACCCTCCAACTCAGAGACGTAGTGATTAGTAAGTATATACGTTTAGAAATATTATTACTCTCTCGGATGTTTTACGTAGTAAATGATTACGATGTCATAACAATATGACTTGATCTGTAAGGTGCAGTTCGGAGAAACCCTCTCACGGCTAATGCTTCTGAAACTGAGGTGGAGGGGACCATGAAGAGGTGGCTCCAGCTGGCAGCGGACCGAGAGGGTGGGCGCAAGAGACGTCTTTTGTTGAAGGAAAAAAATTAGTCTGTGCATCTGTGTTTGTGACTGTATGACTAATGTTTTTTTAATGTAAAAAGAATGATTTTGGTGGGTGGGACATTTTATAATTTAGTTTTTCTGAAAAAATTTAAATAAATGTGTTGATCTTGTTGTTTTTAATTTTAATTGTTCAATTGTTTAAATACCTTTTTGACAGGTTGTGTGTGTGTGTGTCTGGCGTGCATACGTGCGTTCGATGAAACGTGTGTTTGTAGCTGAATAGGTTCATGTTTTGTAAGACAAATATAGATTTTTCTTGTAAAATGAGATTGTGTGTGTGTGTGCCTCTGTGTAGTGTATTTGTAAAGTCTGCTGTATTTGTTTATGTTAACATATGTTCATATTACAATGTATTTTGTTAATGTTTAGTACATGGTCATATGTTTTTGTTTAATGTGTTCACATTGTTCTGTGTTAAATTTTAATAAAAGCCCATACTCTTTTTACACCGTTAAATTTGTCTTTTCCTATAAATAGAAATACATTTACCTGTTAATGGGCCGCATCTGGCCCGGGGACCAAGCCGATGATGGCAGAACAAAGGGTCTGGGCCATGCCTGGGCCAGATCGAGTCACTTTACACTGTTCTAGCCAGATCCGGGCCATAGCAGTATGTAAGAGTAGTTTTACAGTGTGTGGGCCGCGTCTGGCCCAGAGAATATTGGTTGTGTCCATTTTCAGTGGTTGGGCCAGTTTTGGGCCGGGGACCCAGCCAGAACTGGGCCAGAACTGAAGCACATATGCGGCCCAGTGGTGGGCCAGACAAATTTTGCTAGCTGGGATTGTTAGTGTAAGTGTACATGTCAATTAAAATGGATTTGTTGATGTTTTTGAGTTCCTGCCATAACATAACTTCCATCATTTGTTATTATTATTATTATTTATTTTTCTACTCTCTTGTATTTGTGTATCATTCTCTTTTCTCAAAATACCAAACAAACCACACCATTTTTTTTTTATGAAATCACTTAGTTTTTCTACATGGAATATTCAAGGTCTAAACTCCTCAGTCTTTGGCCTAAAAAGTAGACATTCTGACTTAATGAAAGATCTTGAATACATAGATGTGATCATCTTACAGGAAACCTGGTGTAGAGGAGATGTGTTCACTGGCTGTCAGAGGATACAGAGAGATAATATTACCATCAGTCAAACTCAAATCAGTCACACAGGGGAGAGACTCGGGAGGGATGATCCTCTGGATTAAATCTAAACTGGCCATAGAATTAGTTAAAAGAGATCAGTACCACCTGTGGCTGAAAATACAAAAAGGAATAATATCAGCATCTCAGCCTGTTTTCGTTTGTGCCATATATATACCCCCCCTCGAGTCTCCGTATTTCCAAGAGGAAACTTTTCAAAACATTGAACAAGAAATCAGCCATTTCCATGCCCAGGGAAATGTACTGCTTGTGGGTGATTTAAACCCTAGAACCGGAAAATAATTAGATTTCAACTTGTACCCTTCTTACCCCGCAAGAGAAAACTGTGATCAGACAGTGAGGCAGCTGCTGAAGCTCTGCCGAGGACTGGCTCTGTACATCGTCAATGGAAGACTGCGAGAAGACGCGCTCGGCCGATACACCTACAGCTCAGCTCTTGGTAACAGCACAGTAGATTATACCATCACAGATCTACATCTTTCCTCTTTGAGAGCATTCACAGTCAAACCCCTGAAACCTTTCTCAGACCACAGCCAAATCACACTCTATATAAAGCAATCTGAAACATCACCCACACCGATTAGGACAACATATCACATGCACAAAATGATGTCTTTCAAATGGACGGAAAACAGTTCCACTAACTTCAGCAATGCTGTTGAAACTCCAGAAATACAGTCCCTCTTACACACATTCCAAACAGGGGTAAACTCTAAAAATCAATAATGCATCAATTAGGAAGTATAAGATCTAAACAACATATTATAAAAAACAGCACAAAAAAGTAATTTGACCACTGTTAAACCAAAGAAGAAATGTTTAGATACTGACAAATGGTTTGATTTGGACTGTAAGGCTCTGAGAAAAAAACTATCAAATCAAAAACACAGACAACCAGATAATCCAGACCTCCGCCTTCATAACTGTGAGGCACTAAAATAATATAAAGCCACACTCCGGCGGAAAAAAACACAGTTTTTGCAAAACCAGTTTGAAGGAATTGAAAAATCTCTAAATTCACACAAATTTTGGGAAAAATGGAAATTATTATACAAACCAAATCAAGAAATTCTGGCCATCCAAGATGGGGAGACATGGAAAACTCCTTTCCAAGAATTATATAGCCCAACTGAAATTCAAAAATCTAATCAAAATGAATTAATCAATAAACTAAACCATTTAGAAAGAGTGATTAAAGCAAATCAAAACCCCTTAGATTTCCTCATAACAATGAAGGAATTGGAAGATAAAGTACGGGTCCTCGAGCCAAAGAAAGCTTGTGGTGTCGACAGCATCCTGAACGAGATGCTGAAACACACAGAGCTTCAAACTGGCCATGCTAAAACTGTTCAATAATTGTCTGTGTGTCGGGTTCTTCCCTGCAATCTGGAACCAGGGCCTCATCAGCCCCATTCACAAGAACGGAGACAAATTAGACCCCAACAACTACCGATGCATCTGTGTGAACAGTAACCTGGGGAAGGTTCTCTGCAGCATCAAGCACAATGCCTTGAGGAAATGCCAAATTGGCTTTCTTCCAAAATGTCGCAAATCCGATCACATTTTTACATGACAAACACTAATTGACAAATATGTACATCAAAACAAAACAAAATTTTTTGCTTGCTTCGTTGATTTCAAAAAGCATTCGATTCAATCGGGCATGAAGGATTATACCTAAAACTTATCGACAGTGGAATAGGGGTAAAATTATATGATTTGATCAAATCAATGTACACAGCCAGCCATTGTGCAGTTAAAATTTGAAATCAAAGAACTGAATTCTTCCCCCAGGGGAGTGGAGTGAGACAGGGATGCAGTTTAACCCCACACGCTTCAACATTTACATTAATCAATTGGCCAACATTTTCGAACACGCTCCCTTTCAAAGTCTGTTCCAGAAACGCTCCAGATCTCAGGGATCATCACACACCTTCAAGCTGTCACACAGAACCATTGAAACCACAAAAACATACACTTACCTCGGCCTGAAAATAACTCCAACCGGTAACTTCACGTTGAGCTTTCTCTTTTAGTTCATTCATAGCCAAAGGGCTTCCTATGCCATAAAAAGATTAATTAAAATTGACATCCCAATCCAAATCTGGCTCAAACTTTTCAAAGCAGTAATTGATCCAATTGTTTTATACGGCAGTGAAGTGTGGGGTCCTTCTATAAAATTTGACTTCTTAAATTGGGAAAATCACCCGATCGAAATTCTACATTTAGATTTCTGTAAAAGAATACTCAAAGTCCAAAGAAAAACTCCAAACAATGGATGTAGGGGAGAATTAGGCCAATACCCTTTCCTTCTAAACATTCAAAAAAGAGCCATCATCTTCTGGAAACACCTAAAAACAAGCGACCCCCACACATACCATTACAAAACCCTGAAACACCAAGAGCTGAGCGTAGGTAAGAGTCCTCTCCTTCAGCTGGTGCTGAGCCTGACTGATCTCTGTGTGTGTGATCACAGTCAGCCTCAGGACACACACACACACTCACACACATTCGGCCCACACACATTATAAACATAGAAAAAGACAAGTACATCATCTATTGGACAAAACCAGTAAAAACCAGCACAAACTGGAATGTTATTCGTCACTAAATCGTGAATACACCATAGCAAGCTACCTGAGCGCAGTGAGTGATGAGAAACTCAGGAAATCACTGACGAGGTACAGACTCAGTGAACACAGTCTGGCCATAGAGACGGGCCGGAGAAGACAGACCTGGCTCTCTCGTGAGGACAGACTCTGCTCGCACTGCATGCTGAGAGTGACGGAGACAGAACTGCACTTCCTCACAGAATGCCCAAAATATAAAGACATCAGAGACCATAACTACCCCAAAATTAATAAAATATTCCCCAAATTTAACACCTGTAATTCAACCCAAAAACTCATTGTTGGCGAAGAAGCCAAATGTTGTCATGTAGCTGCAAGATTTGTAGCATCTTGTCTTCTCTTGAGGGACAGCCAGAGAGAAACAAACAGCCAATAAACACACACACACTTTACACCTACACACATGAATATAATGTATATAATATTCAAATTTATAAGTTCAGTTGTTACATGTTTTTCTGTAGAATATTTTTTTTTTATTATAACCTTTTTTTTTGTCTAATTACAATTGTTCTCTCTAGGATTTAGTTTAGATTTTATGTGGTTTTTAATGCTTTAGCAATACCAAATGTAAGTTTTTGTCATGCTAATAAAGCTTTCTGAATTGAGTTGAATTAATTTGAGAGAGAGAGAGAGAGAGAGAGAGAGAGAGAGAGAGAGAGAGAGAGAGAGAGAGAGAGAGAGAGACAATGAGAGAGAGACCAGAGGATGTACACTGGAGAGAGAGAACCAGAATAAAGAAAAGACGGAGGAAACTGAATGTTCCGTGAGGCCATATTTAACTATTATTTACTTTTGATTTGTGTTTTGAAAGATAATAAAAAAGAATCTTCTCAGCCACACCGACCGTATCTCCTTCCTTTCATTGAACCTCACCACACCTACATTAATGAAATATATATAAAATAAATAAAACTTTGTTTTTAATGTTAACTGTCATACACATTCTATGTATGCACACAGTCCATAAAGTCTCGATTTGACAACTAAAATGCCGTCAGGAGAGGGTGAGATTCAGTGAGTGCTTCCCACATTTTAACATTTAAAATGCATGAAAATAAAGCAGTTTATCTTTTTATTTTATGGTCCATACAGGTTGATCAGTTAGTATATGAAATATGAAACAAGTAGACCATAATGTAATTCAGTGGCGGCAAGGGCTAGATGGTGATTTTGTGTACAGTCAATGTCAAAAACAAAACTATGTGCACAGTTATCAAGGAAGCCAGTGTGAATTCAGTACAGCGCTGTGTTCGGCAAAGATGTGGCGCGACAGTCTGTGAGGTGCGTGCTCAGTCTTGAAAACCCATGTGATCGTCAGTTAAAGAAGCAGTGCATCTGTGGAGTGTACGTACTATAAAGCGGTGCTGCGTTTCTGTTTGTTTGTGACATTCTTTATAGAAATGATGGCGCGAGGCTGTGTTGCACTAGAACAGTTTTTGGAACCGGATTTTAGAAATTGCTCAAGGTTCTGGTTCTGGAAAAGAACCAGTTCTCGGTTCCCAAAACCTTATCATTAATGACTCAATCATCACTTCATTTTCTCAGTAACTTCTTCATGTGTTCAATAGGGAGACATTTAAAAAAGTTGAGAACAACTGCTGGTTTAAACCACTCCAGTCCACGTGCCTGCCACACTTAATGTTTTGGATGTCTCCCTGAAGGGTAACTCCGGTCAAAAATGAAATTACTCACCCTCAAGTAGTTGAACATCCCTAGGAACTCTGTTTTTCCCTAGAATGCAAAATGAAGGTCGTTTTGGAAGCTTTCTGACTCCTCCTTAGATTGCAACACAACCAATCTTTAAAGCGCTGAAAGTGCCTGCAGACACCGTAAAAATGTACAGGCGACTCCGGTGGTTCAGTATAAATTAATATAATGTGACGAGGATACTTTTTGTGCTCAAACAAACTAAACTAACAACAATATTCAAAAACTACCTGATTTCTCGTTCCTGAAAGACAGTGCATCCGGCCGGAGTTCCTCTTTATAACACACATGAGCAAGTGAATGAGTTAAGTCAGGTTGAGTTAAGGCATCAATCATCACTTTATTATTAACAAACTGTTAACAAACACAATCACTGAAATAGTGAAGTGTGAAGTGTGTTCTGGCTCACTGTGATTTCTTGCATCAGGAATAAAGTGATGCTAGACGATGTCGTCATCGTTCCTTAACTGTTTTTTTTTACATTGTTATTGAAGTTTATCTTCATTATTATTATAAATTGTATGTGTTTAATTGACATAAACTAGTGCAAAAAACTCTGTTAATTCTCAATAAGCTCATTTATATACTGTACATGTGAAATAAGGTGAAAGTGTATCAGAAGAACTTTTTGTTCAGAGTAAGGCCTTGTCCCTGTCTGGGACACCGCCCTTAAGTTTTTCTCACCAGTGCTGACATTTGCATGCTGAGTTTTCATGTTTGTGAATTCTCACGCAATAACATTTGCATATTTCACCACACTGCTGCTGACTAACAAAAGCTCATCTGTTGAACTCAATGTCTTTCCACTGAGACAAATGCCTCACAACATGCAGTGTATATTATTAACCAAGTTTTTCTGGCTCAATTGTGGGCCAACACGTGTTAATTTCTGTCTCAGAAGAGCTCTTGAAGGGTGTTACATAAATTCTTTCATCAGTTGCACTAGTATTTTATCCAGAAAGATTCTGAAGTTTGACTGCTTTGACTGAAATGATTGTGAGTGTTGATGTGTAAATGATTTGTGAAGGGGTCCATCGAAACCATTCTGTTTGTTTTTAACTTCATGTGCTCGCTGTGACCCTTGAGTTTGTAAGTTGTTGTTAGTATGCTGTCTCTGTGTGCTTTTAAAGTATATTTGTTATGGCAATGCAGCGAGAAACTAACCAAGTGTTGTGGTTTGATTCACTGATTTCATCTTGTTTAGTGCTGTGCTGTTGATCGTGAAAGAACACTGTTGAGTGAGTTTGAGTACTTTTTGATAGAAACATTTGTGAAAACAGAACGGAAATATAAACTTAATCTACAACATAACTGCAACACACACAGAGATCAAGAATTAGTGTATGGATCTCAACAATGGTGACAATCATCAAACTAATTCAGATAAACTGCAGTGCATGCTGGGAATCATGAATGAGTTTGTTCTATAATGTTACCCAGCATGCATTTCAGCATGAAGCTTTCTTTTGTTGATTGTCACCATTGTTGAGTTTCGTACACTGATTCTTCACCTCCTACGACCTGGCTTTCACACACGTGGACATCATTTTTTTTGTTGTTTGTACCTCAATATTAAATTTTTTGTAACTGAAAAATGTTGTACACTAACACGGACATTTACACTGCCATCTGGTGGTGTCAGAAGAGAAAAAAACACTTAACATTTACATTTCAAGATGGCGGTGAAAACACTCCTGAAAAGTCAGTCAGCCACTGTCGAGCTGAACTGTGCGCCACGCCCCTCCAGCCTTGATTCACTAGGCTAAGTGCACCAGGTGAAGGTGATTTACTAATCATTTTGGGGTTGGAATCACGTGCAAACACATAATCTTTACAGAGCAGCAGTAGGAGCAAGCAGCATGAGAGGTGAAGGAGATCTGGAAGTTTAGACTGGAAACCCAAGACTGTTTGTGCAATACAAAGCTTTCAAGGGAGACTCAGCTGGTGAGCTACTTGCTATTCTTGGATGTAACTGGGCATTATTGTTGTTATCCATTGTTTACAAGTCATTGTAGGTAAATGCAGTTAAAACTAATGTCTTTTAAAATCATGCGAGCTGAATGCAATTCAGATGTTATGTATTTAGATGTGTCTTAAAAGCTGTTAATTTATTGCATAGTAAATCACGAGGTTGAGTCAAATTCCACACTAAGAAAGTATTGCAGGTGTGTATCTTAATTATTTCTGGGTATTGAGAACTTAATACTCATGTGTTTCATTGAATGTATTTATTTTGTTTAATTGTTTAACATGGTATTTATTCATGTTTAAAGGTTTTTCACCTGGAAATTTTCATTGCATCAATCTTCTAAATAAAGAAAAAGAAAGCAAAAGTGTGATGAGTGGGATCCTGTAAAGTCTTCCTGAAAATTAGCTGCCTTGTCAAGTGGGGAGTTTTGCACACTAAACCTTTGCCAAAGCGAAGGAACTTGACAGCCACACCAGACCAAAATGTTCACAATGTAAACAATTAAAAACATTTTTTTTGTTAATTCTTGTTAAATATGGAATGTAAATTTCACAAATGTTTGCAACAGTAAAGATTTACTATGCCGCTAAACTCGATGTCTACATGTATGGACAATGGGACTCAGTTAATCTCGCTGTCCACTTATGTGGACCATGGGACTTAAATGAAAATGTGAAAATGTTAGCAAAAAATCAAGTTTCGGAAGTTGTTAGTAAACATCAATTTACAATCGCTTATAATAGTATATATTGACAAAGGATCTGTGATAAATAACTTTACATGGATTTTAATACATTTTATTTTTATATTTCTCATAATATAATATCCAGAGCATATTCCTCTTTCAAAGGGACTGGAATTAATACTGGTGTCAATTTCTGGGGACAACTTAGAGGTGGAGGACTTGTCTGACATTGATGACCCAGTAGAGGATGTTGATTACCATCATCCACAACAGGAGCCAATCAGCAGTGAGGAGGAGAGTAGTGGGCACGAAGTCCCCATTCTACTGTCCGGTCGGGGACGTCTCCGTGGCGAAACTTCTGGGTGTCGTTCAGACTGTAGCACTGCCACTTTACGCACTACCCAGACGTCCGACTCAGTGGGTTGACACCGATGGTTCAAACGATGACACTGAAGACTCATCACCAGGACCAAGCTTTCAAGAACAACACAAGCAAGGACGAGGAGTGAGCTGCTGGAGGGCTCCTCGATTGACCCCAAACCTAGCCCCCTTTGAGCCTGAGGAGGAAACTGAGCAGGACAGAGAAGGAAGGATCCCCCTGGATTGTGTAAACCTGTATATTGACAAAGATTTAAGTAAACTGATTGTGAACTGCTCCAATGCTACAGCACTATCTAGGAGTGGATACCCACTCAACACATCAGTTGATGAGATGTATAATTTCTTTGTTATCTCAATATTGATGTCCTGTGACTCATACCCACAAATTAGGATGTACTGGTCCAGCGCATTAAGATTCCCAGCCATCGCAGACAGATTCACACGTGACAGGTTTCACAAACTGATGCAATCAATAAAGGTGGTCATTGATGATGACATTCCAGAAGACCTGAGGGAATGTGACAAATTCCGGAAGGTGAGACTTTTTCTTGACCATATTCTGAAAGGTTGCAGGTCTCAGGAAAGACCCGAGAGCATTTCTATTGATGAGCAAATGATACCATTTACAGGAGCCTCTCCTTGTCGACAATATCTGCCAATGAAGCCAAATCCTGTTTACCTGAAAAACTTTGTTTGTGCTTCAGTGGAAGGCCTCAAGCTTGACTTTGAATTATATCAGGGTGCAGATGCACTGACTTTACAGGTCCAGGAGTCATGTGGTGTTTTGGGAGGCTTGGTCATTGATCGTCTCTCTGAAACTCTTCATCCTGGTACAAAAGTGTATTGCGATCGATTCTTTACTTCCATCAAAACTGTGAACCGAATGATGGAGAAGAAGGTTTACCTGACTGGTAGAGTAATGAAGAATAGGGTTTCCGAAACAGTGCGGAAGCTACCAATGGACAAAAAAATGAAAAAGAATGGAAGAGGTACCTCAGCACAAGTTACCACTGAAGATGGAAAAACTTGCATTGTAAAGTGGTATGACAAAAAGGCGTTATTGATGATGTCTGTTGTTCATGATGGACAGGCTGAAGACACCTGTCACCGATGGGACAAGAGAAAGAAACAATATGTGTCTGTCAGGCAACCAATTATTGTTCATGAGTACAACAACAAGATGGGTGGGGTTGACCTCATAGACAGGATGCTCAGCTACTATAGAATACCAGGAAGTGGACGCTTCGAATGCTCATGCACTTCACAGATGTTGCTTTAGCCAACAGCTGGCTATTGTACCGCAGAGACCACACAGTACGTGCCACACCAAGAAAGGGCATCATGCAATTTCTTGAATTCCGAATGCAAGTGGCTAAGACTTTCTTGGCCCAGCATAACAATTCACAGGAAGAGAGTACAGACCTCTCAGAAGAGGAAGACAATACAGACCATTCAGAGCTAAAGAAAAAGCGCCTTGTGAAGGAAGTTCCCCACATTTCAGTCCGCAGAAGGGCTAATGCACATCTTCCAGAGGTGGTCAAACTGAAAAATGCAGCGCACTGTTGAGCGAAAGGCTGTTCTGGGAAAACTCGAGTCCGATGTGAAAAATGCAAGGTGCTCTTGTGCTTGCAAACTACACGCAACTGTTAGACTGTCTTTCACAGCAGTTAAGCGTGATCAACTTTTCCTACAGACAAAAAAGAACATTCTTAGTTTGGAGTAGTAACGATTTGTAGTGTTACAAAAACAAACATAAGCCAATGGTGAAGGTTGTATGGATATGATTGCTTGTTTCCTTAAAGAAAAAAATCCATACCCATGTTCTGAAGTTAAATCAGATAACTATTTAAAAGTAACAATGAAAAATGTTCTGTCACAATGTTGTGCTGTAAATAAAAAATATTTTAATATTTGCGACACAATGGCGTCTTGATTGTTTTCTATGGATACAGTGCGAGTGTCCACATATATGGACATATTTTTTTTCTAAAAGAGCTTCATGTACAAAGATAACATCTGGTAATTATATTTATTGGTACACCCTAACACCAAATAGCTAGAAGAAATCTAAAATGCAAGCCAAACCAAAGCTCTGGTCTTAGAAGGTTCATGTCTAACTGATTCAGGTGCTTTTTGTTTGAAAATCATTTATTCTGTTAGTCGACGATAACACTGCTTTAATTTCTTCAAACTGTTTCATAAGTCTGCATTTACATTTTAATAACATATAACACTTAAAGTCCTTTAAAGAACATTGTTGTGATGAAATAACTTTTATCTCCGATCCTACTGGATCTTTGTTCTCTTTGTCACAACATTTGAGTATTATCACACGTGAACACCCAAATGAAACTTAACATTGAGACTCAAGAGCTCAACTAAATCAAAAATTGATCACAATAATGGTTTTTGATGAAATTTCAACGGCTCTCACTAAATCTTTGGTGTTTCGAGTCAGATCCGTGGGTGTGGCTTGTTGGTTTTGAGAGAATGCTTGTTATTTTAAGTCTTACGAAACCTTTACCCTAACCAACACCTTAATGCAAAAAACCTTTGTCCATCGGCAATCTCTGTTAGACACACTAGATCATCTTCTACTTGAGTGTGATTCCACTTCGTCGCTGTGCTTTTGGACCATCTTCCTTCTCAGTGAAATCTCTTATGAACTGGAGTGTTCTACAGGAAGAAATCAGGGTGTGTACATCTATTGATTTATTTAAATTAAAATTGAAATCTTATTTAAAATTTACACAAATTTGTGCCACTTGGTAATTTTTTTATTTCTTATTTTCATTCTTGCTCTAACGGGATGTGTATAAGTAACTACTTTATATAGCTCTAGTTTATCGTGTTTGTGAGTTTTAAATGTATGTTAACCTGGAGAGGGACTGCAGATGGATATTAGCCTTTGGGTTAAATTCGGTACAATGAATGATATGGAAACATTAATGTTATAATTGTAAATTCTTAGAGATGTATTGGGTGCTTCACATTCTGAGAAAGCAACTAGTCAATGATAAATTGGTTGTGTGTTTTAAACTACAATATGAGATGAAGTTATTGTTGTGGTGAACATCTTCTACATTATAGTAAAGGGTGAAGAGCTCAAGTCAAGGAAACGCTGATGACCATGATGATGACTTTTCTTAACTGGGAAATCTTTCTAAAACATTTAAAGAGGATAGACACTAAATCAAAAACATTAAAAGACACTTACGGAACAAACTTTAGATAGGTGGGTTGATGCTATTTGAATACAGAGCCTCCTATTGTAAAACAGTATTAAAATCAGCATTAGAATATTTTAACATGATTTGCATAAAGGACATTGCATAACATTTGTGTAGGGTGTGAAGTTGAAAATAAAGCTTAATTTAATCCTCAGTCCTAACTAGTAGCAGGTAAACTATGATGATCTGTCATTTGGCAGATGCTTTGAAGCGACTTACAGTGCAATTATTACAGGGACAATCCCCCTGGAGCAACATGGAGTAAAGTGTCTTGCTCAAGGACACACTGGTGGTGGCTGCTGGGTTCAAACCAGCAACCTTTTGATTTACCAGTTCAGTGGTTTAACCAACTAGACCACCATCTTGTATTTCGTTTTTCTGGATTGTATTTCACATTGCACTTGCAAACGTTTTTAAAGGTTTTTTTCATAACTGATTATGTTCTTACCCTGTTTCAGATCTGTTCATACAAATTGCATCACATCAGTAATGGAACGCCTGATTTTTCTGCTGCATTTCTCAGGTCAGTCTGTTTATAAACATGGCGGCACTGTAGATTCAGGAAGTTTGCATATAGTTTACTTTGCTACCTAGTATATGGAAGTCAAATTTAACTGATTTGCATGGGTAATATTTACTAACCCTCAAGAATATTTTATTTCAGTGTATAAGAAGAGAACCAAACCTTCCCAACCCAGCTTCTACGTAGTTGCTTATGGTCTATATCAGATAGATGTGTTTCTTGGAGAAGGGCAATCTGACATTTTTCCTTCTGAAAAAAAGAGAAAAGTTTTTGTCTTTCGACCACATGATTAATACCTTTTACATTAAGACAAATCAATTTAAGATTACTCATAAACAGCTATTAATGCATCAATAAAACGGACCAGATAATAATTGAGTTGAATAATGTTAGAGCTTTGGGGTGTTGGAAGAACAATATGTAATGTTGTGTTCACTTTAAGGACCATTCTCAGTGTAAAAATAACCTTGCAAACTGGGCTTAACAGCAAATCGCTCCCTCAAATCAAATAAACATACGAGAAAGTTGATGATGTGACAAAAGAGCAGTCACATTACACCGATAGATAGAGATCAACTCAGTCCAACACTCCCCTTCCATCACATATAGATCACATTCAAACAAACCAAGTGACTATCTTTGGCCTTAGTGCACCGACAGAGACAATTTAGATAGAAATAAGATAGTAATAGCCGACATCACAACACACTTAAACTGATGCAAACTGACTTTAACGCTCATCGGCTATGTAAACTCAAGTTCTCTGTCAGCCGTATCCATTATGCCGCTCCCAAAGCAGACAGATGTATTATTCCAGTCCATTCAAATAACCTTGAGCTGAATGAAAGGAATGGTCGACTCCCTTAAAGTTGAAACAAAGGTAAGCATGGAAGCGCATAACAAAGCGTATTCCTTTGATAAACTGATCGCAGACGCCGTTGTCTGCTCGTCTCACTTCCCTAACTTTAACTGACAGGACCTGCGTGAAGAAGATGTCTTTGTCCTTCTATGTGAGGCTATCCTTCTTTTTGACAGCCGTGAGAATTTTACTCTTATTCACGTAGTTATGGAATTTAGTCAGAATTTGACGTGAGCAGTTAGGATTAAGCGAACTGAGTGTCCTGCACTGAAAAAAAATGATTATTGAGGGTTAGTAAACATTACCCATGAAAATGAGTTAAATTTTACTTACATATACTAGGTAGCAAAGTAAACTACATGCAAACTTCCTGAATCTACTTAATAAAATTGAGGAAAGGATTTCCACTCAATTAGATTGAGTAGATTTTATTATATGTTTTTTAAGTAAAGAGTCCATACATTTATTAGATATGAGTAATGACTCACTAAAATATATTACATAAAGTCTACCTAATATTTCTCAATATAAATTACTTATAAAAATTTAGTTATATTAGTTTATATAACCAACAACAGTTCATCTGCTTATTATGAATGATAAATAGTGAATAATTGAACACTAAATATGACTTCTTCAAAGAAGCTTGTATTGACCTAAAAATGGTCAGAAACAGGAGATCACATCAATTGCTTTTATTCAACAAATAATAAACGTCTATAAAACCCCTTTGTGACAATGAACACAAGATTCATTTTATGTCACCATTATTGTGATCATTGTTCACTTTAGTTGATCTCTTGACTCTTGCAGGTAGCGCACTTTCTTCTCTTTTATCAATCACAGCTGTGTTTTACGTGCCCTATTCTGTGTTACTAACAAAAGAGTTATATTGTGATATAATATGATACATAATATAAGTTAATGCATTTTTTTATATTTAAGTGTTATTTAAATAGTTTATGGGTTTGAGGAAGATTCTACAATGAAATGAATATTGTCATAAAACTTGGTATGTCTCTTAAATGACACATCTGCTCTGTCTCATAGATATTTGTGACCCTGGCCAACAAAACCAGTCGTAAGGTTCACGGGTATATTTCTGACAAAAGCCGAAAATACATTGTTAGGGTCAAAATGATCAATTTTTATTTTATGCCAAAAATCGTTAGTATATTAAGTAAAGATCATGTTCCATGAAGATATTTTGTAAATTTCCTACCGTAAATATATCAAAACTTTATTTATGTGAGTCGATCCCTTAATATCGCGAACAAAAAATGGTCAGAAACATGCCTACAAACTTAACTCGCTGCTGTCCGCTCTATGATAACTACCCATTCAAGTTTGGTATCTATGTAAAGTTAAGAGATTCCGCTTTCAAGTTAATCTACTCTCTTCTATGTCATTACAAGGGTAAGCCAATAGAGAGTGTTAAAACAAACCTGTTTCCTCTTAGCAACGGCCTGCTATAGCGTCTCACGTGCGCAGCGTACACAATCCGTCATGATCGCGCTTCAAAACATGGATTCTGATGGAAGCGCGTTTGCTCAATCTAAACGCTAATGACAGCAATAATTTAACGAACCTAGTAAATGATTGTTTCGCAAATCATTGGGAAGATAATACAGAATGTCCAGAGACCGGCTTGACATAAGAGGATGCCCCGGAAGACGACGAATTCAATTAATGTTTAGATCGCTTCGACTCCGTGCCATGAAGGAATACAAAGTGTTCACTGCAGACTCAGAATTCGACCCGCTTGAGTGGGAAAATTCTTCAAAGTTCAGGTCAGTCAGTCACATACGTTCTTAAATGCCTTCTTTACAAAGTAGTGGTTTTCATGAGTTGTTTGTCAAAGTTATGCCAATTTTGCTCTGACAAAATGTAAACAAAACATCATCTTAGCATGTTGGTCTGCCTCTGTTATTGATGATTCGTTGCCAGCTCAAGTGTAAAATTCAGGTGTAAAATTTTATATGTTCCTGGAAAATTAATTTTATGAAATTTTGTGTGTATAAAGTTTAAGCTGTGGTTAATCAATGGTGTAAGTTTCATTTATTTCCCATCATTAGTAATATGCGTTGCTAAGGACTACTTCTGGAAAACTTTAAAGGCGATTTTCTCAATATTTAGATTTTTCCCACTCTCAGATTCCAGAATTTTAAATGGTTATATCTCGGCCAAATAGTGTCCTATCATAACAAACTATATATCAATAGAAAGTGTATTTAGTCAGCTTTCATGTGGTGTATAAATCTCAATTTTGAAAAATGTACCCATAAGACTGGTTTTGTCATCCAGGGTCACATATAAACTATATTTATAAACTATATTATATAAACTAAGTATGCAAATCCCACACTTACGTTCTCAAACAGAAGTCACCTACAGTTCTTCCAATCGCCCATGCAGGGGAGAACACCTGCCGCGTGGGCTCGCAGAGATGTTCACTACTTCCCGTCACATGAATATAAACTATCTTTAAGATGTTAAGAGGACTAAGTTCTGTGTAAACACACTACACAAAATACTCTCGTGTGTTATTAGTATTTGGATATTGAATCATTTTTTTCTAGTGAATCATTACAAGGGAACATTTTCCTACCGACGCTTTCTGTTGCTGTTTTGGAAGGTGACGCCCTGTGACGTTTTAGCTACGCTGCTTCAGATTGGTTCACACACTCAGGAGACTCCGGTACACACACCTGACTGCGGCTGAAGGGAAAGTGAAAGAAAATGTTTAGCGATTATCTTCCGCCGTTTTAAACAGGTAAAACTCGATGATTTAACTCGTGGAATATCAAAATGTTTAAAATAAGTGTTTATAAAAGCAAAAAAGCATATAGGTGTATCTTCATGTATTTATTAGATCTAAAGATGAACCTAATGCATATTGTCGCTTAGTGTCATAGTAAGTGTATTTTGACTGTATTATTTGTGTCCCCTTCAAAAAATTGCTCTAGAATATTGTATATGTATTGTCCTCCCCTACTGTTAAATGAGATGTATGCCCATGCTCAGGATTATATGTGTTCTAGTTTAACACAAACTCTTACCCAGCCGGCATTTCAACGTTGATTCACCGTTGAAACAACGTCAGGTACCATGGTTGAATCAACGGTGAATTACCTTTCGATTTTGCAAAACGGATCAACGTTGATATTGTGACGTCGTTTCACCGCAGAAGAAACAACGTTGATTCACCGTTGAAATCGCGACGTCGTTTCACTCTTGCCTTTCGGGTTATGGTCTTCTATCGACGTTGAATCACCTTTCGATTTTGCAAATTGAATCAACGTTGATATTGTAACCCTGTTTCACCGGCGTACCTGTAATTTTGCTTAAACGTCAACACTGAGATGTAAACTATGATTTTCGGTACACATAGTGTTTTCAGCAACTAATAAAACTTGCTGTACATGATTTGCAATTGGACGGCATAAAAAAAATTATCTTTCTAACAATTAGATGTTCATTAATCTGCAGTGAAGGGATGAGATGCTTCATTTTCTAAAGAAAAAGTTTTGAACAATTACACCAAGTGGAAAAATAATTATCTTAGAATTTAAATATACATCTATATTCTACATTTACACTTTCACATAATTTATTGAAAAAAATTCTCATTCAACAACAAAGCACTTTCTTAAGGGTTTAATGATATCAGAATGCAGAGGGAAAAAGCTTTTAATTCTAATTTCATACACACTGCAAATATACACAATAGCCTATATATAAATAATAACAAACATATGTACTCATTTCGTGACCAACATATGTACTCATTTCGTAACATTCTAAAATCTCAACAATTAAGTGAAAAAGAATCCAAGTAAAAGTAAGGAAAGTTTGTAGAACAAGAAGTCTTTAGTAAAACTTAACATTTTACTAGCAACAGTCATTAAAAAAGAAGAAGGAAAAAAGGTGTCTTCAAGGAAGAGTCTTCTTATGGCCACCACCAACCATCCTCTCTGGTGCATATATTAAATATTTGGACATGGTCTCCATTACTTTTGTACTGGTTGTGTTGTGTGCATTGACGACTGCATCTAAAGGGAAAAATCAAAACAGCCAAGATCAACAAAATTGCTATAAATTTATGGAAAAGCTTTTGAGGATGTCAAAGTTATTAGGATCACAATTGACCTTATGCACAGTAGCTTCCCTGTTTTCGATAAGCCAGCTCAGTCATTCTCGCACATTATACATCATATATGTCTGCTTCAATTCAAACATCTGCAGTAGCATATTGCAGTAACGTTACTATTATTTGCTCAGACAACTTGCAAAACAGTAAAACTAACATGAAAAAGAATCGTGATAATATTGTGAATCATATTTAACACATAAAATAAAATAAACTCGATTGGATTGTTTTCCATATCGCCCATCTCTTTCATGCTCTTTCCTTTGGCCAGTCTCGCTTCCAATCTCGCGATATTACCGTGAATGGACAGTAATGACGACGACAAACGGAAAATTTAGCTTATGTAACATTACACCTTTTTTCCTGAAATTTTGTATCTGTGTGCACACGTATAATGTCTTAGCCCTTAAAATCGACGTAGCAACCGCAAAAGCACAAAACGACACTGAAGCGGCAGGAGAAACGTTAGGCCTCAATCGACATCTGTAAAAGTAACGTTAGCCCTCCGCGACACAAATGTGGAAAAGCATTCCCTGAATATCGAGTTAGTAAATTCATTCAACAAACTGTGCATTTACAATTTCCCAAGAACTGACATAATGCGTTTAATTCATGACCTTGCGTATATTTGTGAAATCAGACTTACCTTTTTGATCCTCGCAGACCACTTTCTATAGTGCTCTTCCCTTGGCCAGACCAGTCTCGCTTCAAATGACGTCCTCGATCAGAAAAACGGTCAGGATAACGGTCATATTTTCAAACATAAAATGGCGCGCACAGTTTCATTGGCCAGTTTCATGAATGACAGACAGATTAACCAATCATAATCAAAGCAAATAAGGTTAAATAACCAATAGGAATTGTTTCAGTGTGGTAAAGCAGCGCAATCTTTTAGTGCTGTTGATAATATTTATACCAGAAGGTTCATGATAAAAATGTAAATGGATAATAAAATAATAATAATAATGATCTTAATAATTTAAAAGGCAGAAATGATTTATTCTGTGCATACATTAATTGATTCAACATATGGATCTTGTAAAAAAAGAAAGTTGATTTATGAGTGTTTTTATTACCCTTTTTCAACCATTTAGCATTTCAATCAAAATTGAAACAACAACTGTCATTATTTCAACCATATTTCAACGTTGAAGGTTGGTAATGTACCAGTTGGTTTTCAACCATTTAGCATTAAACGTTATATCAACGTTGTTTCAACGTTGAAACAACAACTGTCATTATTTCAACCATATTTCAACGTTGAAGGTTGGTAATGTACTGGTTGGTTTTCAACCATTTAGCATTAAACGTTATATCAACGTTGTTTCAACGTTGAAACAACAACTGTCATTATTTCAACCATATTTCAACGTTGAAGGTCGGTCATGTGCCGGCTGGGTACAGTCACAGTTGTGTTGACCTTCTCCGACTGAATGAAAGCTGTTCACCTTTTTTGGACGCAAGATATAATGCCAACGTCACAAAACTGTAACCGGTATGCGCACAGCTGTGTGTGACACGGGACCTGAATTGCAGGATCGGTGGCTACTTGTGAACAGTATTTAAACGCTGTTAAAATAATTTATTGACTCAACGTAGCTTGACTATCTATTAATTCTTTTTTTCCACTGAGGGGCACCAGACCGTGTCAGTGGACGCACACGTGGTGTAAAAATATAGGTAATTGGGTGAGTCGTGGCCTAATGGTTAAAAAGTCAGACTTGTAACACGTCATCACGTGCGCTGTGTGAACTTCATCACGTGTGCAGGACATTCCAATAAAACACAGAGCGGCCTGCATAGCGTATAAATATCTCTTGTCTTATTTAATCAGCAGATTTACAATGTCCTTTCTAAAAACATTTGAAACACACATATGTAAATAGTAAGCGGCATGTAATTCATTAATATAAATTTTACATGTCATCCGGTGATGACTTGACTTTTGATGCTTGTCAGGGGCAGGATGCGCAACACTTAGACTTGGAGCAGAAGAGCTACTCCGGCTGCCACTCGCAGTACAGTGATTGTTGCCATCTTCAGTTCCCTGTGAGCGTTTAAAAAACACAAATACTTTCATCTGGTTTTCATCTGATTGACGCGACATATTTCTCTCCGCGCGCTATCTGTCCGCTAGTGTTTGTTTGTGTGTGAGTGTGCGAGCGTGCGCGAGTGCGCACTCATTGGGATAATTGTAAACGCGCAAACACAGACAGAAAAGACATGCCATCGTGGAAATAATATAAGTAACACATTACTTAAGGGCTATTTAGTTTGTATAATAAAATAACAAATTGTAATCTGGCGCTATAAAGAAAAGCAAATCAAAGTTACTTGACGTTCAAGGGTGGCGGGGCGAGCCGTTAGGAGGGCGGGGCTCCCCCCTTATATAATGGTAGGGGAAACACTAGAGATTATTCAATAAAACATTTCTCTGTCTATTTAACATCACTTCGTCTCGTGCCTGCTGTTCTTCCCTTCAGCTCTATATCTCCCTGGTGGTTGGGTTAAAGGATTAACTCACAACGGAGTCGATATTCCCATTTTTAATTTGTTCCTGAAGGAGAGAGATCTAGTGAAACTGGATTCAAAGTTTAGTTCTATATGATCTACAAGCCATATCTCATAGTTGGATCTATCATATGGGACCCCATTAAAACATTCAGTAATATAATTCTGTTATTCAATTATTTAGTTATTTAGTTTGCAGATTTTTTTTCCAATGTATGAAGTAAACCAAAGACCATTTAGTGTGAACGTCACACTTACGTCACAGCATTAGCTGGAGGAAAAACCAAAGGGAAACTGGAGGCGGCCAAAACAAACCAGCACAGAGTCAACTACACAAAATATACAAATATCTTATTGTGTTGTTGAGAGACAGAAGCGATTGATGAGACACAGAAAAACGTCATTCAACAATGTGTTTAACATGTTTTATTATTTATTTATGTATTTGGACAGTTCACTTCAACACAAATATTTTCTCAGATAATTTTTTCTATTCAGTGTTTATAAAGAAGCTTTAATTTATATTCATGTTCTCAAACAACCAAATGATTCAAAACAGTTTTTCAAATGTTGATTTACCCTTCACACATGGTTACTACTATATGTTGTGATACTACTACTGTATGTTGTAAAAGTTTTGATCTAAAATCATTACATGTTCAGCTGCTACAGTCTACACACCTCACCAAACACAAACACACAAGATAAACACACAGAATATAAACATTTAACTCACATTGTCACATGTCATTGTCTTAATCTGTAATCATTTGATTGTAATTTAATAGATTGTCACGCTACTATCACTATAATATCATTAATAACACACATCTTCAAAGCTGAATTATAAGATCAATCAAGAATAACTAAATATATTTGACTGGATAACAAAATAATGAGACTAACTGAAGTTATTATAAACGTTTACATGTAATTGCAAATCCTATACAACATGTATTTCAAATTTTCTCTCAAGTGATCAAAATGACGTCTTTAAACACAATGACTGTGTCGTGATCGGTCAGAAGTCTGAACACACTTTCTGTTTCTCTTCATCTTCATGTTTTGGTGTGAAAACATTTCCATCAGGCTGCACTCTCCAGGTCACTGTTGTGTCATTGTGTACGCCCAAATCTGTCAGTTTCTGCTGAATCTACACAACACAAACAATCATGACACACACTCTTAAGACCATTGCAGATTGAGTCCGAAATATCCGGACGTTAAAAAATAAACGATGTGTCAATCACATTTACACACTGCCTCCGAGATTTTCGTCCTTCATAAAATAATTCGGAACGGGTTTGATTTTCTGTGTTTTTCGGATCCGTTGAGCATATTGAGTGGTTGACCTTTTTTAATAATTCAGAGACACCGGACAAAAGGAGAGCCAAATACAAACAAACAGATCTCATCCCACATTTATGGCCATAATAGGGAACATTCTGTAAATACTACTGGAGTCAATGTGGGATGAGATCTGTTTGATTACTGACATTCTTCTAAATATCCTCATTTGTGTTTAGCATTCATTTCCGGCCGGACACTTGTGGTCTGGATCGTGTGTCCTGAAACGTGTGGTGCTGCAGGATATATCTCCCCAGCTCGAGGTCAGTTTAACTGTGAAAGAGCGCAATGTAAGTAGCTAAATGTTTTGTTATAGAAATGTCACAGGTAGTTCAAGTGTCGCTTCTAAAGTGCGTGCAAAACGGGGGCTGTGTCACTTTCTTCCTCTTTCCACAGCACTCTGGAGTGTGCCTGCGAATGTTAAATGTCGAATGTAAAATCAAGTCTTGTAAACTACAAAACACAGAAAAGCATTTAAAGTTTCAGGTCATGTCAGTGTGACAAGACAAAAACATGTCCAGACCTTCACTAGTTCACGCTAAAGCATGTGTCTTACTTAAGTGTGTTAAGGTTGTTGTTAAAACAGCCAAAATTTTTTCAAATATCTCAAATGTATCACTTCTATAAAGCAAATTGGCCAGTGTTAAATGAACACTGCTGGGTGTCTATATGTGTTCACACTGAGACAGTGTTGAAGATAAAGAGATAATAAATGGATGTGTTTGTTAAGAGCTGGTGTTCATCATTAATGATCAATCATCACGTTAGGAATCACTTTATTATCTCATAATCTTCAACACTGTTTCAGTGTTCCTTTAACACCCTATAGCATGGACACATATAGACACCCAGCAGTTTTCATTTAACACTGGCCAATTTGCTGTGTAAATGAATATTCTCCTTCTGTAATTCTGTTTAAATGTTACCTGTTTTAAATCATTAAAAATAGTGTCTGCAACTTTTGTAATTCGTTGTCTATGTTCTTAGTGACAAAGTTAAAGGCATAGTTCCATGAAACATAGATTGCATAATATTTGTTGACCATGAGTTTACTTTTTTACTGATGATGATAATAATGAAAGGACAAAAATGGTTATCCGTTAGCTATTATTATTTAATTTAAACTTTAAAAGTCTTAAAATGCACATATGTGACCCTGGACCACAAAACCAGTCTTATGGGGAAATTTTTCAAAAATGAGATTTATACACCACATGAAAGCTGACTAAATACACTTTCTATTGATATATAGTTTGTTATGATAGGACACTATTTGGCCGAGATATAACCATTTCAAATTCTGGAATCTGAAAGTGGGAAAAATCTAAATATTGAGGAAATCGTCTTTAAAGTTTTCCAGAAGTAGTCCTTAGCAACGCATATTACTAATGATGGGAAATAAATGAAACTTACACCATTGATTTACCACAACCTATGTTTTATACACACAAAATTTCATAAAAATAATTTACCAGGAACAATTTTACACTTGACTTTTTCACATTTTCTCACATTTCTTTCATATGCTATAAATACGAATTCGAATGATCGTGTATTGTTTTTCCTCCCACCAGACTTATTTTCCTTCGGCTCAATTCCATGCTCTTTATAATGTGAAAGCAGACGTGTGAGGCGATCTTGGCTAAGCCTGAAAAAAAAAAGAAAATTCGCATTCAGATCAACGCAACTGATTTTCAAATCAGCAAAGCAAATAGTAAGTATCTATAACATTTTTCAATACTTCAATACTACAATACTTTGCTTCAAAAGCACTGTAAAAACTGTGTGAGTATCAGTGCGAGCAAGACAGGCATGTATAGGAGTGTTGAGCAGGTGTGAGTTAACCACCACTAAATTACTGCATGTCTGCATGTGTGTGTGTGTGTGTGTGTGTGTGTGTGTGTGCATCTATTCTGTTCTGTTCTATTCTATATTCCAGCATGTTGCTTGTTAATGATGGAACAGTTAGAAAACCAACTAAACTTGTTGAAATCTTAGCAAGCAAGAGATGATGATTTATAAATTTGTAATGGCTGTGACCTATCTGTCCAATTTTCATGAGTATACATTCTACTCCTGCCATACTAACTGGATGTCAATTCTCTCATGGCTGCTCTCCTATGCATCATTTCCTCAGGAGAGAAGAGACGATTGCATGGCTGCCCATCATACTTGTACATTGCATGTACATGCCCATCCAAAATTGTACTGACAATTACAGCTGGATATAAAACAGTGTCACTGTTAAATTAAGGAGCTGGCAACGAATCATCAATAACAGAGGCAGACCTACATGCTAAGATGATGTTTTGTTTACATTTTGTCAGAGCAAAATTGGCATAACTGTGACATAAACAACTCATGAAAACCACTACTTTGTAAAGAAGGTATTTAAGAATGTTTGTCACTGACTCACCTGAACTTTGAAGAATTTTCCCACTCAAGCGGGTCGAATTCTGAGTCTGCAGTGAACACTTTGTATTCCTTCATGGCACGGAGTCGAAGTGATCCAAACATTGATTGAATTCGTCGTCTTCCGGGGCATCCTCTTATGTCAAGCCGGTCTCTGGACATTCTGTATTATCTTCCCAATGATTTGCCAAAAAATCATTTCCTAGGTATTGCTGTCATTAGCGTTTAGATTGAGCAAACGCTCTTTCATCAGAATCCATGTTTTGAATCGCGATCATGACGGATTGTGTACGCTGCGCACGTGAGACGCTATAGCACGCCGTTGCTAAGAGGAAACAGGTTTGTTTTAACACTCTCTATTGGCTTACCGTTGTATTGACATAGAAGAGAGTAGATGAACTTGAAAGCGGAATCTCTTAACTTTACATAGATACCAAACTTGAATGGGTAGTTATCATAGAGCGGACAGCAGCGAGTTAAGTTTGTAGGCATGTTTCTGACCATTTTTTGTTCGCGATATTAAGGGATCGACTCACAAAAATAAAGTTTTGATATATTAACGGTAGGAAATTTACAAAATATCTTCATGGAACATGATCTTTACTTAATATACTAACGATTTTTGGCATAATTTTTTTTTTTTATCATTTTGACCCAAACAATGTATTTTCGCCTTTTGTCAGAAATATACCCGTGCGACTTACGACTGGTTTTGTGGGCCAGGGTCACATATATAGATCAGGAAGTCAGTGTACCGCCCTGATATCTCTTCATATGCCTGTAGGTCAGGATTGATTGTAGAATCTCTTCTGTGTTATCACTCATTTCTGATATGAAAGTTCGCAATGTGCATAAAACCAGGGTGGAAACTATTCACATTATAACACTGAAAGCTCTGCTGCTTTAAAAATGGGCATAAATGAACAGTACACCCACTTCTCCAGGCACCACTACACCACTGATGGTGTTATTTAACTGTATATGTCATGGATGTAAATTTAAAGCTTACACATATTTTCCTTCTAGTTGGTTGTTTACAATTGAAAATAACCAGTAAAGTCAGTGAAGTCACAAGACTGCTTTCTGGAGTTCTCTGTGTTTGTATCTGTAAACTCTTTTCTTAAGTAATGCACTGATGACAACACAATAATCACAGTGATACAGTAATGCTGCATCACACTAGACTTGAGCATGTCTAATTCCTTCAGACGGTGTGAAAATGTGAGTCACTGATTCCACCATTTTTTACATTTCAGTACGGAGGTCACGCTGTGACATTTTGATCTTCTAACTTTGAAACAAATGTGCATTCGTATGAATGGAAGTCAATGGAACAAAGAGTCAAGTGTGAACGTGTCTTAAGCCAGAAACAAACATGTCTGAGTGAGTCTGAAAAACTCTACTATCTGTGTGTCAGCTCATTGTGTTGTGTAGGACACACTTTCAACACAAATAGTTGAATACTCACCGACTGTAAGATGGTCTCCATCACTGCAGGATCATTGACATTCTGACCAGATTTCATCTCAAATCTCACAATCTGTTTCTTGGTCTCTGCTGCAAGGTTAAAATCTGTATTAATTTTCAGCTAATATAAAGTGTGAAGAAAACAACATCACAATAGTTACACAAATATACAGTCAATCTTTCTAACGCAACAGGTGCATGTGTTTAATACAAATGGAAATAATCATTTGTCAACTCATTTTGTTTTCAAAGCAAATGTTCTTTAGGATACACTAAGAAAAAATGTATAAATAATAATCATTAATTCATCATATTGTCTCTCGAGTGTTTCCTGTTGAACTTCCACTAGGCAAAAAAAAACAGATTAAGAAATTCAGAGCTCATATATAAATCTTTATTGTGATTTTTTTTATTTCATTTCTCCTTCTTTACTTCCTCATCCTTCAACGTTTTAAATAAAAATACATTTCAGAAGGACAAATCAGATCAATACAGTAGAACACTAACAATAGCTGCACATCTGACATTAAAACAGGATTTTCTTCTCTTGTGCTGCCTTGTTGTTCGAGGAGACTTTATTTTTACACTGGGATAGTTACAACAGGCAAGTCTCAACACATAAATGTTTTTTATAAAACGGTCAGTTCTGGTCCAGGAAAGTCTATGGCAGGGTAGAATCCGACCGATGGTAGAACCTCGGATTCAGGAGGAACAATGTGGTTTCCGTCCCGGTCATGGAACACTGGACCAGCTCTATACCCTCTCCAGGGTGCTGGAGGGTTCATGGGAGTTTGCCCAACCAATCCACATGTGTTTTGTGGATTTGGAGAAGGCATTCGACTGTGTCCCTCGCGACATCTTGTGGAGGGTGCTCCGGGAGTATGGGATTCGGGACCCTTTGCTAAGGGCTATCCGGTCCCTGTACGACCGGAGCAGGAGCTTGGTTCGCATTGCCGGCAGTAAGTCAGACTTGTTTCCGGTGCCCGTTGGACTCCGGCAGGGCTGCCCTTTGTCGCCGGTTCTGTTCATAATTTTTATTGACAGAATTTCTAGGCGCAGCCAGGGGCCGGAGGGCGTCGGGTTTGGGGACCACACGATTTCATCTCTGCTCTTTTCAGATGATGTCGTCGTAATGGCCCCATCAGACCAGGACCTTCAGCATGCACTGGGACGGTTTGCAGCCGAGTGCGAAGCGGCTGGGATGTGAATCAGCACCTCCAAATCTGAGGCCATGGTTCTTAGTCGGAAGAGGGTGGCTTGCCCACTTCAGATAGGTGGAGAGTCCCTGCCTCAAGTGGAGGAGTTCAAGTATCTGGGGGTCTTGTTCATGAATGAGGGAAGGATGGAACGGGAGATTGACAGACGGATCGGTGCAGCTTCTGCAGTAATGCGGTCCCTGTAGCGGTCTGTCGTGGTGAAGAAGGAGCTGAGCCGCAAGGCGAAGCTCTCGATTTACCGGTCAATCTACGTTCCTACTCTCACCTATGGTCATGAGCTGTGGGTCATGACCGAAAGGACAAGATCCCGGATACAGGCGGCCGAAATGAGCTTTCTCCGCAGGGTGGCTGGGCAATCCCTTAGAGATAGGGTGAGAAGCTCGGTCATTCCGGATGAGCTCAGAGTAGATTGGCTGCTCCTCCACATCGAGAGGGGCCAGCTGAGGTGGCTCGGGCATCTTTTCCGCATCTCCCACCGGGAGGAGACCCCGGGGAAGACCTAGGACACGCTGGAGGGACTATGTCCCCCGGCTGGCCTGGGAACGCCTCGGTGTCCCCCCGGAAGAGCTGGAGGAAGTGTCTAGAGAGAGGGAAGTCTGGGCATCCCTACTTAGACTGCTGCCCCCGCGACCCGGCCCCGGATAAGCGGAAGAAAATGGATGGATGGATGGGTCAGTTCTGGTCTTTGATTCTGATTGGCTGAGCCCAGTTCTAACCTATTATAATAAGATTTATAACGGCTGACGGCACTACATAGCCTAAACATCATTTTATTTACATTATTTTATGAATCCATGCTACACATATGGATTAACCGTTTCATGAAAGCAATAAGACGTCTGAAGCAGTGGGTTACAGTGCATTTTAAAGCATTTAATGTGGTTTTAATGACTTCACTTCATGTCGTAGAACAACGCCCTTAGCTGTTATAAAATACACTGTAACCCTCTGCTTCACACGACTTATTGCTTCATTAAACCCTGACTGATTAACATCAGATGATCAATCTGACTGTTTTGCATCCGTTTTTCTCACTGTCTTTGATGTTTAATACAAATGGAAATCAATATTTTCAAAGAACATTTGTGGTCAAACTATTTATTTTGACTATCAACAGATATGTTTGTCTAACGTCTCTTCTCTTATTCTGTGTATTTATGATGTTTGTGTTGTGAGTAGCTTATGATCACACATAAAAACCTACATGTCTTGCAGATGAATGGAAAAGTATTTGAACACAGTTGATCATCTATAAGACCATCAGGATATATAACACCACAAGGTTGGTTCAAGTTCCTCAAGTCAGGTTGTCCAGTCATCCAGTTAATGGAGGACACATTGACAACATTTATTTCATCTGACCACTGCCACGAGTCTCTGAACAGACCAATCCATGAATCACTAATGCCTTCCGTTGACATCTTCAGCGTAAGCTCTTGATTCTCAGTTTGATTGTGAATGACGGCCAGATCGGTGTAATGTTGTCTGCAGTAACTCTGAGCTTTATGCCAGGTCATTGGGATATTAACAAAAACAAACCTGTCAGCTTCGGTTTCATTCTCTGTAGAAAGATGATATTGAAAAAACACCATTAGAGAACAACTTCAAAGAAATAACATGTTCATGTGAGTTTAATTTACTTTTTTACTATTCATTTGCATCTCATAGTTTAGACACACAGACACAGAATCAGTGTATGGATCTCAACACTGGTGACGATCAACAAACTATTCATATCAACAGATCAACACCACTAAACAAGCTGGACAATTGAATTTATCTTATGGGGAGAAGCAGCTTAAGAATCAACTGGAACTCGTAAGTGAAATTGATCATTAGTGTCTTATTGAGTCTAAGGCATTTTCGTTTCCTTTGTTTGCGTCCGCTTAGTCACGGGCTGTTAGTTTTCATTTGATTGTTAATATTGGGAGATATTGGAAGGCGTGTCCTGCTGAATTCAATTGTGTGATTTAAATGGGTATTTAAGTGCGATTGACCACCGCGTGCTGCGGTCGGGTGCAGTCCTCATCGCGCGAAGAGAGTAAAGACCATCGACTCTACCTGTGCGACTCCATCGAGCAAGGACACCGACAAGGCACTTGAGTTTTACTGTTTGCAGTTCGACTATTGCACTTTATCTATTATCTTTATTCAATTTTATTTATTTGTCTTGTACATCCCTTCATTTTTCCCTATGTGTTTTCAAATGCACACTGTCATTACGTCTCGTAAACCATTACCTTTCCTATTGGTTTAAGGAAATGCCAATCCGCTGTAAACAAGGCAGATTTCATCACAGCTATTGCCAAACATTCTGGTCTTTCTCTTTTAGCACTTACTGAAACCTGAATCAAACCGGAGGACACTGCCACACCAGCTGCCCTCTCCAATAATTACACTTTCTCCCACAGCCCACGCATATCAGGGAGGGGGGGAGGAACCGGTCTACTTATTCCTAACCACTGGAAATTTAAACAGCTGGCACCCTCATGCAACAACACCGCCTTTGAGTTTCATGCTGTCACTGTCATCCATCCTGTTAAAACACATGTTGTAGTTATCTATCGCCCCCCAGGGCGCCTTGGACTCTTCCTGGAGGAATTGGATACACTTCTGTCATCCTTCCCCAAGGATGGTACTCCTCTGGTGGTACTTGGAGACTTCAACATCCACCTGGAAAAACCACAGGCTGCTGACTTCAACAACCTGACTGCGTTGTTTGACCTCATGCTAGTCCCCACTTCAGCAATAAATCTGGTAATCAACTTGATCTCATCTACACACGCTATTGGTTCACCCATCCCTCCCAGGTCATCCCGCTGCACACATCGGAACATTTCCTCATCACTCTTGATCTCGACTTAACTTCTCCAGACACTACACATGCTTCCCACTGGTCACATTCCGATGCAACCTACGATCACTCTCTCCCTCCCGCTTATCCTCTGCAGTCTCTGCTACTCTCCCACCCCCTAAACAGTTCTCTCTCCTACATGCTAACACCGCCACCCACACCCTTTGCTCCACACTAACCTCCTGCTGAGACATCTTATGCCCTCTTATATCTAGGCCATCTCGTGCATCTCCTTCTGCCCCCTGGTTATCTGATGTTCTCCGTGAGCATCGCGCCTCTCTCAGGTCTGCTGAGAGAAAGTGGCGCAATTCAAAAGAACCCACTGACGTCTCTCTATTCCTTCTCTGCGGATGTCTCCTCTGCGGAAACCCAATACTACCACACTAAAATCAACAACTCTCCTGACCCCTGTACTCTCTTTAAAACCTTTTCTGCTCTCCTTTGCCCGCCTAGCCCCTCACCTCCATCGGACTTAACAACTGACGATTTTGCATCGTTCCTTGTAAAGAAAATGAGCACCATCAGCAATCAATTATCTGCGCCAGCGCCTCTTGACCACAGTCAATCCCCAGACAGATGCTTGTTCCCATCGTTCTCTCTCCTATCTGAAGAGGACGTTTCCAAGGTAATTTCTTCTAACCACTCGACTACCTGCCCACTAGATCCGATCCCCACCCATCTCTTCCAGGTCATCTCTCCATCGGTTGTCATCTTCAAAGAGGCCCGTATTACCCCACTGCTAAAGAAGCCTACTCTTAATCCTGCACTGTTAGAAAACTACAGACCGGTATCCCTACTCCCCTTCGCTGCTAAATCTCTAGAACGTGTTGTATGTAACCAGCTATCATCCTTCCTCACCCAGAACAACCTCCGGGACAGCAACCAGTCTGGGTTCAAGAGCGGTCATTCCACTGAGACTGCGCTGCTTTCTGTTATTGAAGCCCTGAGACTGGAAAGAGCTTTCTCTAACTCATCTGTTCTCATCCTTCTGGATTTATCTGCCGCCTTTGACACTGTTAACCATCACATCCTCCTGGTCACTCTCAAGGCTATGGGGGTCTCCGGAATGTTGCTACAATGGTTCAGGTCTTACCTCTCAGGTAGGTCATTTAGAGTATCTTGGAGGGGCGAGGTGTCTGAGTCCCAACATCTCGACACAGGTGTGCCTCAGGGCTCAGTGCTTGGTCCTTTGCTATCCTCTGTATACATGACATCCCTTGGCTCTGTCATTCGGAAACATGGCTTTTCCTATCACTGCTATGCGGATGATACACAACTCTACCTGTCTTTTCGCCCTGACGATCCGACTGTCTCTGCACGTATCTCAGCTTGCCTAGCCGACATCTCGCTCTGGATGAATGACCATCACTTGCAGCTCAACCTTTCAAAAACAGAACTGCTTGTAATCCCGGCTGATACGAAGACTTATCACAACCTTTCCGTTTAACTGGGCTCATCAACAATCAGATCTTCCAGAAAGGCAAGAAACCTGGGAGTGGTGATCGATGATCAGCTCAACTTCACAGATCAAGTTGCCAGCAACATCCTCTACAATATCAGGAAAATTACACTCTTCCTATCAGAGCATGCTACGCAAGAACTAGTACAGGCTCTGGTCCTGTCCAGACTGACCTACTGCAATGCACTACTGGGAGGACTTCCAGCTTGCACAACAATACCACTACAGATGATCCAGAATGCTGCGGCAAGAGTTATCTCTAATTAACCGAAGAGAGCACACGTCACTCCTCTACTCATTAAGCTACATTGGCTCCCTATAGTCGCTCGCATTAAATTCAAGACTCTGCTCCTGGCCTACAAGACCACCACTGGTTCGGCATCCCCTTATGTAGACGTATGCACCCACCAGATCCCTACGCTCTGCAAACGAACGGCGTCTTGTGGTGCCATCCCATAAAGGTAAAAAAACTCTCTTGCGCACCTTCTCCGGATCTGTTCCACCTATGTGGAATGATCTGCCCGCTGCTACAAGGTCTGCAGATTCTGTAGCCATCTTTAAGAAACACCTGAAAACACATCTCTTCCGCCAACATCTGACTGATCTGTTCTGACTCTATTTTCTTCTCTACACTTTTCTTCTCTAATGTACTCAAAAAAAAAAAAAAAATGTATGAATGAATGAATGGTTCTGTATACTTCGTTAGGCTATATGAGACCAGTCTTCTTTTTGATTGCACTTATGCTTTTGTTGTACTTGTGCTGTCCCAATTGCTTCCATTACCTACCCCAGTTGTAAGTCGCTTTGGATAAAAGCCTATGCTAAATGACTAAATGTTAATGTAAATTTATATTTATGCATTTGGCAGACGCTTTTATCTAAAGCAACTTACATTGCATTATCCTATACTTTTACACATAGGTATATGGAATCCCCTGGGATCGAACCCACAACCTTGCGTTCTTAACGCAATGCTCTAACCACTGAACTACAAGAAAGCTATTTGATAAAAAGACCGGTTCTTATCTCACAGAGCATGCTGCTCAACTTCTGGGCCAGACCTTTGTAATATCTAGACTGGACTAATGCAATGCTCTTCTTCCTTGTCTTTCTGAGGACTGTTTCATTAAACAAGATATAAGAAAATAAGACAGGCTGATTTGAGTTTGTCAAACTTATTGTCAGTGGATTCGGTTTCATAGAGCAAACTTGAAATAGTTCAAACTCAGTTACTATAGCAACTAACACTGGGAACTAACCAGGGACCAGATTCACAAGAGCTCCATTAACACTGAGCCATGAGGATATGATGATATTACAACTAATTCTCTTTCATGATTAAATATTTTATTACTCACAGTTAATAAACAAATAATAAAATAAAAGAAATCCTGGGCGTCAGAAGATCACAAATGTGAGTGTGTCAACAGGGGTGTAGTGAGAAAGACGTGTGATGATTCGTTTTGACACTTTATCAACGAGGGTTCAATTCTGCCTTTTCTACTCGCTTCTATACATTTTAACATCACATATCTTACACTACAGCTGTTTATTTTCACATCTATGAAGGTAGTGTTTGATGAAAGGTGTTTAAGAATAAATCGTAAGGTTAGGGTAATATGGAGGTTATCATTGTCCCAGTTAGTTGGCATCTAATAAATCATTTGAATAAATCACTTACACCACTATCATTGTATGTTATACAATAGTGCTGCGTTCAGCCCAGACAGAAAGTGTTTTCTTCACAAGAGAAACGGTGGTAAGATTATACACCTTGTGCTGCAGGTCGAGTGAGATCTAAATCAACACTGTGCAGTGTGCAAGCATGGAAGAACAGAGTTCAATACTGTAAAATGGGCACTAGGTGGCGGCATAACACCAGTTAATGGACTTAACACACATTTATAAAAGTGAAACTGTTGGCAGTGTCTCTGAGAAACTTATTCACAGTGCTCATGGTTTAAAAATGACATCACGGGCTCGAGGGTCTCCATCAAGCGCTTTAGAGAACAGAAATTGCCGTGTCAACTTGCAACACTAAACAAGTGCATGAGTTGCCTTTTAAAAGTTTCTCTCTTTCATTTCATCACCACTTTTCTTAGCGACTTTTATGAAACAGCCCTCTGCATGGGTTATTAAACCACTTCAATTAAATCAAAACTCAGAATATCTGTGTGTCTTCAAGAAGTCCAAATCATCTCGTGTGACATCACTCTTTCATCTCTTTATCGCAGCTGCATCAAGTTTAAGTCTCTAATGTTCATTCTCCTCACTGCTGGATTGATCTTTTAAGTTCTCTCACAGCATTAAAAAAACAATATAATTTGTATTTCTGTGAATATTTGACAGGAACACATGTCCCAGTGACTGCTTTTTTACTCTCCCAACAACATTCTCTCATAACTTGGTTGAGTTGTACTCAGACAACATATCACTTCATTGTTTAATAATTCTTGTTAGTTTAAATATTTCAAAATGCTTAATGCATTCTGGTCAATGAGAGGATTGAATCATATTAATAAGTTGAATTAAATGCAATAACAATACATTTACTACTTCAAATATTCATGTGATTGACATGTGTTGGTCTTATTTCATACCTTTGAAGCAAATAAAGGGATGTACAGTAGAGCAGTCTCTATCAGACCATCCAATAGATGATGTAGTGACACATTCATCTTTTCCATTAAGGTTGTTTGGTTGAGGCTCATACCATCCGTAGAATGAAATGTTTTCATTTTGATATGACCACCGCCAGCTTGAAATGTTATTGTAGAGTCCAATCCAGACGGCTGAAGTCAATGCTGGTTGAACTGCTCTCTGTACATTCGTCCAGTCTTCAGTGTTTTGAACGGTGACCAGATCAAAGTGATGCTGTCTACAGTAAACCTGTGCCTCATTCCAAGTCATCCTGTCCAGTACCAGAATATATTCACATGAGATACTCTGAATGAACAGACAGAGCACTGTAGAGAGAGAGATAGAGAGAGAGAAGGGGGGAGAGAGAGAGAATGAGAAGGGGAGAGAGAGAGAGAGAGAGAAGGGGAGAGGGAGAGTGAGAAGGGGAGAGGGAGAGATAGAGGGAGAGAGCGAGAGAGAGGGAGGGAGAGAGAGAGAGATAGAGAGAGAGAGAGAGGGAGGGAGAGAGAGAGAGAGAGAGAGAGAGAGAGGGAGGGAGAGAGAGAGAGAGAGAGAGAGAGGGAGGGAGAGAGAGAGAGAGAGAGAGGGGGAGGGAGAGAGAGAGAGAGAGAGAGAGGGGGAGGGAGAGGGAGAGGGAGAGAGAGAGAGAGAGAGAGGGGAGGGAGAGAGAGAGGGGGAGGGAGAAGGAGGGAAGGGGAGAGAGAGAGAGACTTTTAACACACTTTCTTAAAACATCCTCAAAAATCAAGTACTTTGTTATCCCCAAACAAAATGTATGATAATATAATCAGGGAAGAAATAAAGAAGAAATAACAGTGTGGTAAAGTAAACTGTGAGCCCTTAACTGCCATATATTGTCAACAAGATAACAGATACCAGATAGTGACTGTAGGCGTTTTACAGTAAACTACTGCAAATGACAAAGATACATCATTAAAATAATCTATTAATTCACTGAAGTCACAACATTAAGGTCTGACAAGATCTCATCAGAGTAGAATTAAACACAAACATCATTCACATCTTCACTTCTTACCGACAACACCTTCACTTTATTTCTGTCATCTGTGTAAGATATTATTAACAGAAATATAAATCTAGTTTAGTTGGGGGCACGGTGGCTTAGTGGTTAGCACGTTCGCCTCACACCTCCAGGGTTGGGGGTTCGATTCCCGCTTCTGACCTGTGTGTGTGGAGTTTGCATGTTCTCCCCGTGCCTCGGGGGTTTCCTCCGGGTACTCCGGTTTCCTCCCCCTTGTCCAAAGACATGCATGGTAGGTTGATTGGCATCTCTGGAAAAATTGTCCGTAGGGTGTGAGTGTGTGAGTGAATGAGTGAATGAGTGAGTGTGTGTGTGTGCCCTGCGATGGGTTGGCACTCCATCCAGGGTGTATCCTGCCTTGATGCCCGATGACTCCTGAGATAGGCGCAGGCTCCCCGTGACCCGAGGTAGTTCGGATAAGCGGTAGAAAATGGATGGATGGATAAATCTAGTTTATTATTGTTATTTCAATATGTTTTAAGTCAACATTATGATGATCAGTGTTTGCTTTAGTTGGACTCTTCGCTTTATTGCAGCTCACTATATTTTGCGTTAATTGCATTACTATTTTGTTATTTACACTTATGCAATAAATCTGAAATTGACTTTTGCTTATTTACTGAAAATACATCAGAAAGAAGGCGTTAACGTGCTGACGTGCTAACATGGATGCAGCTATGAAGCCGCCGGGTTTGCTTCAGGGAAAATGTATTTTTAAGAAGCTTCCCAATGGAAACCTCGACAAGACTAAGGTTGTTTGCACCTTGTTCAATGTGGAATTGGTTTACTGTAGGAGTTCTTCCAGTCTCAACTACCACCTGAACGCAAAGCCTCCCATAGCTAATGCGGAAGGTGCCGGGCCAAGCACTGATGTAGTGCAGGAGAAAAGTCGTCGTCAAACTACTATGTTTGAGTGCAAACGAGGCAAGCCCTTCAGCACTTCTCTATCAACCAAGCTATCTACCTCTGCGTTACTGTACACCTCATCGATGCCAGCTGGGAAAATCACTCCTTCGCTTTAGGTAGGCTACGATATGTAATTTTAAATTCGGCAGAATTCAAATGAGTCATTTTAATCTAGATTAACTCCAAGATTACAGTGAGATTAATTTAGATGAAAATTAATCTATGCCCACCACTAATTATTATATAATAATACTATAGATAATCTCTAGATTTTGGCACTTTTGGCAATTTAAATACTTGACTTTTTCTATTGGTTCACATAACTACATGACAATTGTCCCACAGAATTGTCTCTGTGACGAGTCACCCCTGGCGCAATCAGTGTCGCCATGGGATCGGGAGAAATCAGAGTGGCTCAGCTGCTGCTCATCAGGACCATTACCAGCGGCTCGTTATCGAAAGCCGCTGGGGAACAACGAAGGGTGAGCAACCTCTCCAAACTAGAGAGCAAACACTCAGCATACTAGCCTTATGTTTACAGGTTTTGACGAGTAGCAGTAGCTGGAGGAAACTGGAGCCATCCAACCCGGAAGCAACACGTCCCACGAAGCCGGAAGTATTCTCACGCCTTAAACCTTCGTTCTCTACGAGAACTCTAATAAAATTACCCTCCGGGGCTTAAACTGCACTCCTCGTGTATGTGTCGTTGCTCTACCTGTGACATCTCTTTTGTGTATAATATCCTTTTTTAAAACAAATGTGTTTAGAGTAAACAGTTCAGGACAATCATTTTAAATAATAAGAGCCAACAGTTCAACTACAATAAACACTGATCACACTAATGGTGACTTACATATTTAACATCAATAAGATCTTTTGCTGATGTATGACCTACAGTAACTATCTGACAACAGTGTTGACAATATACTACTGTAGAAACAGCAGGTAAGAGTTAACAGTGTAAAGCACTGAGTCAAGAGAGGTGATGGGAAGACTCACAAGATTATCTTGTGAAACACAAGATAATTCCCATAAGGAGTTTTATTAAGGCATATGAAGAGGTTTGAGGTCACAAGTTCATAAGGTAAAACTTGAATAAAAAAAAAAGGAATCACATAACTGTACATCCAGACTTCTAGATACACATTTGCTCAAACTGAACATGAACAAAACATCTGCTGTAACACAAAACCAGCACAAGGTTTAACACACTGACACCCTCCTCCTCTCTGGAGAGACTATAAGAGAGACTGACTCTAATAGACCAGATTCACAGGTGAAGCACCAGAGCAGATCATTCTACCATCAGATACAATCCAAAAAGAGAAGAAAACATTACATAGATTGAAATCAGGAAGAATAAAGCATGTTTTAAAGCAATATAGTCTCCTAACCACTTATTCCTCAAACACATTTCCTGACGCTTATATAAGAAAAAGGTGAAAAGCACCCCCACTGTGTGGAATAATGGTTTCCTCCAGAACTTTAAACAATCTCTGAGAGCACCAGACCCCCTTAAGAGAACACACCACACCTGAAGCAGATGTCAGTGGTGATCACATCATGAGAACACGCGTGTAAACCAGCTCCATATACATCTGTCTGACTGCTCAAATCAACACAATAAATTGTCAAGTTAAAAGTGTTTTGTCATTATTTGATGAAAACTAAGACAAAAGCCAAAATCACATCTCATCATCAAGGTCCGCTCGAGAGGCTCATGTTTCATCATGTGTGTAGTGATCGACACACAGCCGCACACAATGTGATATGATAATTCATGTAGCCTTTGTTTGTATAATCAATTTAGTTGTTACATAACAGTTTGTGAATATGTGTGTTGATTCTTATGAAAATATCACAGACATTAAACTGCTTGAGCCTCATGTTGTAGTATCACAGACATCACAGGAAAAATGTTACACATTAATAGACATTCAGACAATGTGCATCATCACTTAGACGTCATCATCTGATCTCATTGTATTTAAGACACAACACATTCATCTTAACACACTGTTACAATAGCAGAAATAAACCAAACTTAACATTAAACCACAAGAGTCATGAGCCCAACCAAAGCAAACTCTGATCACAATAAAGGGAATTCAATTGAATCAACACTAGTATGATGCAAAAGTGATACTGTTTAAATGTAAATAAACTAATTACAATAAATAAACAAATAAAAGTCTTGCTGCATTCAGATCATTTAACTCAATTTATTTCAAACCGCCTCATTTAATTGATTTATTTCCATGTGAAAAACTGAAATGAGTCTGAAAAACATCACATTTGAACCAAATTTGAAAATATGAACAATTATTAATTATTAATAATGAAATAAGAAATTATATTATCGTATGACATTTAAAGCCGTTTAAGACATACACACATATGCAAATGACTTTGTATTAGGTTTTTTTTGCGAAAATGGTTTATGGTTTCTTACAACAAACGGTGATTTAACAAACTGATAAAAAATGCACACATGGCATCAATCAACATGTGTTTTAAAGTTTATTCATTTCATATTTTTTTATTTTATTTTGATTTAAGCCTCATAAAGTTCAGTTAGTTTTGTAATTGAACAAACATAAATTCAAACATTAAACATTGAGATGAAAAGTGTCACACTGACCTGAGAACAGCAGCACATGAATGAGTTTTTCCATTGCTGATGACTTCACAAGTATGAAATGAATCTGAAATGATGAAAATATCTTATTGAATCATAACAAACACATGAAAATGAACAAAGTGACTCAAAGTGAAGTGACTGGTTTGAATTATAAGAAGAAAACACAAGTTTACCTTCAACAACACTCAGGAGTGAACATCAGACTGTCTTTGCTTGTTCAGTCTCAACATTTCAGCTTTAGTGTCGTACACAAATGTGTGCATTCGCCTAAATGCAAAACCTGATTTTGGTTTGGAGATCCTGAGACTGATTTCCATTTGGATTTTGTTGGCATGGAAACTCTAGGATTGGCCCAGGTGTGTGTCTGTGTACATAGATGTGTTTTGGGTTTTTTTAAATCATGTACTTCATGTGGTTTTAAGCAGGGATGGAAATGGGAGGTGTGGGTTGGTGGCCTTAAAATAAATTGAACTTCAAGGACGTTCTATCCTATTAGATCATATAAAACCAATGTGAAAGTTCAACACACACAAGTATCGTCACTAGGTTCTGTAGTCTGAAGGAGAACCACTAATGGAAACTATGATGTTAATATGTGTAAATTGTCTCTTAGTTAACCTCATATATACTGAAGATTATTTAACCTTTTTAATTTCTTTAATACCATCAAGTGAATGGAATTCAGATTTTCACTTATCTATGCAAGTGATGTATTACGTAAGTGTTTTTCCTAATGTCTGTCATTAGACTCATTTGCATCGACTCAAAGTGCAAATCACCTGCTTCTGTGTCTGTAAAGATGAGAGATTATTTCCTGGGAGAAATTGTTTAGGGATTATAAAATCTTGTTACAGTGTGATCATAAAAGCATCATTTTCTTGATTCAACTCAAGAGACTTCTGTAGGGTCTCCATTAAGAGATCTTTTACATTCCATTCCATTCTCTACCGCACTGGTTCTCAACCGGTGGAGCGTGTCCCCCCGGGAGGGCGCGGACACTCTCCCGGGGGGGGCGCGAGTAGGCTACAGGATGGGAGAAAAAAAAACTGAAAAAAAAAAAAAATACTAAAATACTACACTAAAATACTTTCATAAAAAGTTATAGTTTTGTATATACATAACTCCTTTATAAAAAATTTAAATGTGTTTGGACTGATTTAAAAAAAAGAGTTTTGAACAGATTTGATTGAGCGCAAAGCAGGTGAAAAGCGGTTTTATAAAGCGAGTCATTGAGTCGTTCATTCAAACGTTCAAACGGCCGATTCATTAAGAATGAGACAGATGTTTGTGAATGGGTTATTGAATCTATGACTCAATCGATTCGTTCGAAACACTGAATCATTCAAAACACGATTGATTGTTGCTGTGAGATGCGCTATGCTGTGATCTTTGTTTGGATTCATCTGATCTATTTTCGCTGCTAAAATAGACCAAAACAGTAATTATTTCGTCTAAAATGTAAGTGACTTAATATTTATAACTTGTTTGTTGAAGTGTCATATGAAATCAGTGTCATATTTTCAATCGTGAGGTGATGGTAATTATTGCACCTATCACACATTATTGCACCTATCGCATAACTAACTGCATCTTCTCATCTATTGCACTATAGCTTCAATAACTGCACTAGCTCATCTACTGCACTGTAACTGTATATCTGCATCTACTCATGTACTGCACAGTACCTTTAATAACCACATTAACTCATCTACTGCACAGTACCTTTAATAACCACATTAACTCATCTACTGCACAGTAACTGTATATCTGCATCTACTCATGTACTGCACAGTACCTTTAATAACCACATTAACTCATCTACTGCACTGTAACTGTATATCTGCATCTACTCATGTACTGCACAGTACCTTTAATAACCACATTAACTCATCTACTGCACAGTACCTTTAATAACCACATTAACTCATCTACTGCACAGTACCTTTAATAACCACATTAACTCATCTACTGCACTGTAACTTTAATAACCACATTAACTCATCTACTGCACTGTAACCTTAATAGCTAATGTCTGTAACTAATGCACACTCAAGTCACTTGCACTATTGTATAGTCTATATTGTTATCTGTTCATAACCTCCTGTACATTAATCGTCACAGTATATAGCCTTCTGTATATATTGTTCATATACCGATTGTCATATTTTCATAGTACATGCCCATCGTAAATTATTTTCCTAATATTGTATTCTGTATTTATTCACACTGTATATCTGCACTTGCTAATTGCACTTCTGGTTAGACCTAAACTACATTTCGTTACACTGTACTTGTATATGTGTAATGACAATAAAGTTGAATCTAATCTAAAAATGGTAAATTAAGTGATGGTCAATTGTCAGCTCTCTTGGTCGTCAGGTCGTGTGATGCATGTTGCTGAACTGCATTCAAAAGTTATAAATATAAAAACAACACATTTAACTGCACTATGTCAATTTAGTTTATTTGTGTGTGCTGCGCTTATAGACTTTTGGAAACGGCGCTCATTGTTTGATTTCTCCTCGAGAAGCTGCGCAAGCCTCAAAAGTTTAATGTCCTTGCACGCTTACTGAGTCCGAAACTGTCGTATTCGTTTTTTCATATTCGTCATTTGGTGGCTCTCAATTGTCAAAAACACCCCTCAAAATATTTGCTACGGATGCGAAAAATGCAGAAAATCGAACCATCAGAATTAATTTTTATGACGGACGGAAGTTTCAGAGGCTGCAAACATATAAAACATGAGGTCGTATTTAGTTATATATATAGCCTATATATATATAAAACGAATAAACTAGTCAGAATATAGGCTAAAGTTAAAGCTTTCGTTTAGTTTTTGTGAAATACACGCAGCCACGCACACACAACCATGTTTAAATACATTCATGTTGTTAATAAATAAAAAACACTAAATTGTTGTAACAGCAATATCTCCAAGTTTTGTTTCACTGTAAAAATGTAAGGATCGGCCAATGCAAAGAGAGTACCGCCACCTTTTACCCCCACTTCAAGCACTGATTATAACACAAACAAATCATCCTCCTGGCGACTTTTTTTTTGTTGTCAAAGCGACAAATCCAGCGAATTTTACTGGTGTTTTTGGAGACTTTTGTGGTGTTTGGAGACTCGAAAGCACGAATCACTGTTAAACTTTTAGTTCCTTTCGAACACTAAGTTTCTTTCTATGTTTTGGATTACACAGAAAATCAAATCAGAAATACGTTGGATGTTGTGAGAGAATTCTTCTGCAGATCTGGGAGCACAAGAACTAGACACAAAGGCATCAAGCTTTTGAACTCATTTATTTTAGACTCTACAAGCCTTTATATAGGTACTAAAACACCTCTGGGTGGTTTCAAATGCCCAGGGGTTCACAGATGGTTTCAAAGTCCAGGGGTTCACAGAATGACCAAATAAGGTATAGCAGATAAGACAAAGAATGTTTAGCTTAGAAAGAATCCCCCCATATAACCAGAGGGAAACCCTTCCTCCAACTATCTAGCCAGGAATGTATTCAGTGAGTTTAACAACTTCACACTTCATTTATTTACAGGCTTGTATTCATTTATGCGGAAATTAAATCTAACAGTTGCCCTCTTTAAGTCATTTATGACTTACCAATACAATTTCCGCATCCATGGTAAACAGTAAAAGTAAAAATGCTAAATAATAAAGAAAATTCCTAATCTAAGGACCACGTCCGGTTGAAGCAGATTTGTTTATCTCTAAGCAAAGCAAAACCAGAATGCATGAAATAATTATAACAATTAAAATCAGCCAATGTTCGATTTTACTGAAAAGGCTGGAAAAATTCAAACTCCAGTCCCATTCATCTCCATTTCTCTCTCGGCTGGTCATCTCAGCAACTGCTCTTGTGATGTGCTTAATACCTTGGTTGATCAAATGTCCATCCGCATCATTATCTGGAACATAAGTACAACAACTATCATGTCACTTGTCTTTACGGTGTAATTAGCCAATCTCCACCACATGTTTGTGGCATATGAATGTGGTGGATCGTCACGGTCCAACCAAGAATCATCTTTATCTATTAATTTAATTCCTTGTGCACCGGCCAGTATCATTACCAGAAATATGACTGACATATTGGACAATTTAGACCCAAATGTGTAACAGGGGAACCTTCAGAGGTGATCGGGAAGCTATAAATGGGGCAAAATTTGCCCAGGCCCTATGTTCAGCCGACAGATGGCCCCCTCACTCACTACTAGAGCAAGGATCTTCTGTCTGGCGCAAGCCCTCTCACCAGTGCCCTGTCACACACTTTGGGCAGGCTTCTTAGGCCCTACAGTGTCAATTGGTAATGCAGATGTTGGCAGATGCTTCAGTCTGGATGCGTGAATCCACTGCGGTTGATGATCCGTTAGCACTCCAGTTCTCGTAACAGCAATAACTACAGCTGGCCCAAGATATCTCGGTTCCCCCACGGCGACTGGTTTCAGACTACGAATCAGCACCTGTTGGCCTGGAACGAAATTATGGGTGGGCTTATCTGATGGTATAGGGAGAGAAAGAGAAACATCAGCACACACAGAATTCAGTTTATCAATAAGGGAAATCACGTGGTCATCCAGGATCACCTCCATGTCACCTAGGGAAGAAACGCCTGCGCGACCTTTGACCCATGGGGTCGGGAAAGGTCTACCCATCAAAATTTCAAATGGTGAGTATTTTGTCGTTGAGGATGGGGTCATTCTCATTTCTGCCAATACGGCTGGTAGCACATCTGGCCATTTCCTGCCTGTTTCCATACAGGCTTTCGTGATCTTGTCTTTGATTGTTCGGTGTGTTCGTTCCACCACCCCTGACGACTGCGGGTGATAGGGTATATTATAGTGCCAATTTATGGCTAACGCTTTAGCCAATAATTTGGTAACTTTCGATGTGAATGGGCTCCCATTGTCACTTTCTATTGTCATTGGTATACCATAACGAGAAATAACTTCTTTCGATAGTATTTTTACAACCGTTTTAGCATCTTCCTTTGCACATGCAAATACTTCAGGCCATTTTGAAAACCTATCGATAATAGTTAATATGTATTTTAGATTTCCTACCGCTGGCATATGAGAAAAATCTATTTGAAGACACTGAAAAGGCGCTTCTGGAAATGGTAATGCGTCGTGTGGCGTTTTTCTGTGAGGGTTTGTTTTGGCGCATATCAAACAAGAGAATATTATTAGTTTGACCATTTTTGCTGTATCCTGTATACAATACAGGCGATTAATCATCTGTGTAACTTTAGACGCGCTGTTGTGCGAAATACCATGGTAATGTCTTATCAATATTACCAAAGAAAGCTTTGGTAATGCGATTCTACCATTTTTATCTCTTATCAAACCGTCAGCATCTGGTGCGCATCCATTTTCTGCCCAATGTTTCACGTCTCCCTGTGTAGGTTGACTTTGCAAAATTTTCAAATCTATGTCAGGAACGCATGATACATGTGCAAACATCATTGTTTCTACGTCCCTACTCTGCGCTCTCTGATATGGAGAAAACTCTGCATGTTCTGCGGCCCATTTGGCCATTTCATCAGCATTTCTGTTCCCAACAGCGTCTGTTTCATCTCCTGAAACATGTCCCTTGACCTTCACTACAGCTAGTTCAGATGGCAACATTACAGCTTGTAATAAATCTCCCACCAACTCTGCATGTGATATTCGTTTGCCCTCAGATGTCTGAAAATTTCGTCTAGCCCAAGTCTGGGCGAAGTCTTGAACGACCCCATACGCATATTTGCTATCCGTATAAATGGTAGCTCTTTTGCCTTTTGTTAACTCACAAGCTCTTGATAATGCAATTATTTCTGCTGCCTGTGCTGAGTTATGGTTCAGGCGGTATGCCTCCACCCTCTCACCTTCCTTTGTCACAATGGCATATCCACACAGATACACTCCATCAGATGGTCTTGAACATGAGCCATCTATATATAAATGCTCCCCCCCATCCAGGGGCGTATCTTTCAGATCGACCCTGGCCGCAGTGAAGCATTCAATATCATTCATGCAATCATGAGGTACGGTCTCAGTTATCAATGTGGATAAGCCATACAGTGACTGAATTGCTGGGCTAGTAACCGAAGTGGGCTTAATGGTTAAATTTTCTGTGGCTAACAGCGTTGCTTCATAGCCAGACCTCCTTTGGGCCGTCATGTGCTGTGTCTTTAAATTATGCAAAATAACACCCACCTGATGAGTGGTGTATAAAATCAAAGGATGTGATAAAACAATTTTTTCAGCCATTCTTACCATCTCCGCCGCCGCAGCCACTGCACGAAGACATGCAGGCATCCCATGGACTATTGGGTCTAATTGTCTGGACAAATAAGAGATAGGACGTGGTTTGCCACCATGCTCTTGGGTCAAAACGGCCATTGCAACACCCATAGCCTCCCCCGCATACAAGTGAAACGGCTTTGTATAGTCTGGTAGCCCCAAGGCAGGAGCACGCGTGATAGCAATCTTCAACGCATCAAAATGTTCTTTCGCTTCAGAAGTCCATTTCAATGAGTCCCTTGGACCCATGCCATGTTGAATGAGACATCGTAGGTTTTTGTCATGATACGCACAGTCAGGTATCCATGCACGACAATAGTTCACCAATCCCAAAAAACTTTGTAGCTGTGTCACATTTTCAGGAGTTCGTATAGTCTTTATCAGCTGCACCCTCTCAGCTGAAATGGCTTTCAGGCCCGGTGAAATGATGTGGCCCAGGTAATGGACTTTGGGTTGCACCCACTGCAGTTTGTCATTCGAGGCCTTAAATCCAGCGCTCGCAAGCACATTGCAAACAACAATTGAGGCCTGCAAACAATCAGCCTCAGTTTCAGCGGAGATTAAAATGTCATCAGTATACTGTAGGACACATACCGTAGATGGCAGATCAGTTATTGTGTCCAAAACACGTTTCACTGCAGCGGAGAAGACGGCGGGGCTATCAACAAAACCCTGAGCAAGGCGTGTCCAGGTCAGCTGAGCACCTTTAAATGTAAATGCAAACAACGGCTGTGTATCTGCATGGACGGGGATAGAGAAGAAGGCTGCACACAAATCCACCACCGTGAAGTGAGTGTGATTGTGTGGTATAGAATTCAGAATAGTTGGCACATCAGGCACAATCGGGGCCAGAGGAATTATTAATGAATTAATAGCCCTCAAGTCTTGTGTCAAACGCCAACTCGTTCCATCAGCTTTCCTGATGGGATTAATTGGTGTATTGTAAGGTGAGTGAGTGGGGACAATAACCCCTTGTTTCAAAAAATTGTCAATTATCGGTTGAATACCCTCAACCTTTTCAGGTGATAATGGGTATTGCTTCATGTACACAGGCTTCTGTGTGATTAATTTCGCTTTATAAGGAGGTATACCAACAAAACCTGATTCATCTTTATACTGTGACCACAACGACGGGTTTACCTCAGCAATGTTGTATTTAACTTGTTGTGGTTCATCTTTACTCATGAAGTGTGGCATTAATTCTACAGTTGCATCGTGGACATCTGAAAGCAAAGAAAAATTAACAGAGTTGTCTGAAAATACAATCTCAATGTTAAGTTTATGCATGAGATCTCTGCCCAAAAGATTCAATGGTGAATTTGGAGTAATAACAAATTTGTGAAAGAAAGGCGGATGATTAAGTGCCTTTACCTCAATGGCAGGTGTCATGTGACAAATAACTTCAGTCCCTGAAACCCCAACAGAGCGCATAGTATGATTCGTGATCGGCCCTTCATAAAATTTAGCAGAAATAGATGAGCACGTAGCACCAGTGTCGATTAAAAATGAGTGATCTACCCCAATTTACTTTTAAACTTACAATGGGTAGTTCATCTGTGCGATTGCTAAAAGAAAAACAAATCATTGACTGTGCATTTGGACTGAAATCGCTCTGTGGGCACCCCTAAAGGTGTTTTGGATTATTTTGTTCACCCTTTTTATTCACCCAAGACACCTGATATTGATCAGCAGAACCACTGCCATATAGTGGTGCTTGAGTTTGGTTTATCTGTGGTGCTCGAGGGAGACGTTCGATGTCATGTTCCTGTTTCATTCTACACTCCCTTTCCCAATGGCCTGGTCTACCACAATAATGACAAACTCCGGACCTTTTAAGACCTCCCCAAGGCGGGCCCCGATTATATTGAGGTCCGCCCCTTTGGTTCCCTCTCGTACGCACCGACACTGCAGCCATTTGCTGTTGAGAAGCTGCCAGCATAACTTCCTGTTTCGGCTTGAACAAAAAAGAAGAGAACCCACCAGATGCATCTAACTCACGAATGCGTTTGCAAAAATTTTCAACAGTTTGTTGCATTAAATTTGCTGTCGTTACACGAACTAAACGTGCCAAATCAGGATTCATATTATTTAAGCATGTATTTATAAACAGTGAAGACATTTCACCGCCTACTGGAATATGAGCGTCTTCTTCCCACACACGTTTAAAACGAGAAACAAAAGCAGACGCGGATTCACCCTTATTTTGTTTGGTGTTTGTGGCATGGGTCAGATCTCTACAAACATGAGCACGGGCATCTAGAAAACGTTTGACCTGCTCGAAAAATGTAGTGACATTATCAGGATCGGCCCACCAAAATTCATGAGGGTCTCGCTGTATACCGGAGCCCTCCAATTCATCATTATCAAGACTCAAAGCAGGTATTTCCACAATTAAAGACGATTCAGTAACATCATCAGATAAAACTCGTAATAAAATCGATCTATAATCCCCTCCAGCCAATTGTGCAAAGCGCGTATGTGAGCGCAAAACATCTACAAATTTGTTAGAATTAATCGGGTTCGGGAGAGTTTTACAAATAGTATCAATGTCTGTCATTGTTGCTGGTTTAAGAATAATTCTCGGGCCCTCCTGCACCCACGCCATTGATGGCTGTGCTGCAGGTCGTAAAGTTTCTTTGTTTAACTCGGGAGGGGGAGGGGGAGGGGGTTGTGGAGTGGAGGGAAAACCAAGCAATGAGGGATACAAATTTGAACCGTTCTGAGCATGATTTTGGACAGAAATCACGGCTGTATCATAAGGTGGCGGTGTCTTTACTGTTGACGGCGCAACGATTGATATTTTGTTCGATTTATTAACACGCTCGGGACCTTGATTCCATATTTTTTTCAGTTTTTGCCAAATTTCATACGATTCACACATATATTTATAATCCCATTGGGGATCACCCCATCCACCCTTTACCATGGATTTCATTAGTTCCATATCATCTTTCTTAAAAGAACCGAATCTGGGATATTTATCAATTTGCGGTCCGACGCTTTCAGACCATCCAGCCAAATTATCAACAAAGGGTTGTGTCCAAAAACCCTTGTTATTTCTGAACATAAAATCTACCGGCGTTTCAGCTGGTAGTGGTTTAGATATTTCTTGTCCCATACTCAACGAATGAACAAAGCAAATGTTAGTAAGAAGAAAGTGAAAAAAAAACGAGAACTTCCCCCACAAAATCCAACTCCTTTTTTTGTCGTTAATTATTACAATTATGAATGTAATAAAGTAAATATCCCAAAATACGCGCGTCGTGTGCCTCTCGACTACTAAGGACGTAACCTGGCCCCCGGTTAACGCCACGGAGCGCCACACGCAAATACAGAAACCCAGCACAAAAGTGTGGTAACTGCCATCAACAGTATATCACAGGAAGGTTATTTTTTAAAAAAAACTCTTACCTGTGTTATACTGCTGGAACCCGTAGAACGTCTTTCAGTCTAGCGCGGTCTTCAAAACACAGAGTTTTTCCCGGACTGCCGATGAGTAAACCGGACGAAGCCCCCAATTGTTAAACTTTTAGTTCCTTTCGAACACTAAGTTTCTTTCTATGTTTTGGATTACACAGAAAATCAAATCAGAAATACGTTGGATGTTGTGAGAGAATTCTTCTGCAGATCTGGGAGCACAAGAACTAGACACAAAGGCATCAAGCTTTTGAACTCATTTATTTTAGACTCTACAAGCCTTTATATAGGTACTAAAACACCTCTGGGTGGTTTCAAATGCCCAGGGGTTCACAGATGGTTTCAAAGTCCAGGGGTTCACAGAATGACCAAATAAGGTATAGCAGATAAGACAAAGAATGTTTAGCTTAGAAAGAATCCCCCCATATAACCAGAGGGAAACCCTTCCTCCAACTATCTAGCCAGGAATGTATTCAGTGAGTTTAACAACTTCACACTTCATTTATTTACAGGCTTGTATTCATTTATGCGGAAATTAAATCTAACAATCACTCTGCAGTTAGGCCTACTGTGCACAACGAGCAGCGGGTGCTGCCGTGAGCCCCTCTCCCGTCCAAAAGCACTTCAAGGCGGTCAGTCTCTCAATAGCCTCACGCAGCAGTCAGAGCAGAGTGGAGACACACACCCCTTCGCGTCCAGGCTGCGAATGAATCGCGCATGCGCACGGCATCCGCCGTTCCTGCCCTAGCTTACAGAGCGGGTTGTAAATGCAAATGTTCACTCACTCTCACACAAAAATAAATCACTGCATTTAAATTGACTCACGACATAGCTCTCCATTCACTCTAGTCTAGTCTCTTGCCAAGTTCGCTTGTGCCAGCTCTCGCTAGTCTGTTATCAATCTCGATTTACATAGGCCTTTACTACAAACCCCAACAGTCTTTTTAAAGACTAAACCCACAAACATTTTTGTTAAAGATTAGATCAAATCTCAGCCCTTGCCAGTATTTTTTTTTAACTGCTAGGCAGTAGCTACACTTAGCTTAAACTACCCACACGACTTAGACACACACACTACAATCTTTAAGTATTAAAATAAAATCTATTAAAAATAATTATTTTGTTCGTTTAATTACAGATCGTCCCTAAGTCCCGATTGATTAGCCCCTGATACGTCTCTCAAGATAGCCACACACACAGTTACATATTGCCTAAACTTTATTGAAAACACATAACAAAAATGGAGAAATTTCTTGTGAGGACCAACAAGCCAACCGACGCACCACCAGCTGCAAAAAAGCTTCGAAGGTACGATGAAGCATACCTGCAGTTTGGGTTTACAGTTACGGCTGATCTAAGACCTCAGTGTGTTGTGTGTGCCGAGGTGCTGGCAAATGACAGTATGAAGCCCTGCAAATTAAAAAGGCACCTCGAAACAAAGCATCCTGGCATTAAAAATAAACCGGCTGAATATTTTAAAAGAAAGCTTGATGGCCTCCATCAGCAACAGGCAACCATTTCAGTGCACAGCACTGTGTCTAAACAGTGTTTGGAGTTATCGTATGTAGTGGCCCAAAGAATCGGTAAACTGGGTAAACCACATACAATCGCAGAGACTCTCATTTTGCCGGCAGCGCAAGACATGTGCAGAATAATGATAGGCGATAGTGCAGCAGCCAAACTCGGTGCAGTACCACTGTCCAATGACACGGTCGCTAGGAGAATTGTAGACATGTCCAATGATATCAGAGAGCAACTGATAGAGTTCGTAAAAAAGAGTCCTTACTACGCGCTGCAGCTGGACGAATCCACTGATATTGCAGGGCAGGCACAGCTCCTCACCTATGTGAGGTATCTGCGGGACAAGGAGATTGAGGAGGATGTCCTGTTTTGCCGGCCTCTTCCGTTGCACACTACAGGAGAAGCCATTTTCAATGTCCTTAATATTTTTATCCTTGAAAATGGTTTGGCTTGGGACCGATGCGTTGGCCTATGCACGGATGGTGCGCAGGCAATGACGGGGCGTGAGCGTGGCCTACCTGCTCGGGTTCAGCAAGTAGCTCCACTTGTGAAATGGACACATTGCATGGTCCATCGCGAAGCACTAGCTGCTAAAAAAATGCCGGTTCTTTTTGACTCCGTGCTGAACCAATCCGTGAAAATGATAAATCTTATCAAATCACGGCCGTTAAACTCTCGCTTGTTTGGGGTCCTCTGCCAGGAGATGGGGTCAGGGCATGAACAGCTGCTTCTGCACACTGAAGTTCGCTGGCTCTCCAGGGGGCGGGTGCTACAGCGGTTGTATGAGCTGCGAGAGGAGGTGAAGTGGTTTTTGACAGAAATCAAATCAGATCTGGCGAAGCATCTGGATGACACTATGTGGCTTGCGTCTCTGTCCTATTTGGTCGATATATTTGACCGCTTGAACGGCCTCAACCTGTCTTTGCAAGGCCGTGGAACTCATATTTTGCTCCTTGCAGACAAAGTGAATGCCTTCACACAAAAACTAGACCTCTGGCATGGCCGCATCAGTCGAGGGAACTGCGACATGTTCCCCAGCCTTGCAGACTTTATCACTGATGCAGGCACGTCACACGATTTCTCATCCCTATTTCAATCAGCGTCTGAGCACCTGTCAGCAATGAGAAAACAATTTGCGACGTACTTTAAAGAGGATTATCGCTCTTTTGCATGGGTTCGAGATCCGTTTGTGTGCACAGCAAACGAGCTATCAATTGAAATGCAGGAACAGCTTATTGAGCTGAAGAGTGACAGTAGACTGAAGGAACTCTTTAACTCCTGCCCTCTTTCGTCATTCTGGGCAGGATTGATGCAGGACTATCCTTAACTCTGTGACGTCGCCTTGAAGATTCTCCTTCCTTTCGCATCGACATATCTGTGTGAGGCAGGATTCTCAAAAATGACTGCACTCAAAACGAAATACCGCAATCGTGCACAAATCGAGGATGATTTAAGACTATGTTTATCAAACATTGAGCCAAGAATTGGGGATCTTTGCAAGGCAAAGCAGGCTCAGGTCTCGCATTAACATCACGTACCTACAAGCTTCTGTTACAAAATGCAGATGATACCTACTATTAGGCCTAGCAATAATAACAATAATAAAGCATACATTAATATCAGAGGTCTGGTGCCAATTCCCAATTATAGCAATAGCCTAGAAATGATAATAGGCCTATACTGATGGTAAAAATAATAATAACAACAACAACAATAAAGCATGTAACCTCATATAATTATATAGCAATAGCCTAGTAATGATGATAGGCATACTACTACTCATAATAATAATAATAATAATAATAATGTCTGCAAGCTCACATTAGGAGTCTGGTTCTACTGCCAATTATAACAATAGCCTAGTAATGATAATAGGCCTACCTACCGCTCCTGATGATAATAATAATAATAATGTGGGCCTAAAGATAATGGCCGGCCGGCCGGCCATCCATCCTTCCATCCATCCAAGGTTGTGTGATGTGTGGGGGGGGGGGGCCCAACTGCAATGAACCAGCTTTGGGGGGGCCCAGCTTGCAAAAGGTTGAGAACCCCTGGTCTAGACTATGATGATACAGCTGCAGTAAAACATCTTGTGTGATATGAGAAACGTCCTCTCTGGGTTGCAAATAATGATACACTATAAAAAGTATCCACGAATTCCAATTTGAAGTTTATGTTTTAACAATTTTGTTTATTTGTCAAGTGTAATCATTTACATTACACTGTAAAAAATGCCCGTGAAGTTTACGGTAAAATTCTGTTGTTTTCACACAAAAAACCTGTTATCAGAAAGCATCCGTAAAAAATACGGAAAACACTGTAAAATTGTCTGTAAAATTAACAGCAAAAATCCATCGTTTTTACGGAAAAACCATGTTAAAGTGCTTGTGAAATTAACAGTGAAATTCTGTAGTTTTCACAAAGAAAACTGTTGTCAAAAAACATCCGTAAAAATACGGATAACACTGTCAAATTCTCTGGGAATTGAACAGTGAAATTCCATAGTTTTCACAAGGAGTTTTTTTAACTCCACAAACACTTTTATCACCTTCACTTACTGACACCACTGTCACTTTATTTCTGTTGCACGTCTACAAAAGTTCTAATTGAGAATTAACACAAGTTTACATGTTGATGGTTTTGTTGAGTCACCATTATGGTGAAGAGTGTTTGCTTTAGTTGGGATCTTGACCCTTTGCTTTACATGTGAAGAAGTCTTTCCCCAGTTTTGATATCTGTGTGTTGAAACAGACTGAAACAAGTGGGTAAAAGCTCAGACATAGCTAACTAATAACTGCTTAAGGTTGGAGAGTATATACATAGTTGAGAATTTAGGTAGTGCTTTAAAGTTATTTGTTATCATCATTTATGATATTCCATGAAATTAAATAATATACTGAAAGTCTTTGACAGCACATGTGACACATAATAAATGTTCTAGCAGATATCTAGAATATAACAGTTTGTCTCAACAATGGTGACAACAGAAAAAAACATTAAAGATAAACGCAATGCATTCTGGGTATCATCAAAGCACAAAACTCATCAATGACTCCCAGCATGCATTGCGGCTGTAAGCTTTGCATTTGTTAGTCACCACTGTTGAGATTCATACACTGATTCTTGATGTGTGAGTCAAAGACAAAATACAAGCTTTTTAATAGTTCAAAAACTTTTTAGATTGATTGTTGCATGAAATGTGAATTTTAAATGTTAATTCATTGAGGCGTTCGTAACAAAACATACAATAAGTAATTAAACAACATCCCAGATAAAGATTTAGTAAATACCTAATCACACTTTCATTTGATTTGCTACAAAACTATGTTTTATATAAAACAATGTCATAGCAGCACAAAGAAAACTGGAAACTTTTGCATGACGGCTGAAAGATGGCAACTAAAGCAAACACTGATCACAAAAACGGTGACTTTAAATAAACCAATAAAGCATCAAGTCATGGATGTTATGCTGCAGTCCCTGTGAAGCAGAAGTGATGATCGTCTTCAGTATTCTGAGGTGTTTCGAAAATGAATAGTGGGTGTGGCTCATGTGTTCCACTGTGAATTGATTGGATGAATAAAAACAGGATGTTCCCGTAATTTCACGGTAGTTTACTGGCAACCACAGCTGCCGGTATTATTCCGTAAAAACTACGGAATTCATATTTTCTCTTTTCTTTTCTGATATTAAATGTTTTGTGGGTCACCACTATGCTGAAGAGTGAGTCTGTGTTTAAGTCAAGGTCAGGCAATGAGATACAGATGTCATACTGCATGTTGCTTTGAATAAGAGTGACTTTGATGTTTTTACAAAGAAACAAATTAAGTAAATGTAATGTTTTCACTTTTATGCAATTGGATGAAGTTTTAATTTTATATAAAGAAATGCTGTTGATATAAAAGACTAAAATGTATTAAGTTCATTCACAGCTTGAAGTTTGTGCCCTGAAGTTTTAATCGGCAAGACTGTTTACATTCTTTTCCTGTATTTTTTACGGAATCTTCCTGGCAACCACAGCTGCCGGTATTTTTCCGTAAAAATTACGGAACATTTTTAACAGTGTACATAATGCAAAAGATAAAGTTGAATGCATTACAATTGGTTAGAAAAGGAACCAGCTTTGTTTGGACTAGGCTGTTAAACCAAAATATATATTTTAAAGATAATATTTGTCATTTATATTAGTTGGAGCCATAATAATGTAATTGTAATTGTTGAAAAGATGTGATTATTCATTGTTATCATTGTGTTATGAATGCAGAAGAGCAGGAAACAGTTCTCTTCGCATTCATCTTTTCCATACAGTGCATGTGAAGGACTCTAAAGTCCTGCGTGTTCAAAAATTGGAGAAAGGCGGCTCAAATAGATGTTGAAGTTTATTGATCAGAATCAGCGCGCTGGGCTGTTCTCGACACAACGTCTTACATAGAAGCAACCCAGTGGAATGATTTTACAAAGTATTTATAGTCTTTCTCGTCGTTCTGTCTTCCTCCTCCTCTCTTTTTGGCTCCTCCAATAGCAGGCTCTTTCTTTGTCTTCAGCGAGTGGTTTTCCTCACTTGTTTCCCTCCACTTCAGGTAGTTCCTAAAAAACAACATTTCATCCCCCCACCCTACTTTCTAGAGAACACACTGCATTCTTTACCTGTTATAAAACTATGTGTGTGCGTGCAATTTCACACCCTGTTTCACCCCCAACTGACATTTGGCTCAGTTCCTCCTTCCACTCACAAACACACATAGACACATTCTGTTGCAAGCACATCATTATCAGCACATAGTATATAGTTTTAACACTTCACGCAATCAGAAAAATAACACACATAAATGATTAAACATAACACATGAATGATTAAACATAAATGATTAAATCCCTCATAATCTGTTCTCACATACCCTGAGTTTTTAACTGCCTTTCAGTTACTCCCTTATCTTTACGTGTAAGCTGCACCCCCACACACATTACCATAGCAGGCACTTTCAATCTCAGCACAGAAACCCCTCACAGCTTCTGTTTAAACATTTTCATTAAGGCACACACATTATGTTAATCAAACTATAATAAAACTCATTAAAAAACTCCTTCACATGCAACCATGTTAATAAAGTTTGTTAAGTATGTTGACGATACTGAGTTGAGTGCATTAGTAAGAAAAGAAGAGATGCTGTATAGTTAAGTTTTTGAAATGTCCATCAAGCTTTTATAAGGATGAGAAGCATCACTAAATAATGTGTAAGTTGATGTTTTATGAATGTCCTGTTTCACAAATACAAAGATACTGTGATGTAACAATGAGTTTTTTACTATGATGTTAAACAGCATGCATTGCCGCATGAGGCTTTATACTGCTTTCACACCATAAAGAATGTCCTTAAATGGGCAAAAAACAAATGGAGAAAACTGATATAAAGCCATGTTTATAAATGCTATTACCATACCAAATGCAGCCCTAATTCTCTTGGTGTGCTTTATTATATTACATTTATATGAAAAAAATTATGTTTCTGTTAAATAGACGCAGACATGATGAAGGAGGAACGGACTGTGTAATGGAGAAAATCGAGGAGGTAGTCCTAGCTGCTCAGGGTTTATCTGAGGCGCCACTGCCATCCAGGGACTGTCTGAGCTAGTCCATCAAAACAGGAAGACAACATTGATACTGATGGAAGAACAGTCCAGGAATGTGAGGGATGTCTTCACTTGTCTAGTTTGCAGAGGTCAGTCTTGTCTTTGTTTGAAACTGAACTTTTGCCATAATAAAAACGGGAAAAAATATAACACATGAGGCTAAATGGTCCCAAAGATAAACCCAAAATGAATGATATCATATCTTAACAACTGCTTATATACAACTACATATATCAGATAAGACTGTTTTTATATAATTAATATCAGGATGTAAGCTAGTCCCGTTAAAGCTCAGCGTTCACTGCCAGGTGAAGGGACCTTTACGGCACGGCCAGACTCAGACCTCCAGCTGATAAAGCTGAGCAAGACACCTCACCCCTACATGCTCCCCGGGGCCTGATGTGATAGCTGCTCCACATGTATGTGTGTTCATCACTTGCTGTGCGTGTCTTCACTAGTCACTGGATGGGTTAAAGGCAGGGGTCACATTTCCGGTATGGATTACCATATCTGACAAATAGTTCACTTTCACCTTTGAATTATATTTTCCTTAATATTGTACCATACATTTGCATCTCATCACTTTGCAGAGGCTTTTAGGAGGGGCGGTATTCAAATGTGGAAGTGCACCTTGCAGCAGTTACTCTGAGGCTGTGTTTCGCTTGTGTTATGTTTAGCCGAAGAATAAACATACTTAACATAATTTTTCTGGGGGGATGTTCAGGGTTTATTTAGGGTCTTTATTTAAATGTTCTTCAAAGAAAACGAGCCAGGGTCAATAAATACGAGGCTGGAAAACGATCATATCATTTTTATTTGAGTAAACATAGAAAAAGGACCCACAGATCCAAACACAACACAAGGTTATCTGTTGTATTGATGGTACACAGTGCTACAAACTCCTGACTACTCCTCTGCATTTTTTACATTTCCTTATCGTCCTCTTGAAACGTGTCAGTGCTCTTTGTGAGGATGTTAATGAAATGTTTGCACACATTTCAAAAAAGCTTATTTTTAACACACGTCTTTGAGATGCATGAGTGCAGAGGTGAATATTTCCACTCACTGTTTTTCGACTCGAGGCTTTTCATTCAAATAACATTGCAACGTTTTAATGGAAATCAGCCCCTGTTCTAGTACACTGGGAACACTTTTGCATAAGGATGACTCATTAACATTTGTGTAGGTAAATAAAGGCAATGAAGGACGTACCTACACAAACTAAATATATAAGATTTGATCAAACAGAGACACTTCATGTTGATCTTCACCTCTGACTGTTGTTACAGGTAAACTGGACTGCTTCATACTATCATTTATCAGAGTGTGTCTTGTACTGTACTGTCTTTTACACTTGCAATCATATTTACTTTTTTATTCAAGATTTTTGCTGTTTCAGATTCATTTCATACTGTAAAGCCATTAGCAATGGACAGTTTGATACCTGTGCTGCTGTTCTCAGGTCAGTGTTTACATTTACACAAGTGTAATGTTCAGTAATGACTGTTGAAGTATTCGCAGTTGTTGGGAGCGTTTTCTTCACTCAATCATTGTTTTCAGAGAGAGCAAGAGAGAGAGAGAGAGAGAGAGAGAGAGAGTCCATGAGTAATTATTTTTCTATTTGTCGTATTCAACAGCCCCATGAAAGGTGCTCAAAGCTTTGTTTTGTAGCTGGTTGAGCTGTTGAAGCAGGCCAGTTCTTGAGGGGGTTTCAGATATTTCATAGCTGGTCAGACAAGAAAACGTCTTGGTTACAGATGTAACCTCTGTTCCCTGATGGAGGGAACGAGAAGTTGTGTAGAATCGACAGATGGTGTTTGTCTTGAGAAACTATCAACTTCTGACTAGATTAGAAAAGGCAAATGCAATTTGTGAATTAAGTTTGCATGCCGGACTCTGCCTCGGATATCCGTGTATAATAGGGAGACGACGTGCTGCATTCATTCACCTTTTGGGCTGAGGAGCCTTAGAGCCTCTCTTGACTGCTGCATCAGGCGGCATGCGTTTTGGCATGAAGAACATTGTATCTCGACGTTGTATCTAACCAACAGATGGGGTTCCTATGGAAAATGCCACAGCGCTGTGCCGCAGCACAATCTCTAGCGAAGCGACAGTGACTGGCCTGGGCGTGTCAGACGTGAGCACTGGCGCAAAATTGTGACCTTCCAGTGGCTATATAAGGGAGTCCCAGAAGTTTTTGAAAGGTGGGAAGCCCTTGCCACCGGCCGTCACAGGCGGAGACCTTATTTCTCTAACAGCGAGAAGTCACCCGGCACCATAAGGGTCACTGGGGAAGATCTGTTTCCTCACTGAGGAAACGTGCCACAGAGACCACTTCCTACCATAGGGAGGAGTTTAGTGGAGACAACAACATGGCCTTGCTGGTATTGAAGAACTCATGGGAGTAATGTGCGGACCGAAGGAAGTACCGCAAGGTTGAGGTCCACCTAGGGAAGCTCATGGGTTTCCAAGGTGGGAACCAATCCTGAGGATATATCAGATGGAACCACCCTGCAGGGAGTTACTTCGTCTGGAGCACTAGGTCCGGTTAGAGCTATGAGCTAGATAACAAGAGCAGTTGTGGTCTAGTGATGGGTGAGATGTGGTCTAGTGGTTAGAGAGTTGGACTCGTAGCCAGAAGGTCACTGGTTCAATTCTCAGTACCACCAGGAAATGACTGAAGTGCCCTTGAGCGAATCACATCACCCCTGTTTGCTCTGCAGTGATAGCTGCCCACTGCACCCTACTTGTAAGTCGCTTTGGATAAAAGTGTCTGCCAAATGAATAAATGTAAATGTAAATAACTCAGCTGACATCCGGTGTAGCGGTTTTAGCTGCATCTTATAATAATTTTATCTTTATATTTATGCATTTGGCAGACACTTTTATCCAAAGCGACTTATATTGCAGTGTCCTATACATATATGTGCAATCCCTTGAGATTGAACCCACAACTCTGCGTTGTTAACGCAATGCTCTTACCACTGAGCTACTGGAAGCTCAATAATGATGAGTTTAGCTCATCAAATATGTTCTCCACCAGATCTATCAAGATCACATGCATGAAATGAGTTATTTAAAACGTCAATTTCAGTCAAGGAATTAGTTTAGCTATAAGGAAAATAAGTATAATAATTGTCAGGAATCGTAAATATCTCGCAGAGAAACAAAAGGATTTTCAAAGCTTTCAGTGAGAACACAAACCTAAATCTGGACCCCCTGGTTCAGGTCTCTTGGTCGATCTGTATGGGAGACAGGCTCTCTATCGAGGAGGCTAAAGACTGAAGTCTCTAGCGTCTGTCGCCACTGCGTCTCTGTTGGTCAGTAAGTGAGGTTTACCTTGCAGAGCACTCTCTCGCAGGCCTCCATTGCACAGGCAAGCCCCTAACTGCTGATTGGCTACAAGTTTGTTTTGGTAATCGGCCCGACTCAGTTTTCTAAAGCGTTTTTGAGAAAATGCTAACCCTGCCTTTAATGACTGGATGTCTGCTGAACCATCAAATCTATCCATCTATGTATTCACGTTATATTTCCATTTTGTCAGTAAAATTACTGCAGAGTAAAGCTACCAAGATGTTTGTTCCATGGTTGTGCTCTTTGTGTTTCAGACTTCATGCATTCATAAAAAGGTTCAATATTTTAAAATTGAAAACAAAAGTTAATAGAGCAATTATTTGTAAATTATTAGAGAAATTAAAGGAGCAATGTGGAGATTTTAGCGGCATCTAAAGTTGAGGTTGCAAATTGCAACCAGCGGCTCACTAGACCCCTCTTCTCTCATTTAAAAAGCACTACGGCAACTGACACAAGACAAATATGTCGTCGTGTTTTCACTTCTTTGTGTAAGGAGATTATTTACGAAACAGGAGCAGTTTGTCTGTTTATGGGTGATGTAGAAACGTGGTGAATTTCATACAAGGGGACCCGCCGTTAATATGCCGTAGTTAATTCTAAGATAATAAAAACATAAGGCACCTATTAATGTCAATATATCCTCCAAAAAAATACACTTTAATAAAAATAATCAACCCAAAAATTTAAGCGTTTTAATTAACCTGATCACTGAGCACCCTTTCAAACAAGGATTTATACCTGCACCCACGGCGCAGTTGCCTAATGTGTTTTCTAGGCAGCAGTTAAAGACCCGACGAAGCATGTGAAACAATATTGTCATCATGATCATAGACAATTAATTTGAGTGTTAATGTATTTTCTCTTCATTATTAGAAGCAGTCTGCATATCATCATATTTTTTTTAAGATCCTATTCCCTGCAATTACATTTATCAACATTTAGTTAGTGTGTATTGTTGCTAATAGAGCAAAACAATACCTTCAAAAGGATAAAGCTCAAAGTTCAGTGCCAAGCGAGATATTGTCTTTATCAGAATTCGCTTTTCCAGGACTAGAGAGAAGGGCTGGATTTGGACTACAGCCCTCTATTTCCTGTGTACATGATGTCATTATTCCGAGTGCTTTAAATGACCTTTAATGACCTCTACACGCTAAACTGCTTTCAAACATTGACCACAAAACAAGACCAAACCAGACCCACACAGCCCCAACAATTGAAATCCCCCCAAACCACATCACCCGATTCAATAATCAGCTTTTAAGTGTGTTTATTAGAGAACCAATTCAAACATTCTGTCAGTAGACTGATGAGTTGAATCAGGTGTTTTATATGAGACACAACTTAAACATTCTGGAAGGGGAGCCCCAAGGACCAAGATTGGGAATCACGATTACCAGAAACTTAAAGGCAGTTGTGTGTTGGAGCTAAACTCTACAGAGCCGCGGCCCTCCAGGACCAGGATTCCCCACCCCTGATGTAAAGCAGAAGTTTTTGCTTCCTAGAACATTGTTTTCAAAGGTTGGTTTTTGGTTCTCCAGGAAAGCTTTATTTACAGAAATAGAACATTAGTTTCTGGTTCTCATAACATTCTGGGAACCAAAAAACTAACATTAAGAACGTTAGCCTAAAATATTTATCTCGGGTACGTTTTGCCTAACTACACGTCAGTTATGAGAACATCCATCCTGTGTTTTTATCCATCACTTAACTCATCTATTAAACATAAAAAAATACATAATCCCACACAATATCAAGGATGAAATCCATGCATTAGATTATTTTATTTTTCTGATCCTTTTTCATTACTGAAGTAATTTTCCATTTAAACAGTATACCATTTCTAATAAAACCACACGGTGTGTACGTCATCATCAGACATTAGAAATATATAGAAATATAACCAATGACTTCTACACTATATACAGGATTTATAGCAGATTTTTATTGACAGAGAAATAAACATTTAATTATCTTCAGACTAACAATATTCTTGTCTCACCAAAGAAGTATGACGGCTCCATTTTTAGATCCCCTGAGTTTCAGTCCTTATATCATGGTTGGTTGATTTAGATGTGTCAAATCAATCGAAAATCACGAAAAAAAATTTTTTACGTTTACTCTCAAATCTTTACATTTTAAGATAAATAACGTTACTTTCTGGCTACTTTTGGTTAGAATGCCAAAACTTCTAACAAAGAAGAAGTCAGAAGTCAAAAGCACAACTGAAGAAAACACTTATCATCCTAAAGATGACTTTTTCAACAAAGCAATATTCTGTTCATTTTAATAAGAGCTTTTGTATACATATATGACAGAAATAAAGTGAAAGTTAAGAATTCTCCTCTCATTAGATCTTGACAGATTTTTATTTACATTTGATGTTAATCTAAAGCTGTCCGACTGTACGTCAGTTTTATCCCGTTTTTTGTTCATCTTGTCTTCAGTTTGTTAATAATCATCACTTCATTTGCTAACAAAAAGTATATCAAAAGAACGTTCCTTATAAAGTGTCCAGTTTTTATATTTTAAGAATCTCCGAGCTAAAACAAGTCACCATCATGGTGAAAAGTGTTTGATAGAGTTGGGCTCTTGATCCTTGACTTTCATGTTGTGTTTTCCTGATATGGTTTACATGTGTGTTTTGAATTAAATGAGGTATGCTACTGCAAATGATCACCATGATGTTGTCGTTAAAATCAGAGATTTTATGTAGAGTAATGCATGTATGTATATAGTGTTTATTTGATTTGTTTAAACCTCTCTTAATGATGACACTGTCTTATCCATAAAGAGCCCTACATGAGATATGACTTAATTAGAGAAAGAATTAGACAACAGCAGATTCTGATAAATCGCTTCACAGATGTGCTACTGTTCAAAAGAAAGTTGGAGTTGAGGTTTCTTAATTCTGCATCATCTTCTCACTCATGTTTTGGTGTGAATACATTTCCATCTGTATGCAGTCTCCACATCAATCTAGTGTTCTTTTCTATCCCTTGATCCATCAGTGTCTGCTTCACCTGAAGAACACAATGGATCCTTCATTACTATGTAAAGGGTATATTTATATGGCTGTCCGCTCATCTAGTTCTAGATCTAACGCAGCTTTTACTACACACTTTAGTTCATGTCTCCACTACATTCAAATAAAGTGTGCTCAATAATGCAGAATATATGTAATACATAAATATAACCTACAGTATGTTGTCTGAAATGTATCTACATTAATAACAATATAATGCTGAGTTATCACATTTCAGCTTATCTGATTATGTTCGATGTGACGGGGAGGAGAGTCTATGCACGTGTTAATACGAACAAAGACCCATGTGTCTCCTCACACATGCCACCTCAGAAAGCTTCCTTATACAACATGAAAAAAGTAATTACTCACCCTCTGTAAGATGCTCTCCATCACTGCAGGATCATTCACATTCTTTTCAGATGTCACTTCCAATCTCACAATCTGCTTCTTTGAATCTGTAAGAACATTACAAGCTGTATTGATTAAAAAAAAAAAACATTGAACAAGTTAACACCAAAGTATGCTCAAATCATGTGCATTTGTCTTGTCAGCTGTTACAGATAGAGCGGCCTCTGGGACTCCCGTTCGCCAGCTAAGAGTCTCCTGAATATTATAGTGTGAACTACATTACCCAGCTGGCCTTGCGCCGCTACTTACACACACCCCTGAAACTCATCATACAGACTGTGTCAATCAGCTCCCTCGTTTACTAGTCAGGGTGCTGGTCAGGGAGTCTGCAATTTTAAGGGCTGTCTCATGAAACCTTCCAGTGCACTGAAACCTTCATTCTCTAAAAATTCCCATAATGCACTGGAAGTCACGTGACAAGTTTTGAAAACGTTTATCCAAAATCGCAGAAGCCAACTGAAGGAACTTCATGAAACGCGACAGAACTTTTGAAAAGACAAACGCTTAGTTGAACCCTTACGATAAATGTATCTTGGTTTCACTACATTTAAAATGGGAAAACCATGTATTTTGTTTAAACCATAGTATACGATGGTTACTGTAGTAAAACCAGGGTTTTGCCCTAAGTAATCAATGCACCAAAAAAAACATGATCACCAGACTTGTACCACAAAAAAACTATGGTTAATTTTCAAAGGGATGTTATGTGTAAACAAACATTGCCATACAGGAGAGAACACAATCATAACAGGTCAATTTAATAATCAAACAAATCTGTGCACTGATATGTAAAAGAATAATGAAAGTGTTTTTCATATTGTGCAAATTTTCCCAAGAACCAAGTTGACTTTTTCTTTTCATGGTAGCTATATTTGTGCTTCAGAAACATCCCGTACTAAATCAAGGGTAAAGCACAACTAAAGGAAACCCTAAAAACGATTATGGTGACTTCTTATTGCTCATGTTTTCTTTAGTGATTGTGTTTGTTAACAGCAGCTGTTCATCATTAATGAGATAATGAAGTGATGATTGATTCCTTAACTCAACCTGATTTTACTCATAACTTGTAAAAACATGTGTTGTTTACGGAGACATCAAAAACATTCCGTGTAGTAATGCACGTGGACTGGAGTGGTCTAATGAACGTCTAATGAACGTCTAAGGAACACATTTTTGCTAGCTGGGCAGTGTCCCATTGTGAAGAGAGACAGGATCCTTACCAGTGCCCAGACCTGTTTACTGGTTCACAACCTCTGGAGCAAGGGAGCTGATCGAGACACAGGGTATACCACCAGCATTTGCTGATCCTGCATGCAAGCCTGCGCTGGCACTTTACGGGCCCACTTTGGTTTAGCCTAAGGGCCCCTTGCATGATTTGCTCACTGGCCAAATGGGCAGCTCTCATTTAGCCTCCATTATTGATTGGTTGAAATGTTGACCACCTTTGCACTCACTATTAATGTTGAAAAAGTGTAAAAAAAACTCTAATATTCTCCAAGCAGAGTTCATTTAACTATTGGAATCAAACATGAAACTTACAGATCCTGCAGATGAAGGGCAGGGAATCTGCGCAAACTCGATCATCTATTAAACCATCAGGACCTATAACACCACAAGGCTTGTTCAGCCCACCAATGTTAGGTTGTCCAGTCATCCAGTTAATCGATGGCCTATTGACATCTGTGTCATCTGACCACTTCCACGAGTCTCTATATAGACCAATCCATGTTCTCATAACTCCTTGCATCATCTGCTGCAGCAGGTCATTCTCACTTTGACTTCGGATGGTGGCCAGATCTGTGTGATGTTGTCTGCAGTAACTCTGAGCATCACGCCAGGTCTTCAGGCTTGTTATGAAAACAAACCTGCTCGCTCCTGTTACCTCCTCTGTAATAAAACACACAAGAAACAGTTGAACAAACAAGACACCCTGCGTATTTTATCTACACTGCTAGCCCTTACCAGCAATTTCTACAGTAATATATTGACAACACTGTTGCCAGCTAGTTACAGTAACAGTAGGTCACACATCTACATAAGCTCTTATTGAGGATGAAAGGCTGCATTTTTGCGAGTCATGGTTACTGTGATCAGTATTTCTTTAAGTTAGGCTGTTGTCTGTGTTTATAATCAACGTTCATTCTGAATGTGCCTTAAACATGTCTTTCTTCAGAAGCTTTTGACAGGAAGTTGTGTAAATGTTTCAAATGTAAATTAGTCAAATACAATTAATGATTATTTTGTTCGGCTGTTCTCTGTATTTTTAAAATGTGGCCAATAGGTTCCAGTGTGAGCTGGTGATGGTTATAAACTGAATCACATCCGCAAAACAACAAAACAAGTAACCGGCAGCTTGTTTTCATCTAGAATTAAGTAAAGTTCAAGTCACCGGGTGTGTTTGACTTTAAGCGGTGCTGAGCGGATTGTTCTCGAGGTGCGATTTTAGAGCATTACTGGAGCAGTCCTTTCTCGGGCTGTGCGCATGCTGGTTTGCACATCCCAATTTGGAGTAGAACAAACCTATAACTTATGTTTCACCACCGTGTCAACACTCACGTGCGGTAGACATTGCATGGGTTTATGTTTATAATCTTATGCTTAATTTTTCGCAAACGAGCTGTAAAGTGCACTTCCTTCAACAGAATAGCGTGTGAAGATTTAAATTAGTGCAGAATTATGACGCAAGTCGATCTACAATGACACAAACGTTGCATGAATTCCAATATGACCCTTCAGACTGACATCGCATTGCGAAACATCAGACCTGTATCTGATTTAGCACCACATATGGAAGTGGCTCGGATCTGAATAAACAAGATCGGATCCCATGTGGTTCCCAGATAGCGAATTTTTGCAGCCCAAATCTGGCCCACACCTTACTCTCCATACTTTACTCATCTGGCCCACATATGGCATGGAATGATGACACTTGTGCGGTCCGCTCCTGTTTTTCAGATTTGGGCCACAGGCATGCCAAAGCTATGCCACATGTCAAACATCAAAACAAATAAAGCAGAGCTGAACTAAATATAAACAACAGTTCATTTCAATTCTGGCTCAGATTTATCCCAAAACCAACACCTTTCTGTGCTACTGTTTGACAGAATTTGTATTGAGTTTCATTATTATTATAGTGATGATTGAGTTATTAGTGATGAATATCTGCTGTTAACAAACAACTTCACTGCAGAAAAGTTCAACAAAAACTACAAAAAAATGATTTACCCAGAGAAACAGAACAACTACAACCTGAAATACAACCCAGCTGACAAACATTTGTTATAAGAACGTTCATTTGAGGTTTTTCACATGTTTGAATACATAAAAACATATTTTAATGTTTTAAGAATGTTACGATCATGATGATCAGTGTTTCCTTGGGTTGGGCTCTTGACCCCTGAGAAAAATTTTCCTTGATCAGCTGAAACTGGGTGCTTATAAAGTGCACTCATCATGGCAGAGCAAATATTAAACTAACCAAATGGTGTTGGTGAAACCACTGTGATGTTATAAATTGATTCTGTACTTTCATTTAGGTTGCGTGCTATGCTGTAGATCCTGAAAGAACATTTTAAATTCAGGAAATTTGACTCTATTTAGATATCTAGAAAGAATGTGAAAAACGTATATATTTTTATCAAACAATATTTTGGAATCACAGATATCAAGAATCAATGTATGAATATCAGCAATGGTGAGAAACAACCAACTAACTCAGATAAACGGATAAACCGCAATGCATGCTGGAAATTCTAAATTTGTTTTGTGCTATGATGTTACCCAGCATGCATCACAGCATGAAGTTTTCTTTTGTTTATTCTTACCATTGTTGAGATTCATAAACTGATTCTTCCTGTATGTGCGTCTAAATAAGTAAACTAGTACATTTTTGTATAATTTTTTTCTCTAGCAAGTCTTTGTAGACCAAAAAATGCAAGCAACCTCCAATATGTTTTATTGTACTTTCAGGATCAGCAGCACAGCAATTTTTCAAATGTAAACATGATATATATCTCACTGACCACCAACCCAAACCATTGATTTGACCATCATTTCAATATCTATTACACATGTACTTTAACCAGAGATGGGAACAAGTCACATGGTCAAGTCCAAGCAAGTCTCAAGTCTTAACCATTAAGTCTTGAGTCAAATCTCAAGTCACAGTTAAGACAAATCAAGCAAGTCAAGTCGCAGTACTAAAATAAACAGAGGTTAATTTTTTAGATACATGTTTATTTTTGCACAGAAAAGATGAACTTATATACATACATTATGTATCTTATTCACATTGCTATATATGAATTATATGCATATCTGTGCAACATTAATATCTGAAAATAAAAGTGTTGCTTACACAACAGAAATCCAGTCTGAAATGTATAATACAATCTAATTCAATTTAATTGAAACGGTCTACACAGAGATGGAAACACTTGTATCTGACAGAATGACTTAAGACCAGAGGTGGACAATCCTGGGCCAAAGAGTAAAAGTCCTGCCATATTTTTGTTTCACCCATGAACTCAGCAGCTGATTTCACCAGCGGAGGAACCGAAACATTCCTTGACAGTCACAAGCCAAATCTCAAGTCCTCAAAGAGTTAAAGTTAATGAGATGATTAAGTGAGTAATTAAATGATGATTGAGCATTAGTGATGAACACCTGCTGTTATTGAGATGTTGATGTTTTATTGGTTATATGATGTCACCATCATGGAGATCAGTGTTTGCTTTTGTTGCACTCTTGACCCTTGACTCTTTTGTTAGATTTTGCACTGTATCAATTATTTACTGTTGTACAGCAGAGAGATCAGTTCTGTGAAGTGTTCAACTCTTCACGGTTTTCATATGATGAGATGATCTAAAACTGAAATGTTTACAAGCAAAGATATCTCTTTTATCATGTTCATGTTTATGTTTAGCAAACTGAGCCCTGTACACTCGGTGTTTAAAAAAAATGTCTTTCTAAAAGTATCAGTGTGAAAATATAAATGCAACAAATCAAATCCTTACTTAAAACCTTCTAGACATACATAAAGAACCAACATGTGAAGCTCAACAAAATGCTTCAAGCTGCAATGCATGAAAAACTCCCATCATGCAATTCAGTATGACTAATAATTGTCACCACTGTTGAGGTTCATATGATAAATGTTCATGTGTAAAAGACTGATCTCAATATTTAAGCTTTATCGTGCCGTTGATTTAGGAGGTTTTTATATCCAAATGCAGATCATAAACCCAGAGAGATTTAAACCAGAAACACAAATTGTTCTCTTCCTTCAAGATTTGATTCAGCATTGAACAAATGTTTGCTCTGAATAAAATATTGTAATTATTTAAGAAGCAATTATCTTTGAATGATTAAGACATTTATATAGCGCTCAATTGTGTATTCCTGTACACCTAAACTGCTTTATAATCATGTGTGGGGAGACTGTGAGACCACCAGTGCGCTCACGACATACCAGCTATAGGTGGAGAAGAGAGACAGAAACAGACCCACTTCCTATCACTGAAAGGATCAAGAGCACAACTAAAGCAAACACTGATCACAATTATGGTGGAAATGTTTTTTTTTCCTTCCAGCTGATGTCATCCAAGGCTGTGTGTGAAGTCAGTTGTAGTTCTTGTGTTTCTCTTTTCTTCAGTGTTGTTGATTGTTAACAGCAGGTGTTCATCACTCAATCATCATTTAATTACTCACTTAATCATCTCATTAACTTTAACTCTTTGAGGACTTAAGATTTGACTTGAGACTTGCTTGTGACTTGAAAGGAATGTTTTGGTTCCTCCGCTGGTGAAATCTGCTGCTGAGTTCATGGGTGAAACAAAAATATGGCAGGACTTTTACTCTTTGGCCCCTGGATTGTCCACTTCTGCTTAAGACTTAAGCATTTATACAGGCTATGAAGCTTATAAACTAAGAATTGTGACTGAAAATCTGCCTATTGTATGATTTAAATATATGATGCTGTAATACTTGTGGTGTCCATTAAAGTTCACAGTAGGCCTATAGGGAATTTGCATCTAGTGATGGGAATCCCGGATCATTTTATTGACTTCGATATTGAATCTTGTTTATCAAAATGAACGGATCTTTTTCATTTCGGTAGAATATAAATTAAATGTGTGTTAATATAGCCCAGTGATGAAGTTATGATGCTTAATCGTCATCTCTGTGGTGGACGCGCAGTATGCACGTTTCATACGTAATACATAATCTGAGAATATTTGTTTTCTATTTGAACTGGTTTCATTATTTAACAGCACAAAACGTTTTGTTGTTATTGTGAGTATAAAAAAGTGTAAACAGTTAACAGATTCAAACTATGAAATTATTCTCGTCAGTATGACTGAAAAGTTTTTAAAGAGCTTTTTAAGTGCAAGTGATCTCACCGGCGCGTCCATGTCAGCCGGTCATGCAGCATATAAGCGAGCTGCTGTTCAGCTTCCACACACAGTCCACACAAACACTTGAACATGCACTCATTTAATATAGACATTAGCCCACATGTAATACAGAGAAGCCCTTCTGTATTTTAAGATGATTTCGATGTTTTAAGAACATACAAATTCGGGCTACGCCGTTATAGCCAGATTCCCCAATTCATCTGATTATGAGATGAGATGTAGGCTTTTAAGTGATGATCGATTTTCACATTTCTAATAAAAAAAAAAAACCAAGGCAAAATAATGACAAACAGAAACGATTAATTCATTAAATTAGTAACCGTTTTATTACACTGACTTTAAAGAAATTACTTTTCTTACCTTTCGTTGTGGTTTGTGTATTGTCGGATGAGATTCGAGGTAGTGCTTGTCGTGTCAGAAATCCTTGCGTTGCATACTCTGCATCTGGCAAATCTTTTTTTATTTTCACGGTCCAGTTCAAAGTCCTTTTGGCCAAACGTGACTATCTGAGGAGCTCGACTGTTGTCCGCCATTGTAACGGCCACAACTGTTTCAAGCCGCCAGGCGCGAGAGCAGTTTCCTCTCTATCGTAACTGCTCTTCAGTAATTGGCCGATACAACTTGTTTGACGCGGTTTGAGTTGAGCAGCGTTAAAGGCACAGGCGCTGTAGTGCTGCTGAGTCACAATAATTATTTTAACTAATTTCATTACTTTACTTTATTAAAAGTTTGAGTCAATGTCGAGTCTTCCATTTAAAGTCAAGTCAAGTCTCAAGTCACTTGCTATCAAGTCAAAGTCAAGTCAAGTCATTTTCTTACTTCAATCAAGCAAGTCGCAAGTCCTGAAAATTGTGACTCGAGTCAGACTTGAGTCAAGTCATGTGACTCGAGTCCCCCACCTCTGACTTTAACAGTACATATATGTACAAGAGTAAATGTCAAGGGTCACGAGCCCATGATGGTGACTCTTGTTAGCTGGGAATGATTTTAAAACATAAAAAACTGATATTTTGAATATTTTAAAATGTGAAAAAACTCCAAGAAACATTCTTATAACAAACTTTTGTTAGCTGGGTTGTATTTCAGGTTGTAGTTATTGTATTTCTCTGGGTAAATATTTTTTTTATTTTAAAAAGCAGATGTTCATCACATAACTCTATCATCACTATAATAATAATGAAACTCTATAAAAATTCGGTCAAACTGGAGCACAGAAAGGTGTTGGTTTTGGGATTAATCTGGGCCAGAATTAAAATGAACTGCTGTTTGTATTTGAGTCAGCTCTGCTTTATGCATGATGTTTGACATGTGGCATCCCAGCTAGCAAAAACGTCTTCCTTAGACGTTCATTAGACGTTCATTAGACCACTCCAGTCCACGTGCATTCCCACCCTGAATCTTTTGGATGTCTCTCAAAATAACGCATGAACAAGTTAATGAGTTAAATTGGGTTGAGTTAAGGAATTAATCATCACTTTATTATCTCATTAATGATGAACAGCTGCTGTTTTTAATGAGATAATAAAGTGATGATTGATTCCTTAACTCAACCTGATTTTACTCATTAACTTGTTCATGTGTTGTTTAGGGAGACATCCAAAACATTCCCCGTGGTAATATACGTGGACGGGAGTGGTCTAATGAACGTCTAATGAACGTCTAAGGAACACATTTTTGCTAGCTGGGAGCCTGCAGTCTTCGAAGGACGCAGCTCTTGAATTAGGGCCCCAACTACAGTAATCAGGCCTATTTGAAAATGTTAACCATGTTGGATTTGGGTTGGAAATACACTATGTAGAATCCACTAGCAGGACTTAACAAGTTAAACCTTTAAATAGTTGTAAATGTGAATGGAACTAGAGAGTCCTACAAGGACTAAAGCATAGTTTGAATACTGTTGATATGTTGTTAATACCTCAACAGTTTTGGTTTGTTTACAAACTTATTGTTCTACGTTTACTGTAGGTTTATTGTTGAGAAACATTATTTATTGTAAGGATTCCTTGTTTCAGAAACGACCCCTTTCTGACGGTTACATTTAGAATTATGTAGTTTTTTTCTCACCATTGAAGCAAAAAAAAGGAAATTTATGATCATAATCTCGATCATTCCATTTGTCAATCTGCATTGCAACATACTCCTGTTTTCCATAGAGGTTGTTTGGCTCTCCAGGGTACCAATTCACAAATTTCATCATCTCATCCTGATAAGACCACCGCCAGCTGGTAATGTTATTGTACAGTCCAATCCAGGCCACTGAAGTCAATGCAGGTTGAACTGCTCTCTGTACATTTGTCCAGTCTTCATTGTTTTGAACAGTGGCCAGGTCAATGTAATTCTGTCGGCAGTAAACTTGTGCTTCATCCCAGCTCTTTCTCTCCTGGATGAGAACATACTCACATGAGATCCTCTGGATCAACAGACAGAGTCCTGCTGAAGGAGAAAAGTGATGAATGTAGTAGCTACAAAGGCAAAAAAGTTACAGATTAAAAAAAAAACAATTACTACATCTCACCCAATCTCAGTGAGATATTTTGCAAACGCATGAAATAAAGTGAAAAGTAAACGCAAATTGAAAATCAATTCAGTAATGCAACCCAGCTAGCAAAAAGTGTGATCCATAGACCACTCCAGTCCACGTGCATTCCCACCCTGAATCTTTTGGATGTCTCTCAAAATAACGCATGAACAAGTTAATGAGTTAAATTGGGTTGAGTTAAGGAATTAATCATCACTTAATCATCTCATTAATGATGAAATAACTACAATCAGTGAAATAAAGCAGAAATAATAAGAAGTCACCATAATAGTGTTTAGTGTTTCCTTTAGTGGGGGTCTCACCCTTGATTCTTTATGGAAAGTTTGTTGATAATTGTAATACTGTGTTTCTGAAGCACATTCAAAACACCTTGACAAAAGATGAAATGGTTTGTTTCTCTTTCAGGTGGTAATTGAAATAGAGGACTTAATAGTTAAATGTAGATGTGTTTTGTTATTGTATGACTCAGTGAGGTGAAACATTTTGTGAAGGAAAATATTTTTTACTATTACAATAGTAGAAATATCACCTGAACAATTTAGATATCAAGAATAATGCTCATGAAACTTAACAGTGGTGACACTCAAAAGAAAGCTTCATGCGTCTATGCATTGTGGGTAACAGCCTAGAACAGAACTCCTCCATGACTCCCAGCATGCATTGCAGCATGAAGAAAAGATGCAACTCAACTTTGTCACCATTGTTGAGATTCATAAGATGATTCTTGATGTCTGGAAGTTTAAACTGTAAGAGTTTTGAGCTTTTAGATTTCTGCTGCTTCCATCTAAGCTGTCAAAACAGAGATGTAATCTAGGGACACATACGTGTAATAAATAACACACCAGCACTCAAAGTTGTGCAAATTTTCCAACAACAAGAAACAAGTTGAGTTTTTCTTTTCATGGTAGCTATATTTGTGCTTCAGAAAACATCCTGTAATAAATCAAGGGTAAAGCACAACTAAAGGAAACACTAAACACTATTATGATGACTTCTTATTGCTCATGTTTTCTTTAGTGATTGTGTTTGTTAACAGCAGCTGTTCATCATTAATGAGATAATGAAGTGATGATGGATTCCTTAACTCAACCTGATTTAACTCATTAACTTGTTCATTTGTTGTTTAGGGAGACATCCAAAACATTCCCTGTGGTAATGCACGTGGACTGGAGTGGTCTAATGAACGTCTAATGAACATCTAAGGAACACATTGTTGCTTGCTGGGAAGCGTGGCCAATCCTGCTCCTGGAGATGTACTGTCCTGTGACAAACAACTGATTAATGTTGAAACTCAACTCTGCAGTAAAGTGAATATCCAGGACCAGGACAGGATTTACGCCCGTGTAAAAAAAAATGAAAGCATCACTGAGTGACGTTCTCATTACGACAATCACCATAACTCTAAATGTAGCTGCAACTTAAAGAGAATATATCACACTGTTTGCCCTAAGAAGCCATTTCTATAGTAATATATTGGCAACCACTGTTGTAATACCACCACCACCAATGGGAAGCATTAGAGTTGAGCCGGATACTCGGCTGAAACGAGTATCCGGTACGGATAAAGCACTTTTGCCGAGTACGAGTATCATACGAGTAGGCCTGTCGCGATAGTCGATAAATCGATTAATCGCACGATAAAAAAAAATGACCTTGATAATTTTTCCGGCCGCAATAATTCCATTTGCATACTTGTTTGTTATCCGCGACTGAATGACAACTCTCGTTTCCTTAGCATAGGAGAAGTGAACCCTCTTGTCAGTTGCATTGTCTTTTGTGTGGGGAGGCGGCGCTTGTCAGTCACATGGACTTTGTTTTTGGAAGGCGGGAGTGTTTGAGGCGATTGCAGAGAAGAGCGAAAAGACGAGACGCAAGTTGTGACATGGAATTGGTTTCAAAGCCAAACGCGACAGCTGCAGTGTGGGAGCACTTCGGATTCAAACCAAATGACCGTGGTGAACCACTTAACCTGAGCGAGCCGGTATGTCGCATTTGTTTTAAAACAGTATCGACTAAAACCGGTAACACAACAAACATGCACATGCACCTAAAACACAATCATCCGTTGCAGTTTTCCCAGATAAGAAAAAAAAGCTACAACAGACGGGCCGTCTTCGTCTTCCCGACAGTGCACCATAACTGGGGCATTTAGTCGATAAACAAAGTACAAACAGGACAGTGCAAAATGGTGTGCACTCGCCGACAGTGTATTTGGCTTGATTGCTAAATTGCTTGATTGCTAAAGAGATGCTGCCCTTTAGTATCGTTATGCCATTATCATTATTCTAGATGAAAATGGTCTCAGATCGACAATATTATCGTTTATCGCGATAATTTCTTGGACAATTTATTGTCCAGCAAAATTTGTTATCATGACAGGCCTAAATACGAGTAATACGAGTCAATATGTGTGCTCGGATTGAATACAAATCCTCATTGGGTAGCTGACTGTGTCTGCGTTCTGTGATAGGCTAGTCACAGCGCCCCTCCCCTACACACATACAGATGTATTGTGTTGCTGACTGTGTCCGCAGCTCTCTCTCTCTGTCTCTCTCTCTGTCTCTCCCTCAGTCACTCAGGTTCGCGCGTGTTCTCCGTTAACGTTTAGGGTTTCTTCAGCTTCAGGTTTGTTTTTTACTTCGGTTTGTAGTACTTACTTATTAACCAGTAGAGTTTGATAAACGTGGGGTTTGTTCAGACGTGGTGCTTGGTAGAATGCGACAGTCACTGCCTGTTGGAGTTTTTATTTCTTTTTTTAACCGTCAGCTGGCTCTAACCAGTTTTTTTTACTTCACGCAAACTCTTGTTCATTACATTTTACCTCATAATTGCAACTGCATGTGTTGTATTCATTGTTGCAAAACTTGTTCTGTATATAGTTTGTTTGTTATCGTGATCAAAATCATTGATCTGAAGCTCAATGCTGATGCTGTCATGTAAATATTTTTCTAATCAGCAATAAATTAGTGGTGTGCATAGATTATTTTTTTTAATCTAGATTAATCTCACTGTAATATTGGCATTAATCTAGATTAAAATGGCTCATTTGAATTCTGCCGAAGGCATTCAGAATATGTGTGCTTGGAATATGGAACTGCTTGGAAAAGCTGTTCTACTATGATAATTTGGGATGAAAATTAAATTATGTTCAATAAAATGTACTTGTGTTTACTTCCGCATTAGCTAAGGGATGCTTTGCGTTTAGGTGGTACCTGAGACTGGAAGAACTCCTACAGTACATTTACATTTTGTCATTTAGCAGACGCTTTTATCCAAAGCGACTTACAAAGAGTCAGGGAGCAACAAGCGATATGTCATACAGGAGCCATATTACATTAGGTGCCAATACAAATTTACTGGTTTCAACTAAAGCTAGACCACTACCTGTTGAGAGAAAGTTTTTTTTTTTAAACCAACTGTATGTAAACCAATTCCGTACAGTAAACCAATTCCACATTGAACAAGGTGCAAACAACCTTAGTCTTATCGAGGTTTCCATTGGGAAGCTTCTTAAAAATACAATATCCCTGAAGCAAACCCGGCGGCTTCATACCTGCATCCATGTTAGCACGTCACGTCATGATGTGGTCATAGATATACATCCGCTCTAAAATATCAAGGTAAAAGTCATCATAGCTTGCGTAGTATAGACCCAGCTCCCAACCCAACTTTGAGAATAGATTAACGGCAGACATTTTTTTTATTGCGCGATGAGAGTCTCGAGTTAACGCAGCACGTTAACGCCGTTAACGGCCCACCACTACAATAAATATAACAATTTCTGATCAACCCATATCAATTGAATGCTTAAAATAACAAGACAACCCGACCCAATTTCCTGGCTAAACCCCGCCCACTTCCGGGTTAGGCCCCGCCCAGTCCGAGTACAGATACAGATAATTCATATGGTGAACAGATACAGATACAGATACAGATAATGCTGTACTCGCTCATCCCTAGGAAGCATCTACCTGGATGATGCGAGGGCAGCTATATTGAACCAGAACACCCACCATACACCAGATTATTGTTTTTGAGGAGACAGAGTTTGAAGCCAATTTGTACATATGGGTATGATAAGAAGGCCAAGATGTATAGAGGCGAATGGGTGAATTTGGCCAGGTTGCCGGGGGTTACAACCTTAGTCTGGGATTTTTAATGACCACAGACAGTCAGGACCTCGATTGAACGTCTCATCCGAAGAACAAAAATACAGTGTCATTCAAGAATTGCATAAAAACTTAATTTGACTGCTGGCTAACCAACACCTTACCACACCTTAGCAACCTTAGTATTTAATTTACATGTCTTAAAAACTGACCGATAGGTAGGGAGCATCCTTAATGTTGCCAAAATACTTGAGTAAAAACAAAACTCAATGGACTAAAATCTGTTTAAAAATGAATAATCACTCACTGACCTGACAAAAGAATCAAATGAAACATCCTTTCCATTTCAGATGACTTTAAAGTTTGTAACGAATCTGAAACCGTAAAAATTATGCATCATTGCACATATTGAAATAAATAAATGAATCAAGTGAATGACAAAAACACATGACTAAAACACATTTGTGACCCTAGATGAGAAAACCAGTCTTATGGGTCAATTTTTTGAAACAGAGATTTTTGAATCACCCGAATGCTGAATAATTAAGCTTTCTATTGGTGTATGGGTTGTTAGGATAGGGCAATATATGGCGGAGATACTTCCGTTTAAAACTCTAGAATCTTAGGGTGCAAAAAATCTAAATATTGAGAAAATCGCATTTTAAGTTTTTAATCAGAGGCACTGTAGCAGGCCATCCACTCACAGAAATAAGGTTATGATATACTTACAGTAAGAAACTCAAAAAATAGCTAAATGGAACATGATCCTTCCTTAATATCCTAATGATTTTGGGAATAAAAAAAATCTATAATTTCGACCCATACTATTTATTTTTGGCTTCTACTCAAAATGTTCCTGTGCTACTTAAGACTGGTTTTGTGATACAGGGTCACATTTAAATAAATAAAACCTTTTTACCTGCATCAGCAGACAGAAGATGAGACATTAGACTTCTGAAGTGCGTTTCTCATGAATCGATCTGTTTTATAGTCCGTACGCAAATCTGCATACAATACTTTTCATCTAAGCCTGCCTCACTTTCACTTTCAATTTAGATCTAGATTTTGTGTGTAATATGAGGCTCTCCATTCCAATAACAAATCACACAAGTGTTGTTATCGATATGATCACATATTGTAATAGCTGACAGCAACATGGCTAAAACCAGATGATTATATACCAGAGGTTTACATTACTTGAGTATTCTATTCTTAGGTATCATGTGTCTTTTCTAGTGTTTTTTACTTGGGAACATCCAAACATTATAAAGCATGGCATATATCATACGTTTCACTCAACTACTTTTGAAATATGAACAAGAAGTCACCGTAATAGTGTTACCCTAGAGTTGGGCTCTTTCCCTTGATTTATCATGTGTTTCTGAAGCTCATTTACAATAGTCAAACAACATAATTTTGTCCTGTAGGTTGGAATACTTGTACAATAGTTGGTTTAGTGTAAATGAGTCATGCCATTTAAAAAAATGATTTAAAACAAGGGTAATAGCCTAACTAAAGGAAACACCTTCAGGACTTCCTATTGTTGATGTTTTCCTAAGTGATTGTGTTTGTTAACAGCAGACTTCCATCATTGACAGGGTTGGGTATCATAAGGAATTTTGAGGGTTCCGATGCCGGTTGCATTTAAATTAAATATTATATTATTTTATTTTTTTAACTATTTTACCTTAACTGAATGTAGTGTTGCTGACTGTACTGTAGTCATGTTGAGTCATGTTAATCAATCTGCTTTAAAGTTTATGTTTTTACACTATCGATAACCTCCAAATAGTTTGATGAGGGTTAAGACACTTGCTTATTTCCTACATTAGTGAAATATATATAAAATAAATAAAACTTTGCTTTTAATTTTAACTTTCATACACGTTCCATGTATGCAAACAGTCCATAAAGTCTCTATTTGACAACTATTAACTCTTTCACCGCCATTGACGAGTTATCTCGTCATTCTTAAAAATGCAGAGTTCCTCTTTAAATCACACATGATCAATTGAATGAGTTTAATCAGGTTGAGTTAAGGCATCAATCATCACTTTATTATCTCATTAATGATGAACACCTGCTGATAACATAAACAATCACTGAAATGAACCATCAACAATAAAGTCACACTGATAGGGTTTAATGTTTCCTTTAGTTGAGCTCTTGACTCATGCTTTCATAAGTTGAAGTGTGTTCTGGCTCACTGTGATTTCTTGCATCATGAATAAAGTGATGTTCGACAAAGTCATCATCATCCCTAAACTGGTTTGTCTTACGTTGTTATTGAAGTTTATCTTTATAATTATTATAAATTGATTGTGTTTAATTGACATAAACTAGAGCAAAAACCTCTGTTAATTCTCAATAAGCTCTTTTATACACATGTGAAATAAGGTGAAAGTGTACCAGAAGAACTTCTTATTGTCAGAGTAAGGCCTTGTCTTGGCTTCAGCCAATAATCCATGCCTGGGACATCGCCCTTAAGGGTTTGTCACCAGTGCTGACATTTGCATGCTGAGTTTTCATGTTTGTGAATTCTCACGCAATAACATTTGCATATTTTCACCACACTGCTGCTGACTAACAAAAGCTCTTCTGCCGAACTCAATGTCTTTTCACTGAGACAAATGCCTCACAACATGCAGTGGATATTATTACACAAGTTTTTCTGGCTCAGTTCTGGGCCACCACGTGTTAGTTTCTGTCCAGAAAAGCTCTTGACATGTGTTACATAAATTCTTTCATCAGTTGCACTTGAATTTTATCATGAAAGAGTCTGAAGTTTGACTGAAATGATTGTGAGTGTTGATGTGTAAATGAGTTGTGAATGTGTCCATTCAGATCCTCTTATGATGGCAGAGCAAACCTAACCAAATGGTATTGGTGAAACCACTGTGATGCTATAAATTGGTACTCTCATTTAGATTGGGTGCTATGCTGTAGATCCTGAAAGAACATTGTAAGATCAGAAAATTTGACTTAATTTAGACATCTAGAAAGAATTTTATCAAGCAACATTTTAGAATCACACAGATATCAAGAATCAATGTATGAATCTCAGCAATGGTGAAAAACAATCAACCAACTCCGATAAACGGATCAACCGCAATGCATGCTGGGAATTATAAATTAGTTTTGTGGTTTGATGTTACCCAGCATGCATCACAGCATGAAGTTTTCTTTTGTTTATTATTACCATTGTTGTGATTCATAAACTGATTCTTCATGTCTGTGTGTCTAAATTCTGAGGGGTACTTAATGGTACTTGGAGACTTCAACATCCATCTGGAAAAACCACAGGCTGATGACTTCAACAACCTGACTGCGTCGTTTGACCTCAAGCGAGTCCCCACTTCAGCAACCCATGAATCTGGTAATCAACTCAATCTTATCTACACACGCCATTGCTTCACCCATCTCTCCCAGTTCACCCTGCTGCACACGTTGGATCATTTCCTCACCACTCTTGATCTCGACTTAACTTTTCCAGACATTACACATGCTTCTCCACTGGTCACATTCCGACGCAGCCTATAATCACTCTCTCCCTCCCTCTGCAGTCTCTGCTACTCTCCCTCCCCCTAAACAGTTCTCTCTCCTTGATGCTAACACCGCCACCGCCACCCACACCCTTTGCTCCACACTAACCTCCTGCTTAGACATCTTATGCCCTCTTAGATCTAGGCCATCTCGTGCATCTCCTTCTGCCCCCTGGTTATATGATGTTCTCCGTGAGCATCACACCACTCTCAGTCCTGCTGAGAGAAAGTGCGCAAATCAAAAGAACCTACTGACCTCTCTCTCTATCAGTCTATTCTTCCTTCTCTGCGGATGTCTTCTCTGCGAAAACCCAGTACTACCACGCTAAAATCAACAACTCTCCTGACCCTCGTACTCTCTTTAAAACCTTTTCTGCTCTTCTTTGCCCGCCTACCCCCTCACCTCCATCGGACGTAACAGCTGATGATTTTGCGTTGTTCTTTGTAAAGAAAACGACCACCATCAGCAATCAATTCTCTGCGCCACAGTCTCTTGACCACGCCCAATTCCCAGACACATGCTTTCTCCCCTCATTCTCTCTCCTATCTGAAGAGGACGTTTCCAAGGTCATTTCTTCTAACCACCTGACTACCTGCCCCCTAGATTCCATCCCCACTCATCTCATCCCAACTCCTCCAGGCCATTTCCCCATCGGTTGTTCACTCTCTGACCCATATTATCAACTTGTCTCTCACCACTGGTACATTTCCTACACTCTTCAAAGAGGCCCGTATTACCCCACTACTAAAGAAACCTACTTTTAATCCTGCACTGTTAGAAAACTACAGACCGGTTCAGGTCTTATCTCTGGGGTAGGTCCTTTAGAGTATCTTGGAGAGGTGAGGTATCTGAGTCCCAACATCATCACAGGTGTGCTTCAGGGCGCAGTCTGTATACATGACATTTCTAGGCTCTGTCATTCGGAAGCATGGCTTTTCCTATCACTGCTATGCGGATGATACACAACTCTACCTGTCTTTTCGCCCAGACGATCTGACTGTTTCTGCACACATCTCAGCTTGCCTAGCCGACATCTCGCTCTGGATGAATGGCCATCACCTGCAGCTGAACCTTTCAAAAACAGAACTGTTTGTAATCCCGGCCGACAAAAGACTCATCACAGCCTCTCCATTCAACTGGGCTCATCAACCATCACGTTTTCCAGAAAGGCAAGAAACCTGGGAGTGGTGATTGATGATCAGCTCAACTTCACAGATCAAGTTGCCAGCACCGCCCGGTCCTGTAGATTCATCATCTAAAATATTAGGAAAATTTGCCCCTTCATATCAGAGCATGCTACGCAAGTCCTAGTACAGGCTCTGGTCCTGTCCAGACTGGACTACTGCAATGTGCTACTGGGTGGACTTCCAGCTTGCACAACCAAACCTCTACAGATGATCCAGAATGCTGCGGCAAGAGTTATCTTTAATGAACCGAAGAGAGCACACCTCACTCCTCTATTCATTAAGCTACATTGGCTCACTATAGTCGCTCGCATCAAATTCAAGACTCTGCTCCTGGCCTACAAGACCACCACTGGTTCAACACCACCTTATCTTCACTCGCTAATGCAGACATATGTACCTGCCAGATCTCTACGCTCTTGCAAACGGACGGCGTCTTGTGGTGCCATCCCAAAAAGGTAAAAAATCTCTCTCGTGCACCTTCTCCGGATCTGTTACACCTATGTGGAATGATCTGCCCACTGCTACAAGATCTGCAGATTCTGTAGCCATCTTTAAGAAACGTCTGAAAACACACCTCTTCCGTCAACATCTGACTGATCTGTTCTGACTCTATTTTCTTCTCTACTCCATAGAAAAAAATCTAACTTGGTTCTGTATACTGTGTTAGGTTATATGATATGTCTTCTTTTTTGATTGCACTTATGCTTCTGTTGTACTTATGCTGTCCCATTTGCTTCCATTGCCTACCCCACCTGTAAGTCGCTTTGGATAAAAGCATCTGCTAAATGACTATATGTAAATATTAATTTATTTTTCTAACAAATCTTTGTAGACTAAAAATTGATAAAAAAAAAAAACTTTCAGGAAAAGCAGCACAACAATTTATTCAAAAGTGAACATGGTAGATATATGACTTTGATAGCTGGGAACGATCTTAAAACATAAAAAACTGACACCTTGAATATTTTAAAATGTGAAAAAACTCCAAGAAACTTTTGTTAGCTCGGGTGTATTTCAGGTTGTAGTTTTTGTAAAATTTTATTTTAAAAAGCAGATGTTCATCACTAATAACTCAATCATCACTATAATAATAATGAAACTCAATACAAATTCTGTCAAACTGGAGCACAGAAAGGTGTTGGTTTTTGGATAAATCTGGGCCAGAATTGAAAGGAACTGTTGTTTGTATTTGGTTCAGCTCTGCTTTATTTGTTTTGATGTTTGACATGTGGCATAGCTTTGGCATGCCTGTGGCCCAAATCTGGCAAACAGGAGCGGACCGCACAAGTGCCATCATTCCACGTGGTATGTGGGCCAGATGAGTAAAGTATAGGGAGTAAGGTGTGGGCCAGATTTGGGCCCCAAAAATTTGCTATCTGGGAGAAGACAAAACATTTAAAAACATTTTTTAATGTTTTAAGAGCGTTCCCAGCTAATGAAGTCACCATCATGGTGATCAGTGTTTTCTTGAGTTGAGCTCTTGACCCTTGACTTTTGTGGGTTGTTGATAGTATGCTGTGTCTGTGTCTGTGTACTTTTAAAGTACATTTGTTATGGCAATGTAGTGAGAAACTAACAAAGTATTGTGGTTTTATTCACTGATTTCATCTGATTTAGTGCTGTGCTGTGGATCTTGAGAGTACACAATAAGATGAGTGAGTTTGACTACTTTTATAGGATGGAAATTAAAACTTAATTTACACCATAAATGCGACACACAAAGACATCAAGAATTAGTTTATGGATCTCAACAATGTTGCCAATCAACAGACTAATTCAGATAAACAAATAAACCGCAATGCATGCTGGGAATTATGAATGAGTTCGTTCTATGAAATTACCCAGCATGCATTTCAGCATGAAGCGTTCTTTTGTTGATTGTCACCATTGTTGAGTTTCGTACACTGATTCTTCATGGCTAACTGATTCAGGTGCTTTTTGTGTGAAAATCATTTGTTCTGTTAGTCGTCCATAACACTGCTTTAATCTCTTCAAACTATTTCATAAGTCTGCATTTACATTTTAATAACATATTACACTTAAAAGTCCTTTCATGAACATTGTTGTGATGAAATAACTATTATTATTTGACCCTACTGGATCTTTGTTCTATTTGTCACAACATTTGAGTTTTATCACACATGGACACCTAAAGGAAACTTAACATTGAGAGTCAAGAGATCAACTAAATCAAAAACTGATCACAATAATGTCTTTTGATGAAATTTCTACGGCTCTCACCAAACCCTTGGTGTTTCGAGTCACATCCGTGGGTGTGGCTTGTTGGTTTTGAGAGAATGCTTGGTGTTTCTTGTCTTAAGAAACCTTTACCCTAACCCACACCCTAATGCAAATTTGTTAGACACACTATCATCCTCTACTAATGACTGTGTGATTCCACTTCGTCACTGTCCTTTTGCATCATCTTCCTTCTCAGTGACAGCTCTTATGAACTGGAATGTTCTACCGGAAGAAATCAGGGTGTGTACATCTATTGATTTGATTAAATTCAAATTGAAATCTTTGTGCCAAATTTGTGCCAATTGGTTATATTTTTCTTTCTTATATTCTTTCTTGCTCTGACGGGATGTGTATAAATAACTATTGTATATTGCTCTAGTTTATTGTTTATGTGCATTTTAAATTTATGTTAACCTGGAGAGGGACTGCAGATGGGTATTAGCCTTTATAATTAAATTCGGTTAAATTCGATGCATGATAAGGAAACATTAATATTATAAATGTAAATTCTTAGAGATGTATTGGGCGCTTCACAATCTGAGAAAGCAACTAGTCAATGGTAAATTGATTGTGTGTTTTTTAAAGTACAATATGAGATGAAGTCATTGTTGTGGTGAAAACTCAAGTCAAGGCAATGCTGATGACCATGATGATGACTTTTGTTAACTAGGAAATCTTTTTAAAACATTTAAAGAGGATCGACACTAAATCAAAAACATGAAAAGACACTTAAGGAACAAACTTTAGCTAGCTGGGTTGATGCTATTTGAATACAGAGCCTCCTATAGTAAATCAATATTAAAATCAGCCTTAGAATAACATAACATAATTTAGGTAAAGGACATTGAAAAACATTTGTGTAAAATAAAGCTTCATTTAATCCTCAGTCCTAACTAGTAGCAGGTAAACTATGAAGATCCTTTATTTCGTTTTTCTGGATTGTATTTCACATTGCACTTGCAATTGTTTTTAAAGGTGTTTTTCATTACTGATTATGTTCTTACCCTGTTTCAGATCTGTTCACACAAATTGCATCACATTAGTAATGGAACGGGGGGGCACGGTGGCTTAGTGGTTAGCACTTTCGCCTCACACCTCCAGGGTTGGGGGTTCGATTCCCGCTTCTGACCTGTGTGTGTGGAGTTTGCATGTTCTCCCCGTGCCTCGGGGGTTTCCTCCGGGTACTCCGGTTTCCTCCCCCTTGTCCAAAGACATCCATGGTAGGTTGATTGGCATCTCTGGAAAAATTGTCCGTAGGGTGTGAGTGTGTGAGTGTGTGAGTGAATGAGTGAGTGTGTGTGCCCTGCGATGGGTTGGCACTCCATCCAGGGTGTATCCTGCCTTGATGCCCGATGACTCCTGAGATAGGCGCAGGCTCCCCGTGACCCGAGGTAGTTCGGATAAGCGGTAGAAAATGGATGGATGGATGGATAGTAATGGAACGCCTGAATCTTCTGCTGCATTTCTCAGGTCAGTCTGTTTATAAACTTGGCGATTATTATGGATGAATAAGGTCTCACAAATAATTGTCACTATTGTCAGTTCTAATTCTTTACAATAACATATAACATATTACAACATTTTCAATTCAGTTACATTTTATTAATCGCTTTTCACATGTTTCTTTTAGAAACACAAGAGCTGATGTGTCGCGATTGATTTTGCTCATCACAACTGGTGGAATATGTAATCTATGTATAATTTTATATTGAGTCTCCCTGAGCCGGTTACATATGAAAGTGTACCTCACACACTCAATGGCCTCCTGCCAGTCATCATCTATATATTCATTGCATAGTTCATCCCTCCATTTGTGAGCTATTGTATTCAACAGTCCTGAGGTTTGAGACTATAAAAAAGAATAAAACCCAGATATAAACCAAGTCGACTTACTTGTTTTTACAAAAAATCATTCCAGTTCACTGAACTCTGGCAGGTCTAAGAGGGATTTTTGCATTGAGATGATATTCTGTCCTATTTGTAAATACCCAAAATGATGTTTTTTAGGGAGATCAAACTTCTTTTGTAATTGATGAAAGGACATTAATCCTGTTACAGATCACATACCACGGAGATCCCCTTTGTATGCCACACTCTAAAAAGAGGTGAGCCTATCCCTGGAGAAAAGTCTTCATTCAGATAAACTGGGCTCAGCATAGGCAAAGATTCCACCTTTCCCAGGTGCTTGAAAATCTGACGCCAAACTTTAATAAAATTTTTAAGTATTGGGTTTACCTGACATCATCATCATACTTGTTATGGTGTGGGCAAACAAACCCCAAACAGAAAATGGGGGGAACAGGCCCAGGAGTCCAAAGAAGGAAGCCGATAATAGTAGGATCTATACCATTCCCGAATAAGTCTAGTATTGCAGGCCCTTGTCTTTTGAACCGGTTCATTGAAACAAACTGTCCGAAAGACCTGGTTCGCATAAAAAAGCTGGACTTCCCATCACTAATGCCAATATAACATTCCACTGTACTGTCTAATATCCCACCTGATGTTAAGAATGAGTCAATATGTGAGGAAGTAAAAATAGTGGGTTCGTGGAAAAGTATTCAAATAATCTGCCATTTGACGCATAGTGTTGCGATGGATGGTAGTGTGAAAAAGCCTTACACGTAGCAGTTATCTAAATGGGAAGTGGGTGATTTCACCTTACCCTGTGGTAACACCCTTTTTTATCTGCTGCCCCCGGATAGGGGGTGTGAGGACAACACTAGGGGCACTCTCGTGCCATGGCACCCCTCGAAGACCCTGTAGCCCCCCGTCCACGAATTGATAATACTGGCTCCAATACCCAATTGGCACTCAATGTAAAATCTGAGGGCATTTCCTTCTGGTGTTTTGAAAGGAATGCAGGAAGTCAGTATGACCCAAACCTGACTTTTCAGGCTTTTCAGCACTCATTGCTCCTAATGGCACACACGTTGTTTGTGGTAACAAAGCCTATCCGTTCCTTCCTAAGGGATGGAGAGGAAGGTGTTATTTGGCTTATGTTTTACCTTTTTGTTTTACGTTTTGCCTAATTTCTTGAATGATTATTGTAACGTTTTACAGGATGAGCTGGATGACACTGCAAAGGTTTGGAATGCACATAACATAAGCCATCAAGAAACATAAGCAACCCCAGCGGCCGGCCAAGTGTTAAAATAGGGACTGCCTGAACTCTACCTTACCAGATTTTTCCTTACGTCAGTTGACACTGAAAGTGTTCAGTCTTGCAAGAATCAGTACACCTTCCTACACCCAATACCATGTGATCCAGATATAAATTATGGTTTCTGAGTCTACTTTGGACCTTCCATGAGACCCATATCAAGCTGTGAACTTGTATATCACATATATATAAATATACTAAAACACCTTCAGCTTACATCAGTTTTCTTTTGACAGACTTATGAGCTTCAAGCTCTGTCTTTCACAATTGCCCTTAGTACTGCAGGTGTGTCCTGGGTCCTAAAGTACACCCTGGCCTGTTTTTAAAAGCTTCTCAAAGTGACATTTTAGACTTTAGTGCGAAGAATTCATGAACGTTACTCCCACTTCTAGATTTAAGTATTACCCATATGTAAGTATGGGCTATTTGTTTAACCCAACAGCTGGGTTGAGCCTGCTGGGTCATTTTGTTTTTGAGTAACCCAAACACTGGGTATCCAGTCGGGTCCAATTGAGTGACAGTGGAGAGATTAAACCCCTCCCACTCCTCCACGCCTCAGACAAACTCTACCTTCGCTGGCATTTTGATCCACCTCAGGAATAAGTGAGGAGAGCTGTTATTCAGAGAAATAAAAGGAATGTTCGAGAGGTTTAAATCTATAAAACTATTACTGATAAGGCATTTTAGTTCACAGAAATCCTACAAGGTTTGTTGCCTCCCGAATACGATGTCCCTTTTTCACATCCATAACGCTTGTTTATTTCCTTTTTTTCAATAAAGAATTTGTGTATAGACTGATATTTTATCATATTAATGCAGTTCTATCAACAAGGGTTAAGTAAAATATAAATAAATGGTTCAGTATATTGGTAATAAATACCTTATAACACAGCCTTTTTTTAGAGTGTATGTTTGTGAATGCAGGACATAGACATTTTCTCTTGCTAGATATTTAAATGTATTTATTCTTTGAAATGCAAGAACAAAGTGATGTGGATGTGAGGATTAACTTTTACAATACAATGTGTAGAATCTTTGTGCATTATATTGATTTCTTTTGACTCTATATCAAACATTACAGGATAAGATGGTCCACACAGATACACACGAGCGGACATGGTGTGTGTGTGTACAGTTGTGTTGTTGAATATCAAATGCTTTAAAGGCTCTTACTATCACACAGTCTGGAAGAGAGAACCTGACGTCTAGATCGAGACCACCGCCTGATAATCTGTGTAGAAAATCTCTAAAGTGAACTCTGATAACATTTTTTATGTTTTTTTTGATTAAGTAAGAATCACATCATACAGTATCAGATACAAATTAAAAAAGATGTTATATAATCCTGTGTTGTGTGAGCGTGTGTGTGTGTGAGCGTGTGTGTGTGTGTGTGTGTGTGTGTGCATGCCTGTGCGTGTCCAGTAAAACAAACAGTTGTCTTTCGTCAAACCAAGTGTATTTTGCGCTCACCCAACCCACCCCGAATAAACAAATACATACATAAGAAAGGGAGTGATCCAGTCTGTCTCATATCAGTTTAAAGAAAGAAAGGCAAGTTTATTTATAAAACATGTTTCACATAGGAAGGGAATACAAAGTAAATTCTATATCATTTATAAAGAGAGAAAAAAACATACACAATGACAGAAAAAAGCTTTACAATGAAAGAAAAAATAACAACCAAACAAGTAAATAACATGAATTTTAAAGTAAAATGGAAACTAAGGGAAATAAAAGTTTGGTGTGAAGATGAAAGTGGAGATGAACATGTTATGGATCAGATGTTGCTATTCGATAGCTCAGGCGATGTTGACTTCTAAGTTGTTTCTTCTCAATTGTGTATTAAAAATGTATTCTGGATTTGAGGAAGTTTGATGAAGAACCTTTAAATCTTCAATAATATTCCAGTTAACAGAGAACATACAAAACCACGAAAAATAAATTTTTTCTCATTTGAAACTGTCACCATTGATATGTTCTGCAGCAAGCTCACAAGAGACTGTTGTCACAAGGTTGTCACATATGCAAATGTAAATCTCCACAGCAAAACTGCCATCGAGACTGACAGTCAGTGATCACAATGCACTTTTAACATATGCGTATGGAAATGCAGAATGGAAGGAGCAGAATGTTTGGTTATTACAAATCTGCAGACATATGCACAATTTGAGTTCAACATCTAAACTAAAGATCCACTGTAAAACCTAAACTGTCAAACTAGACGGCAAGTTCATATTAAATCAAATTCAACTTTTTTAATTCCCATGACATTAAGTTTATGAAAATTATCAACTGATTTCAATCACCGAAATTCCCTTGCAGTATTTTTGCTCTTAGCTTTATTTATGCTATCTTCTGTTCATCTTTGGTGAGCTTCATCTGGAGAATGTTGCATGAGTGTCGTGTCAGTGTTTCTCTCATTGGGAGTGTGATCCTCATGTGTATACATTTCAAACATCAAACTTGAGTTGAGACGTGGCTAAATTGATAGGAGGAGTAAAGCGCTGACAAGATGTATTTACACATGTCTAGTTGCGTCTGGAATGCGTCCTAAACCACCTCCTGAAGGGGTTTGTTATTATCAGGATTACAGTTGTTTCAAAACTCAAGTAATTGCTTCAATTGTGGAATTAAAAGGTGTTTTTGAACTGTCCAACCAATATCTATATTAAATTTAATGTGCATTCCTGCTTCTCAGCTTGTTTTATTTAGATAGCCTATAAAAATCTGACATTTACAATGTATTGTGTTAACTGACTGTAAGAATATTACTTTTTGTCCCCTGGTATAGGTATTAATATTCTAAGGTTGAAGATTACGTTCATGGATTACGTTACTGAATACATTTTTGATTAAGTAATTTGCAGCTTTAATAAAATTTTAAAGTAACCCTCCCAACCCTGTGTGCTACACTAAAGGCAGGAGTACATTATTGTGATTGTACTTGTGTACTGGTGTCCTGAAGTCATAGAAAGTGAATGGTAAGCAGAGGGATGGTGGATAAACAAGGCTATATTTACATTAAACATTTGCCTCAGATGCAAAGCACATGATCGATGTCTAAAAGTGCAAAATTTGTTCCAGGAGTTTGTGTACACTCAAAAATAAATGTGTTTTGCTTCATTAAACTTAAGTACTTTCATAAAGTTATGATCACAATAATGGTGGTTTGATAAAATTCAATTTTGATTATATGTAATTCACATTGATATAATTCACAGTCGTTTTGTGTGAAGAGGGACAGAGGTGAACAATAGACTTGAAATATGTGAAATATAAAGCGTTTTTAGAAATTAGAAACATGAACATCCATCGTTAAACACCCAAATTACATAATCAAAGCTCAAAAACGGCAAAAGAACGGTCACTTTAAAGTTGTCCAATTGTAGTCCTTAGCATATTACTCACAAAAATTATTTTTTTATATATTTACAGTACAATAACTTAATAAAAAAAGTGACAAAATATCTTAATGGAACATGATCCCCAGATCGCAAGCATCCATTGAATCAATGATAAAAGTTGGTTCCATGAAACAGGAACAGAGACTTCAGTTAGAACTGAGTGGCTTTACCTCAGACTACAGAACATAGAGACGTTTAATGTGAGGATCAAGCTTAAATGCTAACTTTTACAGTGGTTTAATGTGATCTAATAGGACAGAAAGTCTTTGAAGTTTTATTTTATTTCAAGGCCACCAACCCCCACCTCCCATTTCCATCCCTGCTTAACCACCGAAGTACATGCTTTAAATATCCAGAAACACATGTATTTACACAGACACACATGTGAGCCAATCCTTAAGTCTCACTGCAAACAAAATCCAAATGCAAATCAGTCTCAGGATCTCCAAACCAATAACAGGTTTTGCATTTAGGCGAATGCACACATTTGTGTAGGGAATTAAAGCTGAAATGTTGAGACTGAAAAGGCAAAGACAGTCTGATGTTCACTCCTGAGTGTTGTTGAAGGTAAACTTCTTGTAATTCAAACCAGTCACTTCACTTTGAGTCACTTTGTTCATTTTCATGTGTTTGTTATGATTCAATAAGATATTTTCATCATTTCAGATTCATTTCATACTTGTGAAGCCATCAGCAATGGAAAAACCCATTCATGTGCTGCTGTTCTCAGGTCAGTGTGACACTTTTCATCTAAATGTTAAATGTTTGAATTTATGTTTGTTCAGTTACAAAACTAATTGAACTTTATAAGGTTTAACTCAAAATAAAAGAAACATATTAAAATAATAAACTTTAAAACACAGGTTGATTGATGCCCTGTGCGCATTTTCTAACAGTTTGTCATTTAAGTAACAATTTGATGTAAGAAACCATAAACAATTTTCGCAAAAAAACGAAAACAAAGTCAAATGCAGATGTGTGTGTGTCTTCAACAGCTTTTAAAATGAGAAACGGTAATTTAATTAATTATTAATTATTAATTCAAACTGTTTCAAATGTGATGTTTTTCAGACTCATTTCAGTTTTTCACATGGATATAAATCAATTAAATGAGGCGGTTTGCAATAAATTGAGTTAAATGATCTGAATGCAGCAAGACTTTTATCTGTTTATTTATTTTAATTATGTTATTATATTAAATCAAACTTTTGCACCCGCTATTAATGTTGAAAAAATATTGAGATTTCATTGAATCACCTTTATTGTGATCAGAGTTTGCTTTACTTGAGCTCTTGACTCTTGTGGTTTAATGTTAAGTTTGGTTTATTTCTGCTATTGTAACAGTGTGTTAAGATGAATGTGTTGTGTCTTAAATACAATGAGATCAGATGATGACGTCTAAGTGATGATGCACATTGTCTGAATGTCTATTAATGTGTAACATTTGTCCTGTGATGTCTGTGATACTACAACATGAGTCTAAAGCAGTTTAATGGCTGTGATATTTTCATAAGAATCAACACACATATTCACAAACTGTTATGTAACAACTAACTTGATTAGACACACAAAGGCTTCAGGAATTATCATATCACATTATGTGCGGCTGTGTTTCTATCACTACACACATGATGAAACATGAGCCTCTCTAGCGGACCTTGATGATGAGATGTGATTTTGTCTTTTGTCTTAGTTTTCATCAAATATTGACAAAACACTTTTAACTTGACAATTTATTGTGTTGATTTGAGCAGTCAGTCAGATGTATATGGAGCTGGTTTACACCCGTGTTCTCATGATGTGAGCACCACTGACATCTGCTTCAGGTGTGGTGTGTTCTCTTAAGGGGGTCTGGTGCTCTCAGAGATGTTTAAAGTTCTGGAGGAAACCATTATTCCACACAGTGGGGGTGCTTTTCTCCTTTTTCTTATATAAGCGGCAGGAAATGTGTTTGAGGAATAAGTGGTTAGGAGACTATATTGCTTTAAAACATGCTTTATTCTTCCTGATTTCAATCTATGTAATGTTTTCTTCTCTTTTTGGATTGTATCTGATGGTAGAATGATCTGCTCTGGTGCTTCACCTGTGAATCTGGTCTATTAGAGTCAGTCTCTCTTATAGTCACTCTAGAGAGGAGGAGGGTGCCAGGGTGTTGAACCTTGTGCTGGTTTTGTGTTACAGCAGATGTTTTGTTCATAGTCAGTTTGAGCAAATGTGTATCTAGAAGCCTGGATGTACAGTTATGTGATTCCTTTTTTTTATTATTCAAGTTATAACTTATGAACTTGTGACCTCAAACCTCTTCATATGCCTTAATAAAACTCCTTATGGGAATTATCTTGTGTTTCAGCTGAGTCTTCCCATCACCTCTCTTGACTCAGTGCTTTACACTGTTAGCTCTTATCTGCTGTTTCTACTGTAGTATATTGTCAACACTGTTAACAGATAGTGACTGTAGATCATACATCAGCAAAATATCTTATTGAGGTTAAATATGTAAGTCACCATTAGTGTGATCAGTGTTTATTTTAGTTGAACTGTTGGCTCTTAATATTTATAATGATTGTCTGAACTGTTTACTCAAAGAATATTTGAAAAGGACGTTATACACAAAAGTGTGTGACAATTGTAGTGATGTTGTCGTGATGTGAACCAGTAATAAAAGTAAAGTATTTATATTGCCAAAAGTGCTCCCATTATATCTAGTCAAAATATTAATCTAGAGATTGAGTAGAAGACACAGAGACATTAACAATCCACTTATGAATCTCAACAATGATGACAATCAACTGAACTGCATCATGCTGCAATGCATTCTGGGTGCATAGTACAAAACTCATTCATGATTGTTTCTCAATAAAGTGGTAAAAGTGAAAGTGGTATCGGTAATAAGTGAAGATCTTGTCAGACCTTAATGTTCATCTAAGACTTTGTGACTTCAGTGAGTTTATAGATTATTGTAATGATGTATCTTCAAACAGTCATTGCATTAGTTTACTGTAAAACACCTACAGACAGTAAATGACTGTAGAAATGTCAGTTAAGGGCTCACAGTGTACTTTACCAACACTGTTATTTCTTCTTTATTTCTTCTTTACGTGAATTATATGATTATATTATGATACAGTTTGTTTGGGGATAACATAGTGCTCCCTTTATGAGGATGTTTTAAGAAAGTGTGTTAAATGTCTCTCCCTCTGCCTCTTTCTCCCTCTGCCTCTTTCTCCCTCTGCCTCTTTCTCCCTCTGCCTCTTTCTCCCTCTGCCTCTTTCTCCCTCTGCCTCTTTCTCCCTCTGCCTCTTTCTCCCTCTCTCTCTCTCTCTCTCTCTCTCTCTCCCTTCTCTCTCTCCCTTCTCTCTCTCCCTCTCCCTCTGCCTCTGCCTCTCTTTCCCTTCTCTCTCTCTCCCTCTCTCTCTCTCTCCCTCTCTCTCCCTTCTCTCTCACTCTCTCTCTCTCTCTCTCTCTCTCTCTCTCTCCCTTCTCTCTCCCTCTCAAGATTCAAGATTCAAAGGAGCTTTATTGGCATGATAAAATAAAATTTACATTGCCAAAGCGCAAGATTAAATATAAACATGCAGAAATACAGATTAAGATAAAAAATAAGATAGAATAAAATTAAAAGTCTATGAGTAAAAATATATACAGTTGAGAGAAAAAGTATGTGAACCTTTGGGTTTAAAAACTGGTTGACCCTGCTTTGGCAGCAATAACCTCAACCAAACGTTTCCTATAGTTGCAGATCAGACCTGCACAACGGTCAGGAGAAATTTTGGACCATTCCTCTTTACAAAAGTGTTTCAGTTCAGCAATATTCTTGGGATGTCTGGTGTGAATCGTTCTCTTGAGGTCATGCCACAGCATCTCAATCGGGTTGAGGTCAGGTCTCTGACTGGGCCACTCCAGAAGGCGTATTTTCTTCTGTTGAAGCCATTCTGTTGTTGATTTACTTCTATGCTTTGGGTCGTTGTCCTGTTGCATCGTCCATCCTCTGTTAAGCTTCAGTTGGCGGATAGATGGTCTTAAGTTTTCCTGCAAAATGTCTTGATACACTTTGGAATTCATTTTTCCATCGATGACAGTAATCCGTCCAGGGCCTGAGGCAGCAAAGCAGCCCCAAACCATGATGCCCCCTCCACCATATTTCACAGTTGGGATGAGGTTTTGATGTTGGTGTGCTGTGCCTTTTGTTCTCCACTCATAGCGTTGTGTGTTCTTTCCAAACAACTCAATTTTGGTTTCATCTGTCCACAGAATGTTTTGCCAGCAGTGCTGTGGAACATCCAGGTGCTCTTTTGCAAACTTCAAACGTGCTGCAATGTTTTTTTTGGACAGCAGTGGCTTCCTCCGTGGTGTCCTCCCATGAAGTCCATTCTTGTTTAATGTTTTCCTTATTGTAGATTTGTCAACAAAAATGTTAGCATGTGCCAGAGATTTCTGTAAGTGTTTAGCTGACACTCTAGGATTCTTCTTCACCTCATTGAGCATTCTGCGCTGTGCTCTTGCAGTCATCTTTACAGGACGACCACGCCTAGGGAGTGTAGCAACAGTGCTGAACTTTCTCCATTTGTAGACAATCTGTCTTACCGTGGACACATGGACATCAAGGCTTTTAGATATACTTTTGTAGCCCTTTCCAGCTATATGTAAGTCAACAGTTCTTGATCGTAGGTCTTCTGAGAGCTCTTTTGTGCGAGGCATGGTTCACATCAGACAACGCTTCTTCAGAACAGCAAACTCAAAACTGGTGTGTTTTTTATTGGACAGGCCAGCTTTAATCAACACATCCAATCTCATCACATTGATTGGACCCCAGGTTGGCTGACTCCTGGCTCCAATTAGCTCTTGGAGAAGTCATTAGTCTAGGGTTTCACATACTTTTTCCACCCTGCACTATGAATGTTTACATGTTGTGTTCAATAAAAACATTAAAACATATAATGTTTGTGCGGTATTAGTTTAAGCAGACTGTGTTTCTCTAATGTTGTGACTTAGATGAAGATCAGAACACATTTTATGACAAATTTATGAAGAAATCCAAGTAAGCCCAAAGGGTTCACATACTTTTTCTTTCAACTGTATATACATCTCAATATAAAGAGAAAAAGAGTTTTAATTAAAGTTCTCAATGAGGGTGATAGTGTCAGTTTGTGTGTATTGTCCTGTCAGTGTTGTTTTGTGTTGTGCTGCTTGTTCTTTGGTCGTGGCAGGACTTGACATATCTTGCAGCCAGGTTTGAGCTTCTTGACTTTTCTCCCAGTATGTATGAGATCTTGTCCTTTTGTTGAAACTGGTCAAAGTCTTTGTGTAAGTTTGTAAAACTGGGGGAAGAATGTTTCTCTGATGTGTGTGTAGTTGGGACAGGAGAGGAGAAAGTGCAGCTCTGTTTCCACTTGATTGTGTGTGCAGTGTGGACACAGTCACTCTTCTCTCGGTGTCCATGTGTGTCTGTGTCTGTCCGTCTCTACAGTGAGCTGGTGATCACTGAGTCTGTACATGCTCAACACTTTTCTTAGTTTAGGGTCTGATACGCTTGTGAGGTATTCTGACACTTTATATTCTCTCTTTAGTGACAGATAGCATTCCAGTTTACTTTGCTGAGCTGTTGCTTCTGTCCAGTGTTTGAGATATTTCTCTTTTTGTGTTTTGATCATTTGGTTTAGTCTGGCTGGGGTTTGGGGTTGGCTTGGGCATGTTTGGGGTTGTAGAGTTAGTTGTGAGATCAGTTGGATGAAGGGGTTTCTCTCTGGGCTCAGCTCTTGATGACTTAAGGCTTTGTGATGGAGTGTGTCTGTGTCGCTGTTCTTAAGGTGTGTGTAGAATTGTAAAGCTTTTTTGTATTTTAATGATTAGAGGATACAGACCTAATTCTGCTCTGCAGGCGTTGTTTGGAGTTTTTCTCTGTACCCGTAGAATGTTTTTACACATTTCTGTTTGCAGAACAGAACTCTGTCTCTCCCTTCTCTCTCTCCCTCTGCCTCTGCCTCTCTCTCCCTTCTATTTTCCTCTCTCTCTCTCACTCTCTCTCCCTCTCTCTCTCTCTCTCTCTCTCTCTCTCTCCCTTCTCTCTCTCTCTCTCTCTCTCTCCCTTCTCTCTCCCTCTCTCTCTCTCTCTCTCTCTCTCACACTCTCTACCTCTCTCTCTCTCTCTCTCGCTCTCTCTCTCCCTCTCTCTCTCTCTCTCTCTCTCTCTCTCTCCCTTCTCTCTCTCTCTCTCTCTCTCTCTCTCGTGCGCATGCGTTGATTGAATGAGGAGATTGTGCGTGTGAGTGAGAACACTATTGTGCTAAGAGTGAGTTTTCTTTTTTCTCTCACTTTTATATATATATTTTTCTACACTTCTAGTCTATTATTATTTATTACAAGTGTTCAATGTGTTGAATGCTCTGGTTTTCGGGTGTATTGTAGTTTTTATAGTGAAGGAATGCGAGCATGGAACAACTCTCACGCAAGCACGGTATTAGAATTGTGCCTGCGGTGAATTGTTCCGTAGAAGATTGCGCTCTGGCAGTAGGGAAGATAGTTGGGTACGCTAGTATAGTGTCGGCTTCCCGAATGAATAGCGCTGTAGTTATTTTCCTGGATTCCGTTGAAAAAGTTAACGATGTGGTTCAGAACGGAGTTGTTATTGGGGAAGTTTTTACTCCTGTTATGCCATTAATGCAACCCGCAAGACGGATAATTTTGTCCAATGTTCCCCCCTTTATAAAGGATGATTTGTTAATAAAAGAGTTGTCTAGACATGGAAAGATCATGTCCCAAATGAAAAAGTTACCGTTTGGGTGCAAATCGCCTTTGCTTAAGCATGTTGTGTGTTTTAGACGACAGATACACATGATTTTGAGGAGTTGATGAACTGAATGTGGCTTTTAAATTCCGAGTGGATGGTTTTGATTATGTTGTTTTTGCATCGTCTGAATCAATGAAATGTTTCGAATGCGGAAAAAAGGCTCATATGAAACGTGCATGTCCTCTGCAGGCAGGGGGCGCTATTCCTGATGAAAATGTAAACAACAATGATTTGATACAAGTTGAGGAAGATAATGCTGAAATGGATGTATTAGAACAGGTTACAGCTGATGAAAGCGTTAATGATAAGGATTCTAAGGGGGCTGAAAGGGAAGGAGATGGTGAGTCCATTTCAGGAAGTGTTCATGAGAAAGAAAATGAAAGCAATGTGAGCATTGACGAGGCCTTAGCCGCAGTAGAGTTCATTGTGGCTGGGGAAGACATGAATACTGATTTTGAGAAGGATGAGTCCATTTTCAAAACCCCTGTTACTAAGAGAAAACGTTCTAAAAAGTCTGGAAGAAATGTGAGTGATAATGATGTGGCATTAGGTGTTGAGAAAGATGAGGTGTATAGTACACAAGAGGAATCTGATAATGAAGCTGTATTTCCTGAAACATTCAGAAGACAACAACATTGTTACACTTTTGAAAAAGTGAGACTCTTTCTGCAGAAGACAAAAAACACGAAAAATGTTCAGGTTTTAGACCATTTTCCTGATAGTAAAGTGTTTGTGGATTCAGTTGTAAAGTTAATGAGACGAAAAGGTGAAGAAGAAGAATTCACGGTGCAGGAGATATTTAGGCTAAGGAAATTTGTTGCCAGAATAAAACTGGAATTAAAGAATAATGATGGGTTTGAAACTACATAGTGTTGTTATTATTTTATTTCAAGTTTTGTGTTTTTTTCTCTGCTCCCTTGAAACACACAATCAGATGAGTGCAATAAGAATAGGCACCCTTAATCTGAATTGTGCAAAGTGTACACAGAAGAGAGCATTGCTGTTTGAATTAATTAGACAAAAAAACATTGATGTGACTTTTGTTCAAGAAACCAACAGTGATAGTCTAAACGAAATTGAATGGAGGAAAGAATGGCAGGGCGAAGTGTATCTCACCCACCTCAGCTCAGGGAAGGGTTGGATAGCTATATTATTTGCCAAGAATTTCTTGCCGACTTCATGTGAAATAAAGCAAGTAATACCTGGCAGCCTTTTAGCACTAAGAGCAAAATTTGAGAAGTTTAACTTTATTTTTCTGAATCTATATGCTCCTGTAAATGGACAAGAAAGAGTGTTATTTTTAAGAAACGTTGATAGCTTCTTACAAAGTTGTGAGTCTGGTGATTTTCTTTTTTTTCGGGGGGGGGATTTTAACTGTACGGAGAATGAATTATTAGATAGGAATCATTTAGAGCCTCACAATGCTTCAAGTCGTGCTATCAGAGAATTAATACAAACTCATAGCTTAAATGATGTATGGAGGGGAATAAATGGGAATGATAGACAATTTACATGGACACACACAAGGGGAAATGTTATTTCATTAGCTCGACTTGATCGGTTTTATTGTTTTAGACATCATTTTAACATTGTAAAGAAATGCACAATCTCTCCAGTTGGCTTTTCTGATCATTGTTTGGTGTTATGTGAAGTTTTCATTGCAAATGTTAAAAGCAAAAGTGCATATTGGCATTTTAATGTTTCTTTTTTGGAAGATATGAATTTTAAAGATGTGTTTTCCAAGTTTTGGGAAAATTTTAAGCTGAAGAAGAATTGTTATAGAAACTTACGTCAGTGGTGGGACTGTGGGAAAGTTCAAACAAAAATATTATGTCAACAGTACGCTTTCAATGTTTCTAGAGACATTACACGCTCAATCAGAGAGCTTGAAGCGGAAATTATTAATCTACAAAATTGGGTGGAAATCAAGAGAGAACAGAGATTTATTGATGACATCAAATGCAAAAAATCTGCTTTAGTAGACCTGCTGGGCACAAGGACACAAGGAGCATTGGTTAGGTCACGCTTTCAGATGTTAACCCAAATGGATGCCCCGTCTAGATTCTTTTTTGGCCTGGAAAGAAAGAATGGTCAGAGTAGATTCATGCATTCTATACGTTCTGAAACCGGTCAGGAATTGAATGAACCTGCTGACATAAAGAGGAGAGCTGTGCAGTTCTATGCTGAGCTGTACAGAAATGAACACAAAGAGGATAAAGAGTTGTCTGCCAGTTTTTATAAAGATTTATTTAATATCTCAAAAGAATCCAAGAAAAAACTTGATAAGCCTCTCTCTGAACAGGAACTGTTAACAGCCTTGAAAGACATGAATCCTGGAAAATCACCAGGTATTGATGGTCTCCCTGTAGAGTTCTTTAAAAAGTTTTGGGGAGTGCTGGGCGATGATTTCTTGGATGTTCTTAATGAGAGTCTGGTTGAGGGCTCACTCCCTCTAAGTTGCAGGAGAGCTGTGGTCACATTGTTACCTAAAAAAGGTGACTTACAGGAAATAAAAAACTGGCGCCCTGTAAGTTTACTCTGCTCTGACTTAAAAATATTCTCAAAAGTCTTGGCCAACAGACTAAAAGATGTGATGGGGCAGATTATTCATTTTGATCAGACCTATTGTGTGCCTGGCAGGGCTATTACGGATAATATCTCCCTTGTTCGAGATATCTTGGATGTTTCTACCTACAGTAACTTGGATTCTGGTCTTGTTTCTATTGACCAGGAAAAAGCGTTTGATAGAATAGAACATCAATATTTATGGGATACTCTGGAAGCTTTTGGTTTTGGCCCGATCTTTTCCGGTATGATTAAAGTGATGTATCAAGATATTGAAAGCATACTGAAAATCAATGGTGGTTTGAGTGCCCCCTTTAAGATAGGATGAGGTATAAGGCAGGGGTGCGCTATTTCTGGGATGTTATATTCTTTGGCCATTGAACCTATGTTGAACATGCTTCGCTCAAAAATTTATAGTTTTAAAATAGGCTCTGATAATATGCAACATCAAATATCTGCTTATGCAGATGATGCTGTGGTTTTTATAAATAGTCAAAATGATGTTAATAATTTGATATCCGTTATTCATGATTTTGGTGTAATTTCTTCTGCTAAGGTGAACTGGGGGAAAAGTGATGCTTTGATTCGTGGTAAATGGATAAATGGTGTTCCAACCTTACCTGGTGGTCTTATCTGGAAAAAGGAAGGTATTAAATATTTGGGAGTGTACCTCGGGGATGCCTGCATACAGCATAAAAATTGGGATGGGATAACGGAAAAAATGGAGGGTAGACTCAAAAAATGGAGGTGGATACATGCTCAATTGTCTTTTAGAGGGAGAGCTTTAATAATAAATAACCTGATAGCATCAGCCTTATGGCATAAGCTTTGGTGTCTGGACCCCCCAACTGGACTTTTATCAAAACTGCAGGCAAAACTTGTTGATTTCTTCTGGGATAAATTGCACTGGGTTCCCCAAGGTGTTTTATTTTTGCCAGTGGAGGAAGGTGGACAAGGTCTGGTGTCCTTGCTGAGCAGGCATGCAACCTTTCGACTCCAGTTTATTCAGAGACTCCTAACAGGCCCAGCGCATTTAATATGGAGGGACATAGCCAAAAACATACTTCAGCGTGTGGATGGAATTGGACTGGATATTGCCTTATTTCTTGTGGACACAAACAAGGTGTCTCGGTTCATCTCGGAGCCCCGCCTCCCCGTTCCACAGACGTATTCCGGTGAGGCTGACTTTTGTAGAGCATTCCTCAACAAGTGTTCTCTTCACTTCACTTTACAGCCCCGTACGTTCGAGAGGGAGGAGTCTAAGGTGGCCTTCGTGCTCACGTTACTCATGGGGAGGGCGGCGCTGTGGGGAACGGCGGTTTGGGAGAACCAGGATCCTTGCTGTGCCTCGTTCACGGCACTCGCCGCCGAGATGAGAAGAGTGTTCGACCATGCGGTGGCGGGCAAGGAGGCCGCCCGGAAACTTACCGCACTTAAACAAGGCAACCGCACGGTCGCTGATTATACCATCGAATTTCGCACCCTTGCGGCGGATTGCCGGTGGAACGAGGAGGCGCAGTGGGACGTTTTCCTACATGGGCTGGCTGATCGCGTTCACCGGGAAATCTACACCCTGGACTTGCCAAAGACTTTTAATGACTTGGTAGAGTTGGCGTTACGTGTTGATTCACGCCTTCGACGAGTGGAGGCTATGAAGGAGTCTGGAGAACGATACAGCGGTCTTCAAGCCAGTCCGGCGGATGTGGTCAGGCCAGTATTCGACCTTGAGCCCATGCAGGTCGGGAGAGCTCGGCTTTCCCGAGAGGAGAGGGAACGGCGGAGGTCCCTTGGTCTTTGCCTCTACTGTGGAGCATCTGGTCATCTCCTTAGAACCTGCCCGGTAAAAGACCAAGCCCAATAGTAAACTCGAGGCTACTATCGGGCGGGATCTCTGCCGAGAAGTCCTCACCATCTACCCTCCTTCCGGTAAGACTGAGATGGGCAACTAACGACGTCGCCTGCAGTGCACTTCTGGATTCCGGGGCCGAGGGCAATTTCATGGATTACACCTTTGCTCAGCAACATGGCATCTCCACTTCCTCCCTCGAGCACCCCATCTCCGTCAGCGCACTCAATGGACAGTCACTACCTACTCTCTCACACATCACGGATTTCATCACACTCATCACCTCTGGTAACCACTCCGAAGAGACTCAGTTCCTTCTCATGGACTCACCTCATGCTCCCATCGTCCTTGGTGACCCCTGGCTCAGGAAGCACAATCCCCGTATTGACTGGATTCTGGGAGCAGTCACTGAGTGGAGCACCCGTTGTCATAAGTCTTGTCTTTTGTCTGCTTGTTTCACGGTGCCTGTTTACGTTTTACAGGATGAGACCGAGGATCTGTCTAACGTGCCTAAGGAGTACCTCGATCTGAAGGAGGTGTTCAGTAAGTCCCGGGCTGCTTCTCTCCCTCCACATCGTCCCTATGATTGTGCTATAGACCTAGTGCCGGGTAAGTCTCCGCCTAAGGGCAAATTATACTCTTTGTCTGTTCCAGAGAGGGAGGCCATGGAGAAATACATTTCTGATTCTCTGGCAGCCAAGATCATTCGCCCTTCCTCTTCTCCAGCGGGGGCGGGGTTCTTTTTTGTGGGGAAGAAGGACGGTTCCTTGCGACCTTGTATTGATTACCGGGGACTGAACAACATCACGGTGAAGAATACCTATCCTTTGCCGTTGATGTCTTCGGCCTTCGAGAGGTTGCAAGGAGCATCCGTCTTCACAAAATTGGACTTGCGTAATGCATATCATTTGGTCCGCGTCAGGGAGGGAGATGAGTGGAAGACCGCTTTTAACACCCCCAGAGGGCACTTTGAATATTTGGTTATGCCTTTCGGGCTTTCCAACTCGCCCGCGGTCTTCCAGGCACTCGTCAATGATGTGCTGAGAGACATGGTAGATCAGTTCATATATGTTTACCTGGATGACATATTGATATTTTCTTCGTCTCTCCAGGAACATGTTCAGCACGTCAGACGAGTGCTTCAGCGGCTGTTAGAGAATGGTCTTTTTGTCAAGGCGGAGAAATGCGAATTTCATGCACAATCTGTTTCCTTCTTAGGGTACATCGTCTCGTCTGAGGGAATTTGCATGGATCCTGACAAGGTTAGGCTGTGGTGGATTGGCCAAGCCCAGATTCCCGTAAGGCCCTACAGCGGTTTCTGGGGTTTGCCAAGTTCTACCGGCGTTTTATTCGCAACTTCAGTCAACTAGCCGCGCCTCTGACTGCCTTGACCTCCCCCAGAACGGCATTCAGGTGGTCAGATGCAGCCGAGACTGCATTTGCGAAACTGAAGAGTCGTTTTGTTTCGGCTCCCATTCTGATTGCCCCTGATCCATCACGTCAGTTCGTGGTGGAGGTCGATGCGTCAGAGGTGGGGGTAGGAGCAGTTCTTTCCCAGCGGTTTCTCTCAGACAACAAGCACCCTTGCGCGTTTTACTCTCACCGGTTATCTCCCGCGGAACGTAATTATGATATTGGTAACAGAGAATTGTTGGCGGTCAAGTTAGCGTTGGAGGAGTGGCGTCACTGGTTAGAGGGTTCGGGGGTTCCCTTTATCGTTTGGACTGATCACAAGAACTTGGAGTATATACGATCAGCTAAGAGGCTCAATTCCAGGCAGGCTAGGTGGGCACTGTTTTTCGGTCGTTTTGATTTTACTCTGTCGTACCGCCCGGGCTCCAAAAACATCAAGCCCGATGCTCTTTCTCGTATTTTTGATCCGTCCGAACGCCTGTCAACTCTCGAGTGTATTATTCCTGAGACATTAGTGGTCTCCACTCTGACATGGGAGGTTGAATCGAAGGTCCTGGCGGCCTGAGAAGGGGTAACGCCTCCGCCCGCATGCCCACCTAACCGTTTATTTGTGCCGGATGAGTTAAGGTCCTGCGTCATTAAGTGGGGTCATTGCTCTAACATAGCTTGCCATCCAGGGGTTAATCGAACCAGATTTTTGGTCAAGCAACGATTCTGGTGGCCAGGTATGGCTCGTGACATCCGCGATTTTGTTTTGGCTTGCTCTGTTTGCGCCACCGGTAAGACTTCTAACCGTCCTCCAGATGGGTTACTCCAACCGCTGTCTGTCCCTTCGAGACCCTGGTCCCACATCGCGCTAGATTTTGTTACCGCCCTCCCACCCTCCCAAGGGTATACGGTTGTTTTGACCGTGGTGGACCGGTTCTCGAAGGTGGCCCATTTCATACCCTTGGCCAAATTACCTTCTGCCAAGGAGACAGCGGTCGCTGTCATTGACCACATCTTCCGGATACATGGCCTCCCGGTGGATGTGGTTTCTGACAGGGGGCCCCAGTTTGTGTCCAAATTCTGGCAGGAGTTTTGTAAGTTGCTGGGGGCAACGGTTAGTCTTTCCTCTGGGTTCCATCCCCAGACCAATGGTCAGACCGAGAGAGCCAACCAGGATTTAGAGCGTATGTTGCGATGTTTGGCGTCCAAGAATCCTTCCTCCTGGAGTCAGCAACTCTCCATGATTGAGTACGCACATAACTCGTTACCAGTGTCTTCTACGGGCCTCTCTCCGTTTGAAGCTAGTTTAGGTTACCAGCCACCTGTTTTTCCCAGTCTGGAATCCGAAGTTGCGGTCCCCTCTGCCCACGCCTTTGTCCAGAGGTTCCGCCGCACCTGGAACAGTGCCCGTGAGACTCTGTTGCAGGTGAGGGCACGCACCAAGGCTAAGACCGATCGCCACCGGTTAAAGCCACCCGTATACGTCGTTGGTCAAAAGGTGTGGCTTTCTACCAAGAATATTCCGCTCCGCTCCGTTGCTAATAAACTTGCTCCCAAATTCATTGGCCCGTTTACTGTCACCAAAATTATTAGTCCGGTGGCAGTCCGCCTCAAATTGCCTCCAGCGTACAGGAGGATTCATCTCGCCTTTCATGTTTCCAAAATTAAGCCAGTTTTTCATTCACCACTTAATCCGCCTGCCCCGGTTCCTCCACCGCCGCGACTCGTAGACGGGGAACCAACAGCTGGTCCCGATCTGAATGATGTATCTGCTGTGGCGTCCTTGTTAGGCCTAAAGTCATGGCGTTGTACTTCAAAAATTATGGAACTTTGGTCAAAAAGGCTGACTACTGATGATCGGACATTACTTAAAAGATACAAAGAAGGACTTTTGGAGCCAAACATAAAAGACCCTTTTCCCAGACCTTGGATAACACCGGTCTTAAAGGATATGTCCGGTCATTTGCTAGATGTTGATGTTTTTAAGGATTTGGATCTATATGAATTAAATGGAAAGACTATGTACAGATGCTTTGTTAAAATAATACACAAAACACTGTGTGACAAAACTGACAATGTATGGAGGGATAAACTTGGATTGGGGGATGATATTAAACCTTATTTGAAGGTCTTTTACAAACCACCGTTGATAAAGAAAACTGGAGATTTACAGTGGAAAATCCTGAAGGGTGCTGTTGGTGTGAACTCGTTTGTTTCTATTATAAATCCCACCACTGTTGATGTTTGTGTTTTTTGTGGACTAAGGGAAACGATCTTTCATTGTTTTCTGGAATGTAGAAGGCTTGAACCACTGTTTAATGTATTGGGACAGTTGTTTTTAGGTTTTGGAGAGAATCTCACACCTACTGCTTTTATTTTGGGAGCTGGTTACAAACGTAATCAAAGATTTAAATGGCAACTAATTAATTTTATGGTCGGACAAGCAAAGATGGCAATTTATATTTCAAGAAAAAATAGGATGAATAATTTACATGGCACAGATGTTCTTTTTTTGTTTAAAGGACTTATCAAATCAAGAATATCAGTCGAATTTAAATACTACAAAGGGATGAATGATTTAGAAATGTTTGTACTACAATGGTGTTTTAATGAAGCATTTTGTGCCATTCTGGAAGAAGGTCTTATTTTTAATCTTTTGCTTTGTTGATGTGAGTGATTTTTCTTTGTATTTTGTGATGTTATAAGTATTATTGTGAATGAAACTGATCTAATAAATGTATGTGTGAAAAATCAAAAATCTCCCTTCTCTCTACCTCTCTCTCTCTCACTCTCACACTTCTCTCTCTCTCTCTCTCTCTCTCTCTCTCTCTCTCTCTCTCTCTCTCTCCCTCTCTCCCTCCCTCTTCCTCTCTCTCTCTCTCTCTCTCTCTCTCTCTCTCTCTACAGTGCTCTGTCTGCTCATTCAGAGTATCTCATGTGAATATGTTCTGATACGGGAGAAGAAGACTTGGAATGAGGCACAGGTTTACTGCAGACAGCATCACTTTGATCTGGTCAGCGTTCAAAACAATGACTAAATGACTTTTTACCGTCAAGTCTTGTGTCCAGACCCAGTTTGTGTGCATGTTTCACTGCTGCGGGATGCACAAAGCTGGGACATATTTAGCTTAGAGGAATTGAGTGAGAGGACTGGAGTGAGATCTCTGAGGTTGCTGAAACAAGCTACAACGGAAATCTTAAAGTCTTTGCATGCGGACCATAAGTTTTTTACAAATGACTCTATAGCAACTGATCAACAGAGAAAGGGGGTTCCTTACATTTTCCCTTCTCTGAATGTGACTGTGAGTGGCAAGATGATGAAAATTGTCTTTTGTCTTTTGAAACCCCTCAGCTTGGAGCTTTTGAGGAAGTGGGAAAAAAAGCCCTCTATATATCCTGTGTGAAGGCATCCAATGCTGATCGCTTGCATGGAATTGCTTCAAATAAATGGACAGATTTTTTTGGAATTCTTTCCTCCCCTAGAGGTTGCTGGCGGTCCTTATATAAACGCCCCATTGACAAAAGAACGGGCGACCTTCAGTGGAGGATTGTTCATGGGGCGATAGCCACAAATAGATATGTGGTGCACATTGATCCTTCTGTAAAGAGGTTGAAATGGTGTTTCATCTATTTGTACAGTGTGCTCGGCTAAGCGATTTGTTTTCACTTTTATCTCAATTGTTCATTGAAATTGGTGAAGATTTCTCTTATGAAATGTTTATATATGGTCCAAGGTATACAGGAAAAAAGAAAAGTCAGTTGATTTTACTAAATTTTTTGTCTGGTACAGCAAAACTTGCTATATGGAAATCTAGAAAGAATAAGTTGTTAGGAAAGGGTTCTTTGGATGTGTTGATGATTTTCAAAGGCTTGGTGGCGGCCCGGCTTAGAATAGAACATGCTTATTATAAAATGGTAAATTGTGTAGAATCTTTTATGTACATTTGGGGGATAAATGAGGTCCTTTGCGCTGTAGATGATGATGATGATTTAATGCTTGCTTTTTAAAATGTTTCTAATTTTAATATGAATAGTATATATTATATTTGTTTTTGTTTTGTGAGTTTGTAATATCATTGTGAACACCTTATTGTTTAAAATAAAGGTGTATTATAAATTCCAAAAAAATCTCTCTCTCTCTCTCTCCCTCTCTCTCTCTCTCTCTCTCCCTCTCTCTCTCTCTCTCTCTCTCTCTCCCTTCTCTCTACCTCTCTCTCTCTCTCTCTCTCTCTCTCTCACACACTCTCTCTCTCTCTCTCTCTCCCTTCTCTCTCTCTCTCTCTCTCTCTCTCTCTCCCTCTCTCTCTCTCTGGTGCATGCTGGGAGTGTGTGAAGGAGCTTGAGTGTTTGTTGGGAGCGAGTGCGTTTTCTGTTTCATGCTTTACTTTTTTTTTTTTTTTTCCTTCGGTATTTGTTTCCAATCTCTTAGGTAGAGGGAAAGGCCAGGGATAGGAAAGCTGCGGCTCTAAAGCTGCGTGCATTTAGACGCTGGTATGGCGTCTGTTCCCGGGTCAGCACTGACACTCCGGAATGGTTGCAGGTTCCAGAGCCGGGAGTGACGGTCGAAGATCTGCTTCTGGTTATCGGGAGCAGACCGGGTTTGAGAATATAGCGTCGGCATCACGTATGAATAAAGCGATTGTGGTGTTTTTGAAAACTGAATCGCTGGTAAATCAGTTAACGGTGAGCGGGCTGTGGGTTAAAGAAGTTTTTGTTGATGTTAGCCCTTTATCCACTCTGGCAACAAAAATTATCTCGAACGCACCTCCGTTTGTATCAAATGAAGCGATTACAAAAGAGTTGTTAGGGTTTGGGAGGGTTGTGAGCCCGGTAAAAATGATTCCCCTCGGGTGCAAAAATGCAGTGCTCAAACACATACTCTCTTTTAGACAACATGTCTATATGTTTCTTACTTCACCTACGCGTACTTTAGAGGTTTCTTTCCTTGTGACTCACGGAGAAAACTCGTATATGGTTTATGCGAGTACAGAGAGTTTGAGGTGCTACGAGTAAGTAATTTTGCGTGCCCTAATAGAGACGATCAACGGCCATCCACATCTACATCTAGTGATCATGGACTTCAGAGAAATGATGAATCAGAGCAGACTAGTGTGGAACAAGGTGAAGGAGTCACAGAAGAGGTGAAAAGACAAGAGGAGGTGAGTGAAAATAGTGTCAATGCTGGGGGTGGGAATGTTATTGATCTTACTAATAGAAACATCTTGCAGTCTGGTGCTGCTATGGCTGATGATGATGAGGATGATGATGATGATGATGATGAGGACGATGATATAATGGAGATGTATGATGGAAAAAAGGGAGTTATAAAGGAGGTTAATGATGGAACTCAGACTGGAGGCTCAGAGGAGAACACTGTTGATGAGTTAGAAGGTTTGTCACAGTTTACTGAAGTTGCTATGGGAGAAGATGAGCAGGATTCAGATAGACTAGAAGAGACTGGTGAAGATCTGTACACTGTTGAAGAGATCAATGCTTTCCTAGATTATGCCAAAGGAAAAGCAATGGTTGATGTTGGTAATTATTTCCCTGACATTGAAAAGTTTGTCAAATCCGTGATGAAGGCAAGAAAAGTGATTAGTTATGAAGAACTCTCACAACAGAAAAGATTTCGTCTGAAAAAACAAATAACTGCTATTAGACAAAATAGGAGAAATGGAAGAATAACGAGAGGAAATACTAAATATTTATGATGTCTTTAAGTATTGTCTTTTATCTTTTTTGCTCCCCCCCTCTTTCTTCTCGTGGAAATCTTGCGGGCGGGATCTCTCAATATTAATGGGATGAGAGATGGGAGGAAAAATGGGATTTTATCAGAAATTATACATTTGAAGGAGTTGAATGTTACTTTCCTACAAGAGACCCATAGTACTTATGATAATGAAGTTGATTGGGGTTTATGGTGGAAAGGAGAGTATGCTTTCAGTTATGGGACTAATTTAAGTGCAGGAGTAGCTATTCTTTCTTCCCCTACTATTAAAGCTAAAGTTTTATCTAAAACTGAAATGGAGCCCGGAAGATGCTTAATAGTAAAGGCTGAAATTGGTAGTTTTCAGTTTTTGTTCGTGAATATCTATGCTCCTAATGTTGGAGCGGAACGAATACATTTGTTTACGAAGTTAGAAAATCAAATAAAAGAACAAAACGATGATGTTTTTATTGTTTTTGGAGGAGACTGGAACTGTACTATTGATTTCACACAAGATAGAAATGGAGAAGAGCCCCATGCAATGTCAGCTGCCAATTTAGCTGGTGTTGTAAAAAAAATAATGTTCTCAGATGTATGGAGAGAACATAACTCCTTTTTAAAGAAATACACATGGGTGAAAGTTTGTAATGTAAACATTTCTGCTGCTCGTCTGGATCGTTTTTATATTTCTCAAAATATGAGGAATAGAGTGGTTAATACAAATATTATTCCTAATTCTATTTCTGATCATAAATTTATGACTGTTGCTTTCACGTTGGAAAAAAATACACATAGGAGTTGTTATTGACATTTTAATACTAAACTTTTAGAAGATAAAAACTTTTGTGAAGCTTTTAATTTGTTTTGGGGTACCTGGAAAACAGAAAATTGTTTTTTTGAAGGTATTACACAATGGTGGGAAGTTGGGAAAGTGCATATAAAAGATTTTTGTCAAAAATACACATCTCATTCTTCTTTTCATTTAAAAAAGACTTTGGAGTGGCTGGAATCAGAGATTTTGGACATTGAAAAAAAATGACTGATAACGATGATCTAAATGGATTATGGACTGAAAATAAAAATAAACTGAGCTCGATCCTGAATGAAAGAGTTAAAGGAGCTCTCATAAGAAGACGGTTTCTGAAGGTAAAAGACATGGATGCTCCTACTACTTATTTTTTTTTAACTTGGAGCAGAAAAAGGGTCAACAGAAACAGATGCATTTCCTGAAGGATGATAACGGACATGTCACCTCAGATCCGATAGAGATGCGTAGACTGGCCGTGGCTTTTTATTCAAAGTTGTATGCTGCTGAAATCTCAGATGAACATTCTAGGAATGAGCTACTTAAGGATCTTCCTGTTTTATCTGAAGAACACAAGGGTCTTTTAGGGGCTGAGCTAACTTTTGAGGAAGTCACTTCGGCCGTTATGAGTCTCTCTTCAGGTCGTACTCCAGGATTGGATGGACTGCCTGGTGAATTCTCTAAATTTTTTGGGCCACTATTGGTGAAGATTATTTTAAAATGGTTAAAAAATGCTTTCTTGATGGAATTCTTACTACAAGTTTTCAACGTGCTGTTTTATCTTTACTCCCAAAAAATGGTGATTTGACAGTTTTAAAGAATTGGAGGCCAGACGCGATTTTATGTACTGAATGTAAAATAATTTACTAAATGTTTGGCTAATAGATTGAATAAGGTGTTACAAGAAATTGTGCATAAGGCTCAATCTAATTGTATAAAGTGTAGATCCATTACTGATAATCTTCACCTAATAAGGGATGTTTTTGATTTTACGCATTGTGATAATAATAATTTGAACTTGGGTTTGTTATCTTTTGATCAAGAAAAGGCTTTCGACAGGGTTGACCATGTTTGTCTGTTTGATACTTTGAAAGCTTTTGGTTTTGGGGATAATTCTATTTCAAAACTTAAACTTCTATATAATGAGGCCTCATGTATGATTAAAATGGCTGGATGATTAAGCATCCCTATAAAAGTAAAAAGAGGTATCAGACAGGGTTGTCCTCTCTCAGGACAATTGTACAGTATTGTAATTGAACCTTTGCTGTGTAAATTGAGGAGAAGGATAATGGGTCTACAGGTTAACACCCTACTCTCCAACATCAAACTTTCTGCATACGCTGATGATGTCACAGTCATAATTCGGGAACAAAATGACATTCAGATGCTAAAGGTGGCTTTACATTGTTATGGTAAAGCCTCTTGAGCTGTTGTTAACTGGGGTAAATGTGAAGCTCTTTGGTGTGGAAGAGATTCTAAAGGTCCAGTACTTCCTGGGGGTTTAAAGTGGGGAAGAGCAGGTTTTAAATATTTAGGGATATTTATAGGGACATAAGAGTACCGAAGAAAAAACTGGCAGGGCTTTGTGGAGAAAGTGTGTGCTCGGTTGTCTAAATGGAAATGGTTGCTACCCCAGCTATCCTACAGGGGGAGGGTACTAGTTTGTAATAATTTGGTTGCTTCTTCTTTATGGCACAAAATGACAATAATTGAGCCTCCTGTTGACTTGGTGAGCGATATCCAGCAGCGACTTGTCAATTTTTTCTGGTCAGGCCATCATTGGTTAAAGGCGGCGGTGTTGTACATCAAGAATAAAGGCCTTCAGAATCCAGACAACAAGAAGATTGCTTTATAAATTGGGCAGGAATTGCTTGTGCTCTTCTGAGGAGAGCGGGAAACATGGGCCTAGACCTTCATCTCTTCCTTATGGATGTTAACAAGCTGAACCTTTCTGGACTGAGCTCTTTTTATAAATCAATTTTAAGATCATGGACACTTTTTAAGTTTTCACGGAGTGGAAATGGATGACAGAGTCTATTGCTGAAAGAAGAACCACTACTTTTTAATCTTGAATTGGATTCTTCTAAATCAGAGACTCTTAGAAAAGCCATGTGGAAAGCAAATATTATAAAAATTGGTAATTTAATGGAAACTACAAGATGGATTACTGCGGAAGTTCTTGCTTCAAAACTGGGATTAAGATCAATCAGAGTGGCACAGACAATGTTGAATAAGATTTTAGAGTCACTACCACAGGACTATAGACTGGCAATGGAATATTTTAAGGATGAGATGGATAAATGTGTGTTTCCAGAGCTAAGTGTCTCTGCAGAGACTGGAACTTGGCAAGAAAAGAAAGGTAGCTTGCTATCCTTTAAAGCACCTCAGCTGTTGAAAGAAAGACATTTACACTCTGGGTGTTAAAACATGGCATTTTAAAACACTAGAGAGTGTCAAAGAATCCAAATGGCAGGATTTGTTCGGGTTGGACGCTTCCCCTAAAGGTAGCTGGAGGTCCTTGTACAAACCACCCCTGGAGAAAAGGTCTGGAGACCTTCAGTGGAGAATTGTACACGGTATTATAGCTACAAACAGATACAGAGCATACCTTGACCCACAGGTAGGGAGGGGTTGTCCTTTATGTGGTGAACAGGAAACGTTTTTTCATTTGTTTCTTAAGTGTGAAAGGCTTCAGCCTCTTTTTTACAAATTGAAAGAGGTGTGTAATACTTTGGGGGAAGTTTTTACGCCAGTTTATCTCATTTATGGACCAAAATATAGTAGAAATAGAAGGGAAGTTCATGTTTTAATTAACTTCTTATTTGGACAGGCAAAAATAGCAATATGGTTGTCACGGAAAAAGCTTTTGAATGGGGATGGATCAACTGATGTGGTGTCCATTTTAAATGGATTATTAAATTCTCGTATAAAGATAGAATTTACTTACTATTATTTAATCAATGATATTGAATTGTTTAAAAACAAATGGGGAGTAAATCAGTGTTTTTGTGATGTTGTTGATGGTTGTTTGGACATTTATATTTGAGTGTAACTGTGTGAGGACATGGGTGTTTTATTAATTAATTTATTATTATTATTTTTTCTCCTCCTGTAAATATCATTATTTATGTTAAGAGTTAATTGTTGTTAATTACTCTTGGTAAATAAATAGACCTTTAAATATCAAATCTCTCTCTCTCTCTCAACAGGACTCTATCTGTTCATTCAGAGTATCTCATGTGAATATGTTCTGGTACTGGAGAAGATGACTTGGAAAGAGGCACAGGTTTACTGCAGTAATCATCACTTTGATCTGGTCACCGTTCAAAACACTGAAGACTGGATGAATGTACAGAGAGAAGTTCAACCAGCATTGACTTCAGCCGTCTGGATTGGACTCTACAATAACATTTCAAGCTGGCGGTGGTCATATCTAAATGAAGACATTTCATTCTCCAGATGGTCTGGAAGTGAACCAAACAACGCTGATGGAAAAGAGGAATGTGTCATTCTATCATCTATTGGATGGCATGATAAAGTCTGCTCTGCTGAACTTCCCTTTTTTTGCTTCAAAGGTATGAAATAAGACCAACACATGTCAATCACATGTATATTTTAAGTAGTGAATATATTGTTATTCAATTTAATTCAACTACGTAATATGATTCAATCCTCTCATTGACCAAAATGCATTTAGTAGACGCTTTAATTTGAAATATTTGAACTTACAAGATTTAGTAAACAATGAAGTCAAATATTCACAGAAATAAAAATTCTATTGTTTTTTAATGATGTGAGAGATGGTTGATGGGCCGACTTTGAAAGATCATTTCAGCAATGAGGAGATGAGCATTAGTTACTTAAACTTGATGCAGCTGTGATAAAGAGTTAAAGAGTGGTGTCACATGAGATGTTTTGGACTTCTGGAAGACACACAGAAACACTGTGTTTTGGTTTAATAACTCATGCAGAGGGCTGTTTCATAAGAGTCACTTAGAAAAGTGTTGCTGAAATGAAAGAGAGAAACTTTTAAAGGGCAACTCATGCGCTTGTTTAGTGTTGCAAGTTGACATGACAGTTTCTGTTCTCTAAAGCACTTGATGGAGACCCTCGAGCCTGTGATGTCATTTTTAAACCATGAGAACTGTGAATAAATTGCTAAGAGACTCTGCCAACAGTTTCACTTTTATAAATGTTTGTTACGTCCATTATCTGGTGTTATGCCGCCACCTAGTGCCCATTCTCGATCTGCATTAACTTGAGATTTTGATTTTGTCCTTTATTCCTCTCGTGCACAGCTCACAATGTACACATTTGGTCTTTGTTGTTGTAGTATAATTAAGTTGAAAGTATTTTTGCTTATTTACGTGTGTATGTATGTGGTCAAACTGGAAACAAACAAAAAACATCACAATTACTATCCGATATTGTTCAAATAAACAAACAATTTTCTAAACCTAATTTAGCATCAGCTTCAGATAGTAAGCATTAATTTATATGCTTATAAATCTAAATATAGCAATCGCGACAATGCTAATGTCACATGTTCGCATTAAGCATGATCACATACGTGTTACAATCAACAACAAACATTTCTAAAGCAGTCTCCGTTACACAAAGGCATATTTAACCTCGTTTAGCAGCTAAATGCAACATATATTGCATGAATATTTAACAAGCTATATAAACAAACAGCAAAACACAAAAGTATAAACATGTTGCTTGTCTTTGTGTGCACAATTGGAAAATAAAGCTTATTCGAATTTTCTTCTGATCAATTGCTCTTATACAATTTATTATACTCTTTTTGGTCTTAGCCAGTGCGTTATACACACATTATATTATTATATCTATTACATGTATATATATTTATGTAAACTTTGTCACTTGTTTTATGTATACAGAAAATGTCTAATGTCAGAACTGTGTTTTTGTACAAGTATGTCTTTGATGGTTCGTTAAAAGTTCCACAGCTAGGTTATACCTTGTCTTGATGTCTACCGTCATGCACGAAAACAGACAGTTCTACTGTATACCCAGTATTCCTGACTACCATCTTGCCAAAAAGCAGACATTTTTACTGTAGCATTTTGGGAATCAGCATATGTCACAAAACAGTACGATGGCCAATAAACTTTTGGGACATTTTGGGGAGCCATATCTCAACTTTCTTTGGATTTATACCCAGTATTCCTGACTACCAATTTGCCAAAAAAGTAACATTTTTACTGTAGCTTTTCTAAGTTATGGACCCCTGAAGTTGGCATATCTCACAGTACTCTTCAATGGACCAATGGTACATTTTGAGGTGCTACATCTCGAAAACTTTTAAGGGTGCGTTGAAAATTACACATAGGGGTTACTCCCAGTATGCTTGACTATCACCTAACCAAAAAGAAAACATTTTTACTGTAGCATTTTTAAGTTATGGATCACTGAGGTTGGCATAAGTTTAAGTTTATTTGGTTAGTCAGTTTAATTGTACTAATTTACCAACGCAATTACAGTCACACTATAGTTGTAGACTAAAAAGAGTGAGTTAAAAAACACGCATGACCTATTGTGAAATGATGATCTTTGGGGTCATAATAGTCTGTTGAAACGTAATTTTATAGTAAAAGTAAATGTCGACTCCAAATGGACAATGGATAGATTTTTTTTAATTTTTTGGGCTTATTTAAAAATTAAACCATTTATTAGGAAGGGAGGAAATTAAGTATTTTTTATATCTATACTGTATATGTATATATATGTATTTACGCGGATTACAAAGATTTAACACCACTAACACAACATCCGTTTTTTCTGTAATCATTGTCAAGCACTAAATTACACAAGGTTTCATGTAGCTCAGTGGTACGATCATTGTTAACAACAAAAGGTTGTGGGTTCGATCCCACGGGATTGCACATACCTATGTATAAATGTATAGAATAAAGCAATTTAAGTCGCTTTGGAAAAATTTGTCTGCCAAATGAATAAATTTAAATGCAATCACACTTTTATTCATATAAAGGTTTTTAAACTATTAAGGGGAGCTTTGAAATGGTGGTATTGACACGTCCAGTATATTGACAGTTTCTAGCTGTGGGTTAGCAGTTCCATCTGGTAAACTAAAGGCTGCATCAGAATCTTTCAGACAGTGCACCAGTATTAACTTCTCTTTCGTCCTTAAATGAACAAAAACAGGCAAGATTATGCCAGAAAGCACATTTTGTATTATGAAGCATTAAATGAATATAAAGAGTTATGAAAATAGGAAGCGCATTAGACCTGTTTAGGGCGGCAGTTCTTAAAGGGGCCGCGTTGTTAAACCTACTGTAAAGACACTAATGTTAATATAAAAAATAAGAAATCAATGTGATTTAGTTGCTTAAAGAGGATTCTACTGCATTTCATATATTTGGAAATAAAGACTGTAAAGTGTTTAAGAACTTAATTGTGACCCTGGACAACAAAATCAGTCTCATGGGTAAAATTTTTATTTTACAAATTACGCCTTCAATTAATGTATGGTTGTTGGGACAGGACAATATCTGGCAGAGAAACTTTATTTGTGAATAATGATAACACTAGATAAAATTTTATTAATATTGCATTTTTTTGAGGCATTCTAATTCTTAATAGTCATTTCAGCACCTTGGGCATTGACAGAAATCACCTTATCTCCTGCACAATCAACACTAAAACTAAAAGTTTGCTTTCTTGCAAGTTGGTAGACAAAGAGACATGGTATAACCCAGCTGTGGAACATTTAACACATCTTCAAAGACAGTTGAGATATGGCACCCCAAATTGTGCCAAAAGTGCAACTGCCATTGTACCGTTTTGTGAGATATGGCAACTTCAGGGGTCCATAACTAAAAAATTCTACAGTGAAACTGTATGTTTTTTGGCTAGATGGTAGTCAGTGATACTGAGTATATCCCTTTTGTGTACGTTATAATGCAACCTTAAAAGTTTTCGAGATGTAGCACCTCAAAATCTCCCATAAGTACAACGGTCCATGGAACAGTATTATGAGATATGCCAACTTCAGGGATCCATAACTCAAAAATGATACAGTAAAAATCTCGCCTTTTTGGCGAGATGGTAGTCAAGGATACTGGGTATAAGACCAATTTAGAACTTTCAACGCATCCTTAAAAGTTTTCGAAATATGGCACCACAAAATGTCCCATAACTGCAATGGTCCATTGAACAGTGTTGTGAGATATGCCAATCTCAGGGGTCAATAGCTTAAAAATGCTACAGTAAAAATGTCTTCTTTTTGGCTAGGTGGTAGTCAAGGATACTGGGTATAACCCCTATATGTAAATTTTAAAATGTCTTCTTTTTGGTTAGGTGCTAGTCAAGCATACTGGGTATAACCCCTATGGGGAACTTTCAACGCACCCTTAAATGTTTTCGAGATGTAGCACCTCAAAATGTCCCATAACTGCAACGGTCCATTGAAGAGTTTTGTGAGTTATGCCAACTTCAGGTACATAACTTAAAAATGCTAAAGTAAAAATGTCTTCTTTTTGGCTAGGTGGTAGTCAAGGATACTGGGTATAACCCCTATGTGTAAATTTTAACGCACCCTTAAAGGTTTTTGAGATGTTGCACCTCAAAATGTCCCATTGCCCCTTTGAACAGAACTATGAGATATGCCAACTTCAGGGGTTCATAACTTAAAAATGCTACAGTATAATTGTCTGCCTTTTGGCTAGATGGTAGTCAAGCATACTGGGAATAACCCAAATGTGTAAATTTTAACGCACCCTTAAAGGTTTTTGAGATGTTGCACCTCAAAATGTCCCATTGCCCCTTTGAACAGTACTATGAGATATGCCAACTTCAGAGGTCCATAACTTAAAAATGCTACAGTAAAAATGTCTTCTTTTTGGCTAGGTGGTAGTCATGCATACTGGGAATAACCCCTATGTGTAAATTTTAAAGCACCCTTAAAAGTTTTTGAGATGTTGCACCTACAAACACACACACGCGTGCACACACAAACACACACAAACAGATATCACACATAAAAACATTTTTTTTAAACATAAAAGAAGAGAAACGCGAGATGGTCCCTAAACTAAGCGTGAATAAGAAACTGGAAAAGCAGATGCTTTGCGTTTTTAAGGTGGAACGGATAGCGTCAATAAGAAACTGCGAATAAGAAGCTGGATTCAGCCTCGTAGATACTTATATCAACATGACAGCATAAGACATGATACAACTTTCAACGAGGTTAAACAACAAGACAGTAAGGCACATCATATATGAATAGAAGATAATACTAATAGGAATGAATACGAATGAATACATGTGATATATGAACTTCGTATTAAACACAGATGCAATACTTGTAGAGGACAGGACGAAATCCAGATTCCCACATCTACATAGCCACATTTCAGAAACTATAAATGCACTTAAACAACATTAAAACAACTCACCACACTGGGAATATATAGTTTTAAGTTATAGCTTCAAACTGGAATTGTAAACTTCAAAAGAAAACATCATGGCTTTCTCTCTTAGCGTTTTCTTTCGGCAGCTCCTCCCCCCATACAGTCACCAGAGCCCACAGAATCAGCGACCTTAAGGGGACAGCACCCAACAGTAATTGTTGTTAGCTAGCTGTCCAGTTTCTTCATAGGGTTGCAGTTCAGAGCTAGTTTAGTGGCGGAGTTATAAAAGCAGTTAGTGAAGTATTTCCAGTGGTTATACTGGAGGAATATCACATGGCTCTCAGCCAATCAGATTCGAGTACCAGCTAGAACTTATTGTTAGAACAGGTTAGAACATTCATACTGCACGTGGTAGCAGCAGTGCTGCGCTCATTTTGGCGCCGAGTCTATTTATGATAAGATGCTTACGCGCAGTTAACGTGACATAAGTAATGGGGCTTAAGGGCAAAATGCCTATGGATTCACGCGAAATGTAACAGTTTTACCATTAAAGCATGTGACTGATGTCAGTTGTGTTTGAATCCGCCAATATTCACTTTTTTATGAAACCGCAAACACACACCATGCTGTGTACTATATATGCATTTAGTAGATGCTACTGTGTATTGTCTATGAGGAAAGGTCTAATAAGTGACCCTGGAAATTTTTCCAAGAGCAGCGCACCACACACCCCCTCGCGTTCCGGTTCCCCTGTCTGCTCATGAGCAGATTCTTAAGCTAATTCTGGATTGCAGCCTTTAGCTTTCTTTTGTTAACTGTCACCATTGTTGAGATTCATACACTGATTATTCATGTCCAACAGTTGACTTTTTTAATCTATTAATAGTGTACTTTCATTGTAAAATATATCACTGTGGTGCTGTATGTCATTCAGGAACTCAAAATAAAGTCTGAAAATGATAAAAGACAACTACATTCAACTTAAGAACGTCATAACTGTATCAAACAGCATAAATAAGTGGTCAAGAATATTTATCTTTGTTTTCCTTTTATAAATGTGCATTATTAAAACACTGTGACGTCTAACCAAAAATAAAGTAAAGAATTAACAATGATAAGAGCATAACTAAAGGAAACAATAAAGACTATTATGGTGCCTTTTTATTTTTCATGTTTTCTTCATTGATTGTGTTTGTTATCAGCAGGTGTTCATCATTAATGATCAATCATCACTTCATTGATCACATTCATTATCTCATTAACTTTAACTATACTGTAGTGTTACTTTTTAACACTCTGAGTGAGAATTATATAAACACCAAAAGTGTTAATTTAACACTGGAGGTTTTGCTGTGCATCATGGCTCAGTGTTAACGGAGCTCTTGTGAATCCGGTTCCTGGTTAGTGCCCAGTGTTAGTTGCTATAGTAACTGAGTTTGAACTATTTCAAGTTTGCTCTATGAAACTGAATCCACTGGCAATAAGTCTGACAAACTCAAATCAGCCTGTCTTATTTTCTTATATCTTGTTTTATTTAACAGCCCTCAGAAAGACCAGGAAGACGAGCATTGCATTAGTCCAGTCTAGAGATCACAAAGGTCTGGACCAGAAGTTGAGCAGCATGCTCTGTGAGATAAGAACCAGTCTATCAAACAAAGTTCTTAAAGCTAATTATCAAATAATCAAAAATGATCAAATCTATTGTCCAGCTTGTTTAGTGATGCTGAGTGTTGATCTGTTGATATGAAAAGTTTGTTGATCGTCACCAGTTTTGAGATTCATAAACTGATTATTTGTGTCTGTCTGTCTAAACTATACGATGCAAATGAATAGTAAAAAAGTAAATTAAACTCACATGATAATGTTATTTCTTTGAAGTTGTCCTCTAATGGTCTTTTTTATCTCATCTTTCTACAGAGAATGAAACAGACGCTGACAGGTTTGTTTTTGTTAATATCCCAATGACCTGGCATAAAGCTCAGAGTTACTGCAGACAACATTACACAGATCTGGCCGTCGTTCACAATAACACTGAGGATCAAGTGCTGACGCTGAAGATGTCATTGGAAAACATTATTAGTTCATGGATTGGTCTGTTCAGAGACTCATGGAAGTGGTCAGATGAAATAAATGTTGTCAACGTGTCCTCCATTAACTGGATGACTGGACAACCTGACTTGAGGAACTTGAACCAACCATGTGGTGTTATACGTCCTGATGGTCTTATAGATGATCAACTGTGCGGAAATACTTTTCCATTCATCTGCAAGACATGTAGGTTTTTATGTGTGATCATAAACTACTCACAACACAAACATCATAAATACATAGAATGAGAGAAGAGACGTTAGACAAACATAGCTGTTGTTAGTCAAAATAAATAAATTGACCACAAATGTACTTTTGAAAATATTGATTTCCATTTTGTATTAAACATCAAAGGAAGTGAGAAAAACTGATGAAAAACAGTCACATTGATGATCATCTGATGTTAAACAGTCCGGGTTTAATAAAGCAATAAGTCGTGTGAAGCAGTGAGTTACAGTGTATTTTATAACAGCTAAGTGCGATGTTGTACGACATGAAGCAAAGTCATCAAAACCACATTAGATGTTTTAAAATATACTGTAATCCACTGCTTCACACGGCTTATTGCTTTTATAAAACTGTTAATCCATATATGTGGCAAGGTTTCATAAAATAAAGTAAATAAAATGAAATTTAGGCTATGAAGTGCAGTCAGCCGTTATAAATCGGGGTATTTTATAACAGGTTAGGACTGGGCTCAGCCAATCAGAATCAAAGACCAGAACTGAGCGTTTTATAAATAATAATAATGTGTTGAGACTTGACTGTTGTAACTATCACAGTGTAAAAAGAAAGTCTCCTCGAACAACAAGGCAGCACAAGAGAAGAAAATCCTGTTTTAATGTCAGATGTGCAGCTATTGTTAGTGTTCTACTGTATTGATCTTTGACCTTCTGAAATGTATTTTTGGTTAAAACGTTGAAGGATGAAGGAGTAAAGAAACAGAAATTAAATGAAAAAAATCATAATAAAGATTTGTATATGAGCTATGATCTTCTTAATCAGTTTTTTCTGGCTGGTGGTAATTCCACCAGAAACACTCAGGAGTAGGGATGGGTACCGAAACTCGGTACTTTATCGGTCCCGGTGCTGAATTATGAAAGACCGAAGTATCGATAAGCTCTGACGTTAACGGTTCTGTTGTCGGTACTGGAGAAATTAAGAAAAACATTTCCTATTTCTTGTTGCTAAATAAACGTTAACTAGCATATTTTAACTGACAAACCATTTCTAATTTGCGATAATATTAAAGACATTTACCTGCATCTTCGTTAATCGCAATCTCGCACGCGAAATGTCCGTCTGTCCCACACTACACAGAGCTCGCGCGCGCACAACACGAAAGTTCGCGCTTAATAGAGTGACGATGGCGGAGAGAATCAAACGGTCTAAATTATGGTTATATTTCACTCGAGTGGATGCAGATAATGCTCGTTCCAACAAGTGAAACAAGATTTTTCCTTGTAAGAGCGGAAACACAAGCAATCTGGCAAAACATCTTTCAAAAGTGATTAATGGGCAGACAGATAAATGCAAAGATTTCGACAACCTAGCTAATAGTTCAACATCCACGTCCTGAGGTACGTAGCCTAGCGCCGACATAAATATTAGATAAGGTTTCTTTAAATTAGTATGTAATAATTTAATAAACACACATCACATTAAAGAATAGCCCAAATGAATCTTAAACATAAAAAATGCTTTCACAGTACTGCATTTAAAATGGATGAATAATGGTAAATTATGCTTAAAAAATTATAAAGCAGAGCTTGCCTAAAAATTTATTTGTAATGATGAAATACATAAAGTTTTTGTGTGTGTGTACATTGCAACAGGTTCCAAACCTGTATAACTTTTAAGCCGAAACATGTTACACTGCACAGCCAGGACAAGACCATGATTTGAAATGACATCTGAGCATCTGATAGCAAGGATTTGAATGTATAAAGTGTCTAAGGCATGAACCTGACAGGGCCTGTTGCTGATGCATGTGCATGTGCTACACTACACATATCATCACAAAAGAGAAGATCTCCAGCCACAACACATAATTGGAATACCATTTATTTATTATTTTTAAACAACAACAACAACAAAAAACACAAACAAACTTAGGCCTCCATGCATTTTTATTTTAATTCTCTATGAATAATAGGCGGGCATCAGTCATCTTTTACATGCATTAAGATACATAAGGTCAGAAAAGAATGTTTTAAATAGTGAAAACAACTCCAGCTTTAGTTTTATCTTTCATAAAAAACACAACAAAAAGTACCGATAAGAGTACCGTTACAGTACCGGATCGTTAAGTGGTACCGATAAAAGTAGTAATACCGTTAAAACCTTAACAATACCCATCCCTACTCAGGAGACAATATGATGAAATAATGATTATTATTTATTCATTTTTCCTTAGTTTATCCTGAAGAACATTTGCTATTAAAACAATACGATAAGTTGACAAATGATTATTTCCATTTGTGTTAAACACATCCAGCTGTTGTGTTAGAAAGATTGACAGTAGATTTGTGTAACTGTTGTGATGTTGTTTTCTTCACACTTTATATTAGTTGAAAATTAATACAGCTTTTAATCTTCCAGAGATCAAGAAACAGATTGTGAGATTTGAGCTGAAATCTGGTCAGAATGTCAATGATCCTGCAGTGATGGAGACCATCTTACAGTCGGTGAGTATTCAACTATTTGTGTTGAAAGTGTGTCCTACACAACACAATGAGCTGACACACAGATAGTAGAGTTTTTCAGACTCACTCAAACATGTTTGTTTCTGGCTTAAGACACAATCACACTTGACTCTTCATTCCATTGACTTCCATACATACGCATGCAATTTGTTGGAAGATATTTAGCATTTCGCTGTGTTTCAAAGTTCAAGTTTGGTGAACTCTGACCTGTGAATTCATGTCACGTGAGTGCGTGAGACCAATAGAAGATCAAAATATCACAGCGTGACCTCTCCTTACTGAAATGTGAAAGATGCAGGAATCACTGACGCACATTTTCACACCGTCTGACGGAATTAGACTCAAGTCTAGTGTGATAACTGTGTCACTGTGATTATTGTGTTGTCACCAGTGTGTTACTTAAGAAAAGAGTTTACAGATACAAACAAAGAGAACTCCAGAAAGCAGTCTTGTGACTTCACTGACTTTACTGGTTCTTTTCAATTCAAACTACAAACTAGAAAGAAAATTTGTGTAAACTTTAAATTTACATTCATGATATATACAGTTAAATAACATCATCAGTGGTGTAGTGTTGTCTGGAGAAGAAGTAGTGTCTTTCATCATTTACTGACCTCAGATTGTTCCAAACCTGTATAAGTGTGTTTGTTCTGCTAAACACAAAAGAGAATATTTAGAAGAATGTCTGTAATCAAACAGATCTCATCCCACATTGACTCCTGTAGTATTTACAGAATGTTTCCTATTATGGACATAAATGTGGGATGAGAGCTGTTTGTTTCTATTTGGCTCTCGTTTGTCTGGTGTCTCTGAATTGTTATAAAAGGCCACTTAAAATGCTTGACGGATGTGAGAAACGCAGAATATCAAACCCGGTCCGAATTGTTTTATGACAGACGAAAATATCGGAGGCAGTGTGTAAATGTGATTGACACAACGTGAGGTCATATTTATTTTTTAACGACTCAATGTGCAATGGGCTTAAGAGTGTGTGTCATGATTGTTTGTGTTGTGTAGATTCAGCAGAAACTGACAGATTTGGGCGTACACAAAGACACAATAGTGACCTGGAGAGTGCAGCCTGATGGAAATGTTTTCACACCAAAACATGAAGATGAAGAGAAACAGAAAGTGTGTTCAGACTTCTGACCGATCACGACACAGTCGTTGTGTTTAAAGACGTCATTTTCATCACTTGAGAGAAACTTTGAAATACATGTTTTATAGGATTTGTAATTACATTTAAACGTTTATAATAACTTCAGTTAGTCTCATTATTTTGTTATCCAGTCAAATATATTTAGTTATTCTTGATTGATCTTATAATTCAGCTTTGAAGATGTGTGTTATTAATGATATTATAGTGATAGTAGCGTGACAATCTATTAAACTACAATCAAATGATTACAGATTAAGACAATGACATGTGACAATGTGAGTTAAATGTTTATATTCTGTGTGTTTTATCTTGTGTGTTTGTGTTTGGTGAGGTGTGTAGACTGTAGCAGCTGAACATGTAATGCTTTTAGATCAAAACTTTTACAACATACAGTAGTAGTATCACAACATATAGTAGTAACCATGTGTGAAGGGTAATTCAACATTTTGAAAAACTGTTTTGAATCATTTGGTTGTTTGAGAACATGAATATAAATTAAAGCTTCTTTATAAACACTGAACAGACAAAATGATCTTTGAAAATATTTGTGTTGAAGTGAACTGTGCAAATACATAAATGTATAATAAAACATGTTAAACATATTGTTGAATGATGTTTTTCTGTGTCTCATCAATCGCTTCTGTCTCTCAACAACACAATAAGATATTTGTATATTTTGTGTAGTCGACTCTTTGCTGGTTTGTATTGGTCGCCTCCAGTTTCCCTTTGGTTTTTCCTCCAGCTAATGCTGTGATGTAAGTGATGTTGACACTAAAAGGGTCTTTGATTTACTTCATAATTTGGTGGTCAAAATTTTCCATGTCAACTTTTGATGAACTGTTTCTGTAAAGAAAAAAAAATACTATTGTTGAATTGTTTTGTTGTAAGAAAAATTGTGAATTCATCAGAACACGTCACAACTAGCAGTTTGCTTTTTTTAAAACAGCATTTGGATGGAAAATTTGAAAACACACATTTAATTTGAAAAAAAAGTGTATCTGTTGACACCGTGTACACTCCGGATGTGGCGCGATGTGACAACCGTCAATAGAACAAATTAGAACTCATTGTATTTTAAGTATTTTTCATACCAGACGTGACGCAACAATCCCATTAGAAGAAGCCACGTTTCGCGTCTCATGATAATGAAAGTAAATTACTAACTTGGCCTATATGTCGAAATTAGGACACATGCCCGGATCCTGCCAGGGGTAAAAGGGTGGGCTATCAGATATCATGTGTGGGCATTCACACAGTACATAGACGCAATAAAATTAAAAGACTATTTAAAAAAAAAAATCTTATAAGAATCTGTTTTTGTAAATGAGAATCTTTGTTTATATCTGTAAAATTCTAACAACTTTCCTCCTAAATTCCATATAAAGATGTTTTATTTTTGAACTGGAGAAAATGAAGTGGAGAAAAAACTACTTCATATTTCGTTTAAGCAACACAAAACTAATGTTTGCAAATTTTAGAAAAAGTATGAAAATAATGTGTTAGGAAATAACCCGGATATTTTTTACTCAATTATTAATTATTATCATGATCTCAGACTTTCTTAAGGTTTGCTTTTGTTAGAATTCAACAAACACTGAAATATATGACTGCAATAGATGCAGGATTTAAATGATTAAGGATGTTAAAAATATAGAAAACACGCATTCATTACTGAAGACTAAAAGATTAAAACAGAAATAATAATGGTTGATTTTATGTCTTTATGTAGTAATTGTGTGTGTTTGATTTTACTGATGTTTTACGCATTAATAAAGCGGTTATGTAAACTGGACATAAACAGAAGCCTGTAAAGTGAGCTCAGAACAATCCCCATCACTGGACGATCACTGCACAGTAAAGTCTCTGGTGTTAAAATGAGTTCATACCTATTGGTGTTAAACTTACACTGAATCAGAGTCTTTCTGGTGTGAAATGTTAATTTATTCATTCAGTTAAATAATCAATTGAGTTCACATTACAAGTGATGATTGATCATTAATAATGAACACCTGCTGTCAACAAACATATTTAAAATGTCAAATATACACTTTTCTTATCAACGTGAATAGAATATATACAAGTTTGAGTTAATTTACCTGAAGAGATTTTACTGAAATACAGAAGTTAACTTACAGATGTTTCTATTAACAGTCAACATTTAAGATTCACAATCAACACTATACAAATATCAATTTTTCTCTACAGTAAGAAAGTTAAATTATTTAATACCAAACACATAAAAACACATTAACTTACTTGGTATTACATGAATGTTTGGAAAACATAATTACTATTGTAATAAAACCCTGAAATTTCATGAGAAATATAAACAATAAACGCTTTGAGTCTTTCTTCAGATGCGTCTGACAGTGTCTGAGATAAACACACGCACGTCACCATGACAACCCCTAGGCGCCCCCTTAAGGCAGAGGCCGGTATTGCACAGTTTTAAAACTCCGTGTGTTACAGTAATAATTTAAACAGGCCCAGAACACACATTAATAAAACATAAATATTTATAAACACACATTATAATGTAGATACGAGTATGTATCCCAGCATTCGAGTGATCTTCACCCACACTGTTAAATAATTACTTAATATTGTATTTATTGTTAAAACTAACATTACAGTATATTCCTGTGAAACAGTCATCTTGCTTTTAAGTTACATTACACATCAAAGATTAATGAGAGTGAATAATGAAGTGAAGATCATTGATGATATTTGCTGATAACAAGCAGAATCACTGAAGAAAAGAGAAACAAAACACAACAACTACAACTGACTCACAGTCACACAGCTTTAGATGAACATCAAGTGTCAATAACAGATGAACACATGAAATCTGTCAAGATCTCACCAGAGAATGAAATAAAACACCATTAACATCTTCACTTATTACAGACACTTTCACTTTATCTTTCATATATGTAAACAAAAGCTTTTTTTTTACAGGAACAAAACTTTGCTTTGCAGAAAATGTTGGTCAGTGTTTTCTTAAATTAGGCGCTTGATTCTTAAAACTTGTTTATTTGTACATTACGGTTCTCAGTAACATCTGTGCTTTGAAGCTTTTGACACAGTGCTCTACTTTACCATCTGGTGGACAATAAAAATCCCTACACCGACTGTGTCACTCAGATGTTGTATACATTGACATGTTATTATAAGCTTTATTAGAATATTTAATATATAATTTAATAACATACAGCAGTAGAACTCAGAGTAACAAAGAAAAATAAGCATATCCAGTTCTTAACATGAGTAACATGAATAATAATTTAATATATATGAAAACTTACAAAATGAGATTTTTTTAATTTTAGTCTTTTCAATGGTGCATTCCAAAAAAAATAAAACCAATCTCTTCACATATATATATATATATATATATAAACAGTGTATATATAAAAAAATATTATATAGTGTGGATGCGGATACAATATTAAATTGTTTGGTTGGCGTTGCCCTTACATCCAATTTTGCCTGTAAACCTTAAATACAACAGATTAACCCAAAAAAACGAATGAATACTAAAATACTCGGTGTTCTTTAATGAAGTAAACCATAACAACACATAAAAATGTAATAGAATATGAAAATCTAAACTTAAAACAGGTGACTTTTATTAGCTTTTTTATATACTTTAATTATCAATACAGTACTTAAAATAATATAAATTAAACTAGATTGTAAAGTTCGAGTACAAACTTTATGTTGGCTTGACAAAGCCTGTCCTGAAGAGTTTGAAATAGTTTGAGAGGTTTTATTGTTCAACTTTTTCTAACATAATGAAAAAAATAATGTGACCCCAGTGTGTAAAAAACGGGCTTAGTATGTTGTAAACATGATTAGTATGTTCGCTAGCATAATTAACATGTTGCTAGTATGATACTCCAAGCCATGAGTGAACCGAACAAACCCCTGTGTCTCTATGATGTTCTGATGCAGAGATATATGTATTGCTAAACAGTTGCAAGGGTAACCTGTTTGGTTCCTGTGGGCGTGGCTTAGCATCTGCCAGTTGATGATGCGTCAAGCCCTAAGTGAAAGGAACCAACCCCCATGTCTCTACGATGTTCTGATGTAGAGTTATAGGTCTTGTTAAATGGTTGCTGATTTAACATGTTTTGTTGCTATGGGCGTGGCTTCGTAGCTCAATATAATTTCAGGGATACTGATTGGTTGCCTTAGTCAAATGAGTCCACCCACTTGTCGCTATGACACTGTGCTGCAAAGATATGCATCTGGACTTTTTATAATGGGAGTCTATGGGAGCAGTTGCTAGGTTGCTATAAATGGTTGCTATGGACGTGACTTCGTAACTTAATAAAGTTTCTGGGATACTGATTGGTTGCCTTAGTAAAATGAGCCCACCCCCTTGTCTCTAAGTGGTTGTACTGCAAAGATATTCAACATGGGACAGTTATAACGCCTTATATGGGCATCTTTCCTTCTCCATTATAAGTATAGGGGGGGATTTTGGGGGGCTCTTACACCCCAGGGGTGCAACTGACACCCCATTGTGAGTTATGTTCTTCTCATAGAACCTGCCAGACTCTTCAAACGTGATAACTCACAAGTTTCTATAACATCATTACTTTGAGTTATTAGCCGTCAATTTTTTTCCCAATGTTAAGTCTTAGGGAAATTTGGTGGTTTTGAGAGTCCGGTTTTCCAAAACCAGAACCTGGATCAGTTTAAAAAGATATAACAACTCAACTCAGACCAGTTTGAAGGTTTGTGGAAAGTTTGGTGGATGTTGCTTGAAACCTTAATAATAATAATAATAATAATAATAAGCTTAGATCAAAGAACAGTATGTTGACTCTGTCAAGCCAACACAATAATGCACTATATGAATATACCTCATTCATTCAATCAATCATTCATTCATTCATTCATTCATTCATTCAATCAACATTAATAGATCAGTAAAGTGTTATTGTGAGTAGAGAGGGAGGAAGGCACCATGGATAAAAGCAGGTGGGAGAGAGTGAACAAAGGTTACAACAGAAAGTTAAGAGTGGATATTGAGATTACAGGGGGAGTTACAATCTGAATAAAGAAATGATCAGAGACATGAATGTTAGTAACTGAACATGTAGAGGGAGAGGATGTTCTGAAAGTGACTCTCACTGTTTGCACTGCACGGTATGAGGAGCTTTCTGCTGGTTGGGGTCGCAGCTCCAGATTTAAAAAAAGATCACGACTTGACAGATATTGTTAGAGTGCTGTGACCTCCTTACATCTCTTTTGAAATCTGTCGACGACGGTGTTTAAAAATTGTCAGATTTCTTAATATCAGAGAAGTTAAGCCATAGATGCCTCTCATTGACAACCAACGCTGCCATAGAGCGACCACATGACCTGTCAGTCTGACCGGTTCATCCACAGCAAGACATCTGTGGAAAAGTTTCAAGATTTTTTAGGCCGTCTGAATCCATCCGTTCCGCTTCTGCTCCCATAAATTAGCCTGTTACACCTGTAGCAGTGACGTGATATGTAGACACGCACCAACCTAATTAGCTGATACTTACAACTTGCCAACCAGAGCCAGGGTAACTCTCCACGGCTTGGGTGACAGGACAGGAGTCTTCAGGGACGATGTTGAGGCAGGAGACAGACAGCTAGCCAGTGTTTGTTCTACCTGCGGCATCGCCCGTGTTCAGCAACACCAGCAATATTGAAGTAGATATTTGTTGCTGGGAAAACACAGGCTGAGTTATTTTTATGCCAATATGAATGAAAACAAAATGAAAGTAAAAAATTCTGTATTTACTCGACGTTGGCTTGTTGTCACAGAGTGATAGAGCCTGAAAGTGTGTGTCCCACTCAAGATCCGTTAGAGTCAGCAACCCTGCTAATACTTACCAATTAAGAAAGTGATTTAAGTACATGAACTTAATAAAAAAACAATACTGAAAACTGCATGAAGATCTGTGTCTAATCACTGCACTGTCTTCAGTATCGACTTCCTATTCAGGGAGCTGTCAATCAAAAACTCACTAGCCAATGAGAGTAAAGTGGCCATAAGTCCTTCACACACCTCTTAAAGTGGAAATAAAAAATCTAGCAGCGAATTCATAAAGGATCAGTCTATGCCAGAATGTAACTAATGTAAACATTTAACTGAGCGACTGCCTTCATTACTGCCTCCACAAGCTCCTCATAGGTGGAACACAAGATGTGTGTGACTGGTCTACATCCCCTGAATAATTCCCACCACATCTCATCTATCTGCTCAAAGCTAGAGAGGTGAAACACAGAAGCACAAACACTCACTCCTGTGAGAGACATGACTCTAACCTGACCCAAACCTTTCTGTCAAAGTCACCTGACATTATCAACATGGTTTAGTTCTGACACAGTTTAACTCTGAGTTCTTGTCATATTTTATTACTGTTTTATAAACTATAGCGAATAATCTGTGATCGTATGAAAAATGTTCAGAAGGTGTCTGAATACATATATTTCTCATAAATGAGCACAAGAAAACAGAACATAATTAAAATGAACTATTTAGTGGTTAAATAAGAGACATCTCTTCTCCTTTTGTCACATATTATTGCTTCTGGTTTCACAGAAATACAACAATGTTGTCTCTCGAAAACATGCATTCTCTTTTGTCACCACATAATTCTTTAATTTGTTGTGTTATGTTATTTGTATACCTCAGAAGACCAGAAGAGGTCAGTGGTGGTGTGTGTTGTTGTGTAATGCATTGTTAAGAGAGAGTGATATATATACACAGGGTCAGCTGAAGAGCTTGCACACATCTTTATTATTTTGCCATATTTTCAGTATTTTCAATAAAGTTTTAAACTAAACAACTTCGAGTACAAGATACAACAAACTCTTCCCTCTATTGTAAACTCATATAAAGACTGAAGTTTCCTGGTGTCTAAAGTCTATCATCAGGGGTTTAGATAAATAGTGGAGTGTATAACCTTGTTTACAGATTTTTTTATTTTTTTATTTTTTATTAACTGTGCGATTATATCAGGATTACCAACTCACACATTTGCAGTGTGAGACACGTAATAGAATGTTGTCTTTGTCACTATTCTAATGTTAAAGGGACACTTTGTGTTTGCCAGAATCTCACGTTTTCACCAACGTAAATTAAATACAACATTAAAAACTAAACCGCATATATAATTGTCTTTCTGTCAGGATTATCTTCATATTTTCAGTGAAAGAGTAGCTGGATTTATCACTGTATTTAATATCTGCAAAACCAGTGAAGTTGTCATTCAGTTGCTCTTTAAAGGTTCTGTGTGTAAGTTTCAGAGGCCACTACTGGCGATGTAGGAAATTGCAACCTAAAGCTCCGATACCCCCCTCTCCCTCCCCTTAGAGAAGCTACGGTTGGCGTCGCAGGACAAAAGGGTTCCGTAAATGATAGCGGCCATTATCGGTGGTGTTGATAATTGCAATCTACGTCTCACAGGCGAACAACAGACTGAAGTTACGGACACAGGACAGAGATGTCGTCGTCTGAGACAGCAGAGAGTAACCTTTGCAAGTCAAGTGACGAGGTTTATTTACAAAGAAAAATAAATTAATTAAATTGACTTAATTCATTATTTACTCTAATCGTTATAGTGAATATTATTGTTACTTGTTTAGCATTGTGTCAGTGATGTATTCGCTTATTTTGCATAGCATTTTTTGGCACGGTAACTTGGTTCGTAACTTACTGCCTATTGAAACCGCTTGCTAATGCTAAAGCCGTGTAATCTAACCGCGAAAGTCTTAGCAGATGTTTGGCATCACCCCCAATTGATCAATTGTATCTTCTCAAATCTTCGTTGACACTGTATTGCTGATAAACTACAACTTGGAAGTTCGGATTTTATCTTATCAATTATTAAATTACACATTTGTATGCATAGAAGCTAAGCAGTATTAAAATATAATTTACATCCGATTTATGCAAATTATGATTGTATAAAAAAAACTTGATTTGCACACGGCCATGCAAAAAGGAATTATAGTACAATTACAAAGTGCTGAAAACAAGGAAAAAGTCACTTGATGCTCATGCACATCTATTAGCTAAAGCTATCAAACAAACAGTTCACTTATTTTGCGGAAATTAGACAAATTTACCAGTCCAGCAGAAAGCTGGCAACTTCGGCGTCGCTTAGCAAACCCTTGTCCTGCTTCAGTGCCCTCCATTTAGGAAAAGCCACGCCGATGTTTATTCGGGTTTTCTGTCGTTTTTTGTCTCGACTTCGCCTTGCTGGATTTTCTCTTTTTTTAACTAACAGATTGACGCTCTGTCGGCTCCTGTGCACAGTATGTGTGGTCCGCCATTATCGCATATTTTGCTTCTTACTGCAACAAAGAACCGTTTATATTTCTAATAAAAAACACGACAAGTAAATGCTGTTATTGTTCTTTATCTTCTTCTGCTAATCCTTCTATGTAGTCGCTTTGCAAGCTGCCTCAAAACACAGCCGAAGAAGAAGAACGAAACGAGCGAAAAAAGAACGTTTTACGAAACGCGCTCAGTTTGTCCGTGTAGTGATACTATAGAAACATGGCTGTGCACATTGATAAATTACATGTAAGGGTGTGCCCGCGGTGTATATACATAAAATGGCTCATTGTAAGGTAATATAAACATTTCGGTTCATTTTGTAAGGTATTTCTTCACCATATATATAATAGTTTTGTATTATATATTACATTTTGGTGAATAAATCCAACAAATGTAAACATATTTAACATTCAATTTCTCATATGAAATCATCTTGTCACATTTACACTTCATAGATCTATAGAATAAGAGTCAGTTCTGCACACAACTGTGTTTAGTTTTGTATGAAGATAAAACACAAGAGCAGTGAAGAGAGATCTTGATCATAAATACTATAGATGACATGAATGTGTGTGATGATAAAACACCTCTATGACTGTAAAACACAAGAATCTCAACTAGACCTCAAACACTTTCAGACTTTATTAAAGTTTCAGATAGAAACACACAAACTGATCAAATCTGCAGACTGACACAGACTTACTGTAACAAGTCCAGACCGAAAACTGATCAAAAGTCTTGTAGTGTATTTCAGCCTTAAAGCAGCTGAAGACCGAACTCTGATAGTTTATATCCGGTACAATACCGCCACCTTCTGCGATAATCGTGCAACAATAACTAAAGTCAGAACTTTAGGTTTATATTTACTTTAAAACATCATGTTCTTTATGATAAAACGGTTGGTCGCAATTTCAAACGCCGTATGTCGCGTCATAATTTAAATTATAATAAACAAACACAGTCAATGCTTACAACTCATGAGAATCTCTTTTGACGGAATAAGTGTGTGGCTCTTAAAAGAGCCTTTGTGTGCGGCGGATGAAAGCGGCGCTTTACTTGGAGCTGGTGTACTTGGTGACGGCTTTGGTGCCCTCGGACACGGCGTGTTTGGCGAGTTCACCGGGCAGCAGCAGACGCACGGCGGTCTGGATCTCTCTCGACGTGATGGTGGAGCGCTTGTTGTAGTGCGCGAGACGAGACGACTCACCGGCGATGCGCTCGAAGATGTCGTTGACGAAAGAGTTCATGATGCCCATCGCCTTGGAAGAGATGCCGGTGTCGGGGTGGACCTGCTTGAGCACTTTGTACACGTAGATGGCGTAACTCTCCTTCCTGGACTTTCTGCGCTTCTTTCCTCCCTTAACGGCGGTCTTTGTGACGGCCTTCTTAGAGCCCTTCTTGGGCGCGGGTTTGGCTGGTTCAGGCATGGTAGTACTTGGTTGAAGTCAAGACTAATATTGTAAGATTTTCACTCCGTATGGGTATTTATTGACTCCCGCATGCAAGTGTTTGCGTCATGGGCGCGTTCTCTGATTGGGTGTCGTCGTCGGCCAAAACCCATAAAATGTGTCTATTGGTCAGCTCATAGTTTAACGGGTCGGATAGAGAGCCAATGAAAGTGTTTCCCGCCCAGTCTCAAGTTTGAAGGTGACCCTCCCACAGGGGAATTAGTTTCCTTTGTTTGCACTTCCCGCTCTTTATCGAATTTGATAAAAAAAACATTTCTGTATTAACTAGAAAAGCAGCATGTAATCGTGTCAGCACAGTCACTTAAAGAGTTCATACAGAAATCATTACACCATTTTATTCTTTATTCACAAGCTTTGGGCGTTTTTACATTTATATAGTTGATATGATGATGGAGTTTCTTTTTCAAGCACCAGACGTGTTGTTACACAAGAGATTAATCTTTAATAAAGAATGAGTTATCCAAATACAAAACCGGGATAATAAAACGTGACTTTCATATCATTTCTTTTTATGATAACTTCTGAAATTCAACTCTTCGAGTGAGACAGTGGGTGACTCTTAGAAGAGCCGTTGTGTCAAATGTTTAACTTCAGAATAAACGCGTTTAACCTCCGAAGCCGTACAGAGTGCGTCCCTGTCGTTTCAGCGCGTACACGACGTCCATGGCGGTGACGGTCTTTCTCTTGGCGTGCTCGGTGTAGGTGACGGCGTCACGAATAACGTTCTCCAGAAACACCTTCAACACACCGCGAGTCTCCTCGTAGATCAGACCGGAGATACGTTTCACTCCGCCGCGCCGAGCAAGACGACGGATGGCAGGCTTGGTGATGCCCTGGATGTTATCACGCAACACTTTACGATGACGCTTCGCGCCTCCTTTCCCGAGTCCCTTTCCGCCTTTGCCTCTTCCAGACATGATTCTATCTTCAATGAGTACAGCGTAACAATACAATGAAACCGTGAGCGGAGGGCTTAAACATGTGCTTATAGGACCTAGTAGAAACATTCACAGGAGGGCGGGACCAGTCACGTCATTTACATGCATTTAAATCTCTTTACAGTGTAACCTACAAAAAACACGAAGTTTAAGAGTTTCTAAGAAACTAAACAATAAACTTTAAGTGATAGTTCACCCAAGAAATTCTGTCATCATTTATTTTGCCTTATATTTCCTACCCGTTTTAATGACTTTGTTGTCACAAACACAGGTTAAGATATTTGTAAGAATGTCAGCAATTTTTAATTCTATGACATCATTGACTGCCACAATAGGAACAATTAAATGGTAGTAAAAGGTGCACTAAACGATTTGTTTTCCTAAATACTTTTATTTTTGGGTGAACTAGCCCTCTAAATTTTAATTATATATTAGATAGAAATGATAGACGACCATTAGCCAAATATTGCTTGGTTTTTATCTACTATATCAAAATGAGTATTAAAAGTGTGTTTGAGGAAGAAAAGTGTAATTTATATGTGATCAGACGCCCTTAAGAGGACTGATTTAGCGCAGACTAATGGTTGAACAAACACACGAGATATCTCTACTGATTAAGAGACACTGATATGATAATGAACATTAATATTGAGCATCACTCTTACCACAATAATATTAATCATAGGAACACCTTGCGTTACTATTTATGTTTGAGAAAAACGGTGGAAATCGTGTCGTTCAGTTGATGTGGTGGCTCTTAAAAGAGCCGTTGAGTTGTTATTAAAGCGGGACTTAAGCGCGCTCTCCGCGGATGCGGCGGGCCAGCTGAATGTCTTTGGGCATGATGGTGACCCTCTTAGCGTGGATGGCGCACAGGTTTGTGTCCTCGAACAGACCGACCAGATAAGCCTCGCTGGACTCCTGAAGAGCCATGACGGCGGAGCTCTGGAAGCGCAGATCCGTCTTGAAGTCCTGAGCGATCTCTCTCACCAGGCGCTGGAAAGGCAGTTTACGGATGAGCAGCTCGGTGGACTTCTGGTAGCGGCGGATCTCTCTCAGAGCCACGGTGCCGGGTCTGTAACGATGAGGCTTCTTCACGCCGCCGGTGGCGGGAGCGCTCTTACGGGCGGCTTTGGTGGCGAGCTGCTTCCTCGGGGCTTTGCCACCGGTGGACTTACGGGCGGTCTGCTTGGTTCTTGCCATTGCTGCTGAAAATCCTGTGTTCAGTATAGATTATGGCTGTAGTTGCGGTGTGCCTGCTTTTAAAGGCTAGAACACGCAGCACGTCAAGGGCACGGAGACACTCGATTGGCTGATGTGTGACGTCATCTTGAGACAGTGAGCCAATGGCCGCGCGATATGTGTTCAAATGAAATTGGCGGGACATTGCGTTTCCTTTGTTCAGATCACGTGTCACTTACACAAGACAAGATCATCATATAATTTCTCTTTATCTCTTTATTTAATACTCGTGTATTATTCCTCTGATCAGACATCTGCACGTTGCTATTTAAAAAAGTTCACATAGAAATGTCTTCACATACAAATCAAACTAAAATAATCCTTCTCGTTACATCAAAAGCGCAGCAAGAACGTTTTAAGGACAGAAGCGCTCAGCTTTCCCGCGTTTTATTTACTTAAACCCATTAAAACAAGACGCTGAACAATTATTATGTATCAGCTTTGACGCTGATAAAACGTCAAAGCTATCTAATTAGCTACTGTACGAGTAAACATAAGCATATCTTGTACTGCATTTGGGGCAAAGGGTCTAACATACTGATATGGAGAATGTGACTTAATTTATAACATTCTATGAAAATGTATTAATATAAAGATTCGATGGATTAAATCAGAAACCTCGTCGCTCTCTCAGTGATAATGTGGTTGGCTCTTAAAAGAGCCTTTGGTTTAACGAAACGAACTGTCTCCCGTTTACTTGGTCTTAGCGGGTTTGTCGGTCTTCTTGGGCAGTAACACCGCCTGGATGTTGGGCAGAACGCCGCCCTGAGCGATGGTCACGCCGCCCAGAAGTCTGTTCAACTCCTCGTCGTTACGCACGGCCAGCTGTAGATGGCGGGGAATGATCCGACTCTTCTTGTTGTCCCGAGCGGCGTTTCCGGCCAACTCCAGGATCTCAGCGGTGAGATACTCGAGGACAGCGGCGAGATAAACTGGAGCTCCGGCACCGACGCGTTGTGCGTAGTTACCTTTGCGAAGTAGCCTGTGAACACGGCCGACGGGAAACTGAAGACCCGCTCTGGATGACCGAGTCTTGGCTTTCGCTCTTGATTTTCCACCGGTTTTACCTCTTCCGCTCATTGTTGCTTAAGATATAAAGACGAGTATAGAAAGACGAAGGATATATGAGATGGAGTTTGTGGTATTCAGCATTTATACGGTGCCTATCGTTCGCTTATTGGTTGGAGTCTGTGAAAAGTTCAAACCAATCACTGAACTTCCCTCCAAACGCCAAAGCCCGCCCAATTCTTCCCATATGCCTGGTTGTTTTTCGGTTTTTGATCACGTGATCTTTCACTACATTAAATCTTATATCTGCGGTCTTTTCAGAACACGTCTATAGGAAAACAACAGTATGAACAAAAGCAACTTTTATACTGACAACAGAACTTCAGATGTTGAGCTGATTATGAATTAAATGGTCTGACGATCATATCTTGTGTTCTTAATTTGAACCAGATTTCTCAGCATATTCATTTATTAAGAACTTTCCTGTAGCTTAGTGGTGTAGCTTAGAAGAGAAAGGTTGTGGGTTCGATCCCAGATATCTATGTATAAATGTATAGGATAATGAAATGTAAGCGGCTTTGGATTAAAGCGTCTGCCACATGCGTAAATGTAAGAACACAACCATAATAAAATCAACATATCACTGAAACACAACTCTTTAGTGGGCTGGTGGTGGCTCTTAAAAGAGCCTTTTTGTACTGGAGTCTGGAGAAGTAATTCACTTCTTTTTCGGGGCGGCCCTTTTAGGCTTAGCTGCTTTGGGCTTTGTCGTCTTGGGCTTTGCAGCCTTGACCTTCTTGGGGCTTTTATCTGCTTTCTTCGGACTCTTGGCTGCTTTCTTGGGGGCCGCTGGCTTCTTCGCCTTCTTGGGGCTCTTCGTTGCCTTTTTAGCGGCGGTGGCGGCAGGTTTCTTGGCCTTCTTGGGAGATTTCTTTGCGGCGGTCTTCTTTGCCGCTGCGGTCTTCGGCTTCTTGGCAGCAGCAGCAGCGGCGGCGGGCTTCTTCACTGCGGGCTTCTTTGCTTTAGGAGCGGCTTTCTTCGCTGGCTTCTTAGTCTCGACTTGTTTTTTGTTGAGTTTGAAAGATCCTGAAGCTCCGGTTCCTTTGGTCTGGACCAGTGTGCCTTTAGTCACGAGGCTCTTGATGGCGAGCTTGACGCGGGAGTTGTTCTTCTCCACATCGTATCCGCCGGCGGTGAGAGCTTTCTTCAGGGCGGCCAGAGACACACCGTTTCTCTCCTTGGAGGCGGTCACGGCTTTAACGATGAGATCACTCGCGCCTGGACCCGCTGTCTTGGGTTTGGCTGCAGATTTCTTCTTGGGCGCTTTCGCCGGCGGGGCTGCTGGAGCTGGAGCGGTTTCTGCCATTTCTCTGTTCAGATCTGTGCTGTCACACTACAGTTGATCAGTAATGCGGGAGGATTGAGCGGCGCTGCGCTCTTAAACACTACATGAGAACCATATAGACTCAGCTCGACCTGTCAGTGCCTCTGTGAGCCGCAAACTCTTGTGTTTTCTCCTGCGACATTTCGAGTAAATATCAGAGTTTTAAAATCCTTTGACGGAGTGAAAACAGCGTGAACACAGAGCAGAGATCCAGAGCTTTATTCAGAGACTAAACTACACGACAGTAAAGGCTTTATTATTTCACTGTTACATTAAAAACACGACCAGCATCGATCTCTGGAGAAAAGCTGCGCATGAATTTCATGTGATTTTTTTTTGTAAACATTGATGAAACATTAAACATGTTTTCTGTTTATTTAACATACATGTAATAAATGACTTGAGTTAAGTTAATGTCATTCAGGGACTTTTAAAGTGTTTCATACAGAAGTTGTTTTGATCAGATTGAAACACACGAACACTCTCAATGTAGTTGTGTGAATGACACAACGCTGTTTGTGTTACTGATGTGTAAATGTGTTATATTCAGACTGACGAAACGATAAAACGGATAATAAATATGGATTAAAAAGAATAAAACTAAATCTTTGTGTCCAGTATTGACATGAAACAGCTGATAGATCGAATGATCTGAATTTGTGTGTGTGTGTGTGTGTGTGTATGTGTGTGTGTGTGTGTGAAAATTACTGTTTGTGTTGTTTTTGTCTATTTCTTTTTTCTTACAGACAAGCAAGTTTGTTGCAGTCAGTCTTGGGTTCTGAATGATTGAAACGTTAAAGCAGTTCTTCTTATTACTTTTATTTAGTGTTTTATCATCTGTAAATTATGATTTTTTTGTTTTGCAGACATATTGAACACGTGTATTTATGACTGTAAAAGAGGAGTCTGTAACGAAAAAGAAGAAAATGTGGGTCTATCCTGACATGATGTACATAAACTGTCTTGTTTTAGAGATAATTTTTTTATTAATTAAAGTGCTTTATTCAGTCACTATACACTTCTAATCAAACTTGTTTGAAGACTTGAATGAAATGTTTCTCGTTGTCTTTAAAATGCCTTAATCTGAAGGTGCTTAAATGTCTGAAATTATGCATAGATAGGAAATGTGCTAATTTAAATTTATTCATTATCAACTAATATATTTGTGTATATATATAAACGTTTTTGAAAGGGATTACTTTGACAAAATAATGAAAAAGAGCTCAGATGGGAACTTGTTTAGTATTGTTTAAAAAGCATCTTATATGTGAAACCTCAAGCAGATGGATGACAAAATAAATTGAAAAATTTGAAGATGTATATAACAGGTTTATAGCAGATAAATAATAGTTTTTATTTTATTGTTTAGATTTTTTCAGTCACAACATAGTCCACAGTTGCCTTTTTCTAAATGTGGAAAAATACAAATAAATGAGGAATTAAGTGTTTTAAAACTTTTGACCAGTGGTGTACATTTATTTTTATAAATATGTGCTTACATTTACATTTTTTCATTTAGCAGACACTTTTTTATGAGGTAAACAATAGAAGCAATTGAAAGAACATCAGGACAACAAAAAGCATAAGTGCAGTAAAACTGGTCTCATAGCGTAACTCAGTATACAAAGATAAGATTGTTTTTTGATAGAAAGAGTAGAAAAGAGACAGAAGTCAGAACTGATGGATCAGGTGTTGACAGATGAGATGTGTTTTCAGATGATTTCTAAAGATGGACACAGAATCTGATGATCTTGTATCAGTGGGCAGATCATTACACACATGTGGAACAGATCCAGAGAAGATGAGTGAGACAGATTTTTTACCTATTTGTGATCACAGCACAAGACGTGGTTCATGTGCAGAGCGCAGGGATCTGACGGGTACATAAGTGTGTATGAGCGAGTGAAGATATGGAGCTGCAGAACCAGTGGTGGTCTTGTAGGCCGAGAGCAGAGCTTTGAGTTTGATGAGAGCGACTACAGGAGTCAATGTAACTGAATGAAGAGAGGAGTGATGTGTGACAATGGATTGAATTTCCCTTTTATGTGTGTCGACACTAAAAGCATGTGGTGCAATTTCTTTATTGTCTTGACAAATATTGTACATTTAAATTAGTAAAGAACACAACTTATATTACCCTATTCAAGAGACTTCACTTCCTTGAGACTGCATAAGTGTAAAGATGTGACAGAGTTGATAAAACTTTAAATGATAATCAGGAAATAATTGACTTAAGGAGAAAGAGAGATGTGACTTTAAATTAAAATTGACCCCAAAATTAATAGTCTTTCATCATTTACTCAACCACAGGTTGTTCCTCCAGTTTAAATTTCTTTGTTCTGATAAATATGATGGAAGATATTTGGAAGAATGTCGCTAACCAAACAGATTTCATCCCCTATGACTCCCATTATATTTATTTGATGTACTGTGGCAGCAAATTGGGGATGAGATCTGTTTGGATACTCAAATTCTTCCAAATAGCCTCCTTTGTGTTTAGCCTGTTCTTAGTTTTGGAACAATCTGATGGTAAATTGATGATGACTGATTTTTATTTTTTGATGAACTATCACTAAGTTTCTTCATTATATAAAACCTGTTGTGCGTCACACAGCATCAGTGAGGAGAGGAGAAAGAGGGGGTTGGGCTTTGAGTTTGGAGGGAAGTTGACTGATTGGTTTAAAGTTTTACTGACTCCAACCAATAGTCGACAGACAGACGGATTTAAAGCTTGAGAACTGCAAAGCGGAAGCTACATCTTTCTTTCCCACAGAGTAAGTAAACGACCACAGCTGAAGAAAATGAGCGGCAGAGGCAAAACCGGCGGCAAAGCGAGAGCTAAGGCCAAGACTCGCTCCTCTAGAGCCGGACTTCAGTTCCCCGTGGGCCGCGTCCACAGACTCCTCCGTAAAGGCAACTATGCGCACCGCGTGGGTGCTGGTGCTCCAGTGTATCTGGCCGCCGTGCTCGAGTATCTTACCGCTGAGATCCTCGAGTTGGCCGGTAACGCCGCTCGTGACAATAAGAAGACTCGCATCATCCCCCGTCACCTGCAGCTGGCGGTGCGCAACGACGAGGAGCTGAACAAACTTCTGGGCAGAGTGACCATCGCTCAGGGCGGCGTTCTGCCCAACATCCAGGCCGTGCTGCTGCCCAAGAAGACCGAGAAGCCCGCCAAGACCAAGTAAACGGGCGACAGTTCGTTTCAAACCAAAGGCTCTTTTAAGAGCCACCCACTTCACCTATAAAAGAACGATACGATTCCTGTGTCTCCATGCCGGTTAATTACAGACTAAAACTGCACATTCTGCTTTCAATTCATTAAACCGGTGTTGGATTTGTCAGTAAACGTGTTCATGCTGCACTTACGATGCGATGTTAAGACATTTTATTTTGAATTGAAGGCGCTCATCTTTTTATCGCGACAAGAGTATAAAATAAAGTCAGGAAAAATATTTATAGTTAAATTTCATTCTGTTTCTTATAAAATCTTAAAATTCACGCTTCTTTGTACATTAGATTATGTTGTAGTCGTCTAGAATAGAAGGCTAACAAAGCCAAGGTCATGGGTTCGATCTCGGGGAATTCCACACTCCGAAACAAATGTATAAGATAATGTGATGTGAGTCACTTTGTATAAAATCATCTCACAAACGCATAAATGTATATTTACTGATTCACTGAAGGCTTTGGAGGGCGGAGCTCTGAGGAAAATAAAAAAGTGACATGCCACTAGCACCGCCCTCGCACGCCTCTGTTTCAAATAGGTCCTGTAGGTACATACAAAATTTCTCCGCTGTCCTGATTTAAAGCATAACTTTTGTGAATCTATACTCTCAACTACACGCGCATTATGTCTGGAAGAGGCAAAGGCGGAAAGGGACTCGGAAAAGGAGGCGCGAAGCGTCATCGTAAAGTGTTGCGTGATAACATCCAGGGCATCACCAAGCCCGCCATCCGTCGTCTTGCCCGACGCGGTGGAGTGAAACGTATCTCCGGTCTGATCTACGAGGAGACCCGCGGTGTGTTGAAGGTGTTTCTGGAGAACGTTATCCGTGACGCCGTCACCTACACCGAGCACGCCAAGAGAAAGACCGTCACCGCCATGGACGTCGTGTACGCGCTGAAACGACAGGGACGCACTCTGTACGGCTTCGGAGGTTAAACGCGTTTATTCTGAAGTAAAACATTTGACACAAAGGCTCTTTTAAGAGCCACCCACTGTCTCACTCGAAGAGTTGAATTAACTTAAATTATTGCATTATCACGTATATTTCTGTGTATGGCGTAAAACGAACGTGACTCAATTTTGGAATGCAATATCAAGATACTTCAACCGGCATCATTGCGTGTTCATGTAGTATTGCTAAAGTAACGCAAACCGCAATAGAAGACCAAAAATAAGTTCCAACCCTACGTTTAAATAGAACTAGGTTTCATTATAAGATTACGAAACTTAAAGTATATGTAATTAAACAATTCGACTGAAACTAATGTACATAAAATGTACATATAAGGGCAGAAACATGACCGTGTAATAAAAACCGTTTCGTTTGGTTTGTAAGCGCACGGAGGTTTTTTTCATTTCCATTATAAAAATCGCGTCATGGAGGTCACAGAGCGAGGAAACAAACAATTGCGGGAAAATTGTTTCTAATTTGCCTTTAGTATTTAAGGGAGTGTTTTAGAAATATAGTAAAAAAAACTATATTGACGTTCTCCTCTCATTACCAAAGACACCGCAAAACACATTTACCAACAATACATGCCGATTATTTCATGGTGTAGAATATGACCGAAATCAAGAAATGTGAAAAGAGCGGGAAGTGAATACAAGGGGAACTGAATCGCGCGGGGGAGGGTCACGTTCAAATTTCAAACACCGGGCGGGAAACACTTTCATTGGCTCTCTATCCGACCCGTCAAAGTATGAGCTGACCAATAGACACATTTTATGGGTTTGGCTGACGAAGACATCCAATCAGACAACAGGCTGCGTTACGCTAACATTTGCATGTGTGAGTGAATAAATACCACAGCGACGAGATTCTTCAACATTCAGCATCTTCTCATCTGTGAAGAATCATCATGCCTGAACCAGCCAAACCCGCGCCCAAGAAGGGCTCTAAGAAGGCCGTCACCAAGAGCGCCGTTAAGGGAGGAAAGAAGCGCAGAAAGTCCAGGAAGGAGAGTTACGCCATCTACGTGTACAAAGTGCTCAAGCAGGTCCACCCCGACACCGGCATCTCTTCCAAGGCGATGGGCATCATGAACTCTTTCGTCAACGACATCTTCGAGCGCATCGCCGGTGAGTCGTCTCGTCTCGCGCACTACAACAAGCGCTCCACCATCACGTCGAGAGAGATCCAGACCGCCGTGCGTCTGCTGCTGCCCGGTGAACTCGCCAAACACGCCGTGTCCGAGGGCACCAAAGCCGTCACCAAGTACACCAGCTCCAAGTAAAGCGCCGCTTTCATCCGCCGCACTCAAAGGCTCTTTTAAGAGCCACACACTTATTCCGTCAAAAGACATTCTTATGCTTTTTAAGCATCTACGGTGTTTGTTTGTTATGATTCAAATTGTTACGCGACATACGGCGTATAAAATGACAACAAATCGTTTTATCATAAAGAACATGATGTTTTAAAGTAAATATAAACCTAAAGTTCTGACTTTAGTTATTGTTGCACGATTATCGCAGAAGGTGGCGGTATTGTACCGGATATAAACTATCAGAGTTCGGTCTTCAGCTGCTTTAAGGCTGAAATACACTACAGGACTTTTGATCAGTTTTCAGTCTGGACTTGTTACAGAAAGTCTGTGTCAGTCTGCAGATTTGATCAGTTTGTGTGTTTCTATCTGAAACTTTAATAAAGTCTGAAAGTGTTTGAGGTCTAGTTGAGATTCTTGTAGTGTTTTACAGTCATAGAGGTGTTTTATCATCACACACATTCATGTCTTCTATAGTATTTATGATCAAGATCTCTCTTCACTGCTCTTGTGTTTGATCTTCATACAAAACTAAACACGGTCGTGTGCAAAACTGACTCTTATTCTATAGATCTATGAAGTGGGAATGTGCCAAAGATGATTTCATATGAAACATTTAATGTCAAATATGTTAACCTTTGTTGGTTTTCCCTTAGTTTAAATAACCATGATTGATTTTCATAAGGATTTAATTTGTGTGACAAAGTTATTAAAATCGTATACTTAATTTTGGTGCATTACAGGAATCTACATGATTTTCCAACTTGCAAATAACCTGATATGCATTTAATTTAAAGATGGTTTGAAGATGTCTTTAAAGATAGGTACCTCTGATAAATAGAAAAACAATTGCTCAACTTCAAATAATCTAAACATGTGTTATTTTGATAAGATGTTTTCTCAAAACTTGATGAGCAACTTAATGACAACTTCACTGGTTTTGCAGACATTAAACACAGTGATAAATTCAGATACTCTTTCACTGAAAATATGAGCGATAACAATCCTGACAGAAAGACAATTATATATGCGGTTTAGTTGTTATGTTTTATTTAATTTACATTTGTGAAAGCGTCAGATTCCGCCAAACACAAAGCATTCCCGTAACATTAGTATAGAGACTAATACATCTTTCCCAGAACACTAATCCTGATATAATCTCACAGTGAATTAAACACTCTTTTCCCATTTTTCTGTAAATAAGGTTATAAACTCAACTATTACCAAAGTGATTCACTAAACCCCTGATGATAGACTTCAGACACCTGGGGCCTGTACCATGAAGCCAGTTAAGGTGGCTAGCCAGGTAAATTTAGGATTACTTTGCGCCAACCCTGGGTTTTAGGTACCATGAAAGTAACTCACCTTGAATCGGTGTTCATCGCCATGGTAATTTAGGCTGCACGGCTAAACTGCTCCGGAGCAGGCTATGATCTAGATTAGAGATCTCACATCGAAAATAAACCAATCAGCGGCGAGCAAATTTACTTACAAGTGAGGCAACTAACTCACAGTGCGTGTTACAATGGCTAGTTATTTTTAATAATGTTTAATAAAATAAAAATACTAACATAAAATGATGTAAATATATATTACAAATACAAAATCAAAAAATGGTGACTATATAGGTAAAATCTGATTTTAGAGATGACATTTGCTGGCTTTCCCTTTCACATGAAATTAAATGTATTTATACTGTTATTGTACTACATACAATATGTATTTCTTTGCATTGCATTTTTTACATTCTTGTCTCTGGGGCAGAACATTTAGGAACACTTCCAGTTCACTGTGTTGGGTGAAACATTTATCTTCTTTGTCCACTGAAGAAACCTTCTATTATACAGCTACAGTTAGATACAGACAAAACCATAAATTGACCGGTGACATCACATATTTTTTAACACTGCTATTTTAATCTTTCTGTTATCAAGTTACACTTACAATGAACTTAAATAATGTATCATAAAGTAGGCCTACATTTTTAAATGCCTACAACATTCCCTATGCATCTGTGTTTTTGTCAGTGCTTTAAGGAAGGTAAAGTATAACAGGGCTGTTTAATAGCCTGTTGGTGGGAGACGGGGGTCCCTGTGTATGCCCGAGGTTTTTGCTATCCTGACCGCAGAACCACTTCAACATGGCCCTCAATCAAGCCAGAGTCAGGATTGAGATGACCATCGGATTTTTAAATGAACACTTCAACTGACAACTAAGTTCACATACTGGTATTTTTTTTATTTAACCTTCTTTATTAAGAGTAAGCTTCTCTAGTGTATTTTGTTCAAAAAATACATGTGTTACTTCTGTAACCTTTGGAGGTAGACACTTCAGTTTCTGGGGAAGGTTGTGAAATGTCCTACAATAAAAGAGACACCAGTAACATAAAATATAAATCCTCAAATTCACACTTGTGCCATAATGAATAGTACAGTACATTTATCTCTTTAACTTTGTCAGCACACAGATCGTTTCACTTCATCATGTGCTTCATCCTCATTAATAAAGGTAAACTAAATGATAACTAATGTTAGCAGGATATGTTCATCCACTGTGGGGGCACATACACACATAATACACATCATATTACATTACTGTAATATTTACCTTACTACAGTATACTACAGTAAATGTGTGTACTATATAGTCGTTCAACTTGTGCATTAACTCAATCAGCAGTGTTTCTGAAACCGTTCTCTCTTGCGTAGACAGCAGATACAGTTTTACTCCGTGGCTGAAATACATTTTTGTGATACTAACATTTGCGCATAATTATTTCCTAAGAAACCTACGGAACTCCCTCTATCCATGTTAAACGCGATTGGTTTAGCGATCCCGACGTCACTCGTTCATGTGCACACGCGCACAAACTAATCTTAGCTTCAGGATCAAAGCTTGAGTTGACAAAGAAACTCCTGGAGCTGCTTCATGGTACCAACAAAGCTTGATCACGTTGGTTTGGTTTTGACAACCCAAAACAAATCCTGTAACCCAGAGTTTGTTCAACTACCATCATGGTACAGGCCCCTGGTTGTTGAAACCACATACGTCATCGCTTCACTCCTCACGCAAGCTTGCCACGCCTTAGGCAAATAAACCGATAAAACAACAGGGAATGGAGACTGAACCTCGAAACGCAGACACTCCTTGCAACGTACTCGGCATCTTTAAAAAGGGATTATTCAATATTGAAGACAAATATAATATTTTTTTTATTTACAAAAATAAATTTTAGACATCTATTCAGATGGCATTCCCCTACACTACATACATACTATGAATATTAAAACGTAAAAGCAAACCCTGATCATCATAATGGTTGACCGACTGAGGTCAATCCAAACAAAATTCCAACAAAGTTAAAAAGGGGTGGTTTACAGTAATCCTTAAGTAATCCGAACCACACTGTTATTATTTGGTTGAATGTAAACGTAGTCAGCCATCACAACAATAGTGGTTTGAAATTTCAATTTTTTTTCCACAAATTTATTCCATGCAAATATAAAAAAATAAGTTTCAGCAGAAACTATTATTTGCATCTTTAAAACAAAACCACCCTTGAAAATTAACATGTCATCTAGACAATGTATAATGTTAAAACTAAATTTATAAAAAAGTAAATGCAGGTTAAAGTTGTGCATCTTTTGAAGGGCAGTAATAAAAAAAGTTTTTTTGTCTTTTCAAATGTATATACAAACACACACACTGACCTGAGAGAAGAAAATCAGCAGAAGAAATTTAAATAATATCAATCTGAAACTGAAGGAATCAAACACATTTCAACTGAGAAAATCAGCATGCCAATAAAACATCCGTGTTAACCTGAAGGAACAGTCTCAGTCTGAAGATGATATGGTCTTTCTTAGCTGTACATTCTGGGTTTTGTTTCCTACAGAGTTGGAAAAAGTGAAACTGATTTTCTTTCAGATGTTCAGATTTTCCTTTGTTTGAAATCATGTAAATCAGAACTAGTCAACTCCAGTCCTGGAGGGCCAGTGATCTGTATAGATTAGTTCCAAACCTGAAAGCAAGAGAGCAGGTGAGAACCATTACATCAATATTATAAACTATTGATTTGTCTACAATGTTAATTACACTGAATCAATATCACTTTTGAACTCGCTATTAATGTAGAACATTTTTGTAATTTAAACTAACCATCATTATTGTCATCAGTTATCGCTTTAGTTGGGCTCTTGACTCTCATTAAGTGCTTCATATTAGTGTTTCTACAACATTTATGCACCTGTAAGGAAATTGATATTTAAAGTTGATTTAAAGTAGATTACTGCTTGCAATGAATGTAAAGCTGTACAGTAATATAAGATGAACACTGACCAATGTTGAAACAGAGCTCTCATGACTGATTTGAATGTTTTGGTTCACAAATGCAAAGAACCTTTGACAAAATAAACATGGTTTTACAGACAGACTTAGACATACAAACCTCAACAATGGCAACGATTATCAAACAAATTCAAATAAACTGCAATTAGAATTAGTACCTCCAAAAGTATAGAATGATGAAATACTGTCTACTGTTTCTGGTGAAAATTAAATACTCAAAGGGCTGATATTACCCACAACTCATCATGAGTAGGCAGAGTTTACCACGCAAACACAATACGTTCTGATGATGCCGCCAATTCGTCTTCATTTTGTCAAAGACTCAAAAAAGAGGATTTAATGTCAACACAAAAACAAAAGGATAACAGAAAAACAACAGAGCACTCCGAGTGTCTGCTTTAGCTGACAGTAGAACGAGAGTTAAGCCGAAGGACATCCGACCAGCAGCTCTCAAGGTAATCTCACTGTCCTGAATGATCAAAAAGTTACTTCCTCGCTGATGGCCCTGGACAGAAAAATAGAGTATAAATCCTTAACTTGTTAGGAATCACACAACATAGTCCAGCGGTAAAAACTACAGACACCATACGCATAGAATACAATATATACCCACACAGACCAAACACAAAGACAGGTTTAAATAGAAGACGGTAACTAGTAACAGGTGTGGGTTGAAATGGGTCCGGGGAGCAGCAATCAGCTAATGGCTGCCCAGCCGAGTGAAATCAAAAGAACAGGCATAGAGCGTGACATACGTTCCTGAAACGTCCTAGCCACGTCAACATATAACATCATAAATTAATCCTATGTTGTAGCAACATTATGTATTCGTTTTCAGATAACCTGGACAATGGTCATTTGATGAATGAATCTGGTCATTTCTGAATGAATGAATCTGGTCACTATGTTATTGTACGGAAAATTCACGATCGGAGGAAAATCTGTTATAATGTTTTATAAGACTATTTACATAATCAAACAGAAAACGACAGACATTGTCAGAAGCACCCCTCTATACTCTAGTGGAATCCCAGGAACTAGAGCCAGACAGATAATTTTGGAAAAGCTAAAACCAATTTATTAATTTAATAAATTATCTCAGTAAAAGCTAGGGCAAGCCTTCCCACCATGCATAAATCAAAAATGTTTACAATACAATAAATACTCTTCTTAAACGACAAAACACAGCTATACCAATTGTTCTTGAAGTTGGCCGTTTAGATCAACCCAGGCCATAGGCGTGGCGCTCGCGAGGGACAGGGGTTCCCTGGAGTGCGTGGCCGAATGCAGGCGTGTCAGAGCGGGGGATCCCGGAAGTAACGTCTTCACCACCGACGACGTAACTCTCGTCGTCTGGCAGGCGACTTGGCTCCGGCGTGGCTTGGCGGCTTTCCGTCCTCTAGATAAAAAGACACCAGCAAAACGTCCTCAACAGAAGTGGCCACAAACGAGCGCTCGACCATCAGCAATGGATTCCGAGAGAATAAGAAAAAACCGTGCCTTTCTAAGGATACTTGCATGCGGTGTTCAATCAAGTCTTCAATCAATCGTGCCGTTCACCAGTCGATGAGCACTCACGTAGGAAGATGAATCAGGGTCCGGACCGCGCACCTATGTTAAGTTTCAGTCCCCTTTCATAGAGCTATGAGTCCATAATTATGATGATAAGAGGTGTGGCAGCTATTCAGTCAATGGGGGCCACCTGTAGTCGTCCATTAAATACCACACCCACAGTAGGCTTCCGACAATACAATGTCCATAAACACCAGTGCTCGTAAACATTCATCACATGTGCTCAATATCTTTACACACAACACTGCACGCAAGATCTCACTGTAATTGAAAGATAAACACCCTAAATTACGAAGGAGCCTTACTATCCCTCAACCCACTTTACATTTCCCCGTCTGACAAAATCACTTCCTGTTAGCTGAGAGCCCGTGGTTTGACCCAGAGCTCCTTCAAACTTATTCTTAATACATCCTTTATTTTTGTTATATCTTAAGATTTTTGGTTTAAATTGTTATTTCACTGTGGTTAAAACTTCCTTAAGTGTATCCCATACCAAAATTGTCCTAAAACGCAGTAATGGGCCTTAATGTCCCAGGGTCAACATGATGTTGTCCTAAGGATATCAACCACTTGGCAAAAACAGGAGAGCTGCCCTGCAGCGGTGTTTCATGCATTCTGACTTCTTAACAATGTTAAACATGTTATCTTCTCATGCTTAACTTGTCAAAAATGATTTGGGTGTATTGTGTAGTATTCCTGTGCTTGAAACACTCCCCCAGCGATAGTAGAGGTTTTGGAAAGTTTTTTTTGAACATATAAAACTGTTTTGTAAGAATTTTTTCTTAGTCCCTTATTGGACAATTCTACCAGAAAAGCATGCAGTGAGCATGTGCAGACGTCACTTTCACTTGTGTGCAGGAGAGAGTATACGTTCGCGAAGTTCAGGTATGTTTGTTCACTGCATTTGGATTAAGAATGTTTTTTAAATCCTGTGTGTTAGGGTCGCTTTAAAGGAGATTATAAAAAGAAGAATAGATGGATTTTTATAATCAAAGGGTGTTTTTAAACACACGCTGGCAACTCAATTTCTGGTAGAAATTTTTTTACTGAGCATTTTCGCGGATAGCGGCCCTTTACATCAGAAGTGTCCAATCCTGTAGAGTTCAGCTCCAACCTGTTCATCTGACCCACATGTGTTCTATTTTATAACTGTTATGTCTATTATTGTTGCCTTAGGATTGTGTTTTGTTAAGTGAATGTTTGCTGTCACTCACCATTGTAGCAGATTAACTGTGACGGCACATTACGGTCCTGATGACGCCATTTTCCATTTCTTATAAAAGCACAATTATTTATGTCAGTTGATGGTTAAGTTTCCCAGTTCAGATATTTCACAGGATCAGCCAGAGACCACTTCCATTTATGAACATCTGTTCTCTTCAGGCCAATCCAGACAATCTCCTGATTGTTATTCACAGTCTTCTTCAGCTCGTTCATGTCATTGATGTTGTTGACTGTGGCCAGATCTGTGTAGTTCTCTCTGCAGTATCTCTGAGCTTCAGTCCAGGTCTTCTTCATGATTATATAGTGATAGCGGCGCTGAATGCCTTCAGATAATGAACAGAGAGCTGAAAGAGAGAGTTTTTAGTCAGACACATTTACTCAGAGCTGATCTAAGCAGGAGACACCATACAATCATCATTTACTGACGCAATGTTTGTTGGCCTGTTTGTGCATGAAACTTATGAACAAGAGAACTCAAAAATGTAAGATAAGTGAATTTTTTAACAGTGTACAACAACAAAAGGCCACAATATTCGACATCTGTGCACAGATTATCTTCCTACTTCAAGAGAAAACATGTGCGCTTGGTTTGTTTGGAAACAACATTTGTATGGATTTAAATTTTAACAACCATCACAACACTGCTCGCAAAAACATGCATGAACTGACCCCTGTGACACCAACATTTGGATACAGAGAGTTATTGGTCAAGAGCTTCAGGCAAACTACATTTAAATCAGAGAGAGAGCTGAACACGTGAACATATCGTTTTAAATGACAAACTTACTTTCAACTTTAGCTGAACTGACCATTTAAATGTTCAGCAAATAAACAAGTAAATTGTTTCTTTATTAGAATTTATTATTAGAAAATGCATTCAACTACTTGCATTTAAGATAGTCAAACCACAACCTATAAACACTTTTAAGCCACACATATGTGAACGTCTGAGGAGGATTTAATGTTTGGTATAGCAATACTCGGTAACCGTTACATTTATTCACAGTAAGACGTTTAAAAATATAATCATTGTCATAAGAAATAATGAAAACTCACCCTTCTATTAATATGATAACAATGGACTGACGGAATAAAGAGGAATAAAGCGAGTGAGTCCGGTGACACAATCTGAGAGCCTCATCATATTAGAATTATTCCTTTTTGCTCCTCTAAACGTCATTATTCTGACCCAGAAACAGAAAACAAACATGAGATGAGAACACATCAAATGTGGACTTCAATACTGACATTGATGTTTTCAGGGCTGTCATGCATTTTGCGTAAGACTCACTCATTTGACTCTGCTGGCACTCTCTCACTCCACACATCTGTTTTCTCACGTAGGGCCGTATATCAATGTGACCTCCTTCCTCAAATAAGACCTCAAGTCAGGCCATGGGCAGTCGTCCCTCTGGAAGCTTAAGACCCCCAGAGCAGAGGTGTTCCCCATAGTGTGGTCATCCATCTCAAGAGGAAACGGCTGAACAACTCGCTGAGTGTATAGTATGAAAGTCTACTAGACCTGTTTTTTTAAAGTCATGCCTAAAATCCAAGTTTGTTGTTTTATATGTATATATTTAAGTAACACAACACATCAACCTCTGCTGTGTCTCTTATTATCTTGTGTTGACTGGCTGACACACATCACACATGCAAATAAGAGAAGACACATCTTGTTTCTTCTCATTTGAGTGAGCAAGTACACAAATAAGAAGGATGTAAATATGAGAATGAGTCTTGAGAACTTGAGAACCAAAAGATGGGAGGTGCTGAAGACCTGATGTAATATAATGACACATGAACACACAGAGAGAGAGAAACAGCAGCAGATTCAGGAGAGAAACACACAAGAGATGAAGAGTAAGAACTATTTACATTCTCATTCTTATTAAAATCATTCTTTTGAAATGACTCTGTTCTTGTGAATTGATCTGAAAATAACTTTTAATGAAACTTTATCATGAAATTGATTTTCTGAAGAGATACATTTGTGATAGACATGTTGACTTTTAACTTCATTGACTTTTATACATGACAGGAACTAAGCAAACTTTTATGTCATACTCACAGATTTATTTGATATTAAAATTGCAAATGAATTTATGTTGAATGCCAATATTGTGAATAAACAGAAGTTTAATATTCAAGGTTTTCAATGTGTTTCTTCCTCAGAAATGGCTCAGATTCTATATTTCAGTCTTCTTGTCATTGGTGAGTTTGAGTTTCTGGTTTTACGTTTGATTTAGATATCAGGAGAATTGACACCAGAGTTATCTGTCTGTTTATAAATAACTGTTCTATTAAAGGAAAAGAGCCATTTATAATAATTACTTTATTAAATATATCCCACCCCCAAGCAAAGGTGATGTGTCCAATATACGTCTTTTCTGCGTCTTTGTTGATGGTGAAAATATGTCCCTTGAGGGCCAAAAGTGAAAGTTTTTTCTACGTCTATTTATGACATCTTCTGAACGTCTAATATTTCGGACATCTGTTAAAAGTTAAAATAAGTTAAAATGTTTTTTTCAGACAAGTTTCAGTTTTCAAATGGAAGTACATTCATTTATTGAGATTGTTTAAAATAAGTTTAAAATAAGTTGAGTTAAATGATCTGAATACAGCAAGTAACGCTTGAATCAATGTTAAACATTGTTGATTTGTCAATGTTAATGGCATTTAATCAATATCACTTTTTCACCCGCTATTAATGTAGAAAAATGTTGATCTTTCTACAAACAAACATTGTGATCAGTGTTTCTATGTTTTCATTGGTGGTCTTGAATACTGAAATACATTTGTTGTGGCAAAAACAAATGACGGTGTAAAGCCGCCAATTGCTTGAGGCAGCTGAAGGATGCTGGACGGTGATTTGATTTAGTACACGCACGCTTGACTTGCTTGTAAATAGAATGTCCACACAAGTTGTTAGAATGCTCATGCTTTTAGATTTATTTAACAGTTAATGATCTTTATTTTGGTGCAAGCGAGATCCATGTACCAGTCAATAAATCTACTTGTCTTTTATCTTTCCAAAGACTGTTTGTGGTACTAAGGAAAAAACTGTGTTCACCTTCCCCCCAGCACCACCTATTACCTGAGGGAAGGTTCCCACCTATATGGTGCTCTCAATTAGGCAATGAGGCCCCCTACTGGACACACCATAAAAAACAAAATGGCTAAATGGCTCTTACAGACGGTATTCATTTTAAATAATGATTTAACCAGTATGAAATTACAAAAACAAATATAAAGGTTCATGATTTTATAACTAATGTCATGGTTCTAGTTTATTAATTTAAAATGATTTTAGCAAAATAGAATAAAACGTATTTTGTTGACACAATAATTAGACATCAACACTCATCACACAAACCTCAACAATGGTGACAATCATCAAAATAACTAAGAAAAAACAGATTTACCGCAATGCATGCTGGGAATCATGAATGAGTTTTGTACTATGATATGACTCAGCATGCATTTGTTGATTGTCACTATTGTTGGTTTCATACACGGATTCTTGAGGTCTGAGGGGTATTGCACAAAACTAAGATAAGGGATTAAGTCTGGATATGTTGGTTATCCTGGCTGAATTTAGCCTCAAATCGGCTGCGTGAAAGCAGCACAAACTTAACCCGGCCAAGTGACTATGGTGATTTATTCTCTGCAGCTATCCTGGTCTGGAGCAGGCTAAAATTAATCCTAGTGATTCACATGTATTTCCAACATCAATGCTGTGAGGAATTAATGTGTTTACATGCAGAAACTACATTAATTCCTCACATGATTGATTTGCAGCATGTTCAGGGTCTTTCTAAGTATGTTGCATCATTTGAATGATCCGGTATTCAAATATTACATATATAGTCAATTCTCATTTGGTTTAAATCTGTTGGTTGTTTGTCATTGCAACAGTCTTTTTATATTGATTAAAGTTGTAGTATTATAACTCAGGCCAAGTGTTATATTGCTATGCTAATGAAGACTGCTTGTCAAATTGCCATCAGAGGTTTCATAAATATGTGTTGTATTGCAGTGATTGAGATTACAAAATGTAGATTTACTGGTGAGCCGCCCCCTGTGCCGGTTCTATGGGCTTTTTTTAACTGCTACAATCATACAGACATTCAACATGTCAGCAGACACCTAATCTATTCACCTCATGTGTTCACTGTTATCTACATTAAAGTTACTTACCAGCCTGCAAAATGTTCTTATTTTTAATTTTAACTTGCTTCCAGATCCTTTTATGGCCAAACAAGTTGTTCTTTATGAAGGGTAAAAGGACACAATTGATAAAAACGTAACATGAGAAAAATAGATTAAATGACACACATTGTCGATAATTGTTTGAATAAGTTGATGAGTGGACATCTAAAGTAATTCCTTTACTCCTTTATTAATTGCCTAATTATGACAGTTCCAGTGGAGCACTTTTTATTAACTGTACAGTTTTGGACTTCTTACGCATTAAGCCGGTTCGCTATTGTCTGCCAGGCTTTCTTGCGTTCTTTTATTATGGCATTGGTTTTGCCTTTTTTTCTTATGGTATCTTTCGCCTCTTCATATAACTCCATCAGGAGCTGTTGTTCAGCGGCCGTGAAGTGTGAAGCGCGACTTTTATCCATGTTCCCATCGGTGATTCTGTGAGAGATCACGAGGTCTATTTAAGAATGCCGTGAACGTGCACTCATCCCAGCTATCTACACCTGGCTTGAATAAGCTTCGCGTTGTAAACGTGCAACCAATTATGCCAGGAGGCGTCGAGCAGACTAGGTTAAGCTGATAATAATAGGTCAAGAGATAATTGCTCAATTATCCTGGGGGATATAAAGGGGTCATATAGCGCGTCATATAGCGCGAATACGTGTTCTTTTGTCTTTGGTGTGTTATAAGTTGCCCATGCATGTATTCGACACGTAAAATTGCTAATGTTTAAGTATCGGAATAAAAGATGCATTCTATCTAAAAGAGAATGCACACCCAGACCTGCCTGAAACGCCTCTTGTAACCACACCCCCACAAATCTACGTCAGTTCTTGGTAGCATTTGACTACCCTTTAACCGGCAAAATCTAGACAAAAGTAAGGTTGGCGTACTTGTAAATCTCATTGTATCGTCACCGTTGCAGCAATGTCTGGAGATGCTGTGTGTTTCATTGCGAAAAGAAAGACACTTTGTTTGCCCTGCTAAAAGATGAGACAACTAAAAACGAACGGTTACACTTTATTTACAACACTGTTCCAGAAAAGACCATTCCGAATTTTCAAGTGTGTGCATCGCATTTCACCGACGATTGCTTCAGGAACGTGGGACAGAGATTAAGACCGGCTATGCAGGAAAGCTTTGGTTAAAAAGTGGGGTCATTCCAACCATTAAAACTTCAATGGCGCCTCAGATTTGGAGCCTGTAAGTATATTTTCATTGTAAAAGACTTTGTTATGGACTAAAGCAAGTTGGGTTTGTCATGTTTTTTTGATCTGCAAATGCAGACATGCACACAATGTGAAAAAATCTGTAATAATGTTCTAACTTAAGGCAATAAATGTGGGGTTTATAATGGGGTTTATTGTCTTTGTTGAGTCGCAACGAGATATGCTGTAATGCTGGTTGATCAAGAAGGGCCATTGTGAGCTTGTTTCCATCTCACACAAACTCTGTATGATGTATATGGTTGTTTGTTTATAGTATTTATAATGTGGTATATAAAAGGTAAAACAGTACGCTATAGTTTCTAATTAACATAATATTTTTTTATAAAATCTTACCACTCCTTTACATCCTGCTCATTCCGCGCTGGCAAAGTTGATGTGTCGGCTTGATCATCCTCATTTTCCGTATCAGATTCGGGCTCGAATTGATATAAGAAATTAACAATGACATTTTATCACCTGTCTGTCAGTACAATTGCTTGGGAACGTGATGGTTAGAATATGGTAAGAGGCGTTACATTTTCCTTACACTCTTGCAGTACTCAACCAATCACTAGCACTGGTTAACTGGCCAATCATAGCTTACCTCGCTTTTCAGAGCGATGAGCTTTGTAAAAAATCAGCGCGTTTCAGAGAGGCGGAGCAAAGAGGAGATACAAACATGCACTGTATGTGAAAAATACAGCATTTTTTAACCTTCAATCGTGTATACACATTACATTACATCTAAAACAAACCATAATATTCATTTTAGCCATGTCATTTGCCCCTTTAAGTATAACATCGATACTGTGTGCCTTTTAACCCAATTCTCATGCATTTATACAATTTTTAAAAACAATTAACCACCTAGAATTTATTTTCACACAAAATCTGTTGCTCTATAAAGCATTTAAGGTGGCTGTTATAAGGCCCCTTGTCAAAAAAACAAAACTCGACCCTAGAGAAATAGGGAATTACAGGCCTATACCGAATTTACCTTTTATATCTAAAGTTCTGGAAAAAGAAGTTTCAACTCAATTATGCTCCTTCCTCCAAAGGAATGACATTAATGAAGAATTTCAGTCTGGATTTCGAGCATCTCACAGTAAAGAGACTGCTTTGATCAGAGTTACAAATGATCTGCTTTTAGCATCTGACCGAGGTTATATTTCGTTATGGGTGCTGCTAGACCTTAGTGCTGCATTTGACACCATTGACCACAGCATACTCCTACATAGACTTGAAAATTATGTCGGCATTACCGGAATAGCATTGAAATGGGTTAAGTCTTATTTATCCGACCGTTTTCAATTTTTAGCAATAAACAATGAGGTGTCCCGCAAATCGCAAGTCCAGTACGATGTACCACGGGGCTCAGTCTTGGGGCCTCTGCTCTTCGCATTATACATGCTACCTCTAGGAGATATAATAAAGCAACAGGGAATTAGCTTTCACTGTCATGCTGATGATACTCAACTTTATATTTCCTCGAAGCCTCATGAAACCCAGCAGTTCCATCGAATAAAGGAATGCATTGTCGATTTAAAAAACTGAATGAGTAACAATTTTTTACTACTGAACTCGGATAAAACAGAAGTGTTACTTACTGCACCGAAAACCACAATACGTAACAACCAAGAATACTGCTTAACTATTGACGGATGCTCCATAAAATCCTCATCGCCAGCTAAGAATCTTGGCATGTCCCCAAGCATGTCGCCAACGCCTGTAAAATTGTATTTTTCCATCTTAAGAATATATCTAAACTACGTCATATGCTGTCGATGTCAGATGCAGAGAAATTAATTCATGCATTCATGACATCAAGACTAGATTACTGTAATGCACTTTTAGGTGGTTGCCCTGCAGGCCTATTACAAAAACTGCAACTGGTTCAAAACGCGGCAGCTCGAGTTCTTACACATACAAAAAGTATGAGCATATAACCCCGGTTCTGTCAACCTTGCACTGGTTACCTATAAAGCATCGCCTTAACTTTAAGATCTTGCTTATTACCTATAAAGCCCTACATGGTCTAGCGCCGCAGTATTTGAATGAACTTCTATTGTATTAAAGTCCTCGACGTGTATTACGCTCTCAGGCATCCTGTCAGTTGGTAATACCTCGAATTTCAAAATCAAGTTCAGGTGGTAGATCCTTTTCTTACCTAGCGCCTACACTTTGGAATATTCTTCCATGCACTGTCCGGGAGGCAGACACACTCTGTCAGTTTAAATCTAGACTAAAGACTCATCTTTTTAATCTTGCGTACACTACACTTCCATAATATTAATCCTCAGAGGATCTAGGCTGCATTATTTAGATCAACCGGAACCAGGAACACATCCAACAACAAATGATGTACTTGTTGCATCAAAGAGTGCAGAACAGTACTCTACTCTCAGCCAGTCTTGTCTCTTTGTTCCAAGGTTACCCCAGGATGCAGTTCATGCCCAAACCTGATGGTAGAGCTGAGAATGGGAAGCGGTGACCTGACAAGAGCTAAGATGATATAGCTGGAGAAAGGACGAGGCAACTTGACACGATTTTCCTACAACATTTCAAATGCTGTTAGATTGATAATGATAATCTTAAATCTATAATTTACCTTATTAAGTTTATTTATTTTTTATTTAGCCTTGTTGTGCAAGCACTGTTGAGCTTGTGCAGAGGCAGCAGCTTTTGCCAGAGGGGAACTGGAATCCGCTGGTTGGGCCTGGGTTCTCATGAATTTTTTTTCTCGATTGGAGTTTTGGGTTCCTCGCCACCGTTTGCATATTGTTTTGCACTATTTGCATGGCCGGGGGGGCTGCTTTAGAATTCAGAAGTTAGACATAATTAATATTGCATATAAGAATTTATAGTCCGTTTAATATTTAACCTGTGGTTCTCTCTCCTTTATCTCAAATGTGTGCTTTCACTGTGTGTGTGTGCGTCTATGTCAATGTGTGTAAGTATGTATGCATATTGTGTGTGTGGAGCATTTGTATGTCTGTCTTTGTTGTTTTCACCTTTTTCTTGTTTTTATAGGTATATGGCTTTAGTTGTTTTACTTGTATTCAATGTGTCTCATGTACAGCTGCTTTGTAACAATGAAAATTGTAAAAAGCGCTATATAAATAAAGTTGAGTTGAGTATAAATGTTTAATACAAACATATATTTTTTTCTTCAATTATATATTATGTGTGTAGTGAAAAGCACATTTCTTGTTAAAGTGTGCCTCACTCTGATCAACTAAAAAAATAATGATTATGCAGATAAAAATGGCTTGTCTTAAAGCAAAACATATAAAGTAACAAAACATACAACAACCACAGTAAAGTTTTAAAATGTGATTTGATTCTGAGTTGCCAACTCGAGCGCTCATCTCTCTGAGATACAAACAGGCTAAAATATGTCAGAATCTGCTTCTTCAATACAAATTATGATTGTATGGTGTCAGCCCACTCCTGCTTAGATCAGCTCTGAGTGATTGTGTTTTCAAAAAACTCTCTCTTTCAGCTCTCTGTTCATTATCTGAAGGCATTCAGCGCCGCTATCACTATATAAACATTGAGAAGACCTGGACTGAAGCTCAGAGATACTGCAGAGAGAACTACACAGATCTGGCCACAGTCAACAACATCAATGACATGAACGAGCTGAAGAAGACTGTTAATAACAATCTGGAGGTCTGGATTGGACTGAAGAGAACAGGTGTTAAAATATGGAAGTGGTCTCTGGGTGATCCTGTGAAATATCTGAACTGGGAACCTGAACCATCAACTGACACAAATAATTGTGCTTTTATGAGAAATGGAAAATGGCGTCAGCAGAACTGTAATGTGCCATCACAATTCATCTGCTACAATGGTGAGTGACAGCAAACCTTCACCTCACAAAACATGATCATAAGACAACAATAATGAACATCACAGTTGAGACACAGAACACATGTGTGGCAGATGAACAGGGTTGGACACCTCAGATTAAAGAAACTATGCACAAACAGTCAATGTAACACAGTAGTATAAATACATCTCACTCACTTCTCATCTCTGACTCACTTCTCATCTCTCACTCACTTCTCATCTCTCACTCACTTCTCATCTCTCAATCACTTCTCATCTCTCACTCACTTCTCATCTCTTACTCACTTTTCATCTCTCACTCACTTCTCATCTCTTACTCACTTCTCATCTCTCAATCACTTCTCATCTCTCACTCACTTCTCATCTCTGACTCACTTCTCATCTCTCACTCACTTCTCATCTCTCACTCACTTCTCATCTCTCAATCACTTCTCATCTCTAACTCACTTCTCATCTCTAACTCACTTATCATCTCTGACTCACTTCTCATCTCTCACTCACTTCTCATCTCTGACTCACTTCTCATCTCTAACTCACTTCTCATCTCTCACTCACTTCTCATCTCTCAATCACTTCTCATCTCTAACTCACTTCTCATCTCTAACTCACTTCTCATCTCTGACTCACTTCTCATCTCTCACTCACTTCTCATCTCTGACTCACTTCTCATCTCTTACTCACTTCTCATCTCTTACTCACTTCTCATCTCTCACTCACTTCTCATCTCTCACTCACTTCTCATCTCTAACTCACTTCTCATCTCTCACTCACTTCTCATCTCTGACTCACTTCTCATCTCTGACTTTAGGTGCATCAAAAGACTTAATTATCTGTCAATCACAGACTTTAATTCTCAGCTGTGGTGAGTTTCATTTGTATGCTGTCCAATTATTTAAAAGCAACATAACATGATGAGAAAATACAAAAATTAAACACAATCGCATGTCATGTGACTTTTTATCAACAGATGTGGGAACTATTAAAATCCTTTTAGCCAATTATGAGCGTACAGACGGTCAGACCTGCTCTACTGGAATAGAACATGACCAGCTCTTAAATGCTCAGTGCAGTGAGAATAGATCCGTTACAGTGGCCACTCAGTAAGAACATTAAACATTATTAAAGAGCTATCAGATATTATCAGATAATTGTTTACATTTTTGTTTGTTCTTTGTATTTATTAACACAGATGTGATGGACAAACGAGTTGTTCTTTGGTTGTGAGCGATGCAGTTTTCACTGATCCTTGTGATGGAAATTACAAATACCTGACTGTGTCTTATGAGTGTGATGCAGCACCACCAAGTGAGTTTTACACCCAACTGACACCAAACTCTTATGAAGCACTTTACAAGAGCAAAGTTGAAGTGTATTTTAAGTGTTATTTATTTATTTAGTAAGTATATAATTATCCGTGGGGCACGGTGGCTTAGTGGTTAGCACGTTCGCCTCACACCTCCAGGGTTGGGGGTTCGATTCCCGCTTCCGACTTGTGTGTGTGTGTGGAGTTTGCATGTTCTCCCCGTGCCTCGGGGGTTTCCTCCGGGTACTCCGGTTTCCTCCCCTGGTCCAAAGACATGCATGGTAGGTTGATTGGCATCTCTGGAAAAATTGTGCGTGCGTGAGTGAGTGAATGAGTGAGTGTGTGTGTGTGCCCTGTGATGGGTTGGCACTCCATCCAGGGTGTATCCTGCCTTGATGCCCGATGACTCCTGAGATAGGCGCAGGCTCCCCGTGACCCGAGGTAGTTCGGATAAGCGGTAGAAAATGGAATGGAATGGAATAATTATCCGTCTGCTAGTAGTGTACCTGTAAGTTTACGATTGTAATGCTGTTGGGGACTAAACTGGCCCACTGAAACTTGATATCTGATATCTGTGTCTTGATATCTTGATATCTGTATTTGTCTGATTCACTTATAAAGTAATCGCTTCATATCCTTTTCTATAATTTATGACATCGTTGTTTTACAATGTTAGGCAAAGTAAACAAACAATTAATTCTCTGATGTTACAGTCAACATCCAAGAGGTTTCTCATTGGTCAAAGATGCTCTTCATTGGCAACTGAGTTGACCAATCAGCGTTAACCACACAGATACATCATTTTGTTTAAAAAGGAAGAAGGTTGTGGTAAGATAAGTGATGAAAAGTTTGCGAATTTGTGAATATAAGCCCTTAAAAAACTGAAAAAAAAATGTAATCAGATAAGTCTTTGTTCTGCTAAATTACTTAAAAATACAGCTTTGTTGTTGCTGTTAATATTGCTATTACACCAAAGAAAGCAAATTACTTTGAACTAATAAAACGTTGCAAGTATAAGTGTTATTTTAGAGATATTTGCACACAAAAAAATGACTCATCAGTTGAGCGTTATTTTTTCATGTGGCAAATAATCCACATACAATTTATACTTTTATTGAAGTTACAGTGCAGTAGATGAGTTAATGCAGTTATTGAAGTTACAGTGCAGTAGATGAGTTAATGCAGTTATTGAAGTTACAGTGCAGTAAATGAGTTAATGAAGTTATTAAGGTTACAGTGCAGTAGAGGAGTTAATGAAGTTATTAAGGTTACAGTGCAGTATATGAGTTAATGCAGTTATTAAGGTTACAGTGCAGTAGATGAGTTAATGCAGTTATTAAGGTTACAGTGCAGTAGAGGAGTTAATGAAGTTATGATAGTAGTCCATTAGTGCAAATTAGCATTCAGTATAATATTCCTGGTGTGCAAGTGAGCAGTATAGAGCAGTATAAAGTGCAAATTATGCTATGTGTGCTCATCGCAGACAGCGTTTCTTCTGGATGTCCTCAATGGAAGGGAGTGTAGTCACTGTGATGCTCTGGGCTGTTTTCACCACCCGCTGCAGTGCCTTGCGCTCAGCAACAGAACAGTTCCCGTACCAGACTGTGACACAGTTGGTCAGGATGCTCTCTATCGTGCAGGGATAGAAGTTCACCAGGATAGTTGAAGACAGTTGGTTCTTCTTCAGTGTCCTCAGAAAAAAGAGACGCTGTTGAGCCTTCTTGACCAGGCATGAGGTGTTGGTGGTCCAGGACAGGTCCTCCGAAATATGGGTCCCCAGGAACCTAAAACCGGAAACACGTTCAACAGCCATCCCATTAATGTGGATGGGGTTGTGTGTGCCTCCTTTCGCCTTCCTGAAGTCCACGATGATCTCCTTTGTCTTGGAGGTGTTAAGGAGCAGGTTGTTGTTTGAGCACCATGTGGCCAACTACAACTACAGCAGTCCAAGAGAAGCTAGCACTTAAAAAATCAAGAGTCAAACCACCCGACTAAAACAAACACTGATCACCATATTGGTGACACCAAACCTGTTATTTTCAGTTAAACATTAACAGAAAAAACTCTGTTTATTCTCAATAATATAAATAAGTAAAGTTGTTGATGATGTTTGTGGGATTGTAGCTGAAGTCAGTTGTAGTTTTTCTGTTTTATTTATTTCTGTTCTTGTTGTTTCTGTGTTCATCATTGATTCTGCTTGTTATCATTTCATTATCTAAACTAAAACGTTCAGTATAACATTAAGCAGCCTCGAGTATGCACACTAAGCAGTGTTCATTTCATCTGATCTGGACCAACCCATGTGGGGCCTACATGTAACCCGCCAACAAAACCAGATAAGGCCCAGAACACAGTCCACATCAAACCCATCTGGGCCCCATGTGTCTTTGGTGGCTGGGAATATTTATAAAACAACTCTCAATACTTGGTTTTGTACTTAACTTCTTCGATATCAAACGGCAACAATGAAATGGTGGCTTTGGATGTAGGCCAATAGCGTTAAAGTGATAGTTCACATAAAAATCTGTCATGAATTTCTCATCCTCAACTTGTTCCAAATCTGTATCAATGTTCTTTTTTAATAAAGATATTTGGAAAAATTGATTTCTGGGGCACCATAATAGAAATAATTACAATGGTGCCTCAGAATGGTCGATTGCTAACATTCTTCTAAATATCTTTCTTTGTGTTTAACTGAAAAGAAAAAAATAAATAAACAGGTTTGGAATAACTTGCGGATGATTAAATGATGACAGAATTTTCAATTTTGGGTGAACTATCCCTTGGCACTTATGTGGAACAGGCAGCTTTTGTGACCCAATGAACAGAACTTTCAGCACAACCGATTCTCCAGATAGCCCGCCTCAGATAGCAACACTATGATTAGGCTTTCACTTGACTTTCCTTGCTAAAACTATTATATTTCAAAGACACACAATTAAATCTGCCAGGCTAGAAAAAACAAAGTCATAGGACTACATGAAGTCAAAGGTCAAGAGTCCAACTAAAGAAAAATTTGCTACAACAATGCTGACTAAAAGAAAACATATTTACACCCAAATCTCTGTTAATTCAGAAACATCAATAAAGTGGCCTCTGTAACTAGGGAATAATGTTTTGTAGAGTAACTAATAATTACAAATGTTCTAAATGACAGAGTGTAATGTTCCTCAAACATTCACTTAACCAAGACAACTGGACATGTTTTTTATGAACAAACTTTTGTTGGCATGTTCACATCTTTCCTTAGTCTTAATCCAGTCTTAATTTAGATCATCATTGAGTGAGATGTGGTAAAGCTTTTTGCATTCTCTTTGTACGTTTTTAAAGTTTTAAAGGCTTTCCTCAAGTTTGAATGGTTGAATGTAAAAAAGTAATAATATGAACTAATGATTTTGTGCGAGAGGTGGGACCAAGTCATTGTTTGCAAGTCACAAGTCTCAAGTCTTTGCATTCAAGCCTCAAGTCCTCAAGTCATCTCAAGTCCCAATCAAGTTCCAAGTCAAGAGAGGCGAGTACAAGTCAAGTTGCAAGACTCAAATGTTAATGGAATGTACCTATATCACCATAGTTGTGATCAGTGTTTGCTTAAGTTGCATCCTTGACTCTTTTACTTTAATGTTAAATTTGGTCTCTTCTAAATGCGATAATTTGTTAAACTGCAATTGTTTGGCCAAAGGAAAGTTAGGCAGAAGCTTAGGAGTAGTTCACTTCAGAATAGGTTGCTATTGACTATTCATAGTAGAAATAAAAGTTATTATTGAAAGTCAATAGGGACCCATGTTGTGGTGAACTACACCTGATTTACGATGCTGATTTACGATGTACTCTTTATGAATCTTCTTCGTATCACAGTACAAAACAATGCAAAGACTTACTTGTGACATGAAAAAAATGACTTGGTCCCTCCTCTGTTTTTAGCAAACATAACTAATGGAAACTTGACTCGCTAACTTAAAATTATTTTTAAATTAAATTAAACTAAACCTATTTAGTTTTAACCTGTGTGTAAACTTAAACCATTTAGTGCAACAGGTTTACACTCAATTTCTTGTAAAGTCAACTAATGCGGGTTAAGAGTGGAAAAAACGGTTTTTGATTTACACAAATTCAAGACAAGCATCTCCCCTGCAAATAAGGGCATATCCAAAAGATTTCTTTTCTACTTGATGATGTTGAAAAGACGTCCCCTGTGGAGCCAGAATGAAAGTTTTTACAATGTCTTTTTATGACGTCTTCTGAACGTGTGCTATTGTTGTCCAGGTGATCTCTAGAATTGTATGGGAATAATATCACTATTGCACCTGCAATTAATGTTGAAATAAGTATTCCCAACTTAATAGTGATACATAAGAGTCAAGAGCTCAACTAAAACAAAAACACTAATCATAATAATGGTGGATTAGATAAATTTCAACATTAATTGCAATGTTGCCAAATGGATGTTAGTCCAATACAATTACAGAGATCATCTGGACGACAGTAGCACAAATTCAGAAAACATCATAAAAAGAAGAAAAAAATGTCATTCAACGTCATCAACAATGTAGAAAAGACGTGTTTTGGACTTGCTTTTGTTTGCTCTTATATTAATTTATGTTTGTTTTGGCACCTTCGATTAAAAAATGAAGCACTGCTCAAAACTTTCCAAAGAAAAGAGTTTCTGAAGATTCAAGTCTAAACTGTTAGTGAATGAAAATCATGACACTTGAATCTTTGTTTTCCAGAGGTGGGGGACTCGAGTCATATGACTTGACTCGAGTCTGACTCGAGTCACAATTTTCAGGACTTGCGACTTGCTTGATTGAAGTAAGAAAATGACTTGACTTGACTTTGACTTGAGAGCAAGTGACTTGAGACTTGACTTGACTTTAAATGGAAGACTCGACAATGACTTGAACTTTGTAAAGTAATGAAATTAGCTAAAATAATTATTGTGACTCAGCAGCACTACAGCGCCTGTGCCTTTAACGCTGCTCAACTCAAACCGCGTCAAACAAGGTAACGGCCAATTACTGACGAGCAGTTACGATAGAGAGGAAACTGCTCTCGTGCCTGGCGGCTTGAAACAGTTGTGGCCGTTACAATGGCAGACAACAGTCGAGCTCCTCAGATAGTCACGTTTGGCTACAAGGACTTTGCAACTGGCAAATCTTTTTTTATTTTCACGGTCCAGTTCAGAGTATGCAACGCAAGGATTTCTGACAAACACAACGTCGAATTTCATCCGACATTACTAGAACCACGACGCAAGGTAAGAAAGTAAATTCTTTATAGTCAGTGTAATAAAACGATCACTAATGTAATGAATTAATCGTTTCTGTTTGTCATAATTTTGCCTTGGTTGTTTTTTATTATCAGAAATGTGATCATCGATCATCACTGATAGGCCTACATCTCATCTCATGAGTAGATGAATTGGGGAATCCGCAGCCCAGATTATTATGTTTTTAAAACATTAAAATCACCTTAAAATACAGAAGGGATTCTCTGTATTACATGTGGGCTAATGTCTATATTAAATGTGAGCATGTTCAAGTGTTTGTGTGGACTGCGTGTGGAAGCTGAATAGCAGCTCGCTTATATACTGCATGACCGGCTGACATGGACGCGCCGGTGAGATCACTTGCACTTAAAAAACTCTTTAAAAAAAATTCGGTCATACTGACGAGAATAATTTCATAGTTTTAATCCGTTTACTGTTTGCATTTTTGTAACGTTTTCTGTTTTGCAACGTTTTGTGCTGTAAAATAATGAAACCAGTTCAAATAGAAAACAAATATTCTCAGATTATATATTACGTATGAAACTGCATATTGCGCGTCCACCACAGAGATGACGATTAAGCATCATAACTTCATCACTGGGCTATATTAACATACATTTAATTTATATTCTACCGAAATGAAAAAGATCCGTTCATTTTGATAAACAAGATTCAATATCGAAGGCAATAAAATGATCCGGGATTCCCATAACTAGATGCAAATTCCCTATAGGCCTATTTGTGCACTTTAATGGACAGCACAAGTATTACAGCATCATATACTTAAAACATACAAAAGTCAAGTTTTCAGTCACAATTCTTAGTTTATAAGCTGCATAGTCTGTATAAATGCTTAAGTCTTAAGTCATTCTGTCTGATACGGGTATTTCCATTTCTGTGTAGATGTTTCAAATAAATTGAATTAGATTGTATTATACATTTCAGACTGGATTTCTGTTGTGTAAGCAACACTTTTATTTTCAGATATAAATTTTGCACAGATATGCATATAATTCATATATAGCAATGTGAATAAGATACATAATGTATGTATATAAGTTCATCTTTTCAGTGCAAAAATAAACATGAATCTAAAAAATTAACCACTGTTTATTTTAGCACTGCGACTTGACTTGACTTGACTTGACACTTATCAGGACTCGACTTGACTTGCTTGGGGTGAACCCTTGACTTGACTTGACTTGACTTGCTTGATTTGTCTAAACTGTGACTCGAGACTTGACTCGAGACTTGATGGTTAAGACTTGAGACTTGCTTGGACTTGACCATATGTGACTTGTTCCCATCTCTGTTATTTTCTTCAACAGACAGCAGTAAAGCATTCATCATTGATACTTCTAATAAAACATGGAGAGAAGCTCAGAGTTTCTGCAGACAGTATCATACTGATCTGATCAGTGTGAGGAACCAGACTGACAATCAACTGATCCACAACATCATTGATAATACTGACACATCTGTCTGGATTGGTCTGTTCAGTGACTCGTGGGAGTGGGAGTGGTCAGATAACAATGACTCCGCCTTCAGATACTGGGACTCTGGTCAACCTGATAATTATCGTGATTCTGAAGATTGTACACAGGTCAGAATGTGGGATCAGGGTCAATGGAATGATGCACGCTGCAGAATCTCTAAAACTTTTGTGTGTCATGAAGGTGAGTTAATAAAAGTCAATGTATGTATTTGATATTTGATATTTTGACAGAAGTTTCTTCATGATGAAACTGATCTCAGTTCAGTCTCAGTGTTTGTGTTTTGTTCTCATGTTCAGTTATTTGGTGTTTTGTTGTGTGTTCAGATGAGCTGATATTGATCCAGAAGAATCTGAGCTGGACTGAAGCTGTGAGATATTGCAGAGAGAATCATGTGGATCTGGTTTCAGTTGATTCAGAGAAGATTCAGCTCTGGGTGAAAGCAGTGGTTCATCAGGCTTCGACTGCTGAGGTGTGGCTGGGGTTACGTCTCTCCTGCTCTGTGGGGATCTGGTTCTGGGTGAATGGAGAGATCGCATGTTATCAGAATTGGGCTCCGGGGAATGAAACAGCAGTGGACGACTGTGAAGGTGAAGTGAGATCTGGAGCGGTTCAGTCTGGAGGAGATCATCTCTGGATCAGTCTTCCTGAATCTCACAAACTCAACTTCATATGTACAAGTAAAGAGAAATAAAATATAGTTTTTTGTTCCTTTGTTAATTTTCTGGTTTTCGTTTTTTGTTTTGTTGCTTAGCAATAGGGAGCATCTAAGGGCACAATACAGATAGTTGCATCAAACTTTCATGACTCCCAGCATGCATTGCATTTGATGTGATTATCTGAATTAGTTTGATGATTGTCAACATTGTTAAGGTTTATATGACAAGTGTTGCTATCTAAGTGTGTCAGTAACATATTCAGTTTTTTTTCACTTCATGCTGTCCCAGCATCTTTTTATTTATCAACCAAAACATTTACATTCATTTCAAGTTTCATAATTTTATTACTGTTTGATTCTTATGTTTGGCAAACTCTGTCAATTTAACCTCTAAAGTCAAGAGCTCAACTAAAGCAAAGACTAATGACAATGGTGGTTCAACGTTCAACATTAATTGTGTCAGGATACCATCACCATCTCCCTCCACTCATTCCCTCACTCCGCCCACTCAGTCATTCACACGCTCATTGTCACCCGATTACTAATCACTATCACCTGGACCTCATCTGCAGTGCACCCATTTATACCAGAGACCAACACTCACTCATTGTCTGATCTCGTCTACACATGATACAGACTCTATACCATACTTACCTGCATTCCTACCAAGATCCCGATCTTCTCAGGATATCTTCATCACGTCTATAAAGGAATTCATCATGAGCATTATCTGCAAGATAAAGAGAGAGACTTGGTTACACTACGGATAAGTTACCATCTGTTATGTCATCTTACCGATCATTCACCTATTTTGCTGTTCCGATCCATTCTGCAAATTAAACTTATAAACTTCCCATTTGTCTGCTTCGTCTCTGCCAAACCTGACAAATTGCAGGTACAAAAGTGATATTAATTCAATGCCATTATCACTGAAGAACAGACAATTTCTTAGTTAACAGATGATAGTGATGTGTGTTTGTTTACTGCTTTAGCTCTTTCAACAATGAAAATGAAAGAGACCCCGCCTCCTTTCTTCCTTTATTATTGAACTTATTACACACTGAAACTGCGCTCGTTAGAATTACAAATGACCTTCTTATTGCATCAGATACAGGGTAACATCTCACTCTTAGTCCTGCTTGAGTTTAGTGCTGCTTTCGATACTGTAGACCATAAAATACTATTAGATCGTTTACACAATTATACCGGTATTCAGGGACAGGCACTACAATGGTTATGATCTTACTTAACAGACAGATATCAATACGTCCATTTAAATGAGAAATCGTCAAATCTAACGCAAGTAAATTATGGATTACCTCAGGGATTGGTTTTAGGGCCCCTGCTTTTCTGTATATACATGCTGCCGCTTGGCAACATTATTAGAAAACATGGAATTAGCTTCCGTTGTTATGCACATGATACTCAGCTATATATCTTATCAAGACCAGATGATTCCTTCAAACTATCCAAACTGGCAAAGTGCATCGAAGAAATAAAACATTGGATGACTAGTAATTTCCTTCTTTTAAGCTAACAAATCAGAAATATTACTTCTAGCTTCAAAGACACTTAAACAGAATATCTCAGATTATAACCTACATATTGAAGGCTGCATTGTTACTCCAACAAATACAGTTAAAGACCTGGGCGTTATATTAGACAGCAACCTGTCATTTAAAAATCACATCTCAAATATCACAAAAACAGCCTTCTGCCACCTTAGAAATGTTGCCAAATTATGAAATATTTTATGTGTTGCTGACACAGAAAAGCTTATTTATGCATTTGTGACCTCACGGCTTGACTATTGTAATGCTCTACTTAGTGGTTGTCCTGTATCATCGATAAACAAACTACAGTTAGTTCTGAATGCAGCTGCCAGAGTTCTTACTAGGTCAAGAAAATACGATCACATAACCCCAGTCTTATCATCGCTTCACTGGCTACCCATTAGGTATCATATTGATTTTTTTTTTTTTTTAATTACTTACAAAGCCTTAAACGGTTTAGCACCTACTTACTTAACCGAGCTTTTATCATATTACAACCCATCACGCTCTCTAAGACCTCAAAACTCAGGACTTTTGATAACACCTAAAAAAACTAAATCCACCAAAAGGGGACGAGCTTTCTCATACGTAGCACCTAAACTCTGGAATAGCCTTCCTGATACTATTCGAGGGTCAGACACACTCTCCCAATTTAAATCTAGATTAAAGACACATCTTTTCAGCCAAGCTTTCACTTAATGCATAGTTAATGAACAGCAGCTACGCTGAGGTAGGGAGAAATTCTGCCAGGTCCAGATGATCGACATTTGCCCATCCCCAACTAGAGATTACACCAGCTACGGCTGCAGACTGACTGACCATCCCAGCTCCATCTAAGGCAATTCCGCCACCACCCAAGAGAAATATGACCATCGGACCATCCCAGCTCAGGCCATTACATCCCCAGCCAACCCACACGAAAATGTAATATATGTAGACATATGAAATCTACATATATTAAATATATCCACATAGAAAGTGAAAACATATATATATATATATATATATATATATATATATATATATCCCCATATATAAATCCTATTTGAAAATGGAACAATTTCATATATTGACATATAAACATTTATCACATAAATATATTATTATATTATTATTATTATATATCATTATTATCATTATATTATTAAATATAAATATTAATATATGTGGTATATTTGTCTCTGTATAAATGTATTATATAGAAATTACACATAAATGCCTTTTATATTTATATTTATATAAAAATTATGAACAGAACCGGCGACAAAGGGCAGCCCTGCCGGAGTACAACATGCAGCGGAAACAAGTCTTACTTACTACCGGCAATGCGAACCAAACTCCTGCTCCGGTCGTACAGGGACCGGATAGCCCTTAGCATAGGGTCCCGAATCCCATACTCCCGGAGCACCCTCCACAAGTGCCACAAGGGACACAGTCGAATGCCTTCTCCAAATCCACAAAACACATGTGGATTGGTTGGGCAAACTCCCATGAACCCTCCATCACCCTAGAGAGGGTATAGAGCTGGTCCAGTGTTCCACGACCGGGACGGAAACCACACTGTTCCTCCTGACGTTCCATGTCCCTAGAGCTAGATTCCGCGTCCAGTGATCGAGTTGTCGAGGCCCCTGCCTTCGACTGCCGCCCGATCCACTTTGCACCGGTACCGGAACATTCCACGTTCCAACTCTCACCTAGGGTCATGAGCTGTGGGTCATGACCGAAAGGACAAGATCCCGGATACAGGCGGCCGAAATGAGCTTTCTCCGCAGGGTGGCTTGGCGATCCCTTAGAGATAGGGTGAGAAGCTCGGTCACTCGGGAGGAGCTCAGAGTCGATCCGCTGCTCCTCCACATCGAGAGGGGCCAGCTGAGGTGGCTCGGGCATCTTTTCCGGATGCCCCCTGGACGCCTTCCCGCGAAGGTATTCCGGGCATGTCCCACCGGGAGGAGACACACTGGAGGCCTTGGACACACTGGAGGGACTATGTCTCCCGGCTGGCCTGGGAACGCCTCTGTGTCCCCCCGGAAGAGCTGGAGGAAGTGTCTAGGGAGAGGGAAGTCTGGGCATCCCTGCTTCGACTGCTGCCCCCGCAACCCGGCCCCGAATAAGCGGTAGAAAATGGATGGATATATGCTTTGTATATTGCTTATATACATGTGGATATATGTCCCAAATATGTATTTTTATATAGTTTTGGTATATATTTTACAATATATATTGGAATAATGACTATTTTGGATTAATGTATGATGTCAATAAACAAATAAAAAAAACATCCATTTTTAAATTTAATTGCGTACATTCTTTTCAATATAGTTTTAAATATAGCAGGACTTTAGCCTTAAAAGTTAGTGCAAAAACAGAGTGCAAGAACAGTTAAACCAAGTTTATTAACACAACTATTGAATGAATGTTAACAATTTAAATATGGATCTAAACAGAAAAAATACAGTAAAACAGTAAAACTTTTTTAAATAGTTTAAATTTAAAGAGAAAAAAAAAAAATTAAAACACAACTTAACACTGAACATTCAATAAAACACCACAAGCCCAGAAAATCTAAATCCACCAAAATGCATAACTATATTTTAAGTCTGTTGGGTCTTCTTGCATAACCGCAACTCACTGACCTTTTGATTTATTGTGGTTCCTAGCTGACCTCTGGTGGTACCAGGAAACTTCTGGATTACTGCATCTGTAATAAAGGCAAAGAAATAAATTTTAGGTTAGTAGCATTTATCTAAGAACATCTAAATTTAAAATCACCTCAAAATCCCTAAATTAGCACAATTTTTTTTTTTAAATGAAACTAATTTACCAAGTAATATACATACTCATTATTGCATTAATTTTATCTCTGTCCAGTCCCTCTTTTGTTTCCTCAGAGTTAGCGTTCCTAGACTTGCCGCCTAAGAAAAAACATAATACAGATTAGAATGAAATAAGAATTCTATATAAGAACTAATTCCCAGTGCATCCAAGATGTAGGTGACAGTTTTTCTAGTGTTAACCAGACGAGTGGGAGAGGCTGTACATTATCGCTCATTTTATTATACATGACTTTAGTTCACTGCAAATGTTGATTTATTCACTTCACAATACTTCAGTAAAAGTCAGTGTAAATAAAGCAAATAAACAACATGTTTTTATTTTTGGGTGAACTATGGCTATAACCCAACTCCCAGGGAAATGCGATCGCTATTTGAAGTAGGGACGTTAATGATTAATCGAAAATCAGTTAATTGCTGATAATGAACATCTGAAATTCCAACTTTTCATTTTTGATTCTTTACTAAATACTTAAGATCTATATTTAATTATATTTAATTGCCAGAAAAATTATATTAATTACACAAACACATGCGAGACTAATGACATACCTCTGAGATTGCTCTTTAGAAGCCCCTCGATGTCAAAAACCCCCAAGAAGAAGCATCCGTGCCATGGTTGTAGGGCTGTTGGCATGGCTTGCTGACCACAACATATTTCTGGGTCACAACACATTTAAACGTTATAAAAGTTATATCTAAAGATAGCCCAGCACAAAAGTTTACATTCACTTGATTGTTAATATTTTTTTATGTTATCCATTTAGTCATCTACCTTTAGTCATTTGGCAGACTTTTTTATCCAAAAACATATTTGATTGTTCCGATTGTTATCCGAACAATCAATTAAGATATTTTTTTTTTAACCATTTCTGTATATTTGACACATGTTCAGCAGTTACTTCATGATGTTAAGATTAACCTTTTTATTTTGAGGAAAATCAAAAACTTTGACACGACTACTACAAAATATAGAAAATGTTGGTGATGATCATGAAGTCAACACATTTCATTTAAAATCAGGTGGGTGTAAGCATCTAAAAATTGTTTTAGTGTAAATTGTTTATATTTCATTACCTGAGAATATACGTTTTTTTTTTATAGTTTCTGAATGACACTACTAAATTAAATGATAAAATACATTAACAAAACAATAATTTAAACCAGTTATCATTATAATTCGCACCTGACATTAACTTAATCATGTTGCCTTCATGAACATCACTTAATGCCGGTTTAGCAAACAGCAAACTTACATTTTCCTGTAAGATAGAAGGCAATGCCATTTGTTTTTGTGTGCTCTGTTCGTTGGCTTCAAGCCATTGCCCCAGCTTGCACATTGTGTTGAGAACTTTTGGCATTTCTAGGGAGCAAAACAGTTCAAACTGATTTAGAGTAGGGCAAACTTATATGAAATGCTTAATGTTAATATTTATCATCAACCTTAAGTACTTAGTATTTAGAAATATTGTAATAAACACTTACGACTTACCACTTTTCAGGACTTCGTTTTCTGCCTTTAATTGTCCTATTTTGTTGGCAAAAGGAGAAGCAGGCGACAATGAGGAAGGTGAAACTGGTAGTGCTGAGGAAGGTGCAGGTGGACATTTAGGAAGAGGTGATTTGGAAGGTGAGCCAGGTGAAGGTGGAGCTGAGGAAGGTGCAGGTGGACATTTAGGAAGATGTGGTGTGAGAGAAAAGGTGAGCCAGGTGAAGTTGGAGCAACTACAGTTGTGGCAGATGAGATTAGAGGAAGTCCATGGTTTACTTTTATTTTTTCGAGAAGCTCCTTGTCCAATTTCCAACACTAGCTTGCTTCTATATAAAACATGACAGAATTTGTTTTTAAAGATAAAAACAGTCATAAATAAAAAATGTCTAAAAAACATACAAAATAAAAACAATGTCTTAAAGACATAAAAAAAAGCTGATAAATGTACAGTTGTGTTCAAAATTATTACACGTGTAGGTCAGACAAATATAACATAACATTTATAATGAAATAACCAGAAATGTCTTTTCTGAGCTCACATCATTATCAGTTTCTTTCAACCCCCAAGTGACATTCAATCTTAGTACTTAGTACAACATCCTTTTACAGTTATAACAGCTTTTAAACGTGAAGCATAGCTTGACACAAGTGTCTTGCAGCGATCTACGGGTATCTTCGCCCATTCATCATGGGCAAAAGCCTCCAGTTCAGTCACATTCTTAGGCTTGCGCACTGCAACTGCTTTCTTTAAATCCCACCAGAGGTTCTCAATCGGATTTAAGTCCGGTGACTGCGATGGCCACTTCAAAATGTTCCAGCCTTTAATCTGCAACCATGCTCTAGTGGACTTGGAGGTATGCTTGGGATCATTGTCCTGTTGAAAGGTCCAACGTCTTCCAAGCCTCAGGTTTGTGACGGACTGCATCACATTGTCATCCAATATCTCCTGGTACTGAAGAGAATTCATGGTACCTTGCACACGCTGAGGCTTCCCAGTACCTGCAGAAGCAAAACAGCCCCAAAGCATGATTGACCCCCGCCATGCTTCACAGTAGGCAAGGTGTTCTTTTCTTCATAGGCCTTGTTCTTCCTCCTCCAAACATAGCGTTGATCCATGGGTCTAATTTTGTTTCATCAGTCCACAGAACACTATCCCAAAACTTCTGTGGTTTGTCCACATGAATTTTGGCATACTGCAGTCGACTCTTCTTATTCTTTGGGGACAGCAAGGGGGTGCGCCTGGGAGTTCTGGCATGGAGACCTTCATTACGCAGGGTGCGCCGTATTGTCTGAGCAGAAACTTCAGTACCCACATCTGACAAATCTTTTCTCAGTTCCTCAGCAGTCACACGGGGACTTTTCTCCACTCTACGCTTCAGGTAGCGCACAGCAGTCGGAGTCAGCATCTTCTTTCTGCCACGACCAGGTAGCGTTTCAACAGTGCCCTTTGCCTTGAATTTGCGAATGATGCTTCCTATGGTGTCTTTTGGTATGTTTAACATCTTTGCAATCTTCTTATAGCCATTGCCCTTCCTGTGAAGAGTAATCACCTGTTCTCTTGTCTTCCTGGACCATTCTCTTGACCTCACCATGTTTGTAACCACACCAGTAAATGTCTAGAAGGAGCTGAGTATCACAGTCATTTTAAAGCTGCCTAATTGGTGCTTATTAGGCTTTATTGCTGCTCCCTGATATCCACAGGTGTTTTCAATACCTGATTGAAAACACTTCATTGCGCCTCTGTTCTTCAGGGTGGTAGTCTTTAAGGGGTTGAATAATTATGTCAATGAAGAATTCACAAAAGAAACATTTACTACTGTATTACAAAACTAATTGATGTCATTTTAGTTGCATATGGTTCTTTAAGAAGTCCTTGTAGGATTTCATTCTGAATACAATTACAAATGTACACTAAATTCCCTAAAACCATTTACAGCATTGGGGGTTGAATAATTTTTGAACACAACTGTAAATGTGAGATGAGATCTGTTTGTTCGTATTTGGCTCTAGTTTGTCTGATGTCTCTGAATTGTTATAAAAGGACACTCAAAATACTTGACGTATGTGAAAAACGCAAAAAAAATCGAACCCGATCCCATTTTTTTTACGAAGGACGAAAATATCGGAGGCAGTGTGTAAATGTGATTGACACAATGTGAGGTCATATTTATTTTTTAACGTCCGGAAAATTGGGACTCAATGTGCAATGGGCTTAAGAGTGTGTGTCATGATTGTGTGTGTTGTGTAGATTCGGCAGAAACTGACAGATTTGGGCGTAGACAAAGACACAACAGTGACCTGGAGAGTGCAGCCTGATGGAAATGTTTTCACACCAAAACACGAAGATGAAGAGAAACAGAAAGTGTGTTCAGACTTCTGACCGATCACGACACAGTCGTTGTGTTTAAAGACGTCATTTTCATCACTTGAGAGAAACTTTGAAATACATGTTTTATAGGATTTGCAATTACATGTAAACATTTATAATAACTTCAGTTAGTCTCATTATTTAGTTATCCAGTCAAATATATTTAGTTATTCTTGATTGATCTTTGAAATCAGCTTTGGAGATGTGTGTTATTAATGATATTATAGTGATAGTAGCGTAACAATCTATTAAACTACAATCAAATGATTACAGATTAAGACAATGACATGTGACAATGTGAGTTCAATGTTTATATTCTGTGTGTTTTATCTTGTGTGTTTGTGTTTGGTGAGGTGTGTTGACTGTAGCAGCTGAACATGTAATGTTTTTAGATCAAAACTTTTACAACATACAGTAATAATATCACAACATATAGTAGTAACATTTTGAGAAACTGTTTTGAATCATTTGGTTGTTTGAGAACATGAATATAAATTAAAGCTTCTTTATAATCACTGAATAGACAAAATGATCTGTGAAAATATTTGTGTTGAAGTGAACTGTGCAAACACATAAATAAATAATAAAACATGTTAAACATATTGTTGAATGATGTTTTTCTGCCAATCAACAACACAATAAGATATTTGTATATTTTGTGTAGTCGACTCTGTGCTGGTTTGTATTGGCCGCCTCCAGTTTTCCTTTGTTTTTTCCTCCAGCTAATGCTGTGACGTAAGTGTGACGTTGACACTAAAAGGCTCTTTGGTTTACTTCATAATTTGAAAATACGTCTGCAAACTTAATTACTAAATAACTGAATAACAGATGAACAGAATTAATTTAGTGAATGTTTTTAATGGGGTCCCATATTAGATAAAAAGATAATATTCGTAACACAATTATACTTATCATGTGAGGCGACAAATATATCCCAAATAAACACCTAAAGCTTGAAAATAGTTTGTGGTCTTCTGCATGATCGCGGTGGTCTTAATATTTCATTTAAATCATTTCATGTGTTATTTAATCCACAACGTTTTCCATTAACATTTATTTATTAATGCAATTTTAGGTTTTTCTTACAATTTTGAGATTAACAAAAAGCTTTAAGATGATCAAATTTTCACAGGAAATTCCTTCTGATGAGGTGTTTGAATTTTAAACATTTCCCCAAACACTTTATTTTTCAGGAAAAAGCTGTTACATGTAGGCTAAAATATTACATGTCAACTTTTGATGGACTGTGTCTGTAAAGAAAAAAATACTATTGTTGAATTGTTTTGCTGTAAGAAAAATGGTGAATTCATCAGACCTTCGTCACAACTAGAAGTTTGCTTATTTTAAAACAGCATTTTGATGGAAAATGTGAAAACACATTTAATTTGTAAAAAAAGGTGTATCTGTTGACACCGTGTACACACTGGATGTGATGTGGCGCGATGCGACAAGAGTCAATAGAACAAATTAGATCTCATAGTACTTATAGTATTTTTCACACCAGACGTTGCGCGACAATCCCATAAGAAGAAGTCACATGTCGGGTCACATGGTAATGAAAGTAAATTACTAACTGGGCCTATATGTCGAAATTAGGACACATGCCCGATTCCTGCCAGGTGCAAAAGGGTGGGCTTGCAGATATCCTGTGTGGGCATTCACACAGAACATAGACGCAATAAAATTAAAAGGACCATTTTCAAAAAAAATCTGATAAGAATGTGTTTTGGTAAATAATAATCTCTGTTTATTTCTCTACATTCTGACAACTTTTCTCCTAAATTCCATATAAAGATGTTTTATTTTTGAACTGGAGAAAATGAACTGGAGAAAAAACGACTTCATATTTAGTTTAAGCAACACAAAACTAATGTTTGTAAATTTTAGAAAAAGTATGAATATAATGTGTTATAAAATAACCCAGATATTTTTAATTCAATTATTAATTATTATCATGATCTCAGACTTTCTTAAGGTTTGCTTTTGTTAGAATTCAACAAACACTGAAATATATGACTGCAATACATGCAGGATTTAAATAATTTAGGATGTTAAAAATATAGAAAACATTCATTACTGAAGACTAAAAGATTAAAACAGAAATAATTATTGTTGATTTTAGTCCTTTATGTAGTAATTGTGTGTGTTTGATTTTACTGATGTTTTAAGCATTAATAAAGCGGTTATGTAAACTGGACATAAACAGAAGCCTGTGAAGTGGGCTCAGAACAATCCCCATCACTGGACGATCACTGCACAGTAAAGTCTCTGGTGTTAAAATGAGTTCATACCTATTGGTGTTAAACTTACACTGAATCAGAGTCTTTCTGGTGTGAAATGTTTATTTATTCATGCAGTTAAATAATCAATTAAGTTCACGTTACAAGTGATGATTGGTCATTAATAATGAACACCTGCTGTCAACAAACATATTTAAAATGTCAAATATACACTTTTCTTATCAACGTCAATACAATATATACAAGTTTGAGTTAATTTACCTGAAGCGATTTTACTGAAATACAGAAGTTAACTTACAGATGTTTCTGTTAACGGTCAACATTTAAGATTCACAATCAACTCATTTCACATATTTCTCCACAGTAAGTTAAGTTATTTGATACCAAACAGATAAAAACACATGAACTTACTCGGTATTACATCAATGTTTGCAAAAAATATTTACTATTGTAATAAAACCTGAATTTTCATGAGAAATATAAACAAAAAACGCTTTGAGTCTTTCTTCAGATGCGTGACAAACCATGACAACACCTAAGCGCCCCCTTATGGCAGAGGCCGGTATTGCACTGTTTTAAAACTCAGTGTGCTACAGTAATAATTTAAACAGGCTCAGAACACACATTAATAAAACATAAATTTTTACAAATACACATTATAATGTGGATACGAGTATAAAACTCACATTTGGTTTCCACTTGTTCAACATTCAATTGTTCTTCACCCACACTGTTAAATAATTGACAGGTTTTCAAAAGATTTGACTAAATATTGTATTTATTGTTAACACAAACATTACAGTATATTCCTGTGAAACAGTCATCTTGCTTTTGAGTTACTTTACACATTAAAGATTAATGAGAGTTAATAATGAAGTGAAGATACTTGATGACATTTGCAGAATCACTGAAGAAAAGAGAAACAAAACACAACAACTACAACTGACTCACAGTCACACAACTTTAGATGAACATCAAGTGTAAATAACAGATGAACACATGAAATCTGTCAAGATCTCACCAGAGAATTAAATAAAACACCATTAACATCTTCACTTATTACAGACAATTTCACTTTATCTGTCATATATGTATACAAAAGCTTTTTAAAAAGGAACAGAACTTTGCTTTGCCGAAATTTTTATCATTAATGTGATCAGTGTCTTCTTAAGTTAGGCACTTGACCCTTAAAACTTGTTTATTTATTGTGAGAATCTGGATTTCGTCCTGTTCCCCACAAATACTGCATCTGTGTTCATTCCAATATTCATCACATGTATTCATAGCTTTATCTTATTATTCTCTATTCTCAATTATTATCTCCTATTCATAATAATTGCTCCTTACTTTCTTGTTGTTTAACCTCGCTAAATTAGTATCATGTCTTATGCTGTCTTATGTTGATATAAGAATCTGTTGTTCTCCATCTCAAGGTTCCTAATAATGTCAAGGGACAATTGTTTTGTTATTGTAATATTAAATATGTAATCATATCTGATTGATCAGGAGGAATAAGACTAAACATAAAGTCTGGTGATTTTCCACTCCTTCAGTGGTTTTATATGACGCCCCTGATGGAAGCTATAAGTATTAGTCCTTAATACAATAAACTTTGGACTCTGATTGAACAAGCACTTGTGTCTGTGTCAAACTTTGTCTCCTGGATCCAGAAACTCTGTGTGTTCCGTCGACTAGACTCTTCAACCGTAGAATTTTATTTAGACAAGGGGACGTGAGAAGTTTACATTCTTTCATTTGTACATTATGGTTCTCAGTAACATCTGTGCTTCGAAGCTTTTGACACATTGCTCTACTTCGTCATCTGGTGGACAATAAAAATCCCTACACCGACTGTGTGACTCAGATGTTGTGTACATTGAAATGTTATTATAAGCTTTATTAGAATATTTAATATATAATTTAATAATATATGGCATTAGAACTCAACGAACAAAGAAAAATAAGCACATCCAGTTCCTAACATGAGCAACATGAATAATAATTTAATATATAAGAATACTTACAAAATGAGATTTTTTAAATTTCAGCTTTTTCAATGGAGGATTCCAAAAAATATAAAAACAGAAAAAATATGATTTAAAAAGTTTGGAACCAATTTCTTCATATTTATATATAAATATACACATTATATATATATATATATAATAAATTCTAAATTATTATATAGTGTGGATGTGGATACTATTTTAAAGTGTTTGGTTGGTGTTGCCCTTAAATGTGTTTGTTAACAGCAGGTGTTCGTCATTAGTGATCAATCATCACTTGTAATGTGAACTCAATTGATTAATTAACTGCATGAATAAATGAACATTTCACACCAGAAAGACTCTGCTTCAGTGTAAGTTTAACACCATTAGGTATGAACTCATTTTTACACCAGAGACTTTACTGTGCAGTGATCGTCCAGTGATGGGGATTGTTCTGAGCTCACTTTACAGGCTTCTGTTTATGTCCAGTCTACATAACCGCTTTATTAATGCATAAAACATCATTAAAATCAAACCCACACAATTAATATATAAAGGACTATAATCAACAATAATTATTTCTGTTTTAATCTTTTAGTCTTCAGTAATGAATGTTTTCTATATTTTTAACATCCTAAATCATTTAAATCCTGCATGTATTGCAGTCATATATTTCAGTGTTTGTTGAATTCTAACAAAAGCAAACCTTAAGAAAGCCAGAGAGACTGATAATAATTGAATTAAATATATCTGGGTTATTTCATGACATATTATTTTCATACTTTTTCTTAAATTTACAAAATTAGTTTTGTGTTGCTTAAAACTAAATATGAAGAAGTTCTTTCTCCAGTTCATTTTCTCCATTTCAAAACTAAAACATCCTTATATGGAATTTAGGAGAAAAGTTGTCCGAATTGTAAAGAAATAAACAAAGATTATCATTTACCAAAACACATTCTCAACAGATTCTTTTTTTGTTTAATGGTCTCTTAATTTAATTGCTTCTATGTACTGTGTGATGCCCACACAGGATATCTGCTTGCCCACACTCTTACCCCTGGCAGGAATCGGGCATGTGTCCTAATTTCGACATATAGGCCCAGTTAGTAATTTACTTTCATTACCATGTGACGTGACATGTGACTTCTTCTAATGGGATTGTCGAGTCACGTCTGGTGTGAAAAATATTATAAATACAATGAGTTCTAATTTGTTCTATTGACGCTTGTCGCATCGCGCCACATCACATCCAGTGTGGACACGGTGTCAACAGATACACTTTTTTTTCAAATTAAATGTGTGTTTTCACATTATACATTCACATGCTGTTTTAAAATGTGCAAACTTCGAGTTGTAACATGTTCTGGTAAAAACACAATTTTTTATACAACAAAACAATTAAACTATAGTACTTTTTTCTTTACAGACACAGTTCCTCAAGAGTTGACATGTAATATTTTAGCCTACATGTAACAGCTTTTAATAAAAAATAAAGCGTTTGGGGAAATGTTTAATTCAAACACCTCATCAGAAGGAATTTCCTGTGAAAATTTGATCATCTTAAAGCTTTTAGTTAACTTCAAAAATGTAAGAAAAACCCTTAGATTGCACTGATAAATAAATGTAAATGGAAAACGTTGTGGATTAAATAACACATGAAATGATTTGAATGAAACATTAAGACCACCGCGATCATGCAGAAGACCACAAACTATTTTCAAGCTTTAAGTGTTTATTTGGGATATATTTGTCACCTCACATGATAAGTATAATTGTGTTACGAATATTATATTTTTATCTACTAAAGGACCCCATTAAAAACATTCACTAATATAATTCTGTTCATCTGTTATTCAATTATTTAGATATTAAGTTTGCAGATGTTTTTTCCAAATTATGAAGTAAACCAAAGAGCCTTTTAGTGTCAACATCACACTTACGTCACAGCATTAGCTGGAGGAAAAAAACAAAGGAAAACTGGAGGCGGCCAATACAAACCAGCACAGAGTCGACTACACAAAATATACAAATATATTATTGTATTATATATTATAAAAGCATTTGATGAGACACAGAAAAACATCATTCAACAATATGTTTAACATGTTTTATTATTTATTTATATATTTGCACAGTTCACTTCAACACATATATACATCATTTTTTCTATTCAGTGTTTATAAAGAAGCTTTAATTTATATTCATGTTCTCAAACAACCAAATGATTCAAAACAGTTTTTCAAATGTTGAATTACCCTTCACACATGGTTATTACTATATGTTATGATACTACTACTGTATGTTGTAAAAGTTTTGATCTAAAAGCATTACATGTTCAGCTGCTACAGTCAACACACCTCACCAAACACAAACACACAAGATAAAACACACAGAATATAAACATTGAACTCACATTGTCACATGTCATTGTCTTAATCTGTAATCATATGATTGTAGTTTAATAGATTGTCATGCTACTATCACTATAATATCATTAATAACACACATCTTCAAAGATTAATTATAAGATCAATCAAGAATAACTAAATATATTTGACTGGATAACAAAATAATGAGACTAACTGAAGTTATTATAAACGTTTACATGTAATTTCAAATCCTATAAAACATGTATTTCAAAGTTTCTCTCAAGTGATGAAAATGACGTCTTTAAACACAACGATTGTGTCGTGATCGGTCAGAAGTCTGAACACACTTTCTGTTTCTCTTCATCTTCATCTTCATGTTTTGGTGTGAAAACATTTCCATCAGGCTGCACTCTCCAGGTCACTGTTGTGTCTTTGCGTACGCCCAAATCTGTCAGTTTCTGCTGAATCTACACAACACAAACAATCATGACACACACTCTTAAACCCATAGAACATTAAGATCCAATTTTCCGGACGTTAAAAAACAAATATGACCTCACGTTGTGTCAATCACATTTACACACTGTCTCAGATATTTTCGTCTTTCATAAAAAAATTCGGACTGGGTTCGATTTTCTGCGTTTTTCACATCCGTCAATCATTTTGAGTGTCCTTTATAACAATTCAGAGTCACCAGACAAACGAGAGCCAAATATCTCCCCAGCTCAAGGTCAGTTTAACTGTGAAAGAGCGCAATGTAAGTAGCTAAATGTTTTGTTATAGAAATGTCACGGGTAGTTCAAGTGTCGCTTCTTAAAATGTGTGCAAAACGCCGGCTATTTTGCTTTCTTCCTCTTTCTACATCACTCGAGCACACTGCCTAGGAATGTTAAATGTCGAAGGTAAAATCCAATCATGTAAACTACAAAACACCGAAAAGCATTTAAACGTTTCAGGTCATGTCAGTTTGACAAGACAAAAACATGTCCAGACCTTCACTAGTTCACGCTAAAGCATGTGTCTCACTTAAGTGTGTTAAGGATGTGGTCAGGGGCGCCGCCAGGAATTTTGGGCCCCGTGACAAAAAATCAAATTGGGCCCCCTCTGCGCAGCTGTTGTCACCACTAACTGTCTCATCAAAAGCTTTACATAACTCTAATTAAACTTGCAACTGTCTTGCTTCTTGTAGTTCAATACTAGTACGAGCACAATATTTACTGCTGGTGATTTGTACATGCATGCAAGTCTATTATGCAGTTCACTATTTGATGCAAGATTAAAACCAACAATGAAAAAATTGCTGAAGACTATCTTTTACAGTCTCATTTGTATTGTCAAATGTGACAAAATGGAAAATTCTCTTAAAATTATTATTAATTATTGTTATTAATTATTATTAATGAAATGTTAAAAAAAAAGAAAAACGAACAAACTTAAAAATTAACTTCATCCTCTCAATACAATGAAAATGGCTGATTTCTTTAAATAGCTGCACATATTTGGCAACAAGAAAATGAAGTGGACATGTAAAATGCAATTTCCACACCTATAATAGTGCTAAACGTTTCCCTGTACTGATTAAATGGTGATTAAATGTAGGCTAACACTAGACTTTTGTTAGCTAGTTTATTTCACTATGGACATTAAGCAGGTTAATACCAGTCACAGACTATAGGCCAGTGGATCTCAACTCTGGCCCGCGAGATCCATTTTCCGGCAGAGTTTATCCCCAACTAAAAACACACCTGAACAATCTAATCAGCGTCTTTACAATAGATGCGTTCAACTTAATGCGGTGCAGCGCAAATCTATCATCGTATGACATTTAAGTACCGCAAAAGAGATTCAATTGCAGATTGCGCGGTACATTAATGCGATATAACAAACAATCTGCGCAGCCCAACATTAAGTTGAACGCTTCTGTTCCTGAAGTCACTGACTATCCTCTTCAGGTGTTTTATCAGAGTTACTGCTAAACTCGGCAGGAAAGTGGATCTCGAGGCCCAGACTTGAGAACCACTGCTATAGGCGACACACCTTTCTTTGTGAAAAACTGGGTTAAAGTTTGACATGCTTTCCTTGTCTTTCCTCTCTCTCTTTTCTCTCTTTCCTTTTCTGAAAACGAGATTTTGATTAGGGAGCATTTTACTGCTGAAAACAAAGAGATTATTAATTGTATCATTATATAAATATATATAATGGATGATGGATTGATAATTTTATATTAGTTTTTACCTATTTTTGGTGCCCCTGTCAGCCATGGGCCCTTGGAATTGTCCTACCTTTTCCTCCCTATACGGCGCCCCTGGTTGTGGTTAAAACAGCCATTTCACCCGGACAGCCATCACTTAAATGAATATTCTTGCTCTGTAATTCTGTTTAAATGTTACCTGTTTTAAATAATTAAAAAAAGTATCTGCAACTTTTGTATTTTGATGTCTATGTTATTAGTCAAAAAGTTAAAGGGATAGTTCACTCAAAACTGGACATTCTGTTATCACTCGTTTACTTTCATATCATTTCTAACTCAAATGTTCTTTCATGAAACAGATTGTATAATATTTGTTGACCATGAGTTTACTTTTTTACTGATGCTGATAATAATGAAAGGACACACATGGTTATATGTTAGCCACTATTATCTAATTTAAACTGTAAAAGTCTTAAAATGCACATATATAGATCAATGAAGTCAGTGTACCGCCCTGATGTCTCTTCATGTGCCTGTAGGCCAGGACTGATTGACTCATTTATCATATGAAACTTCCCAATTTGCATAAAACCAGTGTGGAAACCAGACTACATTATAACACAGAAAGCTGTGCCGCTTTAAAAATGGGGAATGAATGAATAGTAAACCCACTTCTCCAGGCACCACTACACCACTGATAGTGTTATTTAACTGTATATGTCATGTATGTAAATTTAAAGCTTACACATATTTTCCTTCTTGTTGGTAGTTTGTATTGAAAAGAACCAGTAAAGTCAGTGTAGTCACAAGACTGCTTTCTGGAGTTCTCTTTGTTTGTATCTGTAAACTCTTTTCTTAAGTAACGCACTGGTGACAACACAATAATCACAGTGATACAGTAATGCTGCGCTCACACTAGACTTGAGTCTAATTCCTTCAGACGCTGTGAAAATGTGCGTCAGTGATTCCTCCATCTTTACCATTTCAGTACGGAGAGGTCACGCTGTGACATTTTGATCTTCTATTGGTCTCACGCACTCACGTGACATGAATTCACAGGTCAGAGTTCACCAAACTTGAACTTTGAAACACAGCGAAATGCTAAATATCTTCTAACAAATTTGCATGCGTATGAATGGAAGTCAATGGAATGAAGAGTCAAGTGTGACCGTGTCTTCACACAGTAACAAACATGTGTGAGTCTGAAAAACTCAATGAGCTGACACACAGATAGTAGTGTTGTGTAGGACACACTTTCAACACAAATAGTTGAATACTCACCGACTGTAAGATGGTCTCCATCACTGCAGGATCATTGACATTCTGACCAGATTTCATCTCAAATCTCACAATCTGTTTCTTGGTCTCTGCTGGAATGTTAAAAGCTGTATTCATTTTCAACTCATATAAAGTGTGAAGAAAACAACATCACAACAGTTACACAAATCTACAGTCAATCATTCTAACGCAACAGCTGCATGTGTTTAACACAAATGGAAATAATCATTTGTCAACTTCTCATATTGTTTTCATAGCAAATGTTCTTCAGGATAAACTAAGGGACAAGTGAATAAATCATAATCATTAATTCATCATATTGTCTGCCGAGTGTTTCTGCTGGAACTTCCACTAGCCAAAAAAAACAGATTAAGAAAATCAGAGCTCATATATGAATCTTTATTATGATTTTTTTTATTTCATTTCTCCTTCTTTACTCCTTCATCCTTCAACGTTTTAACCAAAAATACATTTCAGAAGAACAAATCAGATCAATACAGTAGAACACTAACAATAGCTGCACATCTGACATTAAAACAGGATTTTCTTCTCTTGTGCTGACTTAGTGTAAAAAGAAAGTCTCCTCGAACAACGAGATAGTTACAACAGGCTCAACACATTATTATTATTTATAAAACGCTCAGTTCTGGTCTTTGATTCTGATTGGCTGAGCCCAGTTCTAGCCTGTTATAAAATACCCTGATTTATAACGTCTGACTGCACTACATAGCCTACATATCATTTTATTCACATTATTTTACGAAACCTTGCCACACATATGTATTAACCGTTTTATAAAAGCAATAAGCCGTGTGAAGCAGTGGGTTAAAGTGCATTTTAAAACAGCTAATGTGGTTTTCATAAATTCGCTTCATGTCGTACAACATCGCACTTAGCTGTTATAAAATACACTGTAACCCACTGCTTCATACGACTTATTGCTTTATTAAACCCTGACTGTTTTACATCATTTGATCATCAATGTGACTGTTTTTCATCAGTTTTTCTTACTGTCTGTGATGTTAAATACAAAATGGAAATAAATATTTTCAACAGTACATTTGTGGTCAAACTATTTATTTTGACTAATAACAGCTATGTTTGTCTAACGTCTCTTCTCTCATTCTGTGTATTTATGATGTTTGTGTTGTGAGTAGTTTATGATCACACATAAAAACTTACGTGTCTTGCAGATGAATGGAAAAGTATTTGAACACAGTTGATCATCTATCAGACCATCAGGATGTATAACACCACAAGGTCGGTTCAAGTTCTTCAAGTCAGGTTGTCCAGTCATCCAGTTAATGGAGGACACGTTGACAACATTTATTTCATCTGACCACTTCCATGAATCTCTGAACAGACCAATCCATAAATAACTAATGCCTTCCGTTGACATCTTCAGCGTCAGCACTTGATCCTCAGTGTTATTGTGAATGACGGCCAGATCTGTGTAATGTTGTCTGCAGTAACTCTGAGCTTTATGCCAGGACATTTGGATATTAACAAAAACAAACCTGTCAGCTTCTGTTTCATTCTCTGTAGAAAGATGAGATAAAAAACACCATTAGAGAACAACTTCAAAGAAATAACATTTTCATGTGAGTTTAATTTACTTTTTTACTATTCATTTGCATCTCATAGTTTAGACACACAGACGCAAATAATCAGTTTATGAATCTCAACACTGGTGACGATCAACAAACTATTCATATCAACAGATCAACACTCAACATCAACAGATCAACACTCAACATCACTAAACAAGCAGGACAATTGAATTGATCTTTTTTGATTATTAGCTTTAAGAACTTTGTTTGATAGACCGGTTCTTATTTCACAGAGCATGCTGCTCAACTTCTGGTCCGGACCTTTGTAATCTCTAGACTGGACTAATGCAATGCTCGTCTTCCTGGTCTTTCTGAGGCCTGTTTCAAATAGACATACAAATAATACAAAATAATAGTAAATAAACTTACAGGCAGACTATATCTTTCTCCAAAGCAAAGATTGTTTGTGTGCTGAACTGAAACTGATGCTGCAGGTCGAGCGAGATCTAAATCAACACTGTGCAGTGTGCATGTATGGAAGAACAGAGTTCAATACTGGAAAATGGGCACTAGGTGGCGACATAACACCAGATAATGGAGGAAACGCACATTTATAAAAGATAAACTGTTGGCAGGGTCTCCATCTAGTGTTGAGCGTCTCCATCAAGCGCTTTAGAGAACAGAAACTGTCATGTCAACTTGCAACACTAAACAAGCGCATGAGTTGCCTTTTAAAAGTCTCTCTCTTTCATTTCAACAACACTTTTCAAGTGACTTATGAAACAGCCCTCTGCATGGGTTATTAAACCCCTTCAATTAAATCAAAACACAGTATTTCTGTGTGTCTTCCAGAAGTCCAAAACATCTCATGTGACACCACTCTTTATCTCCCTCCACTAGCTTCCGGTTGCAGGTGCATCAAGTTTAAGTCACTAATGCTCATCTCCTCACTGCTGGACTGATCTTTCAAAGTCAGGCCCGTTAACCATCTGTCAAAAAGTCTTCTACGTATATCGTCCAGAAGTCTTCAAATCAACACATGGAGAACGTTAAATGCCAGTTATATATTTATTTCCAGTTCTCCCAAGCCAGCAAAGTGCAAGATGCTCACAGTTGCCAAAACATAACACTCAAAAAGAAAACGAAAGGAAAACAACAACCTTGGATCAGGTATAACAATACAATCAGAGTACTCAGTAGATACTGCACTCACCACCACCAGTCATCCACCCTCCTGAACGCTTCCTGGTGTGTCAATTTATACACATGGGTACAACCATTTATCAGCAATCATAACATGGGAAAGTATTAACGACCATGACAATGTCTTGCAGATCACGTAAAAGTATTGAAAGATCAAATAACCACAATTCCTTCAACACACACATTTAAATAACCCAGCAAAGACTTCATTTCAACAATAGTTATAAGTAGTAAACATCAATAATCTCATCCAAACAGTTCCACCCCTTACCCACCATACTTGGTATCTCCCACTCCCATAATGCAACACAGCACAGGTACAACAAGCATGACAAACATCCATTCTGGTCTTTTACTCAAATCAAGATGGCCGCCACCATGTATGCCGATCCAGACGAAGTCACCAGTCCGTGAAAGCTCAAAATGTCCACTGGGTTAGTGCTCAGGTGGCCATCCTGACACACAGGCTAATTGTATGATTGTAGTTGTGTGTGTGTGTGTGTGTGTGTGTGAGCCGTCTCTACCGTCGCTGGTCCATCAGGGTAATAAAGATTCTTCTAAAACCCAAGTATGTGTTAATGTGTCTCTAGAAAGGGCTAACAAGGGGAACACACGGAACAGGGAGCAGCTCTGTGACACCATCTCTCACATCTCTCACACATCTCTAACATTCATTTTTTTCTGTGAATATTTGACAGGAATACATGCAGTGACTGCTTTTTTATTCACCCAACAACATTTTTACCCAGCAGGTTTTGTTCCTTGTAACTTGGTTTAAGCACTTGTTGTTCTACAGTCTCTGTACAACATATCACTGCATTGTTTAATAATTCTTGTTAGTTCAAATCTTTCAAATTAGAGCGTCTGCTAAATGCATTCTGGTCAATGAGAGGATTTAATCATATTACGTAGTTGAATTAAATCCAATAGCAATGCATTAACTACTTAAAACATTCATGTGATTGACATGTGTTGGTCTTATTTCATACCTTTGAAGCAAAAAAAGGGAAATTCAGTAGAGCAGTCTTTATCATACCATCCACTAGATGATATAAAGCCACATTCCTGTTTTCCATCAGCGTTGTTTGGTTCACCTATATACCATCTGGAGAATAAAATGTTTTCATTTTGATATGACCACCGCCAGCTTGAAATGTTATTGTAGAGTCCAATCCAGACGGCTGAAGTCAATGGTGGTTGAACTGCTCTCTGTACATTCATCCAGTCTTCATTGTTTTGAACAGTGACCAGTTCAAAGTGATGCTGTCTGCAGTAAACCTGTGCCTCATTCCAAGTCATCTTCTCCCGTACCAGAACATATTCACATGAGATGCTCTGAATGAAAAGACAGAGCACTGTAGAGAGAGAGAGAGAGAGAGAGAGAGAGAGAGAGAGACACACACACAGAGAGAGAGAGAGAGAGAGAGAGAGAGAGAGAGAGAGAGAGAGAGAGAGGGAGAGGGAGAGAGAGAGGAAGAGGGAGGGAGGGAGAGAGAGAGAGAGAAAGAGAGAGAGAGGAAGAGGGAGGGAGGGAGGGAGGGAGAGACAGAGAGAGAGAGAGAGAGAGAGAGAGGGAGAGGGAGAGAGAGAGGAAGAGGGAGGGAGAGAGAGAGAGAGAGAGAGAGAGAGAGAGAGAGAGACTTTTAACACACTTTCTTAAAATATCCTCATAAAGCGAGCAATATGTCATCGCCAAACAAATTGTATCACAATATAATCAGGAGAGAAATAAAGAAGAAATAACAGTGTTGGTAAAGTACACTGTTAGCTCTTAACTGACATTTATTGTCAACACTGTTATCAGATAGTGACTGTAGGTGTTTTACAGTAAACTACTGCAATGACTGTCTGAAGATACATCATTAAAATAATCTAATAACTCACTGAAGTCACAAAGTCTTAGATGAACATTAAGGTCTGACAAGATCTCATCAGAGGAGAATTAAACACAAACATCATTCACATCTTCACTTATTACAGACAAAACTTTCACTATATTTCTGTCATCTGTGTAAGATCTTATTAGCAGAAATATAACTCTAGTTCATTATAATGTTTTTAATATGTAATAAGTCACCATCATGATGATCAGTGTTTGCTTTAGTTGGACTCTAGACTTTTGCTCAGTTACTGAAATACATCAGAAAGAAGTTGATTATTATATAATAATACTATAACATGTATTATTTGTTAAGAAATATTTGGTAAAGTAATAACTTTAATAAAGTTATAATTGAAAATATCTGTCCAAATAATCTTTCTTTGCAATTGACACACTTACACACATGATATACAAACTCATCAATGGTGAGAAAGAATCATGAATGAGTTTTGTACTATGCACCCAGAATGCATTGCAGCATGATTCAGTTCAGTTGATTGTCACCATTGCTGAGATTCATAAGTGGATTGTTGATTTCTCTGTCTGTTCATCTCAATTTCTAGATTAATATTTTGACTAAATGTAATGGGAGCACTTTTGGCAATTTAAATACTATACTTTTATTACTGTTTCACTTCACTACATGATAATTGTCCCACAGTGTGGTCACTTTTGTGTATAATGTCCTTTTCTAAAACAAACATGCTTTGAGTAAACAGTTCAGGACAATCATTATAAATAATGAGAGCCAACAGTACAACTAAAATAACACTGATCACACTAATGGTGACTTACATATTTAACCTCAATAAGAGCTTTTGCTGATGTATGATCTACAGACACTAGCTGGCAACAGTGTTGACAATATACTACTGTAGAAACACCAGGTAAGAGCTAACAGTGTAAACCACTGAGTCAAGAGAGGTGATGGGAAGACTCAGGTGAAACACAAGATAATTCCCAAAAGGAGTTTTATTAAGGCATATGAAGAGGTTTGAGGTCACAAATTCATAAGTAATAACTTAAATAAAAGACTAAAAAAGGAATCACATAACTGTACATCCAGGCTTCAAGATACACATTTACTCAAACTGACTATGAACAAAACATCTGCTGTAACACAAAACCAGCACAAGGTTTAACACACTGACACCCTCCTCCTCTCTGGAGAGACTATAAGAGAGACTGACTCTAATAGACCAGATTCAGCAGGTGAAGCACCAGAGCAGATCATTCTACCATCAGATACAATCCAGAAAGAGAAGAAAACATTACATAGATTGAAATCAGGAAGAATAAAGCATGTTTTAAAGCAATATAGTCTGCTAACCACTTATTCCTCAAACACATTTCCTGCCGCTTATATAAGAAAAAGGAGAAAAGCACCCCCACTGTGTGGAATAATGGATTCCTGCAGAACTTTAAACATCTCTGAGAGCACCAGACCCCCTTAAGAGAACACACCACACCTGAAGCAGATGTCAGTGGTGCTCACATCATGAGAACACGAGTGTAAACCAGCTCCATATACATCTGTCTGACTGCTCAAATCAACACAATAAATTGTCAAGTTAAAAGTGTTTTGTCATTATTTGATGAAAACTAAGACAAAAGCTAAAATCACATCTCATCATCAAGGTCCACTCGAGAGGCTCATGTTTCATCATGTGTGTAGTGATCGACACACAGCCGCACACAATGTGATATGATAATGAAGCCTTTGTGTGTCTAATCAATTTAGTTGTTACATAACAGTTTGTGAATATGTGTGTTGATTCTTATGAAATTATCACAGCCATTAAACAGCTTTAGCCTCATGTTGTAGTATCACAGACATCACAGGACAAATGTTACACATTAATAGACATTCAGACAATGTGCATCATCACTTAGACGTCATCATCTGATCTCATTGTATTAAAGCCACAACACATTCATCTTAACACACTGTTACAATAGCAGAAATAAACATAACTTAACATTAAACCACAAGAGTCAAGAGCTCAAGTAAAGCAAACTCTGATCACAATAAAGGTGATCAATGAAATTTCAATATTTTTCAACATTAGTAGCAGGTGATACTGATTAAATGTAAATAACATAATTACAATAAATAATAAATATAAGTTTTGCTGCATTCAGATCATTTAACTCTATTTATTTCAAACTGCCTCATTTAATTGATTTATTTCCATGTGAAAAACTGAAATGAGTCTTAAAAACATCACATTTGAACCAAATTTGAAAATATGAACAATTATTAATTATAAATAATGAATTAATTTATTATTGTATTGTATGTCATTTTAACTTGAAATTTACTTTGTATTAGTTTTTGTTGCATAAACAGTTGATGGTTTCTTACATCAAATGGTGATTTAAATGACAAACTGATAAAAAATGCACAAATGGCATCTATCAACCTGTGTTTTAAAGTTTATTCATTTCATATTAGTATTTTATTTTGATTTAAATCTTATAAAGTTCAATTAGTTTTGTAATTGAACAAACATAAATTCAAACATTTAACATTTAGATGAAAAGTGTCACACTGACCTGAGAACAGCAGCACATGAATGGGTTTTTCCATTGCTGGTGGCTTCACAAGTATGAAATGAATCTGAAATGATGAAAATATCTTATTGAATCATAACAAACACATTAAAATGAACAAAGTGACTCAAAGTGAAGTGACTGGTTTGAATTATAAGAAGAAAACACAAGTTTACCTTCAACAACACTCAGGAGTGAACATCAGACTGTCTTTGCTTGTTCAGTCTCAACATTTCAGCTTTAATGTCCTACACAAATGTGTGCATTCACCTAAATGCAAAACCTGTTTTTAGTTTGGAGATCCTGAGACTGATTTGCATTTTGTGTGCAGTGAGTCTTTAGGATTGGCTCACATGTGTGTCTGTGTACATACGTGTGACCCTGGACAACAAAAGCAGTTTTATGGGTCAATTTTTATTTATTTATATTTTTACATAATTTGAAAGCTGAATAAATAAGATTTATGTATGATTTATGATGTATGATGTATAAGTTGTTATAATAGGACAATATCTGATTGAGATACAACCGTTAAAATCTAAGGAATCTAATTCTCAAGTATTGAGAAAGTGTCTTTATAGTTGATCATCAGGGGCACTGTGGCAGGACATCCACTCACAAAAATAAAGTATTTATATATTAACGGTAGAATATGTACAAAATATCTTCATGGAACATGATCTTCCCTTAATATCCTGATGATTGTGACCAATACAAAGTATTTTTGTATTTGACTAAAAATGTTCCCGTGCTACTCAAGATTGGTTTTGTGATTCAGGGTCACACATGTGTTTCTGGGTATTAAAATCATGTACTTCATGTGGTTTTAAGAAGGGATGAAAATGGGAGGTGGGGGTTGGTGGCCTTGAAATAAAATACAATTTCAAAGACTTTCTATCCTATTAGATCACATAAAACCAATGTGAAAGTTCAAAACACACAAGTATCGTCAGTAGGTTCTGTAGTCTGAAGGAGAGCCACACACACCTGAATGAAGTCTGTTTCTTGTGTCATGAAACCACGTAATATAACACGAGACTTTCTCTTTCAACAGGGGAATAAAAAGTGAAAGATTTTGTCCAAATATTCATTGTTTAAATGTCGATCATTTTTATCAGATAAGAATCTGAAAGATCTCTCACTGGAGGTCCTACTGGAGTCTTTTGAAGAGAATCAGATAAATGATGCTTTTATCATCACACTGTTAATAAACAAGATGTTATAATCCATAAACACTCTTGATAGAAATAATCTTACATCTTTACAGACACAGAAGCCATTTTGAGAAAATGCAAATGCATCTCATTACAGACGTAAGTAAACATTATTTGCATTGTTCAACAAATGTCAGAATTCCATTCACTTGATGGTAGTAAAGAAATTAAAAGGTTAAATAATCTTCAGTGTATATGAGTTTAACTAGTAAACATGACAGGACTTGAACATCATAGTTTCCATTAGTGGCCTCTGCATATCATTTGTTTTTAAAGTTATTTTCCTCAAATGGTGTACGAGAAGACCAGGGTTCAAACTCACAGATGTGTCTAATATGCATCTTAAATGACGCAAGCAAAACTCAATTGAGCGTGACAGCCGGTGATCACAGAGACCTTTAATGTATGAAAAACAGCGTCGTGTTTGAAACACAAATGATATGCAGAGGCCACTTTTAAGTAAGTGTTTTTCCTATTGTCTGTCATTAGATGCATTTCCATTAACTCAAACTGCAAATCACTTGCTTCTGTGTCTGTAAAGATGTCAGATTATTTCCTGGGACAAATTGTTTAGGGATTTTAAAATCTTGTGACAGTGTGATGATAAAAGCATCATTTACTTGATTCTCCTCAAGAGACTTCTGTAGGTACTCCATAAAGAGATCTTTTAAATTCTTATCTAAAAATAACATTGAAACTATTCATATTTGGAAAAATCTTCCACTTTTCATTACCACAAACTAAAAGATTGTTTTATTTTGGAAATCATTTTCACTAAATCCTATTTTTATGAATGAGTTGGACATGAATAATCTGTGTATGCATCTCAACATTGTTGAAATTCAACAAAAGAAAGCTTCATTCTGCAATGCATGCTGGGTAACATCATAGTACAAAACTCACTCATTACTCCCAGCATGCATTGCAGTTGATCTGGTTATCTGAATTAGTTTGATGAGTTTGAATTAGCTTTTAAACACCAAGTTAATCACAGTCAATAGTCAAGAGCTCAACTGAAGCAAACACTGATCACAGTAATGCTGGATTGTTGAAATGTCAACATTAATAGCGAGTGCAAAAGTGAAAACCTTTCAAGTAATCAACATAGTGGTATGAGGTGAGGGTTTCCCGTGTATGGCCAGCGCTAGGGGGTCAATATTTGGCCAGTGAGCAAATTCTCGGGTCCATTAGTGGCCTCTGAAGATCATTTGTTTTTCAAACACGACGCTGTTGTTAAAGGTCTCTGTAATCACCGGCTGTCACGCTCAACTGAGTTTTGCTTGCATCATTTAAGATGCATATTAGGCAAACCTGTGAGTTTGAACCCTGGTCTTCTCGTACACCATTTGTGACCCTGGACAACAAAACCAGTCTAATTTAGATTTTTACATAATCTGAACACTGAATAAATAATATCTATTGATGTATGAGTGTTTAGAATAGGACAATATCTGACTGATATACAACCATTTAAAAGCAAAGAGAGAGCAAAGAAATCCAAATATTGAGAAAATTGCCTTTGAAATTGTTAATCAGAGTTACTGTGGAAGGCCATCCACACACAAAAATAAAGTTTTTGTATATTTAGGGTAGGAAATGTCCTAAATATTTTCATGGGACATGATCTGTACTTAATATCCTAATGATTTAACCCATACGATGTATTTTTATCTTGTACTAAAAATGTTCTCGTGCTACTCAAGACTGGTTTTGTGATCCAGGGTCACATTTCAGTAAAATACCTTCAGCTTAAAATAAAAACTTCTGCACCAGATTTACGCCATAGTCTGAAGTGCAACTCTCCAAAAATATAACAGCGTCAATGTGGACCACAAGCGATGTGGCGATGGTGTCAGGTTTACTCATAATCATTTCCAAATGTATTTTCTTAATAAATAACGTGTTTTTCTGTATTTAAACAACTTAACCTGCAAAAGTGACTGTTTACCTGTCGCTCTCACTGCTAAATGCTTCTCCGACAGCTTACAGTACACAACAAACCTCTTCCTTTTCAGCTCTTGTCTTGCTAAAATAAGCAACACGCCTGTGGAAACTGATGCCCAGTGGCAATTGCCTCTCGACGCAGACAACAACACTCAAGTATAAACAACTTTTGTTTATTTACAACATTATAACCGACAATCCACAGCAGACAGTCAGTTTGATCACACGATAGGTCGCTTACCAAAACGCGTCTTGTGCCCTTGAAAGTGACTGCAGGAAGGGAACACCATGTGATCTGTTGTCTCAGATAAAGTGAAAACTGTGTTGTTTTTATTACTGAATTCATTATGTATTATTGAAACTGCCAAATTTATGAAAAACAGCTGTTCATCTCCCTCCAGAACTCTCACTTCAATAGATCTGCCCTTCTAAGTGTGTAGGGCACATGAATGTGTTTGGATCCCCCTGAAGATGCTACAATAGTGTTCAGTTTTTGCACAGATCAATTGATTCACATTATAATACTTCAGTTAAACGTCAAGGTGCAGTGATAACTTTTGTGCTGAATATAGTAGAGTTTTTCACTTTCATTAATTCAACCAAATATCTTCATAAATTGTCTATCTTCTTGAAAAAACAACGTCACCCATATCTTGGACGGAAGGGTGGTGAATAAATGAAAATCAATTTTATTTTTGAGTAAAGTAAAAATTAAAAAGACAATATAACTTTCAATTAAATATATTGAAAAGGCACACATATTGGAAGACAATTTTTGTGTGCATATTTAAATATATGACCAATATGTAACGTATAAAATTAACAACATGGAATAAATAAGAGAAATATAAAATAACAGATGAAATGAGGATATGGTAAAAATTGGCCCACTTTTGGAATCTGGCTCTCAAATAAAAGTCAACACAACTCATCAAAATAAAGTATTTATATCACATTATATTATATATCATAAATAATAAGAATTATTTTGACTGTATTGTGCACTCCTATAGACACTGCACTGTTCAAGAGTCTGAGTCAAGTCACACAAGACACAATATAAACTTGTCTGATAAGTAAACGTTTTTATTTTAAACTGAAGCTATTTTCCTCAAATGGTGTCGAGAAGACCAGGGTTCAAACTCACAGATGTGTCTAATATGCATCTTAAATGACGCGAGCAAAACTCAATTGAGCGTGACAGCTGGTGATCACGAAGACCTTTAATGTATGAAAAACAGCGTCGTGTTTGAAACACAAATGATCTTCAGAGGCGACTAATGGAAACTATGATGTTCAAGTCCTGTCATGTTTCCTACTTAAACTCATATATATTAAAGATTATTTAACCTTTTCATTTATTTAACACCATCTAATGAATGGAATTTAGACATTTGTTGAACAATGCAAATTATGTTTTTTGTACGTCTGTAATGAGATGCATTTGTATTGACTCAAAATGGCTTCTGTGTCTGTAAATATGTGAGATTATTTCTATCTAGAGTGTTTATGGATTATAAAATCTTGTGACAGTGTGATGATAAGAGCATCATTTATTTGATTCTCTTCAAAAGACTCCAGTAGGACCTCCAGTCAAAGATCTTTCAGATTCTTATCTGATTAAAATGATTGACATTTAGACAATCAATATTTGGACAAAATCCTTCACTTTTTATTCCCCTGTTGAAAGAGAAAGTCTCGTGTTATGTTACGTGGTTTCATGACACAGGAAACAGACTTCAGTCAGGTGTGTGTGTCTCTCCTTCAGACTACAGAACCTAGTGACGATAATTGTGTGTGTTTTGAACTTTGACATTGGTTTTATGTGATCTAATAGGATAGAAAGTCTTTGAAGTTTTATTTTATTTCAAGGCCACCAACCCCATCCTACCGTTTCCCTCCCTGCATAATACCACATAAAGAACATGATTTTAATACCCAGAAACACATGTGTGACCCTGAATCACAAAACCTTGAGTAGCACAGGAATATTTTCAGTAAAAGACAAAAATATATTGTATTTGTCAAAATCATTAGGATATTAAGTAAAGATCATGTTCCATGAAGATATTTTGTACATGTTCTACCTTAAATATATAAAAACTTTATTTTTGTGAGTGGATGTCCTGCCACAGTGTCCCTGATGAACAACTATAAAGACACTTTCTCAGTATTTAGATTTTTTTGCACTCTCAGTTTCATGAGTTTTAAACAGTTGTATCTCAGTCAGATAATGTCCTATTATAACAACTCACACATCAGTAGAAATCTTATTTATTCAGCTTTCTGATTATGTAAAAATCTCAATTTCACAATTTGACCCATAAAACTGCTTTTGTTGTCCAGGGTCACATGTATGTACACAGACACACATGTGAGCCAATCCTAAAGACTCACTGCACACAAAATGCAAATCAGTCTCACAATCTACAAACCCAAACAGGTTTTGCATTTAGGTGAACGCACACATTTGTGTAGGACATTAAAGCTGAAATGTTGAGACTGAACAAGCAAAGACAGTCTGATGTTCACTCCTGAGTGTTGTTGAAGGTAAACTTGTGTTTTCTTCTTATAATTCAAACCAGTCACTTCACTTTGAGTCACTTTGTTCATTCTCATGTGTTTGTTATGATTCAATAAGATATTTTCATCATTTCAGATTCATTTCATACTTGTGAAGTCATCAGCAATGGAAAAACTCATTCATGTGCTGCTGTTCTCAGGTCAGTGTGACACTTTTCATCTAAATGTGAAATGTTTGAATTTATGTTTGTTCAATTACAAAACTAATTAAACTTTATAAGGTTTAACTCAAAATAAAATACAAATATGAAATGAATAAACACATTAAAACACATGTTGATTGATGCCCTGTGTGCATTTTGTATCAGTTTGTCATTTAAATCACCGTTTGTTGTAAGAAAACATCAACCATTTTCGCAAAAAAAACAAATACAAAGTCAAATACAGATGTGTGTGTGTCTTAAAAGCTTTTAAATTGACATAAAATAAAATAATGATTTATTTAATTATTAATAATTAATAATTGTTCATATGTTCAAATTTGTTTCAAATGTGATGTTTTTTCAGACTCGTTTCAGTTTTTCACATGGATATAAATCAATTTAATGAGGCGGTTTGAAATAAATTGTGTTAAATGATTTGAATGCAGCAACAGTTATATTTGTTTATTTTTTCTAATTATGTTATTTACTTTTAATCAGTATCACTTTCGCAACATACTAATGTTAATTCAAGTGAATCACCTTTATTGTGATCAGAGTTTGCTTTACTTGATCTCTCGACTCTTGTGGTTTAATGTTAAATTAGGTTTATTTCTGCTATTGTAACAGTGTGTTAAGATGAATGTGTTGTGTCTTAAATACAATGAGATCAGATGATGACGTCTAAGTGATGATGCACATTGTCTGAATGTCTATTAATGTTTAACATTTGTCCTGTGATGTCTGTGATAGTACAACATGAGGCTAAAGCAGTTTAATGGCTGTGATATTTTCATAAGAATCAACACACATATTCACAAACTGTTATGTAACAACTAAATTGATTAAACACACAAAGGCTTCGGGAATTATCATATCACATTGTGTGCGGCTGTGTTTCGATCACTACACACATGATGAAACATGAGCCTCTCGAGCGGACCTTGATGATGAGATGTGATTTTGTCTTAGTTTTCATCAAATAATGACAAAACACTTTTAACTTGACAATTTATTGTGTTGATTTGATCAGTCAGGCAGATGTATATGAAGCTGGTTTACACTCGTGTTCTCATGATGTGAGCACCACTGACATCTGCTTCAGGTGCGGTGTGTTCTCTTAAGGGGGTCTGGTGCTCTCAGAGATGTTTAAAGTTCTGGAGGAAACCATTATTCCACACAGTGGGGGTGCTTTTCTCCTTTTTCTTATATAAGCGTCAGGAAATGTGTTTGAGGAATAAGTGGTTAGCAGACTATATTGCTTTAAAACATGCTTTATTCTTCCTGATTTCAATCTATGTAATGTTTTCTTCTCTTTTTGGATTGTATCTGATGGTAGAATGATCTGCTCTGGTGCTTCACCTGCTGAATCTGGTCTATTAGAGTCAGTCTCTCTTATAGTCTCTCCAGAGAGGAGGAGGGTGTCAGTGTGTTAAACCTTGTGCTGGTTTTGTGTTACAGCAGATGTTTTGTTCATAGTCAGTTTGAGTAAATGTGTATCTAGAAGCCTGTATGTACAGTTATGTGATTCCTTCTTAATTATTTTATTCAAGTTAAAAGTTATGGACTTGTGACCTCAAACCTCTTCATATGCCTTAATAAAACTCCTTATGGGAATTATCTTGTGTTTCACCTGAGTCTTCCCATCACCTCTCTTGACTCAGTGCTTTACACTGTTAGCTCTTACCTGCTGTTTCTACAGTAGTATATTGTCAACACTGTTGCCAGATAGTTACTGTAGATCAAACATCTGCAAAAGCTCTTATTGAGGTTAAATATGTAAGTCACCATTAGTGTGATCAGTGTTTATTTCAGTTGGACTGTTGGCTCTTATTATTTACAATCATTGGTCTGAACTGTTTACTCAAAACACATTTGTTTTAGGAAAGGACATTATACACAAAAGTGACCATTCTGTGGGACAATTGTAAAAAAAGTATAGTATTTCAATTTCCAAAAGTGCTCCTGTTATATTTAGTCAAAAGATTATTCTAGAGATCGAGATGAACAGACAGAGACATTAACAATCCACTTATGAATCTCAACAATGGTGACAATCAACTGAACTGAATCATGCTGCAATGCATTCTGGGTGTATAGTACAAAAACTCATTTATGATTGTTTCTCAACATTGATGAGATTTGTATATCATGTGTGTAAATGTGTCTCAATTGCAAATAAAGTTTATTTGGACAGAGATGTTCAATTATAACAGCTGTTCTCCCTCATGCATCTCTCCTCTCCTCTCCTCTCCTCTCCTCTCCTCTCCTCTCCTCTCCTCTCCTCTCCTCTCCTCTCCTCTCCTCTCCTCTCCTGTCCTCTCCTCTCCTCTCCTCTCCTCTCCTCTCCTCTCCTCTCCGCTCCTCTCCTCTCCTCTCCTCTCCTCTCCTCTCCTCTCCCTCTCTCTCTCTCTCTCTCTCTCAACAGTGCTCTGTCTTTTCATTCAGAGTATCTCATGTGAATATGTTCTGATACGGGAGAATAAGACTTGGTTCCAGGCACAGGTTTACTGCAGACTGTATCACATTGATCTGGTCACCGTTCAAAGCAATGAAGACTGGATGAATGTACAGAGAGCCGTTCAACCAGCATTAACTTCAGACGTCTGGATTGGACTCTACAATAACATTTCATGCTGGCGGTGGTTATATCAAAATGAAAACATTTCATTCTCCAGATGGTATGGAAGTGAACCAAACAACTATGATGGAAAAGAAGAATGTGGCCTTATATCATCTATTGGATTGAATGATACAGACTGCTCTGATGAACGTCCCTTTTTTTGCTTCAAAGGTATGAAATAAGACCAACACATGTCAATCACATGAATGTTTTAAGTAGTTAATGTATTGCTATTGGATTTAATTCAACTACGTAATATGATACGATTCTCTCATTGACCAGAATGCATTTAGCAGACGCTCTAATTTGAAAGACTTGAACTTACAAGAATTAATAAACAATGAAGTGATATGTTGTACAGAGATTGCAGAACAACAATTGCTTAAACCAAGTTACAAGGAACAAAACCAGGAAAAAAGCAGTCACTGAATGTGTTCCTGTCAAATATTCACAGAAATAAAATGAATGTTGTGAGAGATGGTTAACGGGCCTGACTTTGAAAGATCAGTCCAGCAGTGAGGAGATGAGCATTAGTGACTTAAACTTGATGCACCTGCAACCGGAAGCTACTGGAGGGAGATTAAGAGTGGTGTCACATGAGATGTTTTGGACTTCTGGAAGACACAGAAATGCTGTGTTTTGATGTAATTGAAGTGGTTTAGTAACCCATGGAGAGGGCTGTTTCTTAAAAGTCGCTTGAAAAGTGTTGTTGAAATGAAAGAGAGAGACTTTTAAAAGGGCAACTCATGCGCTTGTTTAGTGTTGCAAGTTGACATGACAGTTTCTGTTCTCTAAAGCACTTGATGGAGACGCTCTACACTGGATGGAGACCCTGCCAACAGTTTCTCTTTTGTTAATGTGCGTTTCCTCCATTATCTGGTGTTATGTCGCCACCTAGTGCCCATTTTCCAGTATTGAACTCTGTTCTTCCATACACGCAGTGTTGATTTAGATCTCGCTCGACCTGCAGCATCAGTTTCAGTTCAGCACACAAACAATCTTTGCTTTGGAGAAAGATATAGTCTGCCTGTTAGTTTATTTACTATTATTTTGTATTATTTGTATGTCTATTTGAAACAGCCCTCAGAAAGACCAGGAAGACGAGCATTGCATTAGTCCAGTCTAGAGATCACAAAGGTCTGGACCAGAAGTTGAGCATCATGCTCTGTGAGATAAGAACCGGTCTACCAAACAAAGTTCTTAAAGCTAATTATCAAATAATCAAAAAGATCAATTCAATTGTCCAGTTTGTTTAGTGATGTTGAGTGTTGATCTGTTGATATGAATAGTTTGTTGATCGTCACCAGTGTTAAGATGCATAAACTGATTCTTTGTGTCTGTCTGTCTAAACTATGAGATGAAAACGAACAGTAAAAAAGTTAATTAAACTCAAATGAAAATGTTATTTCTTTGAAGTTGTCCTCTAATGGTCTTTTTGATCTCATCTTTCTACAGAGAATGAAACAGAAGCTGACAGGTTTGTTTTTGTTAATATCCCAATGACCTGGCATGAAGCTCAGAGTTACTGCAGACAACATTACACAGATCTGGCCGTCATTCACAATAACACTGAGGATCAAGTTCTGACGCTGAAGATGACAACACAAAACATTATTACTTCATGGATTGGTCTGTTCAGAGACTCATGGAAGTGGTCAGATGAAATAAATGTTGAGGACGTTTCCTCCATTAACTGGATGACTGGACAACCTGACTTGAGGAACTTGAACCAACCTTGTGGCGTTATACGTCCTGATGGTCTGATAGATGATCAACTGTGTTCAAATACTTTTCCATTCATCTGCAAGACACGTAAGTTTTTTTTTTTTTTTTTTTTTTTTTTTTTTTTTACTTTTTCTCAAACAAACAATACATTTCAGTAAGATGTACCTCAGATATTATATTGAATATCTTCATATCAAATACATACACATACAAATATATGCCAATACATACACCATACAGTCATGTTTGCCGTACATCTACTCATCAGAAATGTAAAACCTTTTTTTTTTTTTTTAAACCACACAACATAAAGGAAGAACTATGTACATGTAGGGAGTAGTCCTTCTGGGTGTTCTAAATTTTAACTAGAAAATAAAATCAGGTCTTTGAGATGTAGCATATTCGGTCCATTTTTTCCAGCACAAGGCAAATTGTTCAAGTTTATGATTTAAAGATGCTGTTATCTTCTCCAATTTGTAAATGTCCATTGTAATTTCCATCCATGTGTTTAGGGTAGGGCTCTCGTGTGACAACCATTTCTTGGTAAAGCTCTTTTTTACAGCCACCAGCAATATATTAATTAAATATTTGTCTCTTTTTAACCATTCTTGAGGTATATATCCAAAATATAACGTTTTACAATCAAATGGTATTACATATTTAAAAATATATTGTAAAACATTATGTATTTCTCTCCAATAATCCTTAATAGCAGAGCAATCCCAGAAAACATGGTGGTGGTTTGCATTTTGGTTTCCACAGTTTCTCCAGCATAAAGAAGCATTGCTACCATGATATGATTTCTGTGAGGGTGTGATAAAATATCTTATCAAATTTTTCCAGCCAAACTCCCTCCATTTCTGTGATCTGGAGCATTTCCATTGACACCTCCATATAATTGTCCACTCTTCCTCAGATATACGTATTCCTCCTTCCTTCTCCCATTTTGTTTTAATATAGGAAGTCGAGTGTGTTTTAAGATTTAACAGACATTTATATATGCATGAAGTAGTTCTACCAGACAAATCTGAGTTGTATGCTTTTCTGAACAATTCTATCATAGCTTTCCCTGTCCCAGCTACATTCTTCACCTTCATATTAATAAAATGTCGCATCTGTAGATATCGATAGAAGTCTTGTGTTTCTAATGAGTATTTCTCTTTGAGTGTTTCAAAACTAGTTAATGTGTCACCTTTTATTATATTACATAAAACTGTTAATCCTTTATCTGTCCAGTCTTTAAATCTAGTATCTAGTCTATTTGGTGTAAACTCCGAGTCATATGCACACCATTTAAGAGGCACAATATCCTCCTTTAATTTATATTCTATTATAATAATTTTCCATACATTAAGAGTGCATTTTACCCATGGGTTATCAATAACATTTATGTGACCTTGTAAATTGATATCAGCAAGGGTTGCCTGTATAGGGATGGAGGATATTTTCTCCTCTATATTTTTCCATTGAGCTTCATAGGATGGGTTGCACCAACATATCACGGCTCTCATCTGTGCTGCAAAAAAATAATCTCTTAAAGAAGGTAATCCCCAACCACCTTTTTCTTTAGCTAGCTGTAATGTTTTAAAGCGAACCCTAGGTCTTTTACCCTGCCATATATATCTTGACAGCATCTTTTCCCATTCATTAAATTGATTTCGGCTAACCATTATTGGTAGGGTCTGGAATAGGTATAATAATCTGGGTAAAATATTCATTTTAATAGATTCAATCCTTGAACTGAGACTAAAGAAAGGAATTAAGTTCCATCTTCCTATATCTTCCTTAATTTTTTTACATATAGGTAGATAATTACATTCAGATAGTTTTGCGGGATCCTTTGGCATATGGATGCCGAGATACTTAAAAGATTCAGTTTGCCATACCAAGGGGTATCTGTTTTTAATTTCTTTTGGTACTCTATAGTTATACGAGAGTAACTGTGTTTTACCAACATTAATCTTATATCCTGATAATTGGCCAAATGTTTCAAGTGACTGCATCAATTTTGGTAATGAAGATGTTGGCTGCCCCAAATATATCAGAATATCATCTGCATAACAGGCGAGTTTGTGTTCTGTTCCTTTAATGTTAAGTCCCCTGATATCCTCATTCTGTCTGATGTATTGAGCTAATGGTTCCAAATATAGTGCGAAAAGTAATGGTGACCATGCACAACCCTGCCTTGAACCCCTTTCTAGGGTAAAACTATTTGATAAGTATCCATTGATTTTAATCTTAGCTGTGGGTTTATCATATAGAGACTGTATAGTTTTTATAATTGTGTCATGTAATCCAAATCTGTGTAAAACTCTGTAGAGAAAAGTCCAATTAACTGAGTCAAATGCTTTTTCAGCATCTATGCTTATCACTATTGCTTCCATATTATTTGTTTGTATATGATTCATGATGTGTAGTGTCCTGCGTATATTATCTTGTGTCTGACGTTGTCGTATAAAACCTGTCTGATCGTTATGTATCAATTTAGGTAAAAATTCTTCTAATCGTTTGGCCATGATAGAGGTGTATAGTCTATAGTCCACGTTAAGTACTGATATTGGTCGAAAGGATCCACATTCTAATTTATCCTTGCCTTCTTTTGGTATGGCTGATATTATTGCCTCCTTCCAGCTAGGTGGTGTTCGTGCTTTTTTCAGAGCCCAGTTCAGTGTAGGGAGCAGAACCGGAATTAATTCATTTTTAAACTCCTTATACCACTCTGCCGTGTAACCATCTGATCCAGGTGACTTATTTAGTTTTAGTCTACTAATTGCCTTCTTTAGTTCATCTTCAGATATGTCAGCGGTCATCCTTCTATTTTGCTCTTTATTTAAAGTGGGTAGCTCTAATGAATTCAGGAAGGTGTCAATTTGATCTACATTACTCCCTGGAACTCTTGAGTATAGATTTTTATAGAAAACCTCGAAAGATTCCTGAATTTCCTTTAGCTTATTTTTTATCACTTTTGTTCTTGGGTCCCTAATTCTATGAATTGTATTTTCTGCAGTTTTCTTCCTCAGTTTCCATGCCAATATTTTCATTGCATTAGATCCCCCTTCATAATATCTCTGTTTTAGAAACATTAGATTCTTCTTTACTTCTTGTATAGCTAAATTGTTAATCTTGTCCCTAATTTGTTTTATTTCCTCTAGTATATCATTCGCTAAACTTAATTTGTGTCTTTTTTCTAGTTCTCTTAAATTATTTTGTAGTTCATCTATTGTTTTATTTCTCATTTTTTTCTTATATGAGGATATTGCGATGATTTTACCTCTTAAGACAGCCTTCAGAGTATCCCATAGGATAGGAGGTGAAACCTCGCCATTGTCATTAAATTCTAGATAGAGATTAATTTCTTTTTTAATTTGTTCCTTAAAAGAAGGATCATTAAATAGACTTGAGTTTAATTTCCATGTATTGTTTTTTGGTTGTAGGTCAAGGTCAATGGATAAATCTATTGGTGCATGGTCACTTATATCTATTGTCCCGATTCCACAAGAATGAATTTTATCTTTATCTTTTCCAAATGTTATAAAATAGTCTATTCTGGTATATAGAGAATGGGGGGCAGAGTAATAAGTATAGTCTCTTCTGTTAGGAAAGAAATCTCTCCATATATCAATTAGACCAACATCTTCAAAAAGTGCATTAACTTTCTTATGTAGAGGCTTCTTGTCATAGTTGTTTCCACTAGAGGAGTCTAATTTTGGTTTTAAATGTATATTTAGATCTCCGCCACAAATCAGAAAACCTTTTGTTTCCGTAGTCATGATACTAGTAATTCTCTGGAAGAAGCTAATTTCACTTCCTGGGGGCGCATATATATTTAATAAAGTAACTAGATTCTCATATATTTTACCCTTTACTAGGATATATCTGCCCTCCTTGTCTCCCATTTCAGATATTTTTTCAAAATTTAGTTTTTTTGAGATAAGGATAGCGACTCCCCTTCGATGTCCTGATTTATATGAAGAGAAAAACACCTCAGAGAAGCCCATTTTCCTCAGTTTTTCATGCTCTTTATCATTCAGATGTGTTTCCTGTAAATACACTATATGGGCTTGTTCTTTCTTCATTTTAGATAAAATCTTGCTGCGTTTAACTGGATTCAACATCCCATTGACATTAAAGGAGATTATTTTAACTTTGTCTCTAACCATATGCATCTAAAGGCAGTGTATTAACCAACTCAGCTAAACCGAACTTAATTGATCTACTCCCTGAATAAACAAGAACAAAAAAACACGTATAACAGACGAATGAAAAACAATGATATGATTCCAAGGTTGGGGTCTCTAATAGATGACCCTGAACTGAGCTAGATGGAACTTCTAGCTGTGGGGGAAAATCTCTCTCCGATGTGGGTCGAGGGCCCCCATTGCAGCATTCACAGAAGTAAATGTAAAGTTCTGTGTTCATTTCACCAAAAAAAAAACGTGTATATTCCTCCTCTCTATATATTTTCATCTAACTTGGGGGGAAGGGATGTCCACAAAATAAGTAATAAATGACTTGAAGAGAAAAAAAGAACTAAAAAAATAAAATTAGGCAATAGAGAAATTAACATTACCGCATATCTCTCGAAGTGAATATCTTTTTCAGGCTTACTTAGCTCACCCGAGGTTTGAAATTAGTCCAAACTTAGAGATCTTCTGGAGAGGACAGGGGCCCTCTTCTGTAAACTTGCAGTCGCTCCCTTACATTCTTCTCTCGTACTTCTTTCATTCCCTGTTGTCTCGGGCTTCTAACTGTTTCCCAGACGGTGTGGGATAGCTGCTCCGCTAGGCTCTCCCTCGGCGTGATTACACTGATGGGCAGTCCCCTATCTTTCATGTCTGCGGTTGCCTCCTCTGCCGACTGGTACAGTCGTGTCTCGTCATCATAAAACACGCGTAGTTTAGCGGGGAACGGGGTCTGAAACCGGATCTGTTTCTGTTTTAACACTCGTTTAGCTTCAGAGTATTCCTTACGTTTCTGAACAATTGCCGGGGGGTAGTCTTGGTCAAAGTATATTGGTCTCTCATTCAGAAACACCTTTTTTGCCCAAGCTTTGCGCAGAATCTCTTCTTTAATTTTGTAGCGGTGGAATTTTATTAGAATTGACCGTGGTTTATCTCCCCCGTTGCCGGAGGGTTTTGGGGCTAGCGCGCGGTGAGCTCTCTCGATGCCAAGGTCCGTAGTCGGAGGTATCTCTAGTGTATCTCGCAGTAACTTTTCCACAAACATCGTTGTTGACGTGCCCTCAGATCCTTCGGGAACATTGTAGAGCCTTATGTTATCCCTTCTGGATCTACCTTCTTGGTCGAGTAATTTGGTTTCTTGTTGATTGATGATTTTTATCATCTTGCTCATCACCTGCTCCACATTTTGAACGTGATCTTCTACTTTTCCAATTCGCGTTTCTGCCTCCGCCAATTTTTGATTAACACTGGTGATTTCTGAGATAATTTCGGTTAGTTGTTGTTTGGTGTCTTTGCGAAAGTCCCTTATCTCCTCCAGAACTTTTGTTAAACTTGCCGCCTCACTCGGTTGAATGCTCGCGTTAGCTTCGCCATCTTGTACCTGCGAAGGAGAGCTGTTCCCTTCGTTTTCCTCGTTTGCAATTTCTCCAGCGGTGTATTTTTTGTTTCCATCTCTTCTTCCCATTCTTGCCCCACTTTTCGAGCGAACCAGAACAAAAAAAAATTATATTTGATAACTTAACGGGGCAGTTAATTAGTTTTCTCGGAGGAGCTGTTGTTTAGGCTGCCATTCGGAGTGATTACGTCACCGGAACCCAAGTTGAATACCTTTCAAATATCAACTAAAAATATAAAGAATGAATAGATAGTAAATCTAACAGTTCTATTGCTCAGCTGAAAATTTACCTTAGTCATGAACAAAACTCAATTTCACTAAAAGCAACGACTTATTTTTATTTGGACAAAAGTCCAACAACTAACAACCACAAGAAAAAAAACTAAACCTAATGAAAGTCAAGAGTCATTACACTAATGCTGGTTTGATGAAAGTGAATAGCAGGTATTAAGATGATATTGATTCAATGCAATTAACATTGATCGATAAAATTGGTTCTGAGTTAGCTGTACTTAGATACACTTGAACAATAAGTTAAAACTACAAATGTTGTTTTATAAATTTATTCTGACTTACAATAATTAGTAACATTGAACTACTCTGTCCAACTGTGATGTGTAATAAGACATTTAAGACTTTAATTTAACATTTGAGGAAACTGATTGCCTGAAATTTTATAATTGAAGTTGTGTATTCCTTTTAAGCAAAGTGTGTTTATGTATATGAATAAAAAAATATTTTTTTTACAATACGACAGTGTAAAGCCCTGTGTAATATTAAGGGAGTTAATAACCACATTTATCTCTTCAAACAATTATGTTGTGAGTACAAACATGTCATTTTAATCCAGAGAACCCAAAAGAAACACAGACCATTCTTGACGTCCACTTTAATATGGAAACAAATATTCAACGCAACAAGGAACCCTATTATATAAACAATTCTATTCTTCTCAACTCCAAGGGTACGTGGTCTTTAAATGGGGACTATACATTCTCAAAGCCACCATTCTCTCATGAGAAAGTACAGCAAACATCTCTTTATACCACTGAGTGACAGTGGGAGGGTCCTCTATGATCCATAAAGCCAGGATGCACTTCCTATCATCAATCAACACTTTATCCAGCAGTTTATAACCTAATGTGTGCATCGTTAATGTCAGACATCTCAACCTCCAAAAAAGCATTTCAGGGAGGTATCCCGAAAGCACAACGCCCTGCCGATCACGATATTCACAACATCGTGCCGTCTTATATATACTTATAAGGAGATCATAACATATAAAATGTTAACAGTATTTGTGAAGTCATACAGATAAGCTTTCTCATGCTTTCTCAGTACAACTCCAGAGACATGTCTGACCGGACTGGATGACATGAATCTGGTCACATGACAACCACAATGACATACTGTCTTTGAATGTTCTAGATGATGGAGAACAGGGAACTAGAATATATGCTGTCTTGACAAAATAATATGATCCGAGGTCTGGTGATCTCGATACGAGGTCTGGTGATTTTCCATGACCGAATGTTACTTCCTGTTTTATGCATATAAATAATACCCCTAAAATGTAATAAACTTTGGACTCTGATTGCACTGCACATCTCGTGTCTGTGTCATTCTTGGTCTCCTGGATCCAGAAACTCTGAAGGTTCAATCGACTCGACTCTTCAACTTAGAATAACTGAATTTAGACTTAGGGGACAAGTAAGAAATAATCTTACATATTCATTAAACAACCAATCACAAATGTACACACCCCCATTAATCAGCACGTGCCATTTCATTCATTTCATACATAAATATCCATCAATAATAATAAAAAATAAAAAACATAATGCACATTGGGAGCACACGGTTAACAAAACAGAATACACATTGAGAGCACACGGTTAACACCCCCACTTGCTCTCACATTGTTAACAGTGTATAACGCATCATTTTCCAAAAATCAATGAATCAAACTTCATCATCTTACACTTTGTTGCAGGCTTTGTCAACACATCTGCTACCATCTCATTAGTGGGACAATACACTAATGTAATGTCACCATTATTTACAGAAGACCTAATAAAATGGTACTTGATGTCTACATGTTTGCATCTTTGCCTGCTCACGGGGTTTTTAGCTAAGGCGATTGTACCTTGGTTATCTTCATATACTTTAGGTTGCGAGTATTGACGTGTATCAAGATTTTCCAACGGCTGTTTAAGATAGAGACACTCCTGTATGGTTGTGGCTAGGGCTATATACTCTGCCTCACAGGTGGACAGTGCGACAGTTGGCTGTTTCTTTGTTTTCCATGAAATCAAAGCTCCGCATTCAGTTAAACTTACACAATAGCCTGTTGTACTACGTCTGTCATTATTAGCTGCCCAGTCTGCATCACTATATGCTCTTATTCCCAGTGTCTCATTACATTTTCTGTAACACAGTTCTTTGTCAAGTGTACCTTTAAGATACCTCAGTGCCTGTTTAACTGTGGACCATTGCTCAACAGTTGGTTCTGTGAAATATTGTGACAGTTTGCTTACAACAAAACTTATATCAGGTCTAGTACAGATGGTCAAATAGATGAGGCTTCCCACTGCCTCTCTATATTTTTTCACATCAATCATCTTTTCGGCATCATTATTATAGTCAAGTTTTTGTTCACAAGGAGTCGATCTAGGTTTGCAATCCTGCATGTTAAACCTTTGCAATATTTTTGTCACATATTTTGCTTGTGACATTCTCACACAGTTGTCATTCTGGTTAAAATCAACACCTAAAAAATGCTTTAATTTGCCCAAGTCTTTAATGTGGAATCTTTCAGTAAGCATGTCCTTCATACGTCTAAGAACATTTTCATCACTTGCCCCAATCAACAAATCATCAACCCATATTACAATGATCACTTTTTCATTAGCTGTTTCCCATGTGTACACACAATAGTCAGCTTGATTCTGCACAAAGTGGTTTTTGATCAAGTACTCATGTAGTACCTTGTTCCAGTTTCTGCCCGATTGTTTTAACCCATACAATGACCTTTCCAATCTACAAACCAATTTTGCATTTGTGCCTGATTTTACTTCATAACCCTCTGGTTGTTCTATGTAAATTTCGTGATCTATTGGTGCGTTCAGATAGGCAGTTTTTACATCCATGTGGTGCAAAATCAAGTTTTCTTGTACTGCTTTTTGTATTATCACTCGGATACTTGTCAAGTTAGCTGTAGGGGAAAAAGTCTCTTCATAATCAACACCTCTCTTCTGACTGTATCCTTTGGCTACATAGCGTGCTTTGCACTTTTCAGATCCATCTATGTTATTCTTAATCGCATAAACCCATCTGCCCCCCACTGCTTTCTTACCCTCAGGCAAACTACTTAAGGTAAATGTGTGATTTTCTCTAAGTGATTGCATCTCCTCATCCATTGCAGTGACCCACTCATTTGATCTGTCCGAGGTTACAGCTTCTGTGAAAGTTACAGGTATATTACATGTCACTCTATAACAGTAATCTATGTTGATCTGCACCTGATCAGTTTCCTCATCAGATGCCTGTTGAGAAACATAGTCATGTAAATAGTTTGGCCTCTTCCTCACTCTAGAAGGGTATCTTGGAGGCTCAGGCATAGCTTCAACTGATTGGGTCTGAGGACTACTACTCTGCTCCTCCTCTTTGACTGAATCCTGGTCTTTTGCTTGACTTGAATTAACATCATGTCTAGTTCTATTGGCTTTCTCTTTCAGAACATCATCATCATCATCATCATCAACAATGGTAGTCTGAGTCTGTTGCTCAACACGGGTCTTAGAAAGAAACTTAACTAACCTGTGCTTTTGTACTTTCCTGCTGTCAGGGAAATAGACAATGTATGCTGGACTGCTTTTATCATTACCAATAAAGACACTCTTTTCACTTCTTGGATCCAGCTTTCTTTTATCTTGTTTATAAACAAAACACTCTGAACCAAACTTTTGCATCCTAGCAAGATTGGGCCGTCTCACTGTTAGCATCTCAACTGGTGTAAGTTTGGTGCGTTTGTTAAAGCACCTGTTCCTGATTATAGCTGCGGTCTGCACTGCATAAGGCCATACATTTTTAGGTAACTCACTCTCTATCAGCATGCACCGTGCCATGTCAAAAAGTGTACGCCAATTTCGTTCTGCTGTACCGTTTTGGTGGGGAGAATATGGTGCAGAAGTCTCATGTCTAATACCATTCTTAACCAACAGAGTTTTGTATTGTTTTGCAGTAAACTCGGTGCCATTGTCAGATCGATGACGCTGAATTTTACCATATGGGGCCATATCGGCAAGAAACCTCTCCGTTGCTTGTAGTGTGTCACTTTTACTTTTAAGACTATATACAAACACGGCACTAGTAAAATCATCAGCAAATGACAAAACATATTTATATCCATCTCTGGACTCTGGGTTAATAGGACCGGCCAAATCTGTGTGCACTAGCTCTTAGCTCTTAGCATTTTAGCTCTTACATCAGGCTTTCTATTTCTGGTTTGTGTAAACTTGCCTCGGGTGCACACTTCACAAGTTATAGGTTTGTTTGATGAACCTTCAATTTTCATACCATCAACAACACCTTCTAATCTTTGCACATCATCAAAATTACAGTGTCCCAGTATCTCATGCCATGTTTTTAAATCATAACATCCATTCACTTGGTCATCACATCCATCAGATACTGTATGCAAATAATATAATCTATCATGTGAATGAATGGGAAATTCTGTACCATCTTTGTGCACCAGAATATCTTCACCTTTCCTGAACGTTACACTTGCTCCACTGGAAGTCGCTGCTTGCACCGAAAATATGTCCTGTGGGTATGAGGGAATGTACAGTGCCCGTCTCAGCATTGTTTTTAGGTGGCGTCCTCGAATGTCCACCAAGTATATCTCAGCATCACCTCTGCGCTCTGCTACTCCCTTACACCTTGTGCCGTCAGCTAGCTCCATGTAATGAGTCCCTGCCTGGAACTCATCATAGAACCTTTTGAACTTGGAGATGTCGGTTACAATATGCGAGGTTGCCCCGCAGTCGACCATCAGGCCCTTCACGTCGACACCCTGGTTGTTTGGCTGGAATCCTGCCGCTCCATCGGTCACACTGAAAACACACTCGTCGTTCGCTTCCTCCGTGGCCCTCCATGTTGCGTCTTGGCGCCGTCTCCTCCTGCAGGTTACGTCGCGATGAGTATTACTCTTGCAGTGGCTGCACCACAGTTTGCGCAGGCAAGCGCGGGCCATGTGTCCCTTCAGACCGCATCTGTAGCACACCACATCCGCTGCAGCCCTTTCAGTTGAGCCAGCACTGGTGGGTCTCGCAGGCCACTGTTTTGTCTGCAAAGCCATTACATTATCCTCTACACCTGGATCAGGCATCTTTTCGATGTCCTCGTAGCTCCGAAGCTTTGTTTTAAATTCAGCAAACGTTATCGTTTCGTCCGTTTGCGTTATATGGATGGCAAACTGTTTAAAAGTCTCAGGAACCCCCTTTAGTACCAAAGCCACCAGCAGTCCGTCACTCAAAGTCTCTCCAGCATTTCGTAAAGCCGTGATAGCAGTTTCCGCACGAATAACATATTCAGTCACACTCTCGCTGTTTGATTTTTGAAGCGAGGTTAGCTCAGTATACAGGCTTATTACTCGTGGCTTTCCTTTACCTGCGTAGTAGTCTCTGAAAATCTTTAGTGCTGCGCGCCCATCGTCGGCTGCTTCTCGCATTACAAGCGATAAACTTAATTCTGCATATGCCTCGGCATTTGAAGCCGCTTCTTCCGGTGTCTCCACACCCGCTGATTCCGTAGTAATTATCTCTTTCAGGCCTTGCAACCGGAGGTGGCCCAAAAACTTAACCTCCCAAAGTTCATAATTCTTTTCATCCCCGTCGAACAGTAGCCGCGACCAGCGACCGCTATGTTCAGTTTTTCTGGCGTTAGGCCTACTCATGGTTCTACTTAAACAAGCGCTTGACTTTCTGACGTTCTGGGCCTATAACCTGTTCACAGAGTAAACGCAACAACATATCTGACTTGCAACACACACAGCTGCAGCTGTGCTCACTCAAGGTGATTTTATTCATTAAACAACCAATCACAAATGTACACACCCCCATTAATCATCACGTGCCATTTCATTCATTTCATACATAAATATCCATCAATAATAAAAAAAAAAAAAACATAATGCACATTGGGAGCACACGGTTAACAAAACAGAATACACATTGAGAGCACACGGTTAACAAGCCTACCTCACACACTCAATGGCCTTCTGCCAGTCGTCATCTATATATTCATTGCATAGATCATCCCTCCATTTGCAAGCTATTGTTTTAAAAAGTCCTGAGGCTTTATCACGATTCCGCTATCATGTCATGTTTATTCTTGTTCTTACAGCGGAGTCATGGCATAGTCTTAAATTTTGTGGAGGGAGAGATAGTTTCCCTAGGAGCCTGTTATACTCTCTCTCCGAGTCTCGTCAGTGTTTCCCGCCATCTCGTTTCCTTGTTACCTTCCCATTAGTGTTTAATCCCCAGCACCTGTTCCTTATCAATTATCCTGTGTTTGTTCTCCATAAATACTCCCCTCGTTCCATTGTCCTGTGTCGGTCATTGAGTTTAGCATGTACATTTGTCTGTGTGTTTGCCTGCCTCTATGACTTGCTCATGTGGATTACCTGTTATTTGTGCTCATGTTCCTGTCTCTGTATCCGGTCATGTCTAGTGAGTTGTTAGTTTAGTTATTGTCAAGTGTTCATTAGTCTAGTTGTTACGACCCTCCTATGACTCGTACCCATCTAGGGTTTTTAGGAGGGGAACATATGTAACCAGCTCCGACACACATCAACGTGTAACACTGAGTGACTAGAGAAAACACGAGGGACCACTGAATAACGTAAATATGAGTTTAATAAATATAATGAAAATTATATACAAAACCATAAACCCAACCACAAAAGGAAAGAAAAAGGGAAAAACGGATTGTGCCATACAAACGAAAGTAATATAAGCAAAAAGCTATCTAACACATTTAACCTCTAATACTAAACTAAAAAGGAAAGATCAAAGGAAAAGACTTCAACGTCCGTGACGTCGTAACTAAACTACACTAACTAATAAACATAAATACAGCGGGTGGCACAAATCCCTAACTAGTGTTCTAAGACAATAAATTGACTACATGTGTACAATGTACGTCACGTTACCTCTTACCAATCCCCTTCTCCTTTGTGGACCGCAACATTCACAAGTGAAAAAGGGTTTGGACCCAGCCGAAGCAAGGAACAATAATCACACATGAGAACAACGTGATAAAACATACAAACAGTTTTCTCTCTCTCTCTTTCTCTTTGTCTTTGTCTAAACAAGCAATGGTTCTCTATGCAAAGCTCTCTACCAAAAGTTCTCTCTCAATCTGGAAGCAGCACGGTCTTTAAATATCCACTTCACCAGGTGTCACTCATCACGCTAAAACCGCTCCCGCCTCCCAAAGCACGGCCACTCATCTCAGTCTTAACTGACAAGCAAGATAGCCAATCAGCAACAACCTAAGAAAGTGAAAGTAAGATAAACAGACAGGACGGAAAAACAATACAAAACAAACACAATACTATAAACGTCCTAACGGACGTAACACTAGTGTTTAGTCAGTCTTCGTTCTGTGCTTTTATATTATTTTCTGTTCCTGTTTTACCCCATCGTGGTTCTTTGTTTTGTGTTTTATTAAAGTATTTTTGTTACCCCGTACTGCTGCCTGCATTTGGGTTCTTCCACCCCTCCTTTTCATGACAGGTTTGATACTATAATAAGGAATAAAACCTAGATATAAACCGAGTCGACTTTCTTGTGTTTACAAAAAATCACTCCATTCCACTGAACTCTGGCAGGTCTGAGGGGTATTTTTGCTTTGAGATGACATTCTGATGGATTTGCAAACACCCAAAATGATGTTTCTTAGGGAGATCAAACTTCCGTTGTAATTGTCGAACCCCTTTGTATGCCACACTTTAAAGGGAGGTGAGCCCATCCCTGGAGAAAAGTCCTCATTCAGATAAACTGGGCTCAGCATAGGCAGAGATTCCACCTTTCCCAGGTGCTTGAAAATCTGACGCCAAACTTTAATAAAATTGTAAAGTATTGGGTTTTTCCTGACATCGTTATCATACTTGTTATGGTGTGGGCAAACAAACTCCAATCAGAAAATGGGGAACAGGCCCAGGAGTCCAAAGAAGGAAGCAGATCAAAGTAGGATCTATACCATTCCCAAGTCTAGTATTGCAGGCCCTTGTCTTTTGAACCGGTTCATTGAAACAAACTGTCTGGAAGACCCGGTTAGCATAAAAAAGATGGAAATCCCATCACTAATGCCAATAGAATATTACACTGTTCTGTCTAATATCCCACGTGATGTCAAGAATAAATCAATTCGTGAGAACGTCTGATGGGGCTGAGAAAAAAAGTGTAATGTTTCACCCTCATATTTACTGACCTCAAGACATCAAACAGTTCAAGGTCATTGCATAATTCCAAAAGCCTAATACTTTTCCTTGACTCTGTTCTCTTGGGAGAGGACTGTTCTATAGTTGAGTCTAGCACACAATTAAAGTCTCCTTTCAAAAGCATTAGAGGGTATGAACAAAAAAAATTGGGGTACGTATACAGTGGGGGCATAGACACATTCTGATCAACACTCGTTCCCCATATAACAAGCCTACAGGAAAAACAAAACAACCTTTATTATCGGTTATAAACCTTCACATACTCAGATACAATTCATAACATAATTTAATGTGTAGTGTATTTCGGGGAAATATGAGTTTGATCAAAGTAAAATACGGATAATTAATGATGATTAACTATACCTATTTTATACACTTTTATCGGATCCAGCAGACCTAATAATAAAAACAAACCAGATTCACTCATCCACCCCATCCTCCCTGTTGGAATTTCTTTGAAGTCCATCTATCCTGATCTAATGATGGATGATTTAAAAGAGGGCAGTTAGAACAGACGTGCTGGTGCCAGTTAGACCCCTACTGAGAGGTCATGGTGTTTTACGATCCCTATGATCCCAAATGGTAACCTTGGGTCAAACCAGATACTACAAATGTTAGAGTCAAGAGATCGACTAAAGTGAACACTGATCACAATAATGCTGACATCAAATCTTGTAAAAATTAATCTTGTGTTCATTGTCAAAAAGGGCGTTTGTTATTTGATCAATAAAAACAATCGACGTAATCTTATTTTTCTGACTATTTATGTCAATTCAAGCTTCTCTGAATAAGTCATATTTAGTGTGTAATTATTCAATATTTATCATTCATAATAAGTAGATGAACTGTTGTTGGTTATATAAACTAATATTAATCAATTTTTATAAGTAATTAATATTGAGAAATATTAGGTAGACTTTATCTCATTTCTTTAAGTTCTTTAAGTAGATTCAGGAAGTTTGAATGTTTGAATGTAGTTTGCTACCTAGTACATGTGAGTAAAATTTAATTGATTTGCATAAGTAATATTTACTAACTCTCAAGAATATTTTTTTCAGGGTGGGAGCTCTGTCATCTCACCAAACATTCTATGAAACTACTTTGCATGCCATAGTTTACACAGGACTGGCGGGAAATTTGCATTGATACTCCTTCATTCTTCATGTTATGTGGTTTAGTTTGATTGGAGAACTGTCTTTCCTGCGTCCCAGCGCGACATCCGGCGGGTTTTCCCAGATCGCAGTCAGTAACAATGACAGGTAAAAACACGCAGGTCACTTCGCGAGCATGTCACACTCTAATGAAGGGGATGTACAAATTGCCCTCATTGTAATCCGGCAAAATGACAGTTGGCCTTCAGATATTTCCATTGTCACTGGTAAAAAAATCCGTCAATGACAGAAAATGTTCGGTTAACTTGACCTCTGGCACACACACGTACAGGAATATCTGGACCACGGCGAATCAGAGGGGGGTCCGCCCGTCACTATCTCTGATTGGTTTAGACCATAATATGGGCCTAATTTGTGTCTGTTGTTGAATCACAGGGAGACTTTCAGAGCTGCGTAGACTTTTTTTCTCCCTCGAACGGCTGGTCGCACTGGTGCTACATATGATTATTTTTAGTCGCACCATTGAGAAATAAGGTCGCATTTACGAGCCCTGTGTCTTTAGTCTAGATTTAAACTGAGAGATTGTGTCTGCCTCCCGGACAGTGCAGGGAAGACAATTCCAAAGTTTAGGCGCTAGATAGGAAAAGGATCTACCACCTAAACTGGATTAGTGTGTCTGTGATTTTCGTGACATGATAAGTATTCAGATTAGAAACTTTTTGGAGTGATAGGAATAAAGGGTTTTGACATTGACAGATTTGTGAACACTCAGCATCTTCCTCTCAACAGGACTTTGTCTGCTCACTCAAGCAACATCAAGTCAGTATGTTCTGATCCAGGAGAAGAAGACCTGGCATGATGCACAAGCTTACTGCAGACAGAATCACATTGACCTGGCCACTGTTCAGACCACTGAAGACTGGACAAATGTACAAAAAACTATTGAGTCTTCATTGAATTCAGTAACTTGGATTGGATTATATAATGACATCAATAGCTGGCGATGGAGTTACAGAGATGAGAATATTACATTCAATCTTTGGGCAACTGGAGAGCCAAACAATGGAAAAGAGGAATGTGCTTTTTTGGAGGGTGGCAAATGGACGGATTATTATTATAAATTGAGCTTTGTTTGTTACAACGGTAAGAAATAATACAAACGCTTGTCATTGTTGGTTGTTTTCTCTAGCTGGTATAACACTGTAACTCAGTTAGTATAATGTTGCTTTGTCTGAGCATCCCAACCAGGGGTGTTTTTCCATCATCACTGCTTGACCACCATGAATCAATATCATTGGAGAAGATAGCTAGTCCACATTTAGTCAAGTATGAGAGAACTTTCATTGTTTTCTTTTAAGACATGTATTACAGAACTTCTGAAAACTGATCTATAGACACAATTATGTGTTTCATCAAATTTTAAAAGGACAAGCTGAGAAATATTCAATAAAAATATTCAAATACAGAAAATGTGCATATCTCTGAATAAATTAATTTGTGTAGTTTGACATCAGCTGGATCAACCAATTCCAAGGTTTTCAGCCAATATAACTGATCATTCAATATTTGTACCAAATCATTCAGGCTTGATAAATACAGTGTAGAGCTAACTGTGTTCAAACCTACAATAATAAACTCTCTTTCTCCTTTTATTACAGAAGATGGAACAAATACGTTTATTTTTATCTCTCATTTCTTGACGACGTGGTATGGAGCTCGGAGCTACTGCAGACAGCATTACACAGATCTGGCCATCATTCGAAGTCGATCTGAGAATGACCAGTTGGCATCAATGACAAAAGGTTATAGTGCATGGATTGGTCTGTACAGGGACTCGTTGATGTGGTCAGATGGGTCAAAGGTCAACACTTCCTCCATTAACTGGTTGACTGGACAACCTGATATTACTGGGCTGAACCAACCTTGTGGCTCTATACGAGCTGATGGTCAGATAGAGGATGGGCTTTGCTCACATGTCCTTCCTTTCATCTGTTTGACTTGTAAGTTTGATGTTTAATGCTTTGCTACTCATCTTAGGGTAACGACCATCAGAAACACACTTTATTGTGAGTCAGTTTAGTGAGCAAGTGTCCTTATAAAGGTACGCTGTAAACGATTCAGCTTGACACAGTTGAGTCATCAGTCCAATTATTACACTATTCAGTGTTTGTGTCCATTAGAGAAAATGATTCAGTTTTGAAGTGAATAAGATAAGATGATCCAACATCATTAAATGGACAGATCACCCATAAAAAAATCATCATTCATTCACCCTCTTGTCATTTCAAAGCTGTTTTCCTTTCTTTCTTCCAAAAAGCACAAAAATATATATTTCAGCTAAACAACGGCAGTATTTACTTGCATTACTTTAGTGTCCATACAATAGAAGTGAATGGGTACTGCCCTTGTTCCGTTACCAACATTCTTCAAAATATCTTCTTTTGTGTTGTGCTGAAGAAAGACACTCATACAGGTTTAGCATGACAAGAGGAAATAATGACAGAGTTTTATCTTGGGGTGAACTATCCACTTAAACCTTTTACCTTACTTAGGAATATATGTATACATAAACATAATGTGAAAGTGATGTGATGTGAGGCCATGTGTGGTGTTCTATACTCGGAATTTGTAGCCAATGCTGTGGTGCCCGGTGAGCAGTTGGGGGGATCAGTGCTCAAGGGTCTCACCTCAGCCGTGGTATTGAAGGTGGATGAGAGCGCTGATCATTCACTCCCCCCTACAATCCCTGCTAGTTTTGAGGCTCAAACCGGCAACCTTTGGGTTACATCTCTGAGTCTCTAACCTTTTGGCCTCGACTGCCCCCATTACATATTTTTTTACACCACGTGTGCGTCCCCTGACATGCTCTAGCGCCCCCCAGTGAAAAACAGAATTAATAGATAGTCAAGCTACGTTGAGTTAACAAATTCTTTTAACAGTGTTTATATACTGTAAACACATAAACTATTATTATTTGTAAATATGACTATTTCTTTCTATAATGTTAAAATAAAATCACTATTGTCTCTGAAAAAAATCATAGTTTTTGTAAGTTAAACTTTCCTTCTTTATATTTCTAATAGTCAGTGATAATACTAAATAAGGCTTCTTCTAAATGATTTTTGACAGATTCAAGGAAACAGATTGTGAGAGTCGAGGTGAAATCTGAAAAGAAAGTAAATGATCCTGTGGTGATGGAGACCATCCTGCAGTTTGTGAGTATTTTGAACTGTGACTGTAAGAGTTTGTGTTAAACTAGAACACATATAATCCTGAGTATCCTCCAGCTGTAACAATGTTGCTTAAACCTCCCATTAAGTTACGTTTAAAGTGTCCAGTTGTTGTTTGTTTTAATAATGTTTTAAAAAGTTGTTCATACAATGAGGAATTTGACATATTATTATTTTTAAAACATTATTTCTGTTTATTTCTTCATTTACCTTCTGTTTCCTATTAAAACATTAAACTGCATTCTGGCTTTTTGTTTGTTGAGAAAGAAGCTCATCATGAAATAAATGTTTTTTTTCTAATACACAATTGCTCATAATGAATGAAACCCTTTGGTTGAATATTTTTAAGATAATGATTGGCTGCTAACGTAAACCCGAGTTTTTGGGTCTGATCAGCTGTTTGTATCCTCTGCTGTCTCTGTATCTGTGTTTTGACAGCTGGCAATATGCTTAAGGTCATTGTGTGTGTGTGTGTGTGTGTGTGTGAGTGTGTGTGCCACACCCCCTTGTTATCTCACTCAGTTCTCCTGGTGGTTGTCATCTTCACTCTATCACTGTTCTCTTCTCTTCCTGGATGAGCACTTGAGCTGTTGTAACTATGAGGCAGAGATGGCCATTTTATTCCTGAAGAGTCTTTGCTCCTGGAGAGTTTAGCTCCATCCTCATCAAACACACCTGAAGCAGCAAATCTGTCAGGAGCTGCGGTTTTCAACTCCAGTCCTCTGATCCCCTGACAGAATGTTTTACATGTGTCTCTATATCAAACACCTGATTCAATTCATCAGTCTACTGAGAGAATGTTTGAAATGTCTCCATACTGAACACTAACAAGATGATGATTGAATCAGTTCATTTTGAAGGAGCTGTCATGTAAAAGCTAAACACAATTATCTGTAACTTTAAATAGAAATCATAAGCTAAAGAGTACGTTGATATTTCAAGTAACTTGTACTCACTCTTCATTTGTAACACTGATAGAAAACAACCACCATGAAAAACACCATTATTGTGATCGGGTTTGATTTAGTTGGGCTTTTGATTCTTTCCTTTGACCGTTCTAACAACAAAATCTTAATGTACATTTGATGGGTCAAATGCTGACATGTAATGGGTTTCAGAGTTTTCTGGGGTTTCAAAATGCTTTTATAATAGTTATATAATCATAAGGTATCATTTTATGTCAAATATAGAATGAGCCGAAGTCTCATCTGTGTTGGAAAAAAACTAGACAAACAAAGACATGAAGAATCAGCATATGAAACTCAACAATAGTGACAATCAACAAAAGAAAGCTTCATGCTGCAATGCATGCTTGGTAACATCATAGAACAAAACTCATTCATGACTCCCAGCATGCATTGCAGTAGATCGGTTAATATTAATTAGTTTGATGATGTTACGCCCTATGGCTCGAAAAGGACGCAACAAAAACAGGGACACAATAAAGTGCACATAATGTATAAAATGTATTAACCAAATGAAACTATGCATAAGAAAAACAAGGGCGCATGAAATAATCAGGAGTCAGTGGTATGAAGTGAAGTGTAATGAATGGAAGTGTAATGACGCCATGTTAAATGGATAACGTAACGGAAGACAAATCAAGCAAAACAAAGAAAAAACAAGTCCAAAAGGGCCGCCCTCCCGGTCAATGGCAAATTGCCCTATTTAAAGACATGACCGGAAATCAGCAGCAGGTGTCCTCAATAAACCCATCCGGGAACAATCAGCTACTTAAAGCAACGATGAAGCAGGGGCCGTCACAGATGATTATCGTGATTGTTGAAGTTTGTATGATGACTTTTAGTGTCTAAGTGTGTCAATAAAGTTAGCTTTTTATTTTCAAATGTGAACACTTTCACTAAACAATTTTTCATGGCTTAACCAGAACATTATTCATAGTCATCTCACTGCACCTCAAAACTGCTCTCAGTATTACCTTTTAAATACAGTCAACCAAATATAAAAAAAGAAATCAATTTTATTTTAAATACTTTTCAAAATGTTATTTTCTTAGCCTTAAATGCTTATGAGTAAAACGTCACTTCAAGATACCAACTAAATGAAACACTGATCACAATAATGGTAGTTTTTGATTGTGGTTGCTTTCTGTCTGTGTAAAAGTTACTTAAAATTTAAAGATATTTTTTTATTTACATATAAATCTGTTTACTTTAGTCCTTTAAAATGATCTCAAATTTTCTGAGTCAAAATTGAGTAAAACCTAAATAAAGTAAATCCTACTCTATATTGTTATCAGTGTGTGTGAAACACCTGAATCAACTCATCAACTTGTTAGTGTGTTCAGTATGGAGACATGTTAAACATTCTGTCAGGGGGACCAGAGGACTAAAGTTGAAAACCCAAGGTCCTGAAAGTCTTTATTCGCTGCTTCAGGTGTGTTTGATGAGTGTTGGAGCTAAACTCTCCACGAGCAGAGACTCTGCAGGAGTAAAATGGCCATCCCTGCTATGAGCTCTGCCTTTACACTTAAAACACAAACTTCGCATTCTATGGCGTATTACATAGACGTTCCACCCGTTGAACAGTTTAGCAGAGACAGGGCATGCTGAGAAAGTTGATGTAGTCTCCCATGAGAAGATAGCATGAATGACACTTAAACTATCAAACTGTGATGTCATAGACAGACGTGATGTCATAAGAGCTTCTGCGGTTGGTCACGCCTAAAGCAATTTCCATAGTGAAACACAGAGCGAAGCTAGAAAAAGAACAGATCAGTCTTCACCAAAAAGAGGTTGCAAAAAGTATTGAATAAAGAGTGTTGATTAATTATGAGCAATGTGTATTAAATTATTTCATAATGAGTTAACCCTGTCACGCCATCCATTTCAAAATATTTATTATTCTTTAAACGGCACATTTGCTCTGTTCTGTTATAAATAAAATATGGGTTTATGAGATTTGCGCATCATCCCATTCTGTTTTGATTTATATTTTACACCTTTATCTGATTTGGGGTTGTGTATTTTTGCAGTGTTAATAATTACTCTGACCTCACAAATTCTGTTTGTTTCTGTTCTTTAGATAAAACAGAAAGCGAGAGATCATGGGATACACAAGGAGACAAGATTGACATGGAAAGTTCATTCAGATGGAAATGTTTTTTCAGTAAAACATGATCAAAAAGATGATGCTCTGTAAAAGGCATGTGAATAGAACATGTTTTTATGATGATAAGTGATAAGATTGACACTCTTATTTATGATATCATACATGTTTGGCTTTAAGTTGTTTAGAATGAGATATTTTAGGATCTTTTTTTCTTAAAAGCAACCTGTGTGTGTGGAATTCTGTCTCCACAGATACATTTGTGTTGTATTTAATTTCTTATTATTTTACCTGTAATATTATTCCCTATTAATTTTACATCTTTAATTGATTAATTGAGTTATAAAAGATGTGTTCATTTAATTCTTTTATTTACATTTCTTAGAGTAATACTCAGAAATTAAAACTCTGTCGTTCGTCAACTCCATTTCATCCGTTTATATTCAGAACACAAAAGAAGAGTTTTGTTGAGGTCAATGAGCTTCTAACGCTTGAAGCGCACTGAAGTTTGGTTCTGTTGCAGTCTATGGAAGAGATAGAAAGCTCCCGGACCTCAATAAAACTATCTTTATTTGGGCTCTGAAGGTAAACGGAGGTCTTATGGTTGACGAACGTCTTGATGATAGTAATTCATGGCAGATATTTCAGCATAGTTTCCTTTCAATGTTGTATAATCTTATATTGAGTTCTGTATTTGTAAAGCAGTAATTTTCCACTGTCATTGTTGGTTTACAGTAATAAGCTGTTTCTATTCAGATGAAGATTATTCAATAAACTCATTTTATTCAGTTTTTATTTTTTACTTTCACTTTCTGTATGACTGAAGTCAGGGGCGCCCGCAGGATTAAACTCATGGTACGCACAGAATCCCCACCCAATACAAAGCTCACACACATGCAAAAACCAAATACTCAAGAAAATCCACAAAACTGTTTAAGCACCTCCTCCCTGCTCATTTTAATGTCAGGCTGAATGTTCATTAGTAAGTCCAGTAATCCTGGTGTCTTTCATCGTGTAGCCTACACACTGCAGTTTCGGAAGTGACAATCGCATTTACTGTAAACACTGGTGATAAATTATCATTCCATGTGTGTACGGAACAGGTATAGTCACTCCTGCATTAAGTGATGATTGACACACTGGAAACCCTGTTCTGGCGTTTTGCAGTAGTAAATAAGAATGTAAGCCTGCTATTCTTCAGCTAAAGACTTTAATTTAAAGTAAACTACCACTTAGAGGCGTGCTTTCCTTTGAAGTGTTCATTTATTTTGAAGTGCTTTTTATGGAGCGCTTCACCTTCTTTTTATGGAGATGGTGGTCTAGTGGGTTAAACCACTGAACTGGTTAATCAAAGGTTGCTGGCTCAATCCCAGCAGCCAACACCAGTGTGTCCTTGAGCAAGACACTTTACTCCATGTTGCTCCAGGGGGATTGTCCCTGTAATAAGTGCGCTGTAAATCACTTTTGATAAAAGCGTCTGCCAAGTGACTAAATGTTATGCTTGATATTAGGTCTTTAGCTCAAAAATGTCGGCACTTTATTTGTATAAAAATTGCTCACCGATATTTAAGTTTTTGTGATCTTATAAAATATAACCTATTTCGATTTTTTTGGTTTATTTTCGTTAGTCCTTGTTGGTTTTATATATGAAGATCTGGCAACATGTTACTTTAACAGATCGTCAGAACGCCAAACCATACACACATTTGATTTTAAAAGCTACAGACTATTTATTTATTTACTCGTATTCTCTCTTGCTTTCTTTAAATGTCATGACTCATGAGTACAAACATTCATGTTGAAGAACTGTTAATAATAAAGATTGAGAAGACTGGATAAGATGTGCTCCTTTTTTTGGAATACTTGAAACCCTTTTTTTGAGTAATACTTAATGCGGCCGAGCCTGACCCAGACTCTACATCCAAAGGCCCCTAGGTAAATTGAGTTTGAGACTCCTGCTCTAAAGCCTGACTAAAGTTTGTTGTGTATGTCATTATTTTGTAAGAAAGAGCACAACTGAGTGGACACTGCTTTTTCTAGTATTTTAGACAGGTAAGGGAAATTTGAAATCGGTCTATAGCTTCCAAGTTCATTGGGGTCTAAGTTTGGTTCTTTGATAAGAGGCTTAATGACGGCCAGCTTAAAGGGTCCAGGTACATGGCCTAGATTAATTGGCGAGTTGATAATGTTACAAATAAGCTCCATTGCTACAAGTAGTAACTCTTTTATTAATTTAGTTGGAATGTGGTCTACATGAACTTCACTCTACAGTCGTGGCCAAAAGTTTTGAGAATTATATAAATATTCTTTTTCAAAAAGTTTGCTGCTAAACTGCTTTTAGATCTTTGTTTCAGTTGTTTCTGTGATGTACTGAAATATAATTACAAGCACTTCAATCACTTCAAAGGCTTTTATTGACAATTACATGACATTTATGCAAAGAGTCAGTATTTGCAGTGTTGGCCCTTCTTTTTCAGGACCTCTGCAATTCGACTGGGCATGCTCTCAATCAACTTCTGGGCCAAATCCTGACTGATAGCAACCCATTCTTTCATAATAACTTCTTGGAGTTTGTCAGAATTAGTGGGTTTTTGTTTGTCCCCCCACCTCTTGAGGATTGACCACAAGTTCTCAATGGGATTAAGATCTGGGGAGTTTACAGGCCATGGACCCAAAATTTCAACATTCTGGTCCCCGAGCCACTTAGTTATCACTTTTGCCTTATGGCACGATGCTCCATCGTGCTGGAAAATGCATTGTTCTTCACCAATCTGTTGTTGGATTGTTGGAAGAAGTTGCTGTCGGAGGGTGTTTTGGTACCATTCTTTATTCATGGCTGTGTTTTTGGGCAGAATTGTGAGTGAGCCCACTCCCTTGGATGAGAAGCAACCCCACACATGATTGGTGTTAGGATGCTTTACTGTTGGCATGACACAGGAATGATGGTAGCGCTCACCTTTTCTTCTCCGGACAAGCCTTTTTCCAGATGCCCCAAAAAATCAGAAAGGGGCTTCATCGGAGAATATGACTTTGCCCCAGTCCTCAGCAGTCCATTCACTTTACTTTCTGCAGAAGATCAATCTGTCCCTGATGTTTTTTTGGAGAGAAGTGGCTTCTTTGCTACCCTTCTTGACACCAGGCCATCTTTCAAAAGTCTTCGCCTCACTGTGCGTGCAGATGCGCTTACACCTGCCTGCTGCCATTCCTGAGCAAGCTCTGCACTGGTGGCACTCCGATCCCGCAGCTGAATCCTCTTTAGGAGACGATCCTGGCGCTTGCTGGACTTTCTTGGACGCCCTGAAGCCTTCTTTACAAGAATTGAACCTCTTTCCTTGAAGTTCTTGATGAACCTATAAATTGTTGATTTAGGTGCAATCTTAGTAGCCACAATTTCCTTTCCTGTGAAGCCATTTTAATGCAACGCAATGATGGCTGCAGACGTTTCTTTGCAGGTCACCATGGTTAACAATGGAAGAACAATGATTTCAAGCATCACCCTCCTTTTAACATGTCAAGTCTGCCATTCTAACCCAATCAGCTTGACATAATGATCTCCAGCCTTGTGCTTGTCAACATTCTCACCTGAGTTAACAAGACAATTACTGAAATGATCCCAGCAGGTCCTTTAATGACAGCAATGAAATGCAGTGGAAAGGTTTTTTGGGATTAAGTTAATTTTCATGGCAAAGAAGGACTATGCAATTCATCTGATCACTCTACATAACATTCTGGAGTATATGCAAATTGCTATTATAAAAAGTTAAGCAGCAACTTTTCCAATTTCCAATATTTATGTAATTCTAAAAACTTTTGGCCACGACTGTACAAAGAAATTCCTAATTTACTAAGCAAAGATTATCAACATATTAAAATAATAAAATAAAACCACAAAGTTTATCATACCTGGTAATATTGAGACACACAGTTGCAGTGTGGGAAGTTCTGGTTACAGATGCTTCCTTGAGTCTTTTGCCACTGCACCCTATATACCCAGATATTACAAAGCCAATGGTATGCGAGAAACTTGGTTTGATTGTTTTCTCGTCAATGAAGAGAACATCAAAGGAGATCTCAATCTACATGTAAACAGGATTCCGTGTGAAAGTCACACCTCTATGAGAAGTGCAAGTTATATCCTAAAGTTAAAAAACTCTCATACACTCTTTATTATGTTTGAAGGAAAATAGACATCGCACCATGACCTTTTAAACAATAACAAACATGATGATCAACATTTCATATATGACAATAAATGATATATACAGTATGAGCATTTTCTCAGTCATCAGAGCCTGACAAGATGAAAGGGATGGAAGAAGTGTTATAAAAAGGGTTCAATTCTTGGGCATCAAACAACCCCTGAGGGGAGGTCAGGATATCATTCCTCAAGAACTATCAACAAATTGTGTTTTGTTGTTTTGTGTCCCAACATACAACAAACTAAAGTCTTAGTCCTTTTCCAGCAGTCTTACAGTTTTATTTAAAGTCACCATTACAGTGATCAATGTTTCCATTAGTTGAGTATTGACAATGTCATGAACTCTATAAATGTTTACGCCAGTATTAATATTGAGGGAAAACATCAGAGATAAAGATTTAATGTAGATTTTGTTTTTTTGCTTCAGCATTTTTAACGACTAGATGGCGACAGAATCTTATTTTACACGTCAAACAGCTCCGTTGCAAAACCACTTTATTTCTACTTTATTTCACTTGTTTTGTTACTCATTTATATCTTTGGTGTGTAACATGTCATATAATGTGTATTTTTCAGGTTAAACAATTGTTTTGTTTAATGGATGTGAATGTGGTTTAGCAGAATGGTGTTTCTTTATTGATAAATGCTGCAATATAAAGTTTTCCAGCACCAGCTCTGAAATGTATTGATTTTAAGTAACAAAGCTCTATGTAATCCAATAAATAACCTGAATGTGAATATTTACAGAAACTGTTAACTTTACAACTAAGCATATGATCTGCATACTACAGTATTTTAACAGAAATAGATACTGTATAAAATGAACATCGTATTTGATAAGTATTCAGTTTTCATTCACTAAAAATATAATTTTTTACCTTATAATTGATTCAATAAAACGGTTGCTCATAAACAAAAAAATGATAATAAATAAAACTAACTAATTCACACATCAGTAAATGTACATTTTATATATCAATGACATACATTACACATCATTATAAGGAGAAGATCTGAAACTCTTCAGCTGTGCGCAATATCATGATCATTTGTGATTTATATATTTCACATCTGATGGAGGCGTAAACGTGTTTTCAGTCAGTATGTTTATTCTATGAATCACACTTATGCACTTTGAGAAATTATCGTATAATTAAATGAAGGATAGTTTCTATGCAACATTTTATAAATGAGTCCCCAGGACTTGAATTGGAAATAGCTCCCGAATTTATAACCCTGACGTTTATTGTCCTTAATTTTAATCATTTGAAAATATTTTTTTAATGAATTCACTGTCCTGAAAATTCAGGTTGTGAAATTCATGTTTTCATTATTTATATAAATATATATATTTCAGACATAGTGTAGTAATAATAACTAGTAACATTACATGTGCATACAATAGAAATGCTCGATAAAGTAGTTTAAAACTTCATCAAATGTATATTCACAATTTCAACATTAACAGTAGATCCACTAAATGGAGGCCGCGCTGCCGCTACGCCACCTGGTGGCTGTTACCATAAAAGCACCAGAGTTTACCTCTTGGGTTCTATTGTCGACGGTCTATTGCTCCTCTTTACATACCCGGATGTTACACTTGGTTATAGCAAAAGAAATTCTCAAAATCAAATTTGATGTTCTGAATATTGAGACCTGAATTTTACGGCCCAAAAGCATGAACTTGAATAATGAAAACCTGTATTTCACAACCTAAATATTTTTTGAAATATCTAAATTGACTGAAATAAAACTTGAGGTAATAAATTCTGTAGCTTTTTAAGATTCAAGTCTTGGTGATATAAATCTGACGGCTGACGCTATACTCGCTGGGTTTGAACTCACTCTGTTCACAGATGAATGAAGGACTGTTGAGCATGTTGATCATCTATCAGAGCATCAGGACCTACAGCACCACACGCTCACTTCTGACCAGTTATGTCATGATTCCCAGTTCTGGGGTGTGTTCCAGAAAGCAGATTAATTTACCGTCAGCTAAACTCTGAAGTCTCAGTTGATGAACCCAAACTTCTTTACTCGCGTCTGTCTGTTCAAAACACCTGAGAAGAGTTTGTTTAATCTCCCTAAAGATACTCAGAGTTAACACGCTCATAGAAACAACATGAAGACACTGTCAATGGATCACAGATCTCACCAGTCACCATGGAAACAGCCGGGAAGCTTAAAGTTTTTGACTGTAAAACAACTTTATAAATCTGAGATTTTTTTCAGAGAAGACTTAAATCTGCTTCAATGTATAAAGTGCGGGATGAAATTCATCAAATTAAATTATTTATAGGTTATGTGTTTATAAAACTATAAACGCCATAAATTAATCATTTAATTAAATATTAGTGGTGGGCATAGATTCATTTTTTTATCTAGATTAATCTTGGAATTAATCTAGATTAATCTAGATTAAAATGGCTCATTTAAATTCTGCCGAAGGCATTCGGAATATGTGTGCTACCCAAATAATGACTAAAAGTAAGTCTTTGAAGACGGGTTTCTCAAACCAGGTGGCGCATGAGATCAGGGGCTCATCTCCTGATTCCAAAATGCATCACAAACTGCTTGAGAAAGCTGTTCTACTATGATAATTGGTGATGAAAGTTAAATTATGTTCAATAAGATGAACTTGTGTTTACTTCCTCATTAGCTAAGGGATGTTTTGCGTTTAGGTGGTACTTGAGACTGGAAGAGCTCCTACAGTACTTTCACATTTAGTCATTTAACAGACACTTTTTTCCAAAGCGATTTACAAAGAGTTAGGGAGCAACAAGCGATATGTCATACAGGAGCAATAATACATTAGGTGCCAATACAAAGTTACTGGTTTCAACTAAAGCTAGATCACTACCTGTTGAGAGAAAGTTTTTTTTTTATTTTAAACCAACTGTATGCAAACAAATTCCGTACAGTAAACCAATTCCGCATTGCACAAGCCCAGCGGCTTCATAGCTGCATCCATGTTAGCACGTCACGTTTGATGTGGTAATTTTACAGTAACGTTATGTTGTGTTCAGACCAAACGCAAATGGCGCGTCAAGCGCGAGTGATTTACATCTAAGTCAATGCAAAGACGCGATAGACCTACTTGCGGCGCGAATCGTGCGAATGAAGCCATGGTTATGAGATGATGAGGCGGCACGAATGACGCGAATGAAGCCCTGGTTATGAGATGATGAGGCGGCGCGAATGACGCGAATGAAGCCCTGGTTATGAGATGATGAGGCGGCGCGAATGACGCGAATGAAGCCCTGGTTATGAGATGATGAGGCGGCGCGAATGACGCGAATGAAGCCCTGATTATGAGATGATGAGGCGGCGCGAATGAACATATTTCGAAAACTTTTAAGGGTGCGTTGAAAGTTCTACATTGGTCTTATACCCAGTATCCTTGACTACCATCTCGCCAAAAAGCAGACATTTTTACTGTATAATTTTTAAGTTATGGATCCCTGAAGTTGGCATATCTCACAATACTGTTCCATGGACCGTTGTACTTATGGGAGATTTTGAGGTGCTACATCTCGAAAACTTTTAAGGTTGCGTTTTAACGTACACAAAAAGGATATACTCAGTATCACTGACTACCATCTAGCCAAAAAACATACAGTTTTACTGTAGAATTTTTAAGTTATGGACCCCTGAATTTGCCATATCTCACAAAACGGTACAATGGCGGATGCACTTTTGGCACATTTTGGGGTGCCATATCTCAACTGTCTTTGAGGATGTGTTAAATGTTCCACAGCTGGGTTATACCATGTCTCTTTGTCTACCAATTTGCAAGAAAGCAGACTTTTAGTTTTAGTGTTGATTGTTCAGGAGATAAGGTGATTTCTGTCAATACCCAAGGTGCTGAAATGGCTATTAAGAATTAGAATGCCTCAAAAAAATGCAATATCAATAAAATTTAATCTGGTATTATCATTATTCACAAATAAAGTTTCTTTGCCAGATATTGTCCTATCCCAACAACCATACATTAATTGAAGGCGTAATTTGTAAAATAAAAAATTTACCCATGAGACTGATTTTGTTGTACAGGGTCACAATTAAGTTCTTAAACACTTTACAGTCTTTATTTCCAAATATATGAAATGCAGTAGAATCCTCTTTAAGCAACTAAAGTGACTTTACAGTAGGTTTAACAACGCGGCCCCTTTAAGAACTGCCGCCCTAAACAGGTCTAATGCGCTTCCTATTTTCATAACTCTTTATATTCATTTAATGCTTCAGAATACAAAATGTGCTTTCTGGCATAATCTTGCCTGTTTTTGTTCATTCAAGGACGAAAGAGAAGTTAATACTGGTGCGCTGTCTGAAAGATTCTGATGCAGCCTTTAGTTTACCAGATGGAACTGCTAACCCACAGCCAGAAACTGTCAATATACTGGACGTGTCAATACCACCATTTCAAAGCTCCCCTTAATAGTTTAAAAACCTTTATATGAATAAAAGTGTGATTACATTTAAATTTATGCATTTGGCAGACAAATTTTTCCAAAGTGACTTAAATTGCTTTATTCTATACATTTATACATAGGTATGTGCAATCTCCTGGGAACGAACCCACAACCTTTCGTTGTTAACAATGATCTTACCACTGAGCTACTTGAAACCTTGTGATATTTAGTGCTTGACAATGATTACAGAAAAAACGGATGTTGTGTTAGTGGTGTTAAATCTTTGTAATGCGTGAGAAAAGTAATCCCCGTACATACATATATATACATATACAGTATAGATATATGCGCAAAACACCTTCTTAAACATACTACACGTGCAAGAGACCGCTTGTGTGCCCCTTCTGGACACTGATGGTCCAGGGCAAAAGGAAGTTAGTGCAGGCATTGTCAAAATAGTGGCCTTTATCACAGGAATGCCTTTATAAAAATTAAGAAATACCTAATTTCCTTCCTTTCCTAATAAATGGTTTACTTCTTAAATGAGCCCAAAAAAAAAAAAAAATCTATCCATTGTCCATTTGGAGTCGACATTTACTTTTACTATAAAATTACGTTTCAACAGACTATTATGACCCCAAAGATCATCATTTCACAAAAGGTCATGCGTGTTTTTGAACTCACTCTTTTTAGTCTACAACTATAGTGTGACTGTAATTGCGTTGGTAAATTAGTACAAATTAAACTGACTAACCAAATAAACTTAAACTTATGCCAAATTCAGTGATCCATAACTTAAAAATGCTACAGTAAAAATATCTGCTTTTTGGTTAGGTGATAGTCAAGCATACTGGGTATAACCCCTATGTGTAATTTTCAACGCACCCTTAAAAGTTTTCGAGATGTAGCACCTCAAAATGTACCATTGGTCCATTGAAGAGTACTGTGAGATATGCCAACTTCAGGGGTCCATAACTTAGAAAAGCTACAGTAAAAATGTTACTTTTTTGGCAAATTGGTAGTCAGGAATACTGGGTATAAATCCAAAGAAAGTCGAGATATGGCTCCCCAAAATGTCCCAAAAGTTTATTGGCCATCGTACTGTTTTGTGACATATGCTGATTCCCAAAATGCTACAGTAAAAATGTCTGCTTTTTGGCAAGATGGTAGTCAGGAATACTGGGTATACAGTAGAACTGTCTGTTTTCGTGCATGATGGTAGACATCAAGACAAGGTATAACCTAGCTGTGGAACTTTTAACGAACCATCAAAGACATACTTGTACAAAAACACAGTTCTGACATTAGACATTTTCTGTACATAAAACAAGTGACAAAGTTTACATAAATATATATATACATGTAATAGATATAGTAATATAATGTGTGTATAACGCACTGGCTAAGACCAAAAAGAGTATAAAAAAATTGTATGAGAGCAATTGATCAGAAGAAAATTCGAATAAGCTTTATTTTCCAATTGTGCACACAAAGACAAGCAACGTGTTGTGGTTTCAGGAGCTCAGAATGAAAAAAATACAGTGAAGACAAACACAGGAAATGGAAAAAAATAAATATATAGAATAAAAATAAAATATATCAATGAAGAAAATAATGAATTTACATAAGAGGTAAGATGGACAGTTAATTATATATATGCAAAGTATAACAAAACTGTGTATACTATGCTTTTTACAAATATACACGTAATTGATTTAATTATGCATAAACCGTATTGCATGCTCTGCACTAGAATATTGCACATTCAAACATGTAGGTACTATTGGATGTGATTAATATTCATGGTGGAGATAGGCTGCCTAAAAACTGTTCTATCAAAGTGATATTGAAGATGGTAAGGGGAGTGGGTGATGGAGGTTCCACGTGAAGTTCACTGTCATCTCAAGGGGCATTCAGCAGGTCATGACTTAGACAGCAAGCAGCAGCCCATCCTCTGTACACGCACACACACGCACGCACGCGCGCACACACACACACACACACACACGCACAAACACACACACACACAAACACACAGACACTAACACACAAAAGTTTTTTTTTTAAACGTAAAAGAAGAGAAAGGTGAGATGGTCCCTAAACTAAGCGTGAATAAGAAACTGGAAAAGCGGATGCTTCGCGTTTTTAAGGTGGAACGGATAGCGTCAATAAGAAACTGCGAATAAGAAGCTGGATTCAGCCTCGTGATGATGAGGCGGAGCGAATGACGCGGATCACGCGAGTTGAAAAATCTCGTTCTCGCCCCCTACAGTGTAATTAATCTATGTATACATCCGCGCTAAAATATCAAGATGAAAGTCATCATAGCTTGCGTAGTATAGACCCAGCTCACAACCCAACTTTGAGAATTGATTAACGGCGACAATTTTTTTATCGCGCGATAAGAGTCTCACGTTAACGTACTCATTATGGCTATATTTGTTACATAAACTGTAGATTTGTTGAGATGTTTGTCTGTTATTTTAACGTCTGTCTGTATTTAGTCACATTGGTCATTTTGAAGGCAGTATTAAACCTTTATTTAGTTTTCTGAAAACTGACTTTGCAATACTGATGTAGTCTCATATTAATAGAGAGTCTTTTAATTCTAGAAACTACTACATTGACCATAATCACAATGTATGATGAACCATGTGCAGCAGAGGATGAAGGTCTGAAGGATGAATGATGAGATTTATAATGTAAGACCCAGTCATATATATATAATAATCATTTAGCATTTTTAAATATAAAATATATATATTTTTGCTTTTCTTTTGACTTTGTTTGCTTAAAGGTCAAGCCTTTCCAAATGTTAAAAGAGATGGAAACGGCCGATCCTGAAAGACTGATTTAGGCCTTTTAATACTAAACTGTAGGAGGCTGAGGATCAGAAAGACATTTCTAAGGAATACAGTCAGTATGAAAAACCTCAAGTCTAAGTTTTTAGTGTATTTTTTATGTAAAGGATTTAATATTAATAATTTAAATATGTGAACAATATGCCATGCTGATCCCATTGGGGGTCTAAAAAAGCCTTGAAACCTGCCAACCTGGGAAACAAACTTACAACCTTTGAGTTTTAAATCTATCTCTCTAACCATCAGACACAAATATCTTTGACCAAATGCATCAAATATTGCCCAATATGTGGACAAGAGAAATGATTTATGTCTCTCGAGTTAAGATACTTCACTATTAACATCCATTAACTGTTAGAAATTGTAAGGTGTGTTTATTTATCCAGTGATGTTTGGAGATGTTTTAATAAACCTAATTCAAAGTTTAGGGGGGCACGGTGGCTTAGTGGTTAGCAAGTTCGCCTCACATCTCCAGGGTTGGGGGTTTGATTCCCGCTTCCGACTTGTGTGTGTGCATGTTCTCCCTGTGCCTCGGGGGTTTCCTCCGGGTACTCCGGTTTCCTCCCCTGGTCCAAAGACATGCATGGTAGGTTGATTGGCATCTCTGGAAAAATTGTCAATTGTCTGTAGGGTGCGTGCGTGCGTGCGTGAATGAGTGAGTGTGTGTGCCCTGCGATGGGTTGGCACTCCATCCAGGGTGTATCCTGCCTTAATGCCCGATGACTCCTGAGATAGGTGCCTCGGGTCCCCGTGACCCGAGGTAGTTCGGATAAGCGGTAGAGAATGGATGGATGGATGGAATTCAAAGTTTATACAGTATTTAATATAAATACATTATGTTGAACAATAACAGCTTACATCATTTTATTTAAAGATTATTTCATCTGAAAAGTTGAAATAATAAAGTTAATAAAATATAGTTGTGAATGCAGAATTGCGATGGGTGAGATTAGAAATGTAATTGTAATATTGCTGTAAAAGTTCAGTAACAAAATGCATAATAGCATTTTTAATAACTTAAACCATGGTTTTACCATAGTGTAACTGTGACATTTGTAGTTAAACCAAAACTTTTTATCTAAGGAAAAACCATCACATGTAAACATATTTGACATTAAATGTTTCATATGAAATCATCTCACTATGTCACATTTACACTGTATAGATCTATAGAATAAGAGTCAGTTCTGCACACGACTGTGTTTAGTTTTGTATGAAGATCAAACACAAGAGCAGTGAAGAGAGATCTTGATCATGAATACTATAGATGACATGAATGTGTGTGATGATAAAACACCTCTATGACTGTAAAACACTACAAGAATCTCAACTAGACATCAAACACTTTCAGACTTTATTAAAGTTTCAGATAGAAACACACAAACTGATCAAATCTGCAGACTGACACAGACTTTCTGTAACAAGTCCATACTGAAAACTAACAAAAGTCTTGTAGTGTATTTCAGCCTTAAAGCAGCTGAAGACCGAACTCTGATAGTTTATATCCGGTACAATACCGCCACCATCTGCGATAATCGTGCAACAATAACTAGAGTCAGAACTTTAGGTTTATATTTAGTTTATAAAATCATGTTCTTTATGATAAAACGGTTAGTTGCGTCACAATTTCAATCATACCAATAATGAAGAAATACACCGCAGAACTTTTCAACTCATGAGAATCTCTTTTGACGGAATAAGTGTGTGGCTCTTAAAAGAGCCTTTGTGTGCGGCGGATGAAAGCGGAGCTTTACTTGGAGCTGGTGTACTTGGTGACGGCTTTGGTGCCCTCGGACACGGCGTGTTTGGCGAGTTCACCGGGCAGCAGCAGACGCACGGCGGTCTGGATCTCTCTCGACGTGATGGTGGAGCGCTTGTTGTAGTGCGCGAGACGAGACGACTCACCGGCGATGCGCTCGAAGATGTCGTTGACGAAAGAGTTCATGATGCCCATCGCCTTGGAAGAGATGCCGGTGTCGGGGTGGACCTGCTTGAGCACTTTGTACACGTAGATGGCGTAACTCTCCTTCCTGGACTTTCTGCGCTTCTTTCCACCCTTCACGGCGGTCTTGGTGACGGCCTTCTTAGAGCCCTTCTTGGGCGCGGGTTTGGCTGCTTCAGGCATGATGCTGTTAGTTGAAGACTAGACAAAGAATAACAGAAATCTTCCGCACAGGGTTATTTATTCACTCCCACATGCAAATGTTTGTGTTACGAGGCGCAGTGCTCTGATTGTGAGTCTTCGTCGGCCAAACCATTAAAATGTTTCTATTGGTCAGCTCATAGTTTGACGGGTCAGATAGAGAGCCAATGAAAGCGTTTCCCGCCCACAGTCTCGTGTTTGAAGGTGATCCTCCCACAAGCGATTCAGTTTCCTTTGTTTGCACTTCCCGCTCTTTATCGAATTTGAATTAAAATAAAACGTTTATTTCTGTATTAACTCTACATTATGAAAATACGTCATCGTGTCATCAAAGTCACTTAAAGAGTTCGTACAGAAATCATTTCACCATTTTATGTGTTATTCACAAGCTTTGGGCGTGTTTACGTTTCTGTCGTTAGGCGATGATGATTGTGTTTCTTTTTCGAGCACCAGAAGTGTGTAACACAACAGATTAATCTCATCAGTTGAGGTTCTCCAAAACGCATCCGGGATAATAAAACGTGACATTCATAACATCTCGTCTGATATGATATGACTTCTGAAGTTCAACTCCTCGAGTGATAAAGTGCTTTTAGAAGAGCCGTTGGGTTTCATAAGTCTTGTTTCAAAGTGAAAGTACGTCATCGTGTCATCACAGTCCGTCAAAGATTTCGTACAGAAAGCATTTCACTCTATTACACGTTATTCACAAGACATTGCACGTGCAGTGTTTTATAAAGTTAGGCCATGATGATAATTTTGTTTCTTCGAGCGAGAGAAGTGAGCAACACAAGTTATAAAAGTTCAAGTTCTCGTTAATTAGGATTTATTTTATGAAATTCAACTCTTCGAGTGAGACAGTGGGTGGCTCTTAAAAGAGCCTTTGTGTCAAATGTTTTACTTCAGAATAAACGCGTTTAACCTCCGAAGCCGTACAGAGTGCGTCCCTGTCGTTTCAGCGCGTACACGACGTCCATGGCGGTGACGGTCTTTCTCTTGGCGTGCTCGGTGTAGGTGACGGCGTCACGGATAACGTTCTCTAGAAACACCTTCAACACACCGCGAGTCTCCTCGTAGATCAGACCGGAGATACGTTTCACTCCGCCGCGTCGAGCAAGACGACGGATGGCAGGTTTGGTGATGCCTTGGATGTTATCGCGCAACACTTTACGATGACGCTTCGCGCCTCCTTTTCCGAGTCCCTTTCCGCCTTTGCCTCTTCCAGACATGATTCTATCTTCAATGAGTACAGCGTAACAATGCAACGAAACCGTGTGCGGAGGGGTTAAACATGTGCTTATAGGACCTAGTAGAAACATTCACAGGAGGGCGGGACCGGCCACGTCATTTACATGCATTTAAATCTCTTTACAGTGTAACTTACAAAAAACACGAAGTTTAAGAGTTTCTAAGAAACTAAACAATAAACTTTAAGTGATAGTTCACCCAAGAAATTCTGTCATCATTTATTTTGCCTTATATTTCTTACCCGTTTTAATGACTTTGTTGACAAACACAGGTTAAGATATTTGTAAGAATGTCAGCAATTTTTAATTATATGACATCATTGACCTCCACAATAGGAACAATTAAATGGTAGTCAAAGGTGCACTAAACGATTTGTTTTCCTAAATACTTTTATTTTTGGGTGAACTAGCCCTCTAAATTTTAATTATATATTAGATAGAAATGATAGACGACCATTAGCCAAATATTGCTTGGTTTTTATCTACTATATCAAAATGAATATTAAAAGTGTGTTTGAGGAAGAAAAGTGTAATTTATATGTGATCAGACGCCCTTAAGAGGACTGATTTAGCGCAGACTAATGGATGAATAAACACGAGATACCACTACTGATTAAGAGACACTGATAAGATAAAGATTATTTTAAATATTGAGGCATAACTGTTACCACAATAATATTAATCATAGGAACACCTTGCGTTACTATTTATGTTTGTGGAAATCGTGTCGTTCAGTTGATGTGGTGGCTCTTAAAAGAGCCGTTGAGTTGTTATTAAAGCGGGACTTAAGCGCGCTCTCCGCGGATTCGGCGGGCAAGTTGAATGTCTTTGGGCATGATGGTGACCCTCTTAGCGTGGATGGCGCACAGGTTTGTGTCCTCGAACAGACCGACCAGATAAGCCTCGCTGGACTCCTGCAGAGCCATGACGGCGGAGCTCTGGAAGCGCAGATCCGTCTTGAAGTCCTGAGCGATCTCTCTCACCAGGCGCTGGAAAGGCAGTTTGCGGATGAGCAGCTCGGTGGACTTCTGGTAGCGGCGGATCTCTCTCAGAGCCACGGTGCCGGGCCTGTAACGATGAGGCTTCTTCACGCCGCCGGTGGCGGGAGCGCTCTTACGGGCGGCTTTGGTGGCGAGCTGCTTCCTCGGGGCTTTGCCACCGGTGGACTTACGAGCGGTCTGCTTGGTTCTTGCCATTGCTGATGAATCTCCTGTGTTCCGTTCAGAATATGCCTGCGGTGTCGGTGTGCCTGCTTTTAAAGGCTAGAACGCGTAGGACGTCAAGGACGTCCGATTGGCACTCGATTGGCTGATATGTGACGTCAGCTCGAGACAATGAGCCAATGGCCGCGCGATATGTGTTCAAATGAAACTCGCGGGACAATGCGTTTCCTTTGTTCAGATCACGTGTCAGGTACACAAGACAAGATCATCATATAATTGCTCTTTATCTCTTTATTTAATACTCGTGTATTATTCCTCTGATCAGACATCTGCACGTTGCTATTTAACAAAGTTCACATAGAAAGGTCTCCAACTAAAAATAAAATTAAAATATTCCTTCATGTTACATCACAAGCGCAGCAACAAAGTTTTTAACGACAGAAGCGCTCAGCTTTTCCCGCTTTTTCTTTCCTTAAACCCGATAAAACAAGTCGCTGAACAATTATTATTTTACTCTGATAAAACGTCAAAGGCATCGTATTAGCCTTATCTACGAGTAAACATAAGCATATCTTGTAAAACATTTGGGGCAAAGTGTCTCACATACTGATCTGGAGAATGCGTCTTCATTTATAACATTTTATGATAATGTATTAATATAAAGATTCGATGGATCAAAACAGAAACCTCGTCGCTCTCTCAGTGATAATGTGGTTGGCTCTTAAAAGAGCCTTTGGTTTAACGAAACGAACTGTCGCCCGTTTACTTTGCCTTAGCGGGTTTGTCGGTCTTCTTGGGCAGTAACACCGCCTGGATGTTGGGCAACACACCACCCTGAGCGATGGTCACGCCGCCCAGAAGTCTGTTCAGCTCCTCGTCGTTACGCACGGCCAGCTGTAGATGGCGGGGAATGATCCGACTCTTCTTGTTGTCCCGAGCGGCGTTTCCGGCCAACTCCAGGATCTCAGCGGTGAGATACTCGAGGACAGCGGCGAGATAAACTGGAGCTCCGGCACCGACGCGTTGTGCGTAGTTACCTTTGCGAAGTAGCCTGTGAACACGGCCGACGGGAAACTGAAGACCCGCTCTGGATGACCGAGTCTTGGCTTTCGCTCTTGATTTACCGCCGGTTTTACCTCTTCCGCTCATTGTTGCTTAAGATTTAAAATCCTCACGATTATAGAAACAAGAAGGAGATATGAGATGGAGTTTGTGGTTTTCAGCTGTTATACGTACCTATCGTTCTCCTATTGGTTGGAGTCTGTGAAAAGTTCCAACCAATCACTGAACTTCCCTCCAAACGCCAAAGTCCGCCCAATGTGCTTGGTTTTGTATCAGTTTTTGATCACGTGATCTTTCACTACATTAAATCTTATATCTGCGGTCTTTTCAGACGCGTCTATAGGAAAACAACAGTATGAACAAAAACAAACATTTATACTGACAACAGAACTTCAGATGTTGCGCTAATTATGAATTAAATGCTCTGACGATCATAACTTGTACTTAATTTGAACCAGATTTCACACATATTCATTTATTAAGAGCTTTCATGTAGCTCAGTGGTAAGAGCAAGTTTGTGGGTTCGATCGCAGATATCTATGTATGAATGTATATGATAATGTAACGTAAGTGGCTTTGAATAAAAACGTCTGCCAAATAAATAGATTTAAATGTAAGAACACAACCATGATATCAACATCTCTGAAACACTTCTCTTTAGTGGGCTGGTGGTGGCTCTTAAAAGAGCCTTTTGTGGAGTCTAACACCTGAAAACATGAATTTACTTCTTTTTCGGGGCGGCCCTTTTAGGCTTAGCTGCTTTGGGCTTTGTCGTCTTGGGTTTTGCAGCCTTGACCTTCTTGGGGCTTTTAGCTGCTTTCTTCGGACTCTTGGCTGCTTTCTTGGGGGCCGCTGGCTTCTTCGCCTTCTTGGGGCTCTTCGTTGCCTTTTTAGCGGCGCTGGCGGCAGGTTTCTTGGCCATCTTGGGAGATTTCTTTGCGGCGGTCTTCTTTGCCGCTGCGGTCTTCGGCTTCTTGGCAGCAGCAGCAGCAGCGGGCTTCTTCACTGCGGGCTTCTTTGCTTTAGGAGCGGCTTTCTTCGCTGGCTTCTTAGTCTCGACTTGTTTTTTGTTGAGTTTGAAAGATCCTGAAGCACCGGTTCCTTTGGTCTGGACCAGTGTTCCTTTAGTCACGAGGCTCTTGATGGCGAGCTTGACGCGGGATTTGTTCTTCTCCACATCGTATCCGCCGGCGGTGAGAGCTTTCTTCAGGGCGGCCAGAGACACACCGTTTCTCTCCTTGGAGGCCGTCACGGCTTTAACGATGAGATCACTCGCGCCTGGACCCGCTGTCTTGGGTTTGGCTGCAGATTTCTTCTTGGGCGCTTTCGCCGGCGGGGCTGCTGGAGCTGGAGCGGTTTCTGCCATTTCTCTGTTCAGATCTGTGCTGTCACACTACAGTTGATCAGTAATGCGGGAGGATTGAGCGGCGCTGCGCTCTTAAACACTACATGAGAACCATATAGACTCAGCTCGACCTGTCAGTGCCTCTGTGAGCCGCAAACTCTTGTGTTTTCTCCGGCGACATTTCGAGTAAATATCAGAGTTTTATAATAATTTGACGGAGTGAAAACAGCGTGAACACAGAGCAGAGATCCAGAGCTTTATTCAGACACTAAACTTCACGACATTAAAGGGTTTATTATTTCACTGTTACATTAAAAACACGACCAGCATCGATCTCTGGAGAAAAGCTGCGCATGAGTTTCATGTGATTTGTTTGTGTAAACATTGATGAAACATTAAACATGTTTTCTGTTTATTTAACATACATGTAATAAATGACTTGAGTTAAGTTAATGTCATTCAGGGACTTGTAAAGTGTTTCATACAGAAGTTGTTTTGATCAGATTGAAACACACGAACACTCTCGAGGTATTTGTGTGAATGACACAACGCTGTTTGTGTTACTGATGTGTAAATGTTTTATATTCAGACTGACGAAACGATAAAAACGGAGAATAAATATGGATTAAATATAATAAAACTAAATCTTTGTGTCCAGTATTGACATGCTGATAGATCTAATGATCTGAATTTGTGTATGTGTGTGTGTGTGTGTGTGTTTGTGTCTGTGTGTTTTCTAGAGATGGGAAAGTTACTGTTTGTGTTATATTTGTCTATTTCTTTTTTCTTACAGACAAGCAAGTTTGCTGCAGTCAGTCTTGGGTTCTGAATGATTGAGACGTTAAAGCAGTTCTTCTTATTACTTTTATTTAGTGTTTTATCATCTGTAAATTATGATTTTTTGTTTTGCAGACATGTTGAACACATGTACTTTTAACTATAATTTATGAGTCTGTCTTTTACAAAAAAGAAGAAAACAGTGAATCTGTCCTGACTTGATGTACATAAACTGACTTGTTTAAAATATGAATCTTTTATTAATTAAACTGCTTTATTCAGTCACTTTACACTACCAGTCAAACCTGTTTGAACACTTGAATAAAATGTTTCTCTTTTTTTTTTAAAATGCTTAAATCTGAAGGTGCTTAAATGTCGGAAATTATACATAGTGTATGTCAACTAATATATTTGTGTGTATATAAATAAACATTTTTGAAATTGATGACTTTGACTAAATAATGAAAAAGAGCTCATATGGGACCTAATTTAGTTTTGTTTGAAAAGCATCTTATAGAAACGTCAAGCAGTTAGATGATAAAATTAATTTCTGCAAATGTCAGACAAAATAGTACTCCATTGAAGATGTTGTGACACTGTCCCAGCAAAGCCTCCAGGAGACTAACTTACTATGGGTAAAGTTGTGAAAGATTGATTATATATGATTGTCTCACAAGCTAAAATGTTTGTTAATTATTTTCATTACCAAGATATGTTGGCTGTTAAACATTCTTTTTGGCATTGTGGGCAAGATAAAATACGAAGACTTTTGTGGGCTGCAAAGGACTTTTATTATATCGGGCCTGCCCATAAGAGGGGTAAGGCGGCCATTTTGGGAGAGGTCTTCTTGTTTGGTGAGGTGACATGTTTTGGGGAGCATCAGCTCTGGATCAATTGGCGCACTTCTGAGGAACATGAGCTGGGGAATAACTTGGTTTTGAGTGGCCATAAAGCAGTGGATTTTACTTTTTCACCTTTGGGGACATTGGAACTATTTTTGCCTTCATCTGGATTTTTGTTACCTAATATCCATATCTTATCAGAAAAGGACTGAGACGACCTACTGATAAGTACTTTGGTTATTTCTTCCTCTTCTTTTTTCTTGCCTGTGGATTAATTTACTGGAAGCCACATCCAACGCTTCAATTGAAGAACTCTCATGCATGGGACTATTTGTGTTTGAGTCTTTAAATGTCAATAACCTTGTTGTTGTTTGATATTATTGTAAGACCAGCAAGTAGAAGGCAACAATTTGGTCAAACGTTTCCTGTGATAGTAATTAAACCCTTCTGAAAAAAGTTGTGTTTGTTATAATGTATACAACAGGTTTATAGCAGATACACAACATATTTTATGTGATTGTTAAGATTTTTTTAGTCACAACATAGTCCACAGTTGCCTTTGTAGTATTCAACAGTTTTAATGAGGATTTTTCTAAATGTGTAAAAATAAGAATAAATGAGGAATTAGGTGTTTGAAAACTTTTGACCAGTAGTGTATACTGCTTTTTATAAATATGTGCTTACATTTATTCATTTAATCATTTAGCAGACACTTTTATAATGAGGTAAATAACAGAAGCAGCTGGAACAACATCAGGACAACAAAAAGCATAAGTGCAGTAAAACTGGTCTCATAGTCTAACTCAGTGTACAAAGATAAAGTGTTTTTTTGATAGAAAGAGTAGAAAAGAGACAGAAGTCAGAACTGATGGATCAGGTGTTGACAGATGAGATGTGTTTCAGATGATTCTTAAAGATGGACACAGAATCTGATGATCTTGTAGCAGTGTGCAGATCATTACACACATGTGGAACAGATCCAGAGAAGATAGGTGAGAGAGATTTTGTCCTTTTTGTGATCACAGCACAAGACGTGTTTCATGTGCAGAGCGCAGGGATGTGACGGGTACATAAGTCTGTATGAGCGAGTGAAGATCTGGAGCTGCAGAACCAGTGGTGGTCTTGTAGGCCGAGAGCAGAGCTTTGAGTTTGATGAGAGCGACTACAGGAGTCAATGTAACTGAATGAAGAGAGGAGTGATGTGTGACATTGATTGAATTTCCCCTTTAGTGTGTGTTGATAAGATGAGAATGTAGTGTAATTTCTTTATTGTCATGACAAATATTGTATATTATAATTTTTAAAGAACACAACTAATGTTACCCTATTCAATAAACTACCCTTCCTTCATCTCTTAAGCTGCCTTGAGATTGAAGAAATATAAAACAAGTGAGAGAGTTAAGGTCCGTGTACGTTTTATTCATTTGATATCCTATTTGAAATAAATTAACGGAAACTGAAAATTGATTTGTTTTTAGTTATTTTCGTTTAGATTACCAAACCAAAAATCAGTTTTCGGCCCGATTTTTCATTTTTCGTTTGCCGTTTAATAAACGGATTTTGGACTCAATATGGCATTCAGACTTGTGGGCGGCGCTGTTACGCCCCTTTCACAAGATTGGTCAAATCGTACCATTCTGTACGGCCTTAATTCTGCCCAGCAGAAGAATTCACCTCTAGTCGTTCGTTTTTAAGTGTATTGTCGCAACGCGAACCAATGCTTATTGTCAACTGTGCGTGATATTTAAGCAGAAATTCGTGTTGTACTGTACAATTGCAAGCCATGCAGTGTGCTGTATGCTATTGATTCGACATCTAACACCCCTTTCACAGACGTTGATCGCAGAAAATTGCTGTAAAATTCCTGGAGAGTGCTGCTGTCAGTGGGATTGATCTAGAAGGGTACCTATTTGTTGTAGTAGTAGTAGAAGTATTAATAAAGTTCCCAGCATCAGAAAGCTCCCTTTGTAAACAAAAGGCAGGGAACAATGCCGTAAGGGCCCTGTATAGTGATGACAAATAAAGTGGCTATAAAAACAAGCGAGAAATTTATGTTCCTCATTTATTAAAAAAAATAGGAGAATAACTTCGTCTGAGGTTAAAAGTCTGCCTGCTTTCATCACCGGTGTCCGGTGTTGAATGTGTTTATGGTGTTGTGCTTTTTCCTGTGTCTCTGTGGATTAAATTATACCAGATTGGAGTATCTGATTGTCTTGAGTGTTCGCTGCACAAACCATGACATCTGTATGTAAGTGTCTCTGTCGACACCTAGGCTACTGTACAGACTCGACTTTCACCTGAAAATTTAGATGTGCTGGTTTTTCTCAACAAATACTAATCTGCTTTATTAATGGGTTTTTATTCAAAAATTGTTACAAAATCTAAACGATAAAACTAATATTGTATTGATGATGGGAGAGTCTACCCGCTACGCAAAGTCTTCTTCAGGACATCCCAAAGATTCTCAATAGGGTCAAGGTGTGGGCTCTGTGGTGGCCAATGAGTGAAAATGATGTAAATGTTTCCTGAACCGCTCTTTCACAATTTGAGCCCGATGAATCCTGGCATTGTCATGTTGAAATATGCCCGTGCCATCAGGGAGAAAAGAACCCATTGATGGCATAACTTTCAGTCATTCAGTCAACTGACCTAATTTCTCTGGGCACATGACATTGCTGAAACTATACCTCAAATCCAATGGGACACTCTTACCTATTTGCTTATTTGAATCCATGCAGTTGTTGACTGTTTTTGAATGGGCTGTGTATATAACTCTGCTTTATAAATGGGTTTCTCATTCGGTCTGCATGAGCTTATTCAGAAATTGTTACAAAACCAAAATGATAGAACTATATATTTACATTAACATTTAGTCATTTAGCAGACGCTTTTATCGAAAGAGATTTACAGAGAGTTCAGGGAGCAATAAGCGATTATGTCAAACAGGAGCAATCATACAATAGGTACTGATACAAATAAGCCAAAGATAATTTGGATAATATCTACAGTACACATGGATGTCCAGTTCACAGCACATCTTCAATACTGTATGACAACAAAAGCCCTATTTTAGGCACAACATTGTTAGCATATCCATAAATCTGGTCTTCTACATATATACCACCAAACACACACACACACAAACACACACACTGCTCACTCAAGCTTAATCTCATACATTTCCAAAACATAGTGATATGTACATTCTCACAACCAGATAAAGCTATTATTTTAAACTGGAAGCAAAGAGTCAATGCCTACACTAAAAACTACAACAAAAGACAAATGCTAAAACTATTGTTAATCATACATAAAGTGAGGGAAATAATTATTTGATCCCCTGCTGATTTAAGTTTGCCTGCTTACAAAGAAATGAAGGGTCCATCATTTTTATGGTAGGTTTATTTGAACTGATAGAGACAGATTATCAACAAAAAAAATCAGGGGGAAATGTTACATAAAGGTTATAAATTGATTTGCATTTCAGTCAGTGAAATAAGAATTTGATCCCTAAGCAAAACATAACTTTGTACTTGGTGGAGAAACCCTTGTTGGCAAGCACAGAGGTCAGACATTTCTGATAGTTGGTCACCAGGTTTGAACATGTGTCAGGATATATGAATCCACTCATCTGTCAATCTTTAAGGTTTCTTGGCTGTCGCTCAGTAAATTGTAGTTTTAGCCTCCTTCACAGATTTTCTTTAGGACTAGGGTCTAGAGACTGGCTAGGACATTTAATGTGCGTCTCCTTAAACCACTCTATGGTTGACCATAGTGGTGGAGAGGTTGAAATGGGAGATACAGATTCTGATGGCAGGCATCTTTTATATACATAACAAGATGATTTAGGAGTACCGTCTTAAAGTGACAGGACTAATCTGTGGGCCATGTAGGCACATAACCAATCTTTGGGGCCAGAATTCTTGCTTGTTGGTAGGGGATCAAATATTTATATCACTGACTGAAATGCAAATCAATTTATAACCTTTATTTCCACTGATGTTTTGGTTGATTTTCAGGTTCTATCAGTTAAAATAAACCTAAACATTATAGATCCTGCATTTATTTGTAAGGTGGCAAACTTACAAAATCAGTGTGGGGATCAAATAATTATTTCCCTCACTGTACATACATACATGCATACTGTACATATAATTTACTCAGATCACAATAATTATTGGGCAGAAGAATATTGATTGAATTATTTATTATTGGAATACAACTGATCAAGAACTTATTTATTTATAATAACTACACAAAAGGACATAATTGAATCTATATAGGTGGAGCTAAGGAATCCACCCCTTCACATGTTTTTTATAGATGGCGTGAACTATTTCTCCTTAAAGAATGTTCCCGATCATCATTACAGAATGCTGTTTTAAGTTCAGCAATGTTCATAAACTTGCACTATAAAATTGTTGCTGTTAAAAGAAAATTATTTGTGATAAATTGATTCAAATTTCTAAAACATTTAAGGTCACATTACGTTTGGTTACATGTGATGTTGAGAGAATAAAATAAACGTTTTTGCAGAATTAAATTTTGTGTTTTACAAACTGACATACACATCTGCATGCAGGCTCCCAACTGTGCAGATTCATTGATGTTCCTTATGTGTGATGTTTGTTCTCAGACATACAGCTACGACATATTCATGGCAGTGCAGATTAAATTAATAGATATATTTGTTACTTTAACTGTACGGAGAGTGGATCAAGTTGATTGAAAGAGGCTGACACCCCCTCTTGTGGACAGCATTAAGAATTATGGTCGTCATGGAATTTTTGGAGTTTGATCTAAATGATCTGTATCCAAGTTCGTGATTTAGAGCCTATTCATACAATTTTTTATAACAATAAACATTAAAATAAGTGACACTTGGCCCAACTTGCATCAGGAGTAGACTTTGAACTTGAGATAGCGCATCAAGAGAGAGCGCATTTAGGCCACGCCCACACCGTGGAACAATCCAACCGACTTTCTATTGCGGGAAAATGGCTCCTTGCTATTTCTGATATACAACAAAAGACATAAAAATGCCTAAAACTGCTGTGTGACAAGGTGCACAGCAAACAAGAGAAGTCCAGTGAGCACGTCCCTCTTAACCTAGCGGGCCTAAGATGTGCGAGGCTGTCTGGTGGTTCAAGTAAACATATTTTAAAGTGCAAACACTTGTCAGTATCGCACTCGTACAGACTCTTAATCTGCTGGGTAGAATTAAATCCGTACAGAATGGTGAGCGATTTGACCAATCGGGTGAAAGGGGCGTTAATGCACCGCCCACATATACGAATCCCATATTGAGTCCAAAATCCGTTTTTTAAACGGCAAACGAAAAATGAAAAATCGGGCCGAAATGTAATTTTTCGTTTGGTGAACTAAACGAAAAAACAAAAAACGAGTCATCTTTCAGTTTCCGATAATTTATTTCAAATAGGATATCAAATGAATAAAACGTACACGGACCAGTTAATTAAACTTTAAATGATAATCAGGAAATACTTCCCTGTATGAGAAGGAGAGATGTAACATGAAGTGAACTGAAATTCTTCTAAATAGCCTCTTTTGTGTTTAGCCTGTTCTTAGTTTTGGAACAATCTGATGGTAAGTAAATGAAGACAGATAATTTAGTGTGAACTTTCACTTTAAGTTTTCTCATTATATCAAAACTGTTGTGTGTCACACAGCATCTGTGAGGAGAGGAGAAAGAGGGGGTTGGGCTTTGAGTTTGGAGGGAAGTTGGCTGATTGGTTTAAAAGTATTGCTGACTCCAACCAATAGTCGACAGACAGACGGATATAAAGATTGAGAACTGCAGAGCGGAAGCTTCATCTTTATTTCTCACAGAGTAAGTAATCTACCACAGCTGAAGAAAATGAGCGGCAGAGGCAAAACCGGCGGCAAAGCGAGAGCTAAGGCCAAGACTCGCTCCTCCAGAGCTGGACTTCAGTTCCCCGTGGGCCGCGTCCACAGGCTCCTCCGTAAAGGCAACTATGCGCATCGTGTGGGTGCTGGTGCCCCAGTGTATCTGGCCGCCGTGCTCGAGTATCTGACCGCTGAGATCCTCGAGTTGGCCGGTAACGCCGCTCGTGACAACAAGAAGACTCGCATCATCCCCCGTCACCTGCAGCTGGCGGTGCGCAACGACGAGGAGCTGAACAAACTTCTGGGCAGAGTGACCATCGCTCAGGGCGGCGTTCTGCCCAACATCCAGGCCGTGCTGCTGCCCAAGAAGACCGAGAAGCCCGCCAAGACCAAGTAAACGGGCGACAGTTCGTTTCAAATCAAAGGCTCTTTTAAGAGCCACCCACTTCACCGATAAAAGAACGATGCGATTCCTGTGTCTCCATGCCGGTTAATTGCAGACTAAAACTGCACATTCTGCTTTCTGATCATTAAACCGGTATTTGATATTAATATTACTGATCTGACACTTTACTTGTATTAGTTTACACTCATCACGTTGTTTTATCTGAAGCGACTAATTGAGTCTACAATTATTCTTCATCTGTTTGACTGAACGTTAGTCTCACGAGTCATGTATAACCGGCTCTCGTATATAGAAGTTGAGCGCTTTAGTCACTTAACGTGTTCATGCTGCACTTATGATGCGATGTGAGGTGCTAATTTCTATATCTTCGCTTTTTTGTACATTAGATTGTTGTTAATCGTCTAGATTAGAAGAGCATGGCGTTATCAACGCCGAGGTTATGAGTTCGATCTCAGGGGATTAAACACTCAGAAACAAATGTATAAGATAATGTGATGTAATTCACTTTTGATAAAATCATCTGACAAAGACAATGTATATTTACTGATTTACTGAAGACTATGGAGGGCGGAGCTGTGAGGAAAATAAAAAACGTGACGCCACTTGCACCCTCCTCTCACGCTTGTGTTTCAACTAGGTCCTGTAGGTACATACAATAGGCCTCCGCTGTCTTCGGTTCGGCATAAAATTCGTAGCTGTACTCTGAACTACTCGCACATCATGTCTGGAAGAGGCAAAGGCGGAAAGGGACTCGGAAAAGGAGGCGCGAAGCGTCATCGTAAAGTGTTGCGTGATAACATCCAGGGCATCACCAAACCTGCCATCCGTCGTCTTGCTCGACGCGGCGGAGTGAAACGTATATCCGGTCTCATCTATGAGGAGACTCGCGGTGTGTTGAAGGTTTTCCTGGAGAATGTTATCCGTGACGCCGTCACCTACACCGAGCACGCCAAGAGAAAGACCGTCACCGCCATGGACGTCGTGTACGCGCTGAAGCGACAGGGACGCACTCTGTACGGCTTCGGAGGTTAAACGCGTTTATTCTGAAGTTAAACATTGAACACAACGGCTCTTTTAAGAGCCACACACTGTCTCACTCGAAGAGTTGAATTTCATAAAATAAATCACAATTAACGAGAACTTGAACTTTTATAACTTGTGTTTCTCACTTCTCTCGCTCGAAGAAGAAACACAATCATCATGGCCTAACTTTATAAAACACTGCACGTGCAATGTATTGTGAATAACGTGTAATAGAGTGAAATGCTTTCTGTACGAAATCTTTAAATGACTTTGATGACACGATGACGTACTTCTTTCCTAATGTAGAGTTAATTCAGATATAAAGGATATTTTTTATCAAATTCGATAAAGAGCGGGAAATGCCAACAAAGGAAACTGAATCGCTTGTGGGAGGATCACCTTCAAACACGAGACTGTGGGCGGGAAACGCTTTCATTGGCTCTCTACCCGACCCGTCATACTATGAGCTGACCAATAGACACATGTAACGGGTTCGGGCGACGAAGATACGCAATCAGACAACAGGCTCCGTTACGCTAAACATTTGCATGTGAGAGTGAATAAATACCACAGCGACGAGACTCTTCGACATTCAGCATTTTCTCATCTGTGAAGAACCATCATGCCTGAACCAGCTAAACCCGCGCCCAAGAAGGGCTCTAAGAAGGCCGTCACCAAGAGCGCCGTTAAGGGAGGAAAGAAGCGCAGAAAGTCCAGGAAGGAGAGTTACGCCATCTACGTGTACAAAGTGCTCAAGCAGGTCCACCCCGACACCGGCATCTCTTCCAAGGCGATGGGCATCATGAACTCTTTCGTCAACGACATCTTCGAGCGCATCGCCGGTGAGTCGTCTCGTCTCGCGCACTACAACAAGCGCTCCACCATCACGTCGAGAGAGATCCAGACCGCCGTGCGTCTGCTGCTGCCCGGTGAACTCGCCAAACACGCCGTGTCCGAGGGCACCAAAGCCGTCACCAAGTACACCAGCTCCAAGTAAAGCGCCGCTTTCATCCGCCGCACACAAAGGCTCTTTTAAGAGCCACCCATGACGTCACTAAAGAGCTTCTTATATTGGGTTTATATGAGTCTTGTTGAATCTTTGCACGTCTCGTTGATAAACATTTATATTTTTTTATTATCGGAATAAATTAATATTCCGTCTCGTGTTGTATCTTAAATGAGTAACACCAGTTTGTTAAAATCCAGACTATAGATCGACACTTTCATTGACATTATAGGTGCAGAACAATTGAATGTTCATGTGTCTCTGTAGGGTGTCAACAAGTGGCAGCCATTCGTTGTCTTTAATCTCAACATATAGGCCCAGTTAGTAATTTTGTTTCAATTCATTTGTACAACTTCAAACTTAAAGTTCTAGGAGCCAAACTTTGGCATGTTTTGTTCTCACATTTTTCATTCAAAGGCTGTTTGAAAACGATGAATATACAATTTTCCTTGCAACAAAACAATTTGATTGTACATATTTGTATTTATCTATTTCTTACTTTTGATGAACTGTGTCAAATGTAAAAGCCATTTTGTTGACGTCAAAATTATAAGAAAAACATAACATTGCATTGTTTAAATTAATGGTTAAGGAAAATGTTGTTGATTTAATAACACATAAAATGAGTAGAAATAAACAAACCACTGCAATCATGCGGACAACAAACTATTTTCGAGTTTTAAGTGTTTATTTGGGATATATTTGCCACTTCATATGATCAGTATAATTGTGTAACAAATATTATCTTTTTCTCCAATTCAATTATTTAGCTATTAAGTTTGCTTCTATTTATTAAGACAACGTCACAATTACGTCACATCATGAATAAACTGGAGGCGACCAATACAAACCAGCACAGAGTCGGCTACACAAAATATCAAAATATATTATTGTGTTGAGAGGCAGAAGCGATTGCGGAGACACAGAAAAACACAATTCAAAAACTTGTTTAATATGTTTTATAATTCATTTAAGTATTTGAACAGTTCACTTCAACACAAATATTTTCAGAGATTATTTTTCTGTTACGTGTTTATAAAGAAGCTTTAATTTATATTCATTTTCTCAAATAACCAAATTATTCAAAACTGTTTTTTTTTAAATGTTGAATTTGCCCTTCAGACAGGGTTACTAGTGTTTGTAGTGAAACAGATTATAACGTTTTATCTAAAAGCATTACATGTTCAGCTGTTTCAGCCTCACCAAACACACAAGATAAAACAGACAAATATTAACATTTAACTCACATTGTCACATGTCATCGTCTTAATCTTTGCCACATATTTACGCAAATGCCTTGTGGGCTCTGTGTTTGAAGAAACAAAATGGCACTTATATTTCACGCAAGTTTGAGTACGAGTTTGCCTGTTTGTGGTTCTCATGACATGAATATATGTGGAAAATAGAAAAAAAACTAATTTTAGAGGAGATTAGATATTTGAATCTGACTGCAGTAATGAGTGTGTTGTTTTAAAGGTCTCATGATCTGTGCTTGTTTATCGTTTTATACTGTTATATGAGGTCTACTTATGGAGTTTGTGTGGTTTTACATCCAAAAACATCCAAATCAATAAGTATTAGTCTATTTTCTACCCAGGTTTTGAGGCCACCTCTACAAACGCTCGGTTTTTATGGGTGTGCCGCATTGAAGGCACTTCTTTGATTGGATAACAGTTTGCATAGTTGGAGCCTTCTGTGAATTTGGTTTGAGACATAACGTTATGTTACACATTAGCACCATTCAGAGTATTATCTGAAGACCTCCTGGGATTTATAAATGACCTCCCCACACCAGTATTTCATGTGAAGCATTTGGATGATTTTACTCAAATTTATTGACTAATTTCCTAGATGTGATGTCAAGGCTTTGCTTACAGTTTGTTTAGCCTATAGTTGTGTGGTGTTTAAAGATATATGACCGTACCTTTCAACATTTGAGACCCGTGATCCCGAACCGTACAAAAGATAACCGCGATCGCTGGTCTCAGATGTTAGGAGAGATTCCATGAAAAATAAACAAACGTGAGACTCCTGGTAACCTATGAATATCACCCAGCACCCGAAATAATACCAAAACACTTCAAACAGTCTCCATGGCTAGCAAACGGTGGATAAAACCTTGAAAAATGATCAGCCAACTCACAAAGATCACGATTCGCACAGACTTAAGATCACAGACCTTGTGAGAATAGTGCTCAGGGCACATCAAGCGATCTGTAACAAAGCAATAGTGACGCATAGTACAAAAATGTTTTACTCACAGAAGATTGCTGCGCGATTCCTATTGGATCCAATTGAAGGCACTGCGATGCTTTTTAAATTTTAAACTCTCCACAAATTCAGTGTCAATCTCTGCCTTGTTCACGAAGGTATCCTTGGGATAAAAAAGAAACAAACAAACGCTCCATGTTTTACCCACTTGAGCTGGAACGTCTTTAAAATTAAACTTTAACCACGCATTCCTAATATCGGAATCCAAAGGAAGGTTATGCAGCATCTGTATTCTTCCAAAACCAGGGATGTCTCAATAATTAGATATCTTTAACAGCATGTTTGTTTATTGCCCTCGCTAGTATCTGGAACCGGGCTACTTGTGGCATTTCAGTTCTGTAATGCGCAAACCAGTGGGCGGGGCTAGAGAAGTAGTCGTATGACGGCATTACAATGCCAAAAAGAAACGAGCGCACTGCTGATGCTGGCTACGCGCGGCAAATAACTTCCGCGAGAGGACAACGGATCTACACGCGAGGAAACGGGATCCAGCGATAGCCGTTGATATTTTTCTATGGAGGTGGTGCTCCACCAATGTATCTCAGTAACAAGGGCGTCGTCAGTTCTAACACTTACATGATTTTCGGTGAATACGATTCCCTCTTACATAACAAAAACTTGAGTTAAAATTGTGATTTTAAATTCATGCCTCCTTTAAACTGGACCAGTGACTGAGGTGAGCAGCGCCTGACACAAACTTGTTTGTGTTCGCGGCACTATGTGGTCGGAGTGCTATAGTAGATAATTGGTGTCTGTGCTGTCCGTGATTTACTGTTATTTTACAGATATGTTCTTTACAGTGTACATTTTACAGTTTTAAAGATAAAAATTGACTGTTGTTGTGAATTGAACCTCCTTCTTTATTTTTGTAAACATTATTCCACCTACACTTCTACATTTAATTCATTCAGCTTCCTATTAGATACTCTGCAGTCTACATTACCCATAATGCTTTGCGCCATGGCTATAAATAGGTCTCACTTCCTGCCATTGTTCTCTGAATCTGTGATGTGGGAGTGCTACAGCTGAAGCCACTCGTCCTCTCGTCCTCAAATCCTCCTAGAAGGATGTGTAATGTATGTTTAGTAATATACACCAATAAGGATAATAATCTATGTTAACAATGTTTATGCTTGTCTTCGAACGGTTGTTGCTTGTGTATTTACCATATGATTTGTTTGGTTGACTATGTTTCTGATAGTATTGTATTGATTTGTAGTGACATCAAACCATCCTGTCCAACCTATGTCCGTGTATTCCAGTACCTGCTGATCTCCTCAATTGTCGTGCATACATGTTTGAGGATTATTTGTGCACCTGCTATTGAATTGATCTTGCATATCAAATTGATGGCTATTTAATAAAAAAGAGAAAAGGAATTGTTTTTGATGGAACACCCCTCCGAGTCCTACATATTCGGAACTACGGATACAAGTAACAACTAGTATTCAACACTGTATTTCACTCTGTAACTCAGATTTCCTTCAATGTTAAAGATCTGCAAAGTTGTTCATCAAAACAGTCCATGATAAATAAAGATATTGTCTCCCAAAATAAGGAGAAGACCCTGAACAAGTCATTTCGCTTTCTCGTCTTTGGAGTGTAATCTTTACACTCAAAAAATAAACACATCTGCATAATGCCCGCGAAACACATACACTCTGATCTGTGTGTTTAGATCCTGTAGCGGAGACGATGTGTTTTTTTTATGCACACTTACAGCAGATATTACTGTTCTTCTGAAATAGTTCTGATAATCAGATGTGATCCAAATACTGTCTAAAAATGTGTCGTTTAAAGAGTGTCTGTTGTTTATATTATTCTTGATTCATGAGAAAGGATATGGATAGATTTTGTTGTCAGTCACGTTAGAATTGCGGCTAATGCATTAACATTGCTTTAATATACTGTGTTAGCTGTGGGTTATTTCGCATAAAGAAGTGTCATTATTTTTATAACACAAATAGTTAGTGTAGTATCTCTGTGTACTAATAATCTCTGTGTAGGTAACTATAAGCCTCCAAGAGCTGAAATGTAGTTGTGCATCTATGCGGAAAGACAAATCGTAACAGACTGAGGTTGCTGACCAATCAGAGCACAGTGGACTTGTGGAACCGAGGGGTTTAGAGAAACTGAATCATGAACTGCTTGAAGGGAACTGTTTAGAGATCTTCGAGAAAAATTTGGATACAATTCTAGCGTTATTTGACCGTGGATGCATTAAACCTGCATTTAAAATAGAACACAATGGTCACTTTAGTTGTTATGTTTTTTCAAGCACTTTAAGATAATTATATAATTTGTTTAATTTCTGAATCATATACATTCTATCATCACAGAGTGTCACTTTGGAATGAATTGAAACGATTGCAAATCCAGGATAGAGTGGTTGAGTGAATGTGGTGTTGATGCTGTGGATGAGGGTCATATTTGTGTCCGAGACACTGTAGAAGGACAAAGTTCCTGCTCTCTCATCCACATACACTCCGATTCTATCAGAGCTGGACACTACAGGGAGATTAATCCATTTGTCATTATGACTGAAAGAGAATCTGGATTCAGAGCAGTACAATCTCCAGGATTTATCATTACGTCCAAAATGACACACATGGCCCAATTCTTTCCTCCCGATGCTCTTATATGCCACTGATATATCCACACCTCCAGTCCACTTGATCTCCCAGTAAGAGTGTTCAGACACACTTTCCTTACACAACACCTGACAACAGTCGAATCTGTCTGGATGATCAGGGTACCGCTGGTCTATGCGAGAGAATTGGATCACTCGGTTCCTCTCAGAAAGACGGAGGTGTTTATACAGTGTATTTGGATCCAGTGTCAGCGGAAGAGAGTCTGTGGAACATAAAACACACAGTGAACTGATATTGTAGTAAATAATCATTACTGATTCATGAAATTCTAATTTTCTACTCTTATATTATTTAGTTATAAAATTTGAAAGCATTGGATGCAGTAAGAAAATCACTCTTAATGCGGTAGAATCGTGTGTCGTCTAAGCAGAGCGTAGCTGTGCCCTGTCGTAGTGTCGTAGATTGTGCATGAGGTGTACATTTTATCACAGGTCTGGATGAAGTTCAATGTAGTCCAACGTTGGGCTTACACCAAACTTGTTTATGTCCAGAAGGTCCACTAGAAAAGTCTACAAATGTTTGTTGTATTTTGTTAAAAAAATTATCAAATTTAGGTTAGAATTGATTCATACAAAGGCTGCTATTGACCGTTTAGAAGGTTCAGGATACATTTACATTTATGGATTTGGCTAACACTTTTATCCAAAGTGTCTTACATTGCATTATACGAAACAATTGTTTTGAAGTATGTTCAATCCCTGGGATATAACCCATGACCTTGGCAGCATCATTCTCTAACCACTGGGCTACAGGAAAGCTCAGAGACATTTATTCTTTTAGCAGATAATTCCATCCAAAGCAACATACAAATGATGGAGGATTAAACATTTAGTGTAAAGAGTCAACAACGAGCATTTGTCCATAAAGTCAGTAGAATTCAGTCTGTTTTATGATCTAATAGAGATAAAATGGATGTATTCATGCAGTTATAGTAACTTACACTGGAGGAACTGATCTCTGGTCTTGGGTTCAGGACTGGAAATAATCTCTGTGCATTTCATTTGAGAAACAAACATGTTAGTCAGAATAATGTACATTGAAACCATTTGTTCTTCTAAATGACAACACACTGAAAAGAGATGATGAATAAAAACTTCACCTTTATCAGGGGTATTTTCCATCTCTTGTATTTAGAAATGCTCCAGTTTGTCTCTCAGATTTGAGCACATCATCAGAAGAGTGGAGAGAAATGACAGTGATGTTGGGCAAACTCTATGCAGAAAAAAACAAAAACAAACATTTAACAGAAACACTCTGTAAAACATCCCGTTCCCTTCCTAAAGGCCACTATCTTGTTTTTTTTCGCCGTGATTTTTCAGATGAAAAGCAGGATGTGGCTCACAGTAAAGGATACAAACAAGCTTGTTTGGTGGCTGCGGATTGGTAATGAATGCGCTACTTCTGCCGCTCACTGAGATGATGCAGAGAGACATTTGACCACTCCCTAAAATGAGCTCACCACCATATTTGAAGAATGGTATAAAAGGATGCATGAATTAAAATCACAATTTTAACCAGAGCTTTTATTATATAAGATGGAATCGTATTCACACGAACATCATTTAAGTATTAGAACTGACAACGCCCTTGTTAATGAGATTACATCTGTTATTGACATCAGTCTATGGAGAAAAAAAGTTAGGTGGACCCAAATTTTTCGACTGCATCGCATTTAACTGGTTTTACCAGTTCACTTTTTTTGAAATGTCCATATAGTCAAAATTGACTTGTAAATGATAAACTAACAATCTGGTCAACAGAAAATTTTTTATTTGAAGCACAAATCTACAAGAAAGGTAACTTACTGAAAAAGTGTTGGTGCTTAAGTGCTTAGCTGAACTGAATTGAAAACTTAAAAGATCTCCAGATAAATGGACCAGGACTTCACATAACCTGGGAGGTGGATGGCTTCGTGTCAGAGCATTGCTTATGAATTTCAGACGGATCAGGCCTTAACTTAACATTATTCACCAAAAAGTTCTCAATCGTTCTGTTCATCTTCGCTCATCATCCGCAGCTACATCCACTCTGTTTAACTGACGGCCCTAAACTATTCACCTCTCTGTCTGACTGGAGCACACGCATTTTCAAACGCACACACCAGAGGTTGTGCTGGACTTTTCTATTGTGCGTCATTTTGACTGACAGGCTCTTAGAAAATTTGTCAATCTTTTATTACACGTCACTACGGTGCAAGGTGGAGTTAGGTGGAAATGAGTATGTTTGTGACATCACGCGGAACTTGTATTTTAATAATGAACAATTAAGCCATTGTTTTGTATATAACTACTAATGATATGTTCACAAATAACAGTTTTTGATACCATATTCAAGCCCTTTCTATATCAGTATTTGTTTTGCTCACTTCTTGTGTATGTAAAAGATGTTATGGCTGAGGTCAGCTGAAGCGCTATGATCTTCAGGAACAGAATTTGGAGAAAAACGTGTTTAAAGTTAAGTGATGAAAATAAACGCACAACAGTCCAGTATCACAAGTAAAAGTCACTTTACAGTGGTAAGAGACTTACTCTAATAACAATTTAATATAAAATTAGTCTATAAAAATAATGTACAAAACAAAAAAACATTTTAAAACTAAAGTAAGGAAAATGGTGCAGTGCACACTTAAAGAACGAGAACTCTGCCACTATCACTACACAAGGAAACTAACAAACATTACGGACAACAACTAATAAGCAGTGAAGCATGTTTCATGTTGTTTATCATGTGCATAGTGTCTAGACTTTTGATCATCACTTGTATGTTTTTGCGAGCAGCGGAGTGGGGATAACTCCTGGTGCTGCGGACTGGGAGCTCTGTCAACTCAGTTACACAGGACTGGCGGGAAATGTGCATTGATACTCCATTCTTCATGTTATGGGGTTTACTTCCCAGTGCGACATCCGACGGGCTTCCCAGATCGCATCACATATGTCTGGTCAGTAACAATGACAGGTGAAAACACGCAGGTCGCTTCGAGAGCATATCACGCTCTAATGATGGGAAACAGGGATTTACAAATTGCCCTCATTGTAATCCACCAAAATGACGGTCGGTCTTCAGATATTTCTGTCACTGGTAAAAAAATCCGTCAATGACAAAGAATTTTCGGTTAACGAGACCTCTGGTACACACACGTAAAGGAATATCTGTATCACAGGCAATCAGGGGGGGGTCAGCCCTTCACTATCTCTGATTGGTTTAGACCACGATATGGGGATAATGTGTGTCTGTTGTTGAATCACAGGGAGACTTTCAGAGTTGCAAAGACTTTTTTTATCCCTCTAACGGCTGATCGCACAAGTGCTACCTCTGATTATTTTTAGTCGCACCATTGAGAAATAAGGTCGCATTTGCCACCAAATTGGTCGCACTCTAGAGCCCTGGCTGCATAACCTTTCTTTGGATTCTGATATTAGGAATACGGGGTAAAAGTTTCTTTTTAAAGACTTTCCAGCTCACGCTAGGAAAACATGAAGCATTTGTTTGTTTCTTTTCACCGAGGATACCTTCATGAACAAGGCAGAGATCGACACTGAATTTGTGGAGAGACTAAATTAAAAAGCAGTGCTGTGCCTTCAATATTGGATCCAATAGGAATGGCGCAGCAATCTTCTGTGAGTAAAACATTTTTGTACTATGCGTCATTATTGCTTTGTTAGAGAACTCTTGATGTGCCCTGAGCACTATTCACATGAGATTAGTATTACCTGGGGACCTCTAGTCATTTGTATTAATTGCAGAGGTTGTATGTGATCTTAAGCCTGTGCGAATCAACATCTCTGTTAGTTAGTTCAGATGTACTCTTGACTTAGTGTGGAGTACTCAGAATTAACCATTATTACCAATTTAAGAATTCCCATTGGGTTTATTGCACTGTAAACGCGGACACGTTTGCAATACTAATTTTTTTATACTTTATAGCTAAATTAAGTTTTACTAAAGTTCACATAAATATTATTCTAAAAATGCATAATTCAAACACCTTGACCTGTCCAACAAAAAATGAGCAAGAGGAGACTGATCTCAGAACTGTATGCACAGACTATGCCTATTGGTAAAAAAAACACATGAGCTTCTCAGACCCTAATCACATGCACGTATCTTCTAAACAGTGGTAACCACAAAACTGAAAAACTCTTCTAAATATCTAAGAGATGTGAACATTTAACACTATCAAGTCTTTAACTTTACTAAAAACATATAAATTAATCATATTTTAAAAAATGTACTCCCCTATTGTAGTCTGGCGCAAAGCATGCTGGGAATCTTTTCAGCGTACAGGCAGGATCTGCTCTCCACTGCCCCTCGCTGGTGTAGTAAAGTAATTGATTCGCTTGCCGCTACTTGCTTGATTTAAGTAAAATATACTAAAGGCGAAAAGTATTTTGTTTTATTTCCCCTGCAAGTACTTGTAACTTAATAAAAACTAGTAAAATGAATACATTTTGACAACGGAGTAAAGTTAACAAATAATTTGTAAGTAAGGACAGCAATTAGATTTTACATGTAATTTGGTGGGCTAATATAAAATTTTCAATGATTTATCCACTGTTTGCTAATAATAGAGGCTGTTTTGAAGTATTTTTGTATTATATCGGGTGCTGGGTGATATCCATAAGTTAAATGAAGCCATAAACTCTAGAGGTCTACTGATTCATCATTTACCAATAACGATAATTTGAACTATCGGCAATAATCCCCACCGATAGTTTTTCCTGGTTGAGCTTGATCCAGACGCAGTAGGGAAAGCTCTACTGTGATATGAAGGTGGAGAGTTCCAAGTAAAGTGTAACACAGCGACCTCTAGAGGTGGAAATTAAACAGACAGCCTGTTTGGTTTGGGGGAGCGGAATAAATCAGATAGGGGTATAAAAGTTTCACAATGACAAGGTGGAGCCAGTTGCAGTAAACATGATGTTAAGAAGTAATAAGTAATTGACTATATGCTGCATTCAATGGGGAAAAGCAGTATTTTTGCCGACAGGGCTGAGAGCGCGCTAATATTAGCAGCCCATTAACGTTAGCGTAAAAAGTTATAACATGGTGACTGTCAAGTTCTCAGGGTTCTTTGCCTCAATGTCTGCCCAAACTTGAACAAAAGGCTTCAATCAACTCTGGAGGGTGCATGGACAAACTCAAACTCTCTGATTCTTCATCATCGAAGCAATTTATTGGAAATTTCTCAAGAATGATTTGGTCTTGTACTTGTTTCAATGATCATTTCAGATGGTTAGCTTAATAACCTATACAGAAATAAATATCACATAGTCACTACACACAGTATTGAGAGCAATGTACATTCAACTATATTAAAGTACAAACAACATTGTTAAGATATTAACAGTTCACATATCAATGTAAGAGCAAATGGACATGGCACATGTCCAATTAGCATGTTAGATGCTAAAACTGCTAGCATCAACAAACAACTTCCAAACATACACAACCTTTGTAGTCACTAAATAAATTAATCTTTGTCCTACCAGTAGCATCTCAAAGTTGATGAACACATTGTGCCTTTCCCAGCAGTCTTTGAACAATCTTTATCTCTTTTGGCTTTACAACCAGCAAACCCACCAACTTGGGTGGAAGAAGCAATCCACTGTTACCAAAAGATCTCTCTGCTTGCTGGTAATCACACACACCTGCATATATGTGCCATGTGCAGTTTCAATGGCCAATCAGCTTCCTTGTTTCTTCCAGGTTGCACTTTGTGCTCACAACCAATAGGCTGCACTCATATTGTTCTTAAATCTCTTTATTTAACAATGATGAATATATAATAGTCCCTTTCTTTTTTCTTCAATTTCAAATTCAGCTCAACAGTGACAAAAATACAAGCAGAGATGTTTAAATGGTATTATTGTAACTATGGATAGGCATTTGTCAGTATTGTGTGTAGGGATGGGTACCGAAACTCTGTACTTTATCGGTCTCGGGGCTAAATTATAAAAGACCGAAGTATCGATAAGCTCTGACGTTAACGGTTCTGCTGTCGGTACTGGAGAAATTAAGAAAAACATGTCCTATTTATTATTGATAAATAAACGTTAACTAGCATATTTTAACTGACCAACCATTTCTAATTTGCGATAATATTAGAGACATTTACTTGCATTTTTATTATTCGCAATCTCGCACGCGAAAGGTCCGTCTGTCCCACACTACAGAGAGCTCGCGCGCACACAACACGAAAGCTCACGCTTAACAGAGTGACGATGGCGAAGAGAACCAAACGCTCTAAAGTCTGGTTACATTTTACTCGAGTGGATGCAGATAATGCTCATTGTAACAAGTGCAACAAGACTTTTGCTTGTAAGAACAGAAACACAAGTAATCTAGCTAAACATATCTCTAAAGTGCATTATGTGCAGTCAGATAAATGCAAAGTTTTCGACTTCCTGCTAGCTACTAGTTCATAATCCACGTCCTCAGGTACATATGCTAGCCTAGCAGTCTTCCTACATAACACCGACATAAACATTGCATAAGAGTTCTTTAAATTAGTATATAATAATTTAATAAACACACATCACATAAAAAATGCTTTCACAGTACTGCATTTAAAATGGATGAATAATAATAAACTATGCTTAAGGAATTATAAAGCAGAGCTTACCTAAAAAATTTGTAGCGATGAAATACATAAACTTTTTGTGTTTGTGTAAATTGCAAGAGGTTCCAAACCTGTATAACAACAAAAAACACAAACAAATTTAGGACCACATGCATTTTATTTTAATTCTCTATGAATAATAGGCGGGTATCAGTCATCTTTTACCTGCATTAAGATATGTTAGGTCAACGAATGTAAAGAATAAGAATGTTTTAAATTGTGAAAAAAACTCCAGCTTTAGTTTTGTCTTTCATAAAAAAAACACAACAAAAAGTACCGTTAAGAGTACCGTTAAAGTACCGGATAGTTAAGTGGTATCGATAAAAGTAGTAGTACCGTTAAAACCTTAACGATACCCATCCCTAATTGTGTGTGTACGTGTGCATGTGTGTGCGTGCGCAACATCTGCCTCTGAAATAAAAAACAGATGACAGAGACATCATCAACGGCTAATGTTAATGACGTTTGTTTTAATGTAAACAAACACGCATGTGAACAGGACAGTATATATTGTAAACTATTACAATGGATCCGTCATTCTGCTAGTCTGGTGCCAAGAATGTTTTAAATTATTTACATTTTAGAAACTACCTACTTAAAGTTTTGTTTAAATCATACAGTTCAAATAAATCAAAAATATAGTTTAGTGGTTCAAGCAACATGTTCTTTTATGTAATACACTTCATTACGAATTTACTTTGTGTTTTTTTAATTGAAATAAACCATTACAAACTATTGGTTAATCGGTATAGGTAGATACTGATCACCTTAGTTATCATTATTGGCAAAGTCCAATATCGGTTGACCTCTACTCTCAGACAGGGTTTACGATTGAAGTAAATGTTAGAGTTGTCAAAACTGAAAATGGCTTGTAGTGATTTTTTTTTTAATTATATACGTGCCCTTGTTTAGTCTCAAAATGCACATCAGTAAAGCTTTTTAAAGCTTCTTCTAGATGTCTATTTGATGTCTGACAGCAGACATCTCCAAGACGTATTGCAGATGAGCTTGCAGATGCAAGTGCTGACATCAAATAGACATGTATGTGTGCTATCTCGGAGTACCCCAAAAAGGTTGAGAACCACTGCTTTAGATGTTGCAGCAGGTGTCAATATTTATTAATATAGTTAAACTCAACGAAGGGGGTACACCCATTTATTTGATGACCAGCTTGTGCTAGCAGTCCTAGTGTGGATTTTATGTTCTCATTCATGAAAGAACTTGGCAGGTGGAAGAGGTACCTTTATAAACAATAAACAACACAAACTGTGTGATTTACCCATACAAATTAACTTTCTATATTTTTTAACAGTTCTAAATACAATGATTTTTGGACTTAAATGCACATTCAAAGTGTTTTTTAAGTAAGCGTATTGAATGTAAAACTCTGTCATTTATTTATCTTTGGCCAAAATATATCAAAAACAACTACAAACAATGTTTATAAACTGACAGCTGCCATTGAGAGACATTAGGAACTCCGGTCCGAGTTAGAAACAGTATCTAAGGGGGGCAAGACTTACTAATAGGTCAATTGTAGAAAAGTTGTGGTAGCAGATTATCTCTAAAGTGAACACAAAATGAACATCAGTTTTAAAATAAATCATTTGATTCAAAGTTGTTTAAGTGGCCCCTGCATTAATATAAGGATAAATACTGTATGTTGCCTGAATTACATTGAATCAAGCAATGAGTTGAGCTGAGATGATCTTGAGTATAATCAACATTTCTTTTACATGGTAGCTGTGTCCCAACACCAATTATTTTACATTTTTAGAGTAAATACAATTATGAATATATAGTACAGGGATCCATAATCGTAAAACCTATACTACATCGTACTACTCTGAAAATAAATATGTAAAAAAAAACATAATTATTCAAACAAAACATCATGTTGAATATGATATGGATTTCACCATAACACTAAGATTAATTGTACATGTCTAATTAAAAACTTAAAAAGAATTATACCGGAAGTGCCTATATAAGCGAAACAACATTATATAATATATGGACAAACATAAATGTCGTGTATGTGCGGTGTTCACATTAACTAATAGTAAACCATGACAGAACTGCACTGATGTTGTGTGTCCCCGAATCTAACAAAACGACACGCAACTTTAGAAACTCGATTACTTATTAAACAATAATGTGAAACAATGTGAAAATGACATTAAAATAATTAAAATTAAAGCGTATTTCAACAGAAATGCGCTTAGATTCAAGCTTAAGGTCGCATCCCAGCTAGCAAAATTTGTCTGGCCCACCACTGGGCCGCATATGTGCTTCAGTTCTGGCCCAGTTCTGGCTGGGTCCCCGGCCCAAAACTGGCCCAACCACTGAAAATGGACACAACCAATATTCTCTGGGCCAGACGCGGCCCACACACTGTAAAACTACTCTTACATACTGCTATGGCCCGGATCTGGCTAGAACAGTGTAAAGTGACTCGATCTGGCCCAGGCATGGCCCAGACCCTTTGTTCTGCCATCATCGGCTTGGTCCCCGGGCCAGATGCGGCCCATTAACAGGTAAATGTATTTCTATTTATAGGAAAAGACTAATTTAACGGTGTAAAAAGAGTATGGGCTTTTATTAAAATTTAACACAGAACAATGTGAACACATTAAACAAAAACATATGACCATGTACTAAACATTAACAAAATACATTGTAATATGAACATATGTTAACATAAACAAATACAGCAGACTTTACAAATACACTACACAGAGGCACACACACACACAATCTCATTTCACAAGAAAAATCTATATTTGTCTTACAAAACATGAACCTATTCAGCTACAAACACACGTTTCATCGAACGCACGTATGCACGCCAGACACACACACACACAACCTGTCAAAAAGGTATTTAAACAATTGAACAATTAAAATTAAAAACAACAAGATCAACACATTTATTTAAAATTTTTCAGAAAAACTAAATTATAAAATGTCCCACCCACCAAAATCATTCTTTTTACATTAAAAAAACATTAGTCATACAGTCACAAACACAGATGCACAGACTAATTTTTTTCCTTCAACAAAAGACGTCTCTTGCGCCCACCCTCTCGGTCCGCTGCCAGCTGGAGCCACCTCTTCATGGTCCCCTCCACCTCAGTTTCAGAAGCATTAGCCGTGAGAGGGTTTCTCCGAACTGCACCTTACAGATCAAGTCATATTGTTATGACATCGTAATCATTTACTACGTAAAACATCCGAGAGAGTAATAATATTTCTAAACGTATATACTTACTAATCACTACGTCTCTGAGTTGGAGGGTGGCAAGCGATGTCTTTCCATTGACTCCTCTCCAATTGAGGTTTCTTGCCAGTGAGTTGGCGATCACCCTTTTCAGTATGCGCCAGGTGCAGTCACGCACATCTGTCCCGCCAATTAGCCCCAACCAGTTCACCTTTAACAGTTTTCAAGGTTGGTCATAGTTATTACAGTAGTCATTTGTTCACATCAAGGATTTGTGTGTCAATTTAAGTAAATAAATTTAAATAAATAAATTAAAAAAAAAAATTGTATCTTACTAGTTTTTGCTTGTATTCTGGGCTCTGCTGCATTCTTTCCTCCAGGCTATGCAGGTGAGGAAGGTCTTTGAGGGGCAGAGAACTTTCCTCAATATCGAAAGGCTGCACTTGAACCTCCCGCAGCTGCAGCAATCTCAGGATAGTTGTTTGTTGGTCCAAGACCATCTCCAATTTAGTTAATACCTCCCTGAGCATGGCTATGACAAAGAAGATAAAAATATAAAACAATTATATACACACTTAAAAACAATAAAATTTATTTCATAGGAATATAATTTGTATAGATTAGGAATAAAACTGAGTGGAAATAACCATTGGCTTTACCTGTTTCTGAAGATTGCTGGGGCATTCCTCGGGATGTCTGACACCCTTGCAACAGGAGAAAACTGTGTTAAATGGATTTAGGACCAGTTGTACAAAATAAATACCTACCAAAGAAGTTAAATCTCAAACCACACTACAAAAGAATATACTCACGTGGAATTTCGTCCATTGGCTCCCAGTTCTGCAGCATCTCTGTGAAGGAGTCATGTGGTGTTGCTGGTGCTTCTGCTGGGGTGACTGTAGGAAAGTTTATGATGGGGGCCGGTGGATGAATTTGTTTAATTGGTGGGGCATACTCATCCTCTGAGTCCAAGGAACAACGAGCATGACCTCCAGGAGGGCCAATCCGTACACTCTTCCTATTTTAATAAAAAAAATGAATTTATCTAAATTAATAAAAACGTGCACTATTGCCAAATTCTACAATATTTAACAAAAATTAAGACATTAAATATGGCCTCAAAACATCAGAAAATACCAATAGTGATCTGGCAAACAATTACGTTTTACGCCTTGGTAGTCTTTGCCCAGATACTTCTGCATCTGTCTGGAGGTCTGACCAGGTCTCCGCCTCTTTGGCCTTCTTCCTGCCCTCCTCATAGCTGTCTGTAAAATACAGTTAAGTTAACTCAAAACAAAGCTTAATTTTACTTTATTGAATTGGTCAGACTTACACTACCATTCAAAGGTTTGGAAACTATTAAATTAACACTGTTACATTTTAGCGTCTTCAGAGTTGAAACCATTTAATTCGAATTTGCAAAATTGTACTATTGGCATTTTATCATTCAGCTACTTAAGGTCTTAACCTGGGAATAATTCATGTCTATGCTGGACTCTTTAGTTGTTTCTTACACATTACTTGATAGAAGTATTTCAATAATGAAATATACATCTTCTGATTTTATGAAATCTGTAAGATCAAAAGAGACATTTTTGTCAAGTGTGTCTTGAGCCCAATATCAGCCTAACATCAATTATACTGCTGAGCAGACAACCTTTATTCTAATGACATAGAAAGCAGAGATTAACCGAGCAGAGTAACACATTTCAAATGAGCAATAATGTACCTCACCAAATAGTCATCAATATACAATGCCTCAGAATAAGAGAAACCTAGGATTAAAGTCAAATTTACCTGTTGAAAACATTGTTCGGACATCCCATCGGTCCCAGTCAAGATGAGGAGCCATCTGGTTTTTGATGGCCTGGTGTAGGGCCATGCCTCTCAGAGAATTAGGCCAACTGCACTCTCCATTCTCTACCCACATGGCTGGGACCAGCTCCACCTCGTGCGTTTCAATAAATTCGACAACCTTGAACATATCTGTTATGTAAAACAATATTTACAGGTACATACACTGTATAAACATATCTTTGTTTTTTTATTATTAAAGTAACACCCCCACATTTTTGAATAATGGATTACTCTGCCAAATTTAGCTGATTATTTACTCACCCCAATGTCACACAATATTTAATTAATTAAAGTTTATGGATTGCTTTTTACAGGGACCATTATTTTGAAAGTCCAAAATAGAGTTTCATCTCAGCTTTGGAATCACTGTCTACTATTATACCAGTCATCAACTGAATCATTTACTGAAGGCTGCACTGAAACTGTATTTTTGATCTTCAAACACAATGGCCTCAGCTGAATTGCATTACATGGAGAAAATTACGCTAAAAACCTAAATTTTTCTTCAACTGAAGAAAGACAAACATCATGGATGATACGGTGTAAGTAAATAATCAGCAATATTGAAATAATAATGAAATCGTGTGGGTTATTTCACCCAAAACTGAACACTCTGTCATCATTAACTCACCCTCTTGTAATTTCAAACCTGTATGACTTTCACATAAGACATTTTGAAGAATGTTGTAAACCAAAAAATGGTGGTACCCATTAACTTCTACTGTTTGGACACAAAACCAATAGAAGTCAATGGGGACCGAAGGTTTTCTTATACAAGCATTCTTCAAAATATCTTCTGTTGTGTTATGCAGAAGAAAAAGTCATACATGACAAATGACAAAAGGGTGAGTAAATGATAGCAGAATTTTTATTTTGGGGTAAACTAGGCCTGTAGGATGTTTAAAACAACAAAGAACATGTAAATGACAAGAATGTACAGAAAATTGTCATGGAATGTAAAAAATGAAGATTAAAACAGAATTTTTTAACCTTTAACATGAAAGAAGAGACACAGCAGAATTTATTAAGCTATGCATATGCAAAGGTATACATGAAATCACTGGCACAAGTGGAGTAGCGGCACCGCAACAAATTTGTCTTGTTTTGGAAGCCTCACATATTTCTCAACATGTTCAAAAAACTGAATTGTTTTTAGGCAAGACGAGATTTGGCCAACCAGGTAGATTCCCAACTGCAGTGAATTCAGAGGATAGTCAAAAAATGGTTCCATTAATTCATATTCCCTGTACACAATATATATTTTGTCCTGGGACTGAAGGATATTGTCAATCAAAGCAATGCAGCCACCAATCTTAACACATCTATCTCCTTCACTTGACACATTAATTTTGGTACCTTCCATAACAAGCTGCTGCCACTGAAGTACTGGTGTGCCCATTATAGAGGGAGGAACTGGGCCAGAGTAATGCTCCTTTTGCAGCTTTATTTTTCCATGTGAAACTTCATCATTCTCTGTACAAGAATCCATTTCAGAGATTCGACGAATAACTTGGGCTAGTGGATGGTGCGGAGTTCTTATCATCTTTTTCATCTTGCCTAAATAATTCTCAAATGGAAATCCGGATATCAGGTCCAAATTTCCATGTCTTCGAACATCCTCTGAAAGATGGGTCAGCCCATGAACATTGTAAGTAACAAATTCAGGACCATACAATTCACCAAAGTGTGTCACAAATGACACAAGTAGTGTGTGTGCCAAGTCGTTTAGATGTGAAGACAATGATGGACTAGCAAGAAGAAAAATGGGAACAGATAATAACATGAAATTGTTGTACACTGCAGCTGACAACACATTTTGAAGGACCACTGGACCTGTGTACAACAAGAACTGTCTCAACTCGGTGGCTTTCCACCTGAGCCTTTCTGAAAGTGCTCTGGGTTTACGGGCAAAATCCATGGGAATGAAACTTCTTAAGGATACAAGTTCATTAGAGATAATCTCCATCTGACGAGAGGACAAGCGACAGAGTAAGGGGCCAGATGCTATCCATAAATCCAACAGTCTACGCACTACCCCAAGACAAACTAGATGCATGTAGTCATGAGGAAAGCATGACACCATGCCTATATCTGAATCTACTAAAGGAGACTTTGTGACATGATGGTCCTCATCACACATCATTTTAAAAGACAGATCGGTCCGGAGTGGGCTACTGGCCTCTGGAAATGTCATCCTGTGTTTGACATAAACACCTGCTTGGACACACTTGTCACAACCTGAGTAACCAGTGTGAGTTTTTGTTCCTTTAATGAACGCTCTTGCAGGAGCATCACAGATGACAGAGGTGACTTTTAGAAAGCACTGTTTTCGCTTGAAAACAAATCCTTGGCTTAGTGCTTTTAACTCACTGACAAGATCTTTAAGATACTCAACCAGACATTTTGGCTTTGAATTGCCACAGAACAGAGCAATGAGAACTGGCTTCTTCACAACACCCTGTAGCAAGCCAAGGATTGGCCAGAACTGCACAGGGGAGCTCTTAAACAAAGGTAATCCATCTACATGCAGCTGCAATTTAAATTCATGCCTGTTTGGAATATGACACCAAACTTGTTCCATGCTTTTTGCAAAAGCTTTCAAAATACCGATGTAGTGGTAAGTACCGCCAGCAACAGCTTGGATACTGTAGGAGGTAGTTGTATGGAGAAGAGTTCTAGCATCCTTTGGTAGCGAAGGATGATGAACTCTCAAGATGGCCAGAAGTGCAGTCAGAGCTACTAGGGACACCCTGAAATTAACTGCCCAATCACACAAAGACTCGGTTAGTGGTATATGGACACTTTCTATGTCATAATTCTGGGAATCATCTTCACTGTCAGAAATGTGTTGCTGATCTTCCACCGAATCTTCCTGCTTATTAAAGACATTTATTGTCACATTCTCTGCACTTTCAGTAGATTGTAATTCTTTAGTGCCAGAGTCCTGGAACTCATTGTCAAAGGAGGCAAGTAAAGAATTCACCCGCTTCACTGCTCGTTTTCTAAGACTACGGTGATCCATGTTCTTACCTGATGTGGTTTTCTTTATCCTACCTGCAGAAACAGACAACAGAGAAAACAAAATAAAAATGTTGGTTTAGTACATAAAAAATAGTTAAAAAATATACTGTACCGAGTGTTCCATGGTTTGACAGCAAAATTTTAAAAAATATACTGTATATTTTCCAACTATCCATTTAATGTTGTGGACAAAATGTTGGCATCCTTGCTAAATATAAGCTAAGAAATATGCATTGTTTCTCACTAAAATAAAATGTTTAATTGAAGTAAAACAATAGAAGGTAGGGAGGAAATAACGTAATGAATGCTTTTCTCTAATTGACTAAAATATATCTTGAATGCATTTCTATTGATTTTAACATTTCTGTACACACCAAATTGAAGGTAAAAGAATCAGTTGACATTTGGGTTCTGAAGCTTAAAATAATAAAAGGAAAACAGCACTTTTATCACAACAGTTTATTTTGGGAAACAAATCTACTAGAAATCTTGTATAATAAGTCGTATTTAGATCTTCCATGTTCAAGACATTGTTAAAAATCATTAAATCATTTAATGAGTTGATTATTTCAAGTAAAAAATAATATAAACGTGTACACAAAATAAGCAAACCGTTTAAAACTCTATAAATCAAAATTCTAAACACTTAAAGAAAGTCTTATGCTGAAGCACAGGAAAACACCTTCAATCATCTCTCCAATGAAACCTTTTATTTTATCATCATAACCTTTAGAAAAACAACATATAAATATCATGTTATATGTTTATATTCCACATTTTCTGCTTTTTGAAGAGGCTTATTGCTCGTGAATTACTTGATTCAGCCTCACTGCCTACGCTAACTTTACCAGTCTTAAAGAGCAATTAGCGCGTGCTCATGGAGCCACGGAAAGTTACCTCAGAAGATGCCTTTTGATAAAAGTGCAGTTAAGGTTAAAGTTAATAAATACGCTGCTCTGCTCGACGTTGACGACTACACGTGGGACTCCGTTGATGATCGACATAACGCAAGAATATGAGTCGAGAGCGTCATACGCCGTTAAATCTGCGCATCGCAGCAAACACAAGCACTTTAAGAAAACCTCAAATATATTTAGAATTAAACCCCAAAGTTACTACAGGCAGTAAACTACCACTGCTGCTTATACAATATTAAACGCATTTGCAGTTAATAATGCTAAGCCACAGTATAGGCTACTGTTATATATAAAAAACAATATAATGTAAAAAAAACATTATAAGAATAACAACAACGAATTCGTACAGCGAAACAAACGTTTATGGGTGACCTCATTAATTGAATGGGGGATTATATGCTTAAAAAACGTTAATCATTCCTCAAAATGGATTTAACCTGGTACTTTCTTACATTAATATCCACTGTAAATCAAACATGCTTGCGGGCTTAATGTGCCGTATAATTCAGGCTTTAGAATAGTTAGCAAATAATCATTTTCATTGTTTTCATGCATGTTTAACATATTAAAATTGAATCAGCGACTACTTACCAGTTGGTGATGGTGTCCAAAATGAGCTCAGTTTCGCGCTCAGCAGGATTCAAATTAGTGACGACAGTCGTCATGTTGCCGTTCCACAACCTTTGGGCCGATTGCTGCTCCACGGAATCGGGCTATATACTTTATCATGTCCGTCTATAGGACACTTCAAAATTTCCGCTCTGTGTCTGTTTTATTGGCATCGGGCCACATGCTGTATTTTGTCCGTTTAGGCCAACTGCATCTAGTTCAAAATAGGCCTACGTTTTAAATTTAAATTAATACATTAAATAAATAAAACTTTGTCAAGGTGTGTGTGGATCTATGCAGTGGCTAAAAGAAATACGCATTAATGGAAATGTGTTTATTGGAAATGTGTTATAATTTCCGTGTTACTGTTCTTTAGGGATATCTTATTCATGGGATTTAACCATAATTGGGCCAGATACACTGGAATGTAGTCAATCCAGCTACACAATGCCAGATTCGGCCCAATTAAGGTGAAACACTACTTCAGTCGACCTGGACTTCAGCCGATAGTGCCAAGACTTGGGCCGACAGCTGTAAATAATATTTAATATACGTTCATTGCTTCCTCGTCTGGGCCGATTCTGGTGCATTACCGGAAAATCTGTCCAGCTGTCAGCCGACACTGGCGGAAGAAAGCCAGAATCGGCCCAGAACTGACTGCTATCTGGGATGGACTTTCGTTTCACTTCTACGTCGTAGTTTGCGATTCGATGGTTTGGTGAATTAATGATCACATCTGGAACAATAACATAAACAACAGCTGAATATAAACTCACACGTGAACACAGCAAAAACACGGACATAATCCACATAAACAGTCCAGGGGCCCGTTCTTCGTACGTCGCTTATTACATCCGAGATCAAATGACACATCCGAGATGATATCATCGTGCTAATCATGATCCGGCTAATTGGGTTCTTCGAACACACATGCCGGATATGATTAGTATCGCTGGATTGAGTTATCTGAGATAATTGCACGTTCATGTGCTTGTTTAAAAGGCGATATGTATCGATAGTAGAAACAATGATCAGCAACGCTGCTATTGGCTGCTCACCATGTCAAAAGAGCGCGCTCAGTTTTTCAACGCAACAGAGCAAGAATTATTACTGGAAGGGTTTGTTGAGTTTGAAAAAAATTATTAAAACGTCAGGGAACACTTCAAAGTGTGCAAAAGCCTGGAGAGAGGGCTGGCAAAAAGTAGCAGACAAATTAAATGCGTAAGTGTTCCATGTTAGGGTTATAAAACTTATTATTACAGTATTCTTATTTTAATAATTTAATAATTGCTTAATGTCAGAGCAGGACCCACTAGAACATGGGAAGAAGTAAAAGTGAAGTACAAGAATATTCTTCAAACTGGTAATCCTTTCTACTTCGACTGTTTAGTATCTGTTACCAAAAACATTTTAAATGATGTGTTTGTCTGTTTATAATCAGCAAACAAGAAAAAAGGCGGAGCAGAAAAAAACAGGTGGTGGTCCTGCACCCCCACATTATACCCCTGCAGAAGAGCTGGCCCTTGGGCTAAATGAGAACCGACCCATTGTAAAGGGCTCTTCCTTAGACCTAAAGCCAGGGACCAGTAATAGCAACACCTTAATTACAGGTAAATGAGTTTTAAATTATCTTGCTACACTGAAAATCATTTGTTGCTGCGTTAAATTATGTCTATAAACCAAATGGCTGGTACAGTCATTTCAACAGATAAATATTTAGTCAATTGCTTTGACTTGTGATGGTGAAAATTGCATAACAAATGTAAAAATATTTTGCAATATGTTATTGATCATATTTTTTCCTAGTGTATTGTAATGCCATTGAGTTCTCCTCTTTTATGTAGTTTTGCATAATACACCAACACTTTTACCTGTTCACAAGAAAGTGGTGGCGGAAATATGTGCAGTAAGTGGACATTTATAACTTTACATCAAAAGGAAATAAAGTGCAACACTTTGTAATACCCATTTTCCTTTTGCACAGGACAGTGAAAAAACCCTCTCAGATGACTGTCCTTTGGAGGAAGTACTTGTAAGTGCACAAATAACTTTATGTAATTTATAGGTGTGTCGATATTATTTCTGACTGCAATATAAGTTGCAAGAGGAAACGCCTACAGCACAAAGTGATACAGAGGTGGGCTGTCTACTTTTCCTTTTTCTCTAACATGAGGCTTGTGTTGAGTTAATTTTTTTTAATGGCACAGGGGGATATCCGTACCCTATATAAATGGAATCTTCAACAGAAAATGAAGTATTTTGCTCTTAAAAAGCAAAAATTAAGGGGAGAAATTGAACTTGGCACCTTAAAGAAGAAACAAACTGGCACTAGAGATTGAGTTGCTTCAAAAGGAACTTCAGAGTAAGTGATAAAACACTATTTTTCACAAAGAGCACTATTGCTGCCCTTGGATAACAATATATCTTGTTGCAGGCAAAAGATGACCATCACTGGCTTTTCTTGAGAAACAATAATTGAAATAAAACTCCATGAGCTAAGCATGTTGTCTTGTCTTCTATAATTAATTTAATGAAGGTTAATGTGTAAAAAAAAGAATTCAAAAATGGTTTTCCACAATTCTGTCCTGTGCAGCTCTGCCACTAGGTTGATCCAAGTGCACTGGCTGGAGGTCATCATCAGGCTGCACCTCCACCAAAGGGGTCCTGTCCTTTCTGATAGTGGCAACAATAATGTCACAGGCCCTGTCAGGTGCAACCCTCAGACCCTTAAGACACTGAAATCTTGCCTTTAGTTGCCCAAAGGTCATTTCAATGCGTGCCCTTGTCCTGGCTAGAGCTGCATTGTAACGGGTTTGTGGTCCAGGGAATGGTGTCATGAAGTACTGCATGCAGGCATAGCCCCTGTCACCAAGCAGGACCCCATCGTAAGCACCTGAAAAAAATGCAGTTTTGTTAGGCTCAGAATAAAATGATGTAATACAGTGAGTTTTAAATCATTTTAACCACGTTCAAATAATGTGCATGAATGTGACTCTCTGAAAATCCTGGAGTCATGCACAGAACCAGGCCATGTGGCTTCACATTTGAAATGTGGAACATGGAGTCACACACCATCTAAATATTTGAAATCAGTCAACTGCATACTTTTTGATTACATTACTTTTTTATTTTTTATTTATTGCTAATCTGGAATATTAATAATCGAAATAGTAATTTACTTGCACATTTACACTGTAAAATCCCTTTCGGTTCACAAAATCCCCTTCATTGGGGCGAGGTGGGGCCTTGATGGGGACATGTGGGCAGTCTATGGCACCAATAACGTTAGGGAAGCCTGAGGAACAAATACTGTAAATCCTAGGCTACTTTTTGGCATGATCATGATTCCATGATCTTCATTAACAATTATAATGTACCTGCATTACATGGCAAAAAAATTACTGTTTGTGCAGTTGTTAAAGCCCTACTGCGACGAGTCGAACATTTAACGTGTGGCTCCAACAAGTGATATACCCTCCCGAGAAAAACGATATCTCTCAATCAGTAGATTATCGCGCTGCGCAAAAGGATCCTGTCGATATTGCAAAACGCGATTAATTTGAAAAGCTCTTTGAATTATTATGGCACCTTCAGCAACTGATTCCTGACGTAAAAACGGACAAGACATGTCTGCGAAAGACTTCCCATATCACCTACGCTTATAAAGCCGCAATCTAATCCTGTTTACATGAAGTAAGCCTGCTCGAGAGCAGGTTGAAGTTTACGGACCTGTTGCTATGACAGCAAGTGCAGGATGAGCTTCGAAGAACCAAACAATCCAAGATCATGCCAAATCGTCAACAATCAAATCCAGCTAACTGAGTTAGCGACGTACGAAGAACGGGCCCCTGCATTGACTTCAGCCGTCTGGATTGGACTCTACAATAACATTTCAAGCTGGCGGTGGTCATATCTAAATCAAGACATTTCATTCTCCGGATGGTATGGAGCTGAACCAAACAACATTAATGGAAAAGAGGAATGTGTCATGATATCATCTATTGGATGGAATGATGTAGCCTGCTTTAATAAATATCCCATTTTATGCTTCAAAGGTATGACATAAGACCAACACATGTCAGTCACATTAATATTTTAAGTAGTTAATGTATCGTTATTGCATTAAATTCAACTACGTAATATGATGGAATCCTCTCATTGATTTAAATTTACAAGAATTAGTAAACAATGAAGTCATATGTTTTTCTGAGACTGCAGAACAACAAGCGCTTATACCAAGTTACAAGGAAAAACAAAACCTGTTTAGAGAAAATGTTGGGTGAATAAAAAAAGCAATCACTGCATGTGTGTCAGCAGGCAGACACGGGACACAGACAGAGGTCAGTGCTATGACAAGGGAGTTTATTGAAATACAAGACAGAACAAGGGTGAAGCGCACACACAGTGGAGACGAGGAGCTTGAGCTAAGAGAGTCTATGAGTCTTATCTGGTTTCAGAGTAGATTGTACAGTCCACTGGAGCAGACGGGAAACAGGAGAGCCAGGAGTTGGAGGCACACACAAAGGTTGAGTAGAATCCAAAGTCCTTGGTGAATCCTCAGGAGATAATGCTGTAGGGTATAATCTCATGGTAGGTTTGAGACCAGACAGTGAGTGAACCAGGGAAGTGTGACTTTATGGTGTGGGGTTGGTGATTGGTGGCAGGTGTGTGATCAGTACTCAGGTGAGTGAGATCTGTTGATTGCAGTGGGTGAAGCTGGTGGTGTCTGTGTCGGCTCTCTGACATTGTGTTCCTGGCAAATATTCACAGAAATAAAAATTCAATTGTTTTTTGAATGTTGTGAGAGATGGTTGATGGGCCTGACTTTGAAAGATCATTCCAGCAGTGAGGAGAAACTTGATGCAGCTGCGAGAAAGAGATAAAGAGTGATGTCACATGAGATGTGTTGGACTTCTGGAAGACACACAGAAATACTGTGTTTTGATTTAATTGAAGTGATTTAATAACCCATGCAGAGGGCTGGTTCATAAAATTCACTTAGAAAAGTGTTGTTGAAATGAAAGAGAGAGACTTTTAAAAGGCAACTCATGCGCTTGTATAGTGTTGCAAGTTGACATGACAGTTTCTGTTCTCTAAAGCACTTGATGGAGACCCTCGAGCCTGTGATGTCATTTTTAAACCATGAGCACTGTGAATATATAGGAATATCTTATGGCTCTCAGACAATCAGATTCGAGAACCATGTAGAACTGGGGCATCTTCAAGCTCAAACTGGTGCGCAAGGTTTTGAACGACACGTTTCCTGGAAATGGTTTGCAACGTGTGTGAGAGCCGTTTTCTCTTTGGCTGTGTCAAGAATGTCCATCCACACATCAGGCTGTATATAACTCACACAGTATTAAAGAAACAGCTCACAAAATGGGTCCAAGTAAAGTCGTATATTAATTTGTTCACGCAACAAGTGAATATATAAGAAGACATGTATTTTGCAGTATTGAACACATATTTATACTTATTTCATCAAACTTCAAATTTCTTCATAAAAAAACACAAACATTGTCTTCACAGCTGCCATAGTTCAACTCTTGCTTCATAAGAACAAGGTGTTTAATCGCACCACCAATTCTGTTGTAAAGAAAACATTTTGACAATTTTTGTCTGGGTTGAACGCAGCACTACTGTATAACATACAATAATAGTGTAAGTGATTTATTCAAATGATTTATTGGATATCAACTAACTGGGACAATAAGAACCTCCATATTACCCCTAACCTTACGATTTATTTTTAAACACCTTTCATCAAACACTTACTTCATTTTAGTGAAAATAAACAGCTGTAGTGTAAGATATGTGATGTGAAAATGATAAGGTGTCAAAACGACTCATCACACGTCTTTCTCAGTACACCCCTGCTGGCACATTTAATTTTTTGTCCTTCCCAAGCCCATGATTTATTTTATTTCATTATTTGTTTATTAATAGTAATGATATATTTCGTCATGAAAGATAATTAGTTGTAATATCCTCATGACTTAGTGTTAATGGAGCTCTTGTGAATCTGGTCCCTGGTTAGTTCCCAGTGTTAGTTGCTATAGTAACTGAATTTGAACTATTTCAAGTTTGCTCTATGAAACCGAATCCACTGACAATAAGTCTGAAACTCAAATCAGCCTGTCTTATTTTCTTATATCTTGTTTTATGAAACAGCCCTCAGGAAGACCAGGAAGACGAGCATTGCATTAGTCCAGTCTAGAGATCACAAAGTTTTCTATTGAAAATTTTGAAAACTTTCTATTGTCCAGCTTGTTCAGTGATGTTGAGTGTTGATCTGTTGATAGGAATAGTTTGTTGATCGTCACCAGTGTTAAGATTCATAAACTGATTCTCTGTGTCTGTCTGTCTAAACTATGAGATGCAAATGAATAGTAAAATAGTAAATTAAACTCAAATGAAAATGTTATTTCTTTGAAGTTGTTCTCTAATGATGTTTTTCAATCACATCTTTCTACAGAGAACGAAACAGAAGCTGACAGGTTTGTTTTTGTTAATATCCCAATGACCTGGCATGAAGCTCAGAGTTACTGCAGACAGCGTTACACAGATCTGGCCGTCATTCACAGTCTCATTGAGAATCAAGTGCTGACGCTGAAGATGTCAAAGCTAGGCATTAGTTATTCATGGATTGGTCTGTTCAGAGACTCATGGAAGTGGTCAGATGAAATAAATGTTGTCAACGTGTCCTCGATTAACTGGATGACTGGACAACCTGACTTGACGGGCGTGAACCATCCTTGTGGTGTTATACGTCCTGATGGTCTTATAGATGATCAACTGTGTTCAAATACTTTTCCATTCATCTGCAAGACACGTAAGTTTTTATGTGTGATCATAAACTACTCACAACACAAACATCATAAATACACAGAATGAGAGAAGAGACTTTAGACAAACATAGCTGTTGATAGTCAATTTAATAGTTTGACCACATTGTACTGTTGTATTTTCATTTGTATTAAACATCAAAGGCAGTGAGAAAAACTGATGCAAAACAGTCACATTGATGATCATCTGATGTTAAACAGTCAGGGTTTAATAAAGCAATAAGTCATGTGAAGAAGTGGGTTACAGTGTATTATATAACAGCTAAGGGCGTTGTTGTACAACATGAAGCGAATTCATTAAAACCACATTAGCTGTTTTAAAATGCACTGCTTCACACAGGTTTATTGCTTTTATACAATAATTAATACATATGTGTGGCAAAGTTTCATAAAATAAAGTAAATAAAATGATATTTAGGCTATGTAGTGCAGTCAGCCGTTATAAATCGGGGTATTTTATAACAGGTTATAACTGGGCTCAGCCAATCAGAATCAAAGACCAGAACTGAGTGTTTTATAAATAATAATAATGTGTTGAGACTTGACTGTTGTTGTCATGGTTCTGCCTATCTTGTCTGGCTAATTCTTGGTCTTGAGGCAGAACCAGAACAGAATTCCCTGTTTTATGTGGGGAGAGATATTTTTGACCCTTGTGGCCTTCCATACTCTCCCCGAGTCTCGTCTGTGTTTCCCGCCATTCCGTGTCATTAGCCTCCCCTTAGTGTTTCATCTGTTTCACCTGTCCCCAATTAATTATCCAGTGTTTGTCTTCCTATAAGAATCCTCTTGTTTCATTGTCTTGTGCGGTTCATTGCGTTTGTATGTGATTCCTGTTTGTTCTACGTTCTTGCTGTTCTTTGCCAGAGTCATTGTTCCTGTTCCCTGTTCCACGTGTCCCAGTAAGTGTCAGTTTAGCGTTTGTTCCCAGTGTTTGTTTTGTTAGTTTAGTCAGTCCGTGTTCCTGTTTTGCAATATATATTCCTGTCTTGTTTTCCCGATTGTGGGTTTTTGTTTTGCCTTTTGGTAGTGTTCTGTGTATAATAAATCCTTGTTAACCCCTTCACCACCTTGTCTCTTTGCTGCCTGCAATTGGGTTCTCCTGCCTTGTCTCTCCTGAGATTTCATGACAGAATGAACCGCGAGAACCGAACCCAGCAGGCAGCAGCCATGGACACTGGCCGTTGCGCTCTTGCCCGTCGCCTCTGTAGTCTTCGCCAGGGGAGTGAGACTGTGGATGAGTATGTGGACAGGTTCCTTGACATTGCCGAGCAAGGGCATCTTCGGGGAGGAGGAACTGGCGGTGCTGTTTAACACCGGTCTCAGAGACCCACTCTCTCGGGCGGAGATGAGAGCGATGGAGCCGTTGGACTTCGACAATGTGTGGCTAACCGCCGCGGCTCGGTCGGAGTCCACGACTTCATCAAGCTACTCCTCTCCGCTGATCTCGATTCCTGAGAGGGGTCCTCTGCAGATCGGGGTTGTGGGCACCGCCACACATCTCTCCTCCGCCTCTGAAACCTCTCCACGATCTCCCAGTCTCACTGGCAAGCGGGAGAGACGGGAGTCCTGGGGGTCTTCATCAGAAGCCTCCAATCCCGAGCCGCCAACCCCCTTCACCTCGTTCCTTCAGCCGACCACCAGGCGGGTGGCTCGGCTGAAGAAGAAGAGGCAACGGAGGGCAGCTCGGAATCCTGTGGTCCCGAGTCCTGTGGTCCCGAGTCCTGTGGTCCCGAGTCCTGTGGTCCCGAGTCCTGTGGTCCCGAGTCCTGTGGTCCCGAGTCCTGTGGTCCCGAGTCCTGTGGTCCCGAGTCCTGTGGTCCCGAGTCCTGTGGTCCCGAGTCCTGTGGTCCCGAGTCCTGTGGTCCCGAGTCCTGTGGTCCCGAGTCCTGTCAAGGTCCCGAGTCCTGTCAAGGTCCCGAGTCCTGTCAAGGTCCCGAGTCCTGTCAAGGTCCCGAGTCCTGTCAAGGTCCCGAGTCCTGTCAAGGTCCCGAGTCCTGTCAAGGTCCCGAGTCCTGTCAAGGTCCCGAGTCCTGTCAAGGTCCCGAGTCCTGTCAAGGTCCCGAGTCCTGTCAAGGTCCCGAGTCCTGTCAAGGTCCCGAGTCCTGTCAAGGTCCCGAGTCCTGTCAAGGTCCCGAGTCCTGTCAAGGTCCCGAGTCCTGTCAAGGTCCCGAGTCCTGTCAAGGTCCCGAGTCCTGTCAAGGTCCCGAGTCCTGTCAAGGTCCCGAGTCCTGTCAAGGTCCCGAGTCCTGTCAAGGTCCCGAGTCCTGTCAAGGTCCCGAGTCCTGTCAAGGTCCCGAGTCCTGTCAAGGTCCCGAGTCCTGTCAAGGTCCCGAGTCCTGTCAAGGTCCCGAGTCCTGTCAAGGTCCCGAGTCCTGTCAAGGTCCCGAGTCCTGTCAAGGTCCCGAGTCCTGTCAAGGTCCCGAGTCCTGTCAAGGTCCCGAGTCCTGTCAAGGTCCCGAGTCCTGTCAAGGTCCCGAGTCCTGTCAAGGTCCCGAGTCCTGTCAAGGTCCCGAGTCCTGTCAAGGTCCCGAGTCCTGTCAAGGTCCCGAGTCCTGTCAAGGTCCCGAGTCCTGTCAAGGTCCCGAGTCCTGTCAAGGTCCCGAGTCCTGTCAAGGTCCCGAGTCCTGTCAAGGTCCCGAGTCCTGTCAAGGTCCCGAGTCCTGTCAAGGTCCCGAGTCCTGTCAAGGTCCCGAGTCCTGTCAAGGTCCCGAGTCCTGTCAAGGTCCCGAGTCCTGTCAAGGTCCCGAGTCCTGTCAAGGTCCCGAGTCCTGTCAAGGTCCCGAGTCCTGTCAAGGTCCCGAGTCCTGTCAAGGTCCCGAGTCCTGTGGCCCCGATTCCTGTCGTCCCGATTCCTGCCAAGGTCCCGAGTCCTGTGGTCCCGAGTCCTGCCAAGGTCCAGAGTCCTGCCAAGGTCCAGAGTCCTGCCAAGGTCCAGAGTCCTGCCAAGGTCCCAAGTCCTGTGTTCCCGAGTACTGTGGTGTCAAACCCCAAGAATTTTTTGGGGGGGCGCCGTGGGGATGTGACGGTCCGAGCAGCCAGCCCGGCCGCGGATTCTCCCCTTCTACCGGCACCAAGACCGGTCCAGCAACCGGCACAGCACGCTGCCCAGCCGCCAGAGAGCGCTGCCCAGCCGCTGTCAAGCCCGGTCCTGCAACCGGCACCAAGCCCGGTCCAGCAACCGGCACCAAGCCCGGTCCAGCAACCGGCACCAAGCCCGGTCCAGCAACCGGCACCAAGCCCGGTCCAGCAACCGGCACCAAGCCCGGTCCAGCAACCGGCACCAAGCCCGGTCCAGCAACCGGCACCAAGCCCGGTCCAGCAACCGGCACCAAGCCCGGTCCAGCAACCGGCACCAAGCCCGTTCCAGCAACCGGCACCAAGCCCGTTCCAGCAACCGGCACCAAGCCCGTTCCAGCAACCGGCACCAAGCCCGTTCCAGCAACCGGCACCAAGCCCGTTCCAGCAACCGGCACCAAGCCCGTTCCAGCAACCGGCACCAAGCCCGTTCCAGCAACCGGCACCAAGCCCGTTCCAGCAACCGGCACCAAGCCCGTTCCAGCAACCGGCACCAAGCCCGTTCCAGCAACCGGCACCAAGCCCGTTCCAGCAACCGGCACCAAGCCCGTTCCAGCAGTCGATGTTCCAGCCGGAATCCAGTCCGGCGTCAAGCCCTGTCCTGCCGGCTTACCGACCGGCGCCAAGCCCTGTCAAGCCCCCTGGGGCTCCGCGCTCTGGCGCGTTCCCCAGGGCAAGGACTTCTCCTGTCAAGCCCCCTGGGGCTCCGCGCTCTGGCGCGTCCCCAAGGGCTGGAACTTCCCCACCCAGCCCTACCCCTTCTGGACTTCCTTTGTCTTGTCTGCCCCCACCCCCCCTCCCTTGTCTGTTGTTTTTGTTGTCCCACCCCAACCCGTGGGTAATTTTGTCTTGTATGCCCCTGATAATGTTCACCTTGTCTGTTTGGTTTTTGTCTGTTTCCCAGTCGGTCTTGTCTTGTTTTTAGTCTGCCCTGTCCTGTGAGTCTCCTTGAGGAGCGTCAGGATGTCGCTCCTTAAGGCGGGGGTTCTGTCATGGTTCTGCCTATCTTGTCTGGCTAATTCTTGGTCTTGAGGCAGAACCAGAACAGAATTCCCTGTTTTATGTGGGGAGAGATATTTTTGACCCTTGTGGCCTTCCATACTCTCCCCGAGTCTCGTCTGTGTTTCCCGCCATTCCGTGTCATTAGCCTCCCCTTAGTGTTTCATCTGTTTCACCTGTCCCCAATTAATTATCCAGTGTTTGTCTTCCTATAAGAATCCTCTTGTTTCATTGTCTTGTGCGGTTCATTGCGTTTGTATGTGATTCCTGTTTGTTCTACGTTCTTGCTGTTCTTTGCCAGAGTCATTGTTCCTGTTCCCTGTTCCACGTGTCCCAGTAAGTGTCAGTTTAGCGTTTGTTCCCAGTGTTTGTTTTGTTAGTTTAGTCAGTCCGTGTTCCTGTTTTGCAATATATATTCCTGTCTTGTTTTCCCGATTGTGGGTTTTTGTTTTGCCTTTTGGTAGTGTTCTGTGTATAATAAATCCTTGTTAACCCCTTCACCACCTTGTCTCTTTGCTGCCTGCAATTGGGTTCTCCTGCCTTGTCTCTCCTGAGATTTCATGACAGTTGTAACTATCTCAGTGTAAAAAGAAAGTCTCCTCGAACAACAAGTCAGCACAAGAGAAGAAAATCCTGTTTTAATGTCAGATGTGCAGCTATTGTTAGTGTTCTACTGTGTTGATCTGATTTGTCCTTCTGAAATGTATTTTTGGTTAAAAGTTTGAAGGATGAAGGAGTAAAGAAGGAGAAATTAAATTAAAAAAATCATAATAAAGATTCATATTTGCTTAATCTGTTTTTTTTTGGCTAGTGGAAGTTCAAGCAGAAACACTCGGGAGACAATATGATGAATTAATAATTGTTATTTATTCATTTTTCCTTTATGTATCCTAAAGAACAGTTGCTATGAAAACAAGTTGACAAATGATTCCATTTGTGTTGAACACATGCAGCTGTTCCGTTAGAAAAGATTGACCGTAGATTTGTGTAACTGTTGTGATGTTGTTTTCTTCACACTTTATATGAGTTGAAAATGAATACAGCTTTTAATCTTCCAGCAGAGACCAAGAAACAGATTGTGAGATTTGAGGTGAAATCTGGTCAGAATGTCAATGATCCTGCAGTGATGGAGACCATCTTACAGTCGGTGAGTATTCAACTATTTGTGTTGAAAGTGTGTCCTACACAACACAATGAGCTGACACACAGATAGTAGAGTTTTTCAGACTCAATTAAAAATGTTTGTTTCTGGCTGAAGACACAATTACACTTGACTTTTCGTTCCATTGACTTCCATACATACGCATGCAAATTTGTTAGAAGATATTTTGCATTTCGCTGTGTTTCAAAGTTTAAGTTAGGTGAACTCTGACCTGTGAATTCGTGTCACGTGAGTGCGTGAGACCAATAGAAGATCAAAATGTCACAGCGTGACCTCTCCGTACTGAAATGTAAAAGATGGAGGAATCACTGACACATTTTCACACCGTCTGAAGGAATTAGACGTGCTCAAGTCTAGTCTGACCGCAGCATTACTGTGTCACTGTGATTATTCTGTTGTCACCAGTGCGTTACTTAAGAAAAGGGTTTACAGATAGCAAACAAAGGGAACTCCAGAAAGCGGTCTTGTGACTTCACTGACTTTCCTGGTTCTTCTCAATTGCAAACTACCAACACGAAGGAACATATGTGTAAGCTTTAAATTTACTGTACATATACACTGGGACGATTTTACAGCCGAGTGTGAAGCGGCTGGGATGAGAATCAGCACCTCCAAATCTGAGGCCCTGGTTCTCAGTCGGAAAAGGGTGGCTTGCCCACTTCAGGTTAGTGGAGAGTTCCTGCCTCAAGTCTTGTTCACGAGTGAGGGAAGGATGGAACGGGAGATTGACAGACGGATCGGTGCAGCTTCGGCAGGAATGCGTTCGCTGTACAGGGTCTGTCGTGGTGAAGAAGGAGCTGAGCCGTAAGGCGAAGCTCTCGATTTACCGATCAATCTACGTTCCTACTCTCACCTATGGTCATGAGCTGTGGGTCATGACCGTAAGGACAAGATCCCGGATACAGGAGGCCGAAATGAGCTTTCTCCGCAGGGTGGCTGGGCGATCCCTTAGAGATAGGGTGAGAAGCTCGGTCACTCGGGAGGAGCTCAGTGTAGATGAGGAGAGGAGACCCCGGGGAAGACCTAGGACACGTTGGAGGGACTATGTCTCCCGGCTGGCCTGGGAACGCCTGGTGTCCCCCCCGGAAGAGCTGGAGGAAGTGTCCAGGGAGAGGGAAGTCTGGGCATCCCTGCTTAGACTGCTGCCCCCGCGACCCGACCCCGGATAAGCGGAAGAAAATGGATGGATGGATGGGCATATACAGTTTAATAACACCATCAGTGGTGTAGTTGTGCCTGGAGAAGTGGGTATACTGTTCATTCATGCCCCATTTTTAGAGCGGCACAGCTTTCGGTGTTATAATGTAGTCTGGTTTCCACCCTGGTTTTATGCAAATTGCGAACTTTCATATCAGAAATGAGTGATGCCACAGAAGAGATTCTACAATCAGTCCTGGCCTACAGGCACATGAAGAAACATCAGGGCGGTACACTGACTTCATATATCTATGTATGTGCATTTTAAGACTTTTACAGCTTAAATTAGATAAGAATAGCTAACAGATAACCATGTGTGTCCTTTCATTATTATCAGCATCAGTAAAAAAGTAAACTCATGGTCAACAAATATTATACAATCTATGTTGTCACAAACTACAGGAGCCATTGAGAAAATTGTTTATTTAATACAATTGTCATTCAATAAAACAATAAAATAAATTAATATTAACATAAATTAAATTAAATAGTTATATTATTAGACGAATGCCAGATGGATAAACAAACACAGACCGGAAGTTAACTGCAGTCCAAGCACAAACAGAAGATAAAACAGTCGATTCATGGCTCCAGTGAATATTTAACCCCCAAAATTAAAATCTTGTCATCATTTACTCACTTCAGATTGTTTCAAACCTGTTTAAATGTATTTGTTCTGCTAAACACAAATGAGGATATTTAGAAGAATGTCTGTAATCAAACAGATCTCATAGCACATTGACTCCTGTTGTATTTACAGAATGATCCCTATTATGGACATAAATGTGAGATGAGATCTGTTTGTTCGTATTTGGCTCTCGTTTGTCTGGACTCTCTGAATTGTTATAAAGGACACTCAAAATGATTGACGGATGTGAAAAACGCAGAAAATTGAACCCGGTCCGAATTTTTTTATGAAAGACGAAAATATCGGAGGCAGTGTGTAAATGTGATTGACACAACGTGAGGTCATATTTATTTTTTAACAACTCATTGTGCAATGGGCTTAAGAGTGTGTGTCATGATTGTTTGTGTTGTGTAGATTCAGCAGAAACTGACAGATTTGGGCGTACACAATGACACAACAGTGACCTGGAGAGTGCAGCCTGATGGAAATGTTTTCACACCAAAACATGAAGATGAAGAGAAACAGAAAGTGTGTTCAGACTTCTGAGCGATCACGACACAGTCGTTGTGTTTAAAGACGTCATTTTCATCACTTGAGAGAAACTTTGAAATACATGTTTTATAAGATTTGCAATTACATGTAAACGTTTATAATAACTTCAGTTTGTCTCATTATTTTGTTATCCAGTCAAATATATTTAGTTATTCTTGATTGATCTTATAATTAAGCTTTGAAGATGTGTGTTATTAATGATATTATAGTGATAGTAGCGTGACAATCTATTAAACTACAATCAAATGATTACAGATTAAGACAATGACATGTGACAATGTGAGTTAAATGTTTATATTGTGTGTGTTTTATCTTGTGTGTTTGTGTTTGGTGAGGTGTGTAGACTGTAGCAGCTGAACATGTAAAAACACAACATATTGTAGTAACCATGTATGTAATTCAACATTTTAAAAACTGTTTTGAATCATTTGGTTGTTTGAGAACATGAATTTAAATTAAAGCTTCTTTATAAACACTGAATAGACAAAATGATCTATGAAAATATTTGTGTGGAAGTGAACTGTGCAAATACATAAATAAATAATAAAACATGTTAAACATATTGTTGAATGATGCTATTCTGTGTCTCAGCAATCGCTTCTGTTTCTCAACAACACAATAAGATACAGTTGAAAGAAAAAGTATGTGAACCCTTTGGGCTTACTTGGATTTCTTCATAAATTGGTCATAAAATGTGTTCTGATCTTCATCTAAGTCACAACAATAGAGAAACACAGTCTGCTTAAAATAATACCGCACAAACATTAAACGTTTTCATGTTTTTATTGAACACAACATGTAAACATTCCTAGTGCAGGGTGGAAAAAGTATGTGAAACCCTAGACTAATGACTTCTCCAAGAGCTAATTGGAGCCAGGAGTCAGCCAACCTGGGGCCCAATCAATGTGCTGAGATTCAAGTAAGCCCAAAGGGTTCACATACTTTTTCTTTCAACTAAATGTAGACATCTCTTATGTAAAATAACTTTTTCAGGGCAATACTAAAATAAAATCTAATTGTAGTTTGTATAAATCATAATTTTATAAATCCTTTTATCTTGTTTAAATTTATTTTAAATCCTAAACATTTTGCCAGATTATGCATGGTACAACTGTATGTATATACCTACACATATATATATTTATAACTGTTTCACGGCTATGAATTTCAGGAGGCTGGGGAAGTCGTAAACTCACAATACTGGAACCTGCAGACTGTGGGTACACAGGCAGACTTGTGAAAGCTACCAAAATAGGCTCCTCTTCAGGATGAGTTAGACACTACTCCCTTGCCTCCATCTTCTGAAAGTTTCTGCAACATGCCAAAGGCAGTGTGCAAAAAATGCAACACATCATACCCCCTTCAAGTCCTAACTAATCATGTTAAGTCGTGTCCTGATGGTTTTACGTTGGATGATGATGAAGAAGCACAGGATGAAGCCCAAGATGAGGAAAGGGAGTACAGTGACAACAATGAAGTCATGAAAAATGAACAGGTACCTTCACTACCAATACAGTAAAGTCTTAGAACTTTGTTTGGCTTGGGATCTTCCTGGTCCAACAGAAGAAAATAGAAGGTGGCTTTACGAGTGTCTGCTGTCACATGAGGTAAATACAATTTTTAGTTAGTGTTTGTGAATGCCTTTTTTTCTTGATCAATCAAATGTTTTAACAGATTTTACTCTGATACATTTAGAAGATATTTTTTTCAATACAACTTACAAATGAAGGAGCCTTAATTTTGTGATTGAGCTAATTATAAGTTAAAATTGCTATACGTCTTTGTTCATATATTTGTGTCCAGCTTATAATGGCACTGTTACACAGCAATGAGAAGTTGTTTATTAAGTTTGGTGACTGTTGGATAGGATTTTATGTTTCTTTTACTTTGTAGGTTATTGGGAGAAGAACACGCCTAATGAAGCAAATCAAGCATAATTGTTACTTAACTGTTTATTTTGCCATCTCAGGATCCAGCAAGGATCTTAAAATCCTTTTGCGGTTCTGGGTCGGATGGGAGCGGATTGAAAAAAACATGGCTGTGGAAATTGTAAAAAGTGATCTCCCACGATCCTCCACCTGCTTTTGTATTCTTCGGCTAACAGGCCACTACACAGAGTTCCACTCCTTTTCAAATGACTTGATCATGCGCATTGGTGTTTGCAAGTATGGTTTTGGACTTGTGTAATTTTTAGATGCACAGTTTAACATAACGTTCCACTGAAAGACTGTTATCAATGCTGTAACTGCATTTATCTTCTCAGGATGTTGTTGAAGTACTTATCTTTAATAACAGTGAAAATCCAGTTTCCTAAGGATTTAAATGTTAAAATTATTGTAAAGTAGTGTCAGGATTCCATCACCATCTCACTCCACTCATTCCCTCACTCCGCCCACTCAGTCATTCACACGCTCATCGTCACCCGATTAGTAATCACTATCACCTGGAACTCATCAGCAGTGCACCCATTTATACCAGAGACCAACATTCACTCATTGTCTGATCTCGTCTACACGACATGACACAGACTCTATACCATACATACCTGTATTCCTACCTACCATCCCGATCTTCTCAGTAAATCTTCTTCCCGCCTGCAAATGAATTCATCATCAGTTTTATCTGCAAGATAAAGAGAGAGACTTGGTAACACTACGGATAAGTTTCCATCTGTTATGTCATCTTACCGAATATTCACCTATTTCGTTGTACCGATCCATTCTGCAAATTAAACTTATAAACTTACCATTCTGTCTGTTTCGTCTCTGCCAAAGCCTGACAATTAGGAATCTAGCAAATACTTGTATGTTTACTAACATACAGCAAAAATACATACTTAAATATTAAAAATATATGGAAATTAAAAATAAAGTAGGTTACAAAATACATTCTAAAATGTACAAAACCCATACAGTTACTAAGTACTTGAATGATGAAATTTATCCAATTAAACGTTGAAGTTAAGCAATACTGTTTACTTTTTGAATAAAACATGGTGTGTGCTATGTGTACAGCGCTTAAGGAAAAACAGAAACAAAACAACAGTTATCAGCTTCCTTGTTTATACTATGTGCCATGAGGTATTAGTGTTTCAATAATAATAGTAGAAGTTTGCATAAAAAAAGTGATCAGAATTGTTCCAAAGCTGCCTGGAAAAACTCAAGTGCTGCTAAATATATGTCCCAGCCGAAAGTCTCTGAATGTCCTTTGGGGTCTACGATTTCTCTGAGTGCTTGCATTTGTTCATTAGTCAGGTTACATACAGTTGTCGGCACAACAATATTAGAGTGTGCATCAACACTCAGTCCAGTGTCCTCCAAGTCAATGTGCGGTATGCTCAATCCCTATAGAGAGATAAATAGTAAAGCATGTACCCTCATGACATTTAATAGTATAACATTTCTTCAATTTTATTCACTGTCCTGCTTTAAATCTTAATGTTGACATGTCTTAAATAATGAAACACATATACCTGTATATCAGGTTCAGGTACAGGATGCTGGATACTTCCCAACACCCACAACTGGTTAGGGGTCATACTGCCCTCTGTTTGTATTGGGTGATTGTCCCAGGTGGTGCGGAAAAGGTTGAGACCATCTTGAAGTCGTGGGAGAAATACATGGTGGCAGCAGAACAGATGAGTGGGGTCAGAAAACATCAAGGTGCCCAGCATCTTCCAATACATGGAGAACTTCATAGTACACATTGAGGTCTCAATTAGGAAACCCAATTAGAGGTCTTTAAAATTGCATGGAAAGAGAGTGCAAGCTGTTACAAAAAGGCACTAAAAGCAGCAAAAGCCGAGCATTTCCGTAACCTCATAGAAAATAACAAAAACAATCCAAGGTTTTTATTTAGTACAATTACTAAACTAACAAACAAACAGACTCCACCTTACCTGGGTATTCCGCCGCACCTTGGTAGCAATGAATTCATGAAGTTTTTTACCGATAAAATCGAAATAATACGAGACAACATAGCTAAAACCAAACCTCCAAGTGTGTCGGAAGAATTAGTTTCAACCGTCACCCAAAAAGAAAAGCTACAGTGTTTTTCTCCTATAAATCAGGAAGAATTAATTAAAGTTATTGCAACATCCAAACCGACGACATGCTTATTAGACCCCATTCCGACTACTTTATTAAAAGAGTTACTACCTGCTGTAATTGAGCCCATTTGTAACATCATCAACTCGTCAATTAATCTAGGACATGTCCCAGGGCCCTTTAAGCTGGCTGTAATTAAGCCTCTTATCAAAAAACCAAACTTGGACCCCAATGAACTTGGAAGCTATAGACCGATTTCAAATCTCCCGTACTTGTCTAAAATACTAGAAAAAGTAGTGTCAACTCAACTGTGTACCTTCCTACAAAATAATGACATGCACGAAAAGTTTCAGTCTGGCTTTAGACCGCATCACAGCACTGAAACTGCGCTCGTTAGAATTACAAATGACCTTCTTATTGCTTCAGATAAAGGTAACATCTCACTCTTAGTCCTGCTTGACCTTAGTGCTGCTTTCGATACTGTAGACCATAAAATACTACTAGATCGTTTACACAATTATATCGGTATTCAGGGACAGGCACTGCAATGGTTCAGATCTTACTTAACAGAAAGATATCAATACGTCCATTTAAATGGGAAATCGTCAAATCTTACGCAAGTAAATTATGGATTACCTCAGGGATCGGTTTTAGGACCCCTGCTTTTCTCCATATACATGCTGCCCCTCGGAAACATTATTACTGTTATGCAGATGATACTCTCCACAGCCTCTCTATACTGAAAAGTAATTTTTTAAATTCAATTAAATCAATTCAGGCAGTTAAGTGTACAAAGAGATGTTAAGTCCATGGAGTCAGGGAAAATAAGTAAAATTCATTTTAGACAAAAGACCGTTTTTACCGTTGATTGTGGACGCTTTTTCTGGAAATAAAACTGCCTGTCTGTCCCACGAATCATGAACTACCGTTACCCCAGTTTTGATATCTGTGTGTTGAAACAGACCAAAACAGGTGGGTAAAAGCTCAGACAAAGCTAACTATTAACTTCTTTAGGTTGGAGAGTAAATACATGGTTGAGAGTTTAGGTAGTGCTTTAAAGTTATTTGTTATCATCATTTATGATATTGTGTGAAATTAAATATTATACTGAAAGTCTTTGACAGCACATGTGACGCATAATACATGTTCTAGCACACATCAAGAAAATAACAGTTTGTCTCAACAATGGTGACAACAGAAAAAACCATTAAATCAATGTTCGCAGCCCAAAGAAAAATGGTAATTTAAATATGACGGCTGAAAGACGCCAACTAAAGCAAACACTGATCACAAAAACGGTGACTTTGAATACACCAATAAAGCATCAAGTCATGGCTGTTATGCTGCAGTCCCTGTGAAGCAGAAGTGATGATCGTCTTCAGTATTTTCCACTGTGAATTGATTGGATGAATAAAAACAGGATGTTCCCGTAATTTTACGGTTGCTTGCTGGCAACCACAGCTGCCGGTATTTTTCCGTAGAAACTACGGAATTTGTATTTTCTCTCTTTTTTTCCTGATATTTAATGTTTTGTGGGTCACCACTATGCTGAAGAGTTTAGTCTGTGTTTAATTCAAGGTCAGGCAATGAGGTGCTGATATCATGCTGCATGTTGCTTTGTTTAAAAGTGACTTTGATGTTTTAATAACAAATTACAAAGAAGAAAATTAAGTAAATGTAATGTTTTCACTTTTGTGCATTTGAACCAAGTTTCAGAAATTCTGTTAATGTAAAAGACTCAATTGTATTAAGTTCATACACAGCATGAAGTTTGTGCCCTGAAGTTTTAAACTGCAAGACTGTTTACGTTCTTTTCCTGTATTTAGTACGGAATTTTACTGGCAACCACAGCTGCCGGTATTTTTCCGTAAAATTTACGGAACATTTTTTACAGTGTGGGCACCCTTACTGCAGTAATAGAATAGATCACTTTGAGCATACCTAATCTGCAATGGGACTTCAGAAGAGTATCATACCATGCCAAAAACAAATTAACTATACAAATTTCTATACTACAGTTATTTTATTCACGTACGTTTATCATTAAATTGTTATTAGGCAATACACAGAAATATACAGCTAATTTACCTCAGCAGCCTCCTCAAGCCTTTGCCTGGTTTTAAATGGTATACTGGCCTCAATGCCAGGCTCCAGGTATTCTTTATATTTTCATTTTTGCATCTATACAAAGAAATAAAACCCAAAAAAACAATCTCAGTTTCATTCATGAAAATAAAGTTAGCTGCAACATTTTACCTCAGCCTCAGACATGTTTGCCTATGTGCGGTTTTCGGATGGGACCAAACGTATCGTTCCAACAGAGGACATTAAAAAACTTGACCCTAAAAACTATCTGCAGGATATTTTCTATATTGTTCGATGGGAAAACACTGATTAAAAAGCTCAAATTGTAAAATGTGAGTAAGTTTAATAAAGTATTCAGCTAACTTAATGGTGGCAACACTTATAAGCACTAATAAAACCATGGTTACTTGGAGTATCACTTTAATCTACTTACATTATTCGTGGTTCAATTTTGAACCCTGTGAAGAGATGGAGGAATTAGCCCACCCGAAAAAACGAATTTCAAAAATCCTTAGCCATGATGGTGTAGAAAGTATTGTGGCGAAATCAATCATCAAATGTGACCCTGGATGACAAAACCAGTCTTATGGGTACATTTTTCAAAATTGAGATTTATACACCACATGAAAGCTGACTAAATACACTTTCTATTGATATATAGTTTGTTATGATAGGACACTATTTGGAATTTAAAATTCTGGAATCTGAGAGTGGGAAAAATCTAAATATTGGGAAAATCGCCTTTAAAGTTTTCCAGAAGTAGTCCTTAGCAACGCATATTACTAATGATGGGAAATAAATGAAACTTACACCATTGATTAACCACAGCTTAAACTTTATACACACAAAATTTCATACAATTAATTTTCCAGGAACATATAAAATTTTACACCTGAATTTTACACTTGAGCTGGCAACGAATCATCAATAACAGAGGCAGACCAACATGCTAAGATGATGTTTTGTTTACATTTTGTCAGAGCAAACTTGGCATAACTTTGACAAACAACTCATGAAAACCACTACTTTGTAAAGAAGGCATTTAAGAACGTATGTGACTGACTGACCTGAACTTTGAAGAATTTTCCCACTCAAGCGGGTCGAATTCTGAGTCTGCAGTGAACACTTTGTATTCCTTCATGGCACGGAGTCGAAGCGATCTAAACATTAATTGAATTCGTCGTCTTCCGGGGCATCCTCTTATGTCAAGCCGGTCTCTGGACATTCTGTATTATCTTCCCAATGATTTGCGAAACAATCATTTACTAGGTTCGTTAAATTATTGCTGTCATTAGCGTTTAGATTGAGCAAACGCGCTTCCATCAGAATCCATGTTTTGAAGCGCGATCATGACGGATTGTGTACGCTGCGCACGTGAGACGCTATAGCAGGCCGTTGCTAAGAGGGAACAGGTTTGTTTTAACACTCTCTATTGGCTTACCCTTGTAATGACATAGAAGAGAGTAGATTAACTTGAAAGCGGAATCTCTTAACTTTACATAGATACCAAACTTGAATGGGTAGTTATCATAGAGCGGACAGCAGCGAGTTAAGTTTGTAAGCATGTTTCTGACCATTTTTTGTTCGCGATATTAAGGGATCGACTCACATAAATAAAGTTTTGATATATTTACGGTAGGAAATTTACAAAATATCTTCATGGAACATGATCTTTACTTAATATACTAACGATTTTTGGCATAAAATAAAAATTGATCATTTTGACCCTAACAATGTATTTTCGGCTTTTGTCAGAAATATACCCGTGCGACTTACGACTGGTTTTGTTGGCCAGGGTCACATATTGTTATAAACTCTTTTGTGATTTTTATTCATTTTCAGAAAGCATTTTTTTTTTTTATGAAATGCAAGCGGTTTCTGTCCCTCATTTTAAAGTGAATACATCCAAACCCTTCCATCAGTTTATAGAGATATGGTTAACCTCTTACCTTTGCAGACTATGCAAGTGAAAGCTGCTTTTATTTTTTCTGTTTGGACTTCAGTCAAGGTTTTGGCAGGTGTTTGACTGGACAGCTCAGAAAGCTCTTTGATAGTTGAGATAACTTGCTGAAGGCCCTGTGACGCCAGCACCACTTCTTCTATCTTATCATAGACATCTTGTAGACTTGATGTTTCATCATCTTTCCTACTTGAGCTAAATTTAGTTTAAAATAAATTAGAATTGACTTGTGCATTTGAAAAAAATATTTACTCACAAATACTAATTCTGTACCTTCTTTTCCTCTTGCTGCCTTGAAATTCTGTGAAGTCGTGCTCTGCAATGGCAAATACCTTGCGGGCATTTTGCTTCCAGTAGATGGATCCTGAGTACGTGGAGGTGACATGCCATGAAAAATTGTCATATTACTTTTGATGTTTAAAACAGATTAAAAATGCAAACAAATTGACAAATATGCACCTTTAGTTCATTCAGAGTCAAGTATCTCATTGCCCTGGGCATCGGTGAGAATTACAGGATCATAACTGCCAAGAGCATCTTGAACTTTCCCAATAATGCCATGTACTGTAGCCTCACATTCCATGAAACGAACTACCACCATCCTGCTTGGCCTCAGTTTGCCGTTTACTAAATCAGCTATGTAAATGGATCTGGAGACATTATGCACATGACAAATTCAGAATTGAATTTCTCTTTCACACACACAAACTAAAGTATAAATCACTAAATTTTTAGGCGTTTTTGTTAATAAATTATGCTACATGGAGCCAACTGAACCTGTGTGCTTTTCGACATTCTGGTGCCCATGATACAAATAGTAGTGTCTAAAATAAAATAGTAGTGTCTTTTGACTGTGAAAATTATCAATATAAATGAAATATAGCTGTTTTTCAAAGCTTTACTGAGAATCTTTCTAACATAACAAGCATAAATAAAATAACGATATGTTACCTCTGAAATGATCGAGTCATGGCGGCTTTCGGAGGTCTTGGAACAGCCGCCGCAGGTGAACCAGCAGCTGCAGAGGGTGGAGTATTGCGTGTAAAGGAGAAACGCTGGGAGGCTGTTGGGGTTGAGAGGGGTGTTCCTGGGGTGAGAACCCCTTTCTCCACATCATCCCCATGGACCTCATAATGCCCACGTGCAGTGAAGTCTAGGACACTGAAGCAACCCGACTGTGCCGGGAAAATTGCTATATTCGAATCATCTGTCAAATACAGAGTCTGCGATGAAACCTTAAAAACAATAGCAAGGTCAAGGTTAATAACCACAACTCCATGTGATAACACAACTGTCTTTATGACGGATTTATGGCCGAATTGTTTTCATTTCATAATTGATTACACTTTGCCAGTATCGACACTGTTTGCTTACATTTATCTATCCAGCATTGATCTTCTCCGCGCTCATGTCATCGTCCTTCAACGTTACCCTTTTGCTTCCTTTAAAAAGAACGTACTGCTCCATCTTTTTGCTGAACTAATCCTGCACCTGTACATTTACATTTACATTTACATTTAGTCATTTAGCAGACGCTTTTATCCAAAGCGACTTACAAGTGGGGTAGGTAATGGAAGCAATTAGGACAGCATAAGTACAACAAAAGCATAAGTGCAATCAAAAATAAGGTTCATATAGTCCAACACAGTATACAGAATCATTCATACATTCATTTTTTTTTTTTTTTTTTAAAGAAGAGAAGAAAAGAGTAGAGAAGAGAGTTGAGTCAGAACAGATCAGTCAGATGTCAGATGTTGGCGGAAGAGATGTGTTTTCAGGCGTTTCTTAAAGATGGCTACAGAGTCTGCAGATCTTGTAGCAGCAGGCAGATCATTCCACATAGGTGGAACAGATCCGGAAAAGGTGCGCGAGAGAGATTTTTTACCTTTATGGGATGGCACCACAAGACGCCGTTCGTTTGCAGATCGTAGGGATCTGGCGGGTACATATGTCTGCATTAGTGAGTGAAGATAAGGTGGTGCCAAAACGTGTAGCGGTTCACCTTAAACGTAATCAACGTGGCAAATTTTCACAACACGTGGGGGGCGGCAAAAGCACTTGAAAAAGAAAAATAATCTGCGCCGCTAAGCGGGTTTCTATTATTTATAATATAACTGTCTGTGGGGGGAATTGGCAAATTGCCGCCCCTGCTTGCTGAGAAGCAAGCCCGCGATGGACAGTTCACTTCTCCCAAATGGAGCTGACAAGGAGGGGGGATCCACTTAGTCGGCTAAAGTAAGTCACACCTTGACTTTCTTCCAAATAATGCACATTTCATTCATAATATTAAAGCACAGGCCTATAATTTACATGGTTTGTTTTTTTCTGAATTGTGTGTGTGAAATGGCTAATATAAATATGTAATCCAAAGCGATTATGTGGAGGTGAAGTGGTTTAGTCTTGACTTCTGGTCGTGAGTGACAGTGTTGGGGGGGGATGTGAAATCTGTTGATTGTTGAGTGCCAGATAAACACAGCGACAACGATGGAGAGAAAAAGGTTTAAGGCGTCAGGTGCCCAATATAGGAAAAAATAAAAGTAGAAGAGGAGAAAGGAGCAAAAGATAAAGGTATGCGACTACGTTCTCTCTATATGATTACGGTAACGTTATCCATGTCATCAATAAAGGGTTAATGTTAATTGGTGGTAACGTTAACTCTTGTTTGTTAGCCTTCTTTCTATGATGCTTGCTATGCTTATACAACAATAATTCAGTCTTAACTCAACAAACACGAGATCTAATTTCACCATAAGATTGTGCTTTGCAACAAAACTGTTACAAGTAAAGTTATTATTTTTTCCATCAGTGGGGTTAATGTTGGGCCCTGTAATTAGCCAAAGGAATGGTAGGAAGTTTCAAAGACGACCATTTGCTATAACTGTTGCGTGACAAAGAATATAATTTGAGGTAGTAACAAAGGAGCTAATTGTTCCTCCCTTAGATTAGATTAATATAGCGTCTAATGAGTCATGACAGACATTTGGCATTCAAGGGCATGTTTATTTAAATTTGCAATTCAGAAGAGTTATACTGTAGCCTACTGTATTTTGATGTAAATTTCAGAGGCACTTCTAAAGTATTTTGGAGAATCCTCTGCCACTGGTCAGCCATCAAAAACCATCAGCCTCCTTAAACTTATCACTTTTATGCATGATAAGGATCAATCGGAGATCTACTCCAACTTTTGGACTGTTCTCAGGATTTACTCTGCCAGTCACTGTGGCTTAAGCAGAGAGGAGCTTTTCAAAAGTTGATCAAGTCGTACCTGAGGTCAGCCATGTCTCAGGAACAGCTCACTGGCCTATTATCATCAGGATCAATCACTCAATAGGTGATTCCTATGATTTCGTATGATGACATTATTGATGATTTTCCATCAAGGAAGGCCAGAAAGGTCAGGTTTTAGTTTGTGTTTTCTGTTCTTAGTGCAATAGTGTAATAATAAGATTTGCTTTTGTGTGATGATGGATTTGTGCTATTTAGAATATTTATTCTATATTATTCTTAATATTTTATATCATTGTTGTTCTCTGCTCATGTTACATCATGATTGTACATATGTTGCCACTTTTGTGTACATAGAGTATATTTAAGCTCCGATAATTGATACTGTTTTGTGCAGAAGTGTGTTTTTAAAATGCTCTGTTGAAGGATTTGTGCAATTGAGAAATATAAGGTTTGTTTTACACTTATATAGTTATGATAAAACATGGCTGTTTTTTTGTGACCGCCACTGATCATAGTAGAACAGCTTTCAAAAAGCAGTTTGTGACACACATATTCTGAATGCCTTCAGCAGAATTCAAATGAGCCAATTTAATCTAGATAAATCTAGACTAATTCCAAGATTAATCTAGATTACTCTAGATTAAAAAAATAATCTATGCCAACCACTAATTATTAATAATAATTCATCGCTTGTTGTGATTTTCTATGGCAGTCATGATGTGGTCCTTGGAACTAATTTATTAAAGGTGGTACTTGATCTGAAAAGTTTGAGAACCACTGCAATAGAGGGTATAAAAGTGACGTCACTTCCCATGTGACAATCCCAGAACACACCCCCTTGAGTGGCAAAACACTCACAAAATAGCAGCTTACAATATAAGGTCACAGCCTTTGAATTGGGACACAGCTATTGAGTCCTGACAATGAGTGAATGAGGAACAGTTTGTGTGTCATCATAGTATGTTGAAGTGTGCGGTGAGGTCTGGTGCTGGGGGCGTGGCTAACAGAGCATCTGAGTCCATGAAAGAAATCATTATCAGAAATTTTATTCAGCAATTATGCAATATCAAAACAAGTTTGAGCCAGAATTAATAGATATAAATCAACACACAATTTAACTACATTACACAAATGAAATAACACATCCAGTTACACAAACCGTCAGACTCTGTTGGCATATTTAAAGTAATAGTTCACGAAAAAACATTCTGTCATCATTTACTCACCCTCAAGATGTTTCAAATCTGTGTAAAATACTTTGTTCTGCTGAACACAAATAAAGATTTTGGAAGAATGTGTTTAACCAAACAAAAGATTACTATAGTCAATGGTGACCCAGAACTGTTTACTTCCCCACATTCTTCAAAATATCTTCTTTTGTGTACAAGGAAAAAATACAGGTTTATTGAAGGTGAATAAATGATGACAGATGTTTCATTTGGGGATAAACTATCACATTAATAGTGTAAAGAAGATATTACGGACAGTCGTGGTTTAATGGTTAGAGAGTCGGACTTGTGACCAGAAGGTTGTCGGTTAACACCTGAGGTGCCCTTGAGCAAGTCACCTTAACCGGGCGCTGCAGTGATAGTTGCCCACTCCTCCGGGTGTACGTGTGTTCTCTAGTCTTTGGATGGGTTAAACGCACCATAATATAGCTGTGACAATAAAAGCATTACACACATATGTATAAAATCTGATCAAATAAAGCTCGCTGTAATTTTCTCTGTAAGTCATAAAGAGAGGATTTTATTCCTAAACTGCTGACATCACTGTGTCTTCTGGATGAGCGTTCTTAGTCCTTCTGTTTTTTGAGAAGATAAAAGTCAATAAAAGTGATGAAGTTCTGCTGTTTGTGTAACGGGAGGAGAACACTGACTGCTTGACTGTTTTTAAGGCTGATATACTCATCAAACTAATTTATTTTTATCATCATTCCTAATGTGTGAGGTTGATGTTGAAGTGTTTACACCAGTACATTTTTAAACTTGCAATTTGCCCTTACAAATCTCCAGTGTGATTGGCTGATGTTGCATTTGACTTTATTGACGTGATTGGTGTTTTGGCCCTTTTCTTGATCACTGTCTAGCCAGGGAGCGCCAGATTGTAACATTACTCCTAGTCCTTGAATTTAAGCAGTTATATCTAATGTGTTCACCTTGAGCATGTATAGAATTATGCTTAGTTTTTTTTTTAAATTGTTGTATAAATTAACTTTGCATTTTTATAGGATGTTTGGTGTGGCCGTTACTTATGTATCACAAGGGTGGAATGCCTGCGTGTGCCTGAGTTGGCACTTTACATTTGTTTTCTGGATTGTTTCAGGTGAATGTGAATGATGATGATGATGAAAACTCACGCGCTCTTCCTGCACAGATGATCTGAAGAAGAATGACAGTAGGAGCAGCAAACACTGACACCTCAACAATCACTAGAATCACTAGAAGACACAAGAACACCATTAAATCCATCAAACTCTCAAACACTACACATGAGAAACAAACACAAGATGAGTTCAGTGAGAGTTTCACTCATGTACTTATGTAACAGGACACATGGATCACAATCAACACTTCATACCTCTTATTATTATTGATGTTGTAGTTGATGCTGTAAAAAACACAGTTTAGCTGAGATGAGTCATAATGTGGAAACACACACGCGCGCACGCACGCGCACGCACGCGCACGCACACACACACACGGCGATGATGTACCTTGTTGTTGTGTAGTTTCTGGCGTGTTAAGAGTTGAGAATCTCTCAGGGTTTGTGGTGGTCACTAGAATCTTGTTTGAATCTGTAGAAGATGATGAATGTTCAAAGGCATCAATGATCAGTAAATGGGTTCAAATATTGCTATGAGATGGAAAAGAAAATTTTGCTGACACACTTTGACATCAACACTCCTCATACAAAAAAAGTCACCAGCAGGGACATTATGAGAATGTTTTCAGGACAAAACATTTCTAGCGGGGCTGTACCTTGTTGTTGTTGTGTAGTTTCTGGTGTGTTAGGAGTTGAGAATCTCTCAGGGTTTGTGGTGGTCACTAGAATCTTGTTTGAATCTGTAGAAGATGATGAATGTTCAGAGACATCATACTGTAGAACATCACAATCATATTTCATGTTTATGTCATTTCTTCATCATCAGTACAGAGTTTAATGACTGAAGTCACTTTGAGTTCAGGACACTCCTGTCAGAGTGATGTGTTACCTGTAAATCTGACTGAGGTCTTGATGTCATTCTTGTGTTTGAGCACACATCTCAACTCTGTGTTGTCGTCTTCATTCACGAGTGTTGTAGTCAGAGAGATGAGACAGAGTGTATCTGATCTAATCTGATATCTGGAGTCTGTCTGTAGATCAACATCAGTCTGATTCATCCACACCAGCTGAAATCCATCAACACTGAACAAATAATCACAGTCATATGTAAACAGCCGACAGGAGAGAGTGACAGATGTGTTTGCTCTTATCTCAGTCTGTGATGATGATGAAGAAGACACTGAAACACAAATCACACAACACACTCTCAGTACTCATGAGATTCAGTGAAAACACAAGAGATAAAGAGAAATGATGTTTTATTAACAAAGTTCAGGAGGAGCATGTGCAAATAATTACGTAGCTGCACGGCACTAGCGATCACGCAGCCGCCCGGCTGTACGGGATTAGAAATCACACCACCTAGCCTACCAAACCAGAGCGAGCTCTATAAATTGTGAAACCGCCTTACCTCCTTCAGTCATAGATTTTCGAAGCATCCCACCTCCACCCTGACTCCTCACCATTAAAACTCTTTTCTACCCAAAAGGGGGGGGGGGGGGGGGACCCTCGCCCCGAACAAAGGGGGAGTTCTCCGGGGTCGGGAGAAAATGCCAACCCCGGAGCCCTCTCCCCGGACAGCATGCCAAATAGGCATACTAAATTCTCAGCGTAACTACGCTATCGCCCTTTTAATTATTTGCTAAAGTGAACTCGTGAACTGTGATCTGAAGTTAAACATGTGTTCATATAAATGAAGAGAAACACTGACCATGAAGAACATGTAGAAAAACATATGAATCAGGTCCATGTTGATGTTCATTCACATATTGTCTGCAGGTGTAAAGTCCATCATCATGTTGTGTTGTGTTATAGATGTTGAGAGAGCAGTCAGATGTCAGACTCAGTCTCTCAGATCTCTCTGTGTTATTCTGATTTATTCCTCCAGCAAACACTTCTACTTCAGATGATGTTGTATAATTCATGTAGATCCATGTAGTTGAGGAGCATTGATGAAGAGCATCATTACAGGACAGAGACACACTTTCACCAGAACTGATGAACACGTCATTCTCTTCTGCTCCACTCACACCTGAAACAGCAGATGACATCATTCATATTAATACATCACAATATATTCAAACAGTTCAATATTAATCTCTTAATAACAGATAGATTTGTATTATTTTTACATCACATAAATCAGAAGATTTGACAGTAAATCATGTGATCTGGTTCCACTATCCCTTTTCACACAGAAATGATGGTACATTTCTGGTAAAGTCATTCAGGTAATGTCGTGTTGACACAAGCAATGACATTCTTTTGATTTAACAGTAAGTGTCAAGTGCGCTGGTAGAAGAGAGCGTACTCCACGCGGTATCCAACATAAAGTACTTTTAATCAACATCCAAAAGGCAAACAGGGAACCAGGAACACAACACACGTTAAGTTAAAACAATAACAGATAAGTAACACACAGTGCTTAAATACAAGGGAAAACGCAATCAAGGGAAATTGAAACAGGTGAGGGACTAATTAACTGATAACAACATAAGACACAGAAGGCAAACACAAACCAAAACAAAAAACAACCGTGACAGTAAAACAGAGGTCACACAGCTGTCTCAAAATATCAGTAATATGATGCGTCCAGGCGGACATTCAACAGGAGTTATGTTTGAAAATATGGTGGCGGTGTTTTTATAACTGAACACAGTAAAATCTTATATATACACTGTGAGAGTAAACGTGATCATTTTGCTGATTTTGCTCTGAACTAATGTGTTGTTTATGTTTGGGTCAAACACTTGCTCTTAACCCAACACTGCACCGTGCTGCTCTCATGTGGGGTTGACGGTGTACAGTCTCTTCATGTATTTATGGTAATAAAGATCTGCACATGTGAGACGGCATGTCAAAGATGAAGGGGGTGAACTAACATGAGATGAGAGAACTGCTCCACCGGCTTCTGTTTCTGTGACTGAAGCTGGACACCTTTTGTGTTTTATCTCTTGAATCTGCATGAATGCTGATGACTGTGATGATGCACAAGCAGCCTTATTAAACTCAAATAACTATTACAGCTTTTGCTTCGTGTCAGTTCTTTTCTCTTGTAATTTAACTTCTTTCTCTACACATCCCGTCCTTGCGGTACAACAGGGAGATGGAAAACTTTAAAACTGAACTGAACTATATGAGGACAAATGCAGAGACTGCAGCAGAAACAGAAATGTTCATACATCCAGATACACCGAAAGTGCACAAGTGTCGTGGGCAGTTTGGCAAATACCTGAGAAAGTGTTTGGCACTGTTTAAACAACTTCAGTGCATAAATGTTAGAGTGTTATAACTGGGCCAAAGCACTCGGCGCGTCATGCGTTGTATGTCCTCTTCAAGGTAATCTTCATTCTTCCTTCACACATCCCCACTTACTGGAATTTGCCGGTATTGTTACTTCTTCTATTACTAAAAAATTGGAAGTACCGATTTAACGTAAAGGTCCTGTTCACACATGCTCTGTTAACAAAAATTTTCTTGCAATTTACCAGTAAAGGCTGTATGTGTGAAAGAGACTATTGACTCTTGACATCACTGCTGTATGTGAGAATAAGACACGTGAACTCTATGACAAATGTGACATGAGATGAAACTGAACATGTTTCTCAAAATGTCAGTGAGAGTAATGAAATGAAATGTGATGAAATAAATGTGTTGTATAGTTTACCTGTGAATAGTGAAGAGAGAAGGATCAGTCCCAGCAGACATATATCACTCTTCTCAGTCATGTTGTGTTTCTCTTACTGAGTCTCTTCTCATCATCTACTTATAGTTCTTCATGACAACATTTGTAACTCTTCCTGTGTTTCTCATTTCCTCTTTTCTCATTGACTGAGTCATGACACTATTATAGATTAGAACACATTCTGTAGTGTAGTCCTGTTACTTATAAATGACTTCTGATGTCTTAAAATAATTGGACACAGTGCTCAGTTATGACTTTTGTTGTCAGAGACTTTAACAGGACTAACATGATGAAGGTTTTCTCAAGATTCATTCAACACAAGACTTTCCTGCCCGAGCAGAGCAGACGCACAGCCTTCATTAAAGCTGATCACACCTCCGTTCTTCTTCTGTCTCCACACACACACAAAAGCAGGACATGAGGGAGCTCATCTTCACACTTCTTACAATCCACAGATCGGCAGATTACCCATGATGCAGCAGACACAGATATTAATGAACACACTAATTCTGTCACTAATGTGCACTGGTGTAGTCCTACCATGTGGTGTACTACGATGTTACCCCTGATCCCAAATGACCAAAAGTAAGCAAATGTTGTATACGTACCTAATTTTAATTAGAAATAAAACCACAAAACAGTTTGTTCAAGCGAGGATGCGATGGGGTTTTATATCAAACGATTACTAAATGATATCTTTTTTTTAACAAAGCCTGCACGCCTGTAATAAAAAAAATGCTTTATTAGGCTGCATTTACAGTTTAAAATCATTATTATTTATACACTCTTATACCAAGATCAGAATACTAAGTCGGATTGATCTGATATTTTTAAATGTTTATTTGATATCGTTATACTTCATTTAGGGGCAGTTAAACTGGTGGTTCAAGTGTGTGGCATGCCGACTGAAAGCGAGTGCTTGTTTTGTTTTGGATAGCGTACATCTAGCTGAAGAGGAAGTTGCATGTGTCACAACTGTCGACGAGTTCTTAGCAACGCTGCGTCCTGCAGTTGTAGAATTTATAAACTGGAAAAAACGTCCCATGCAGAGTGGACCTGATGCCCAGTTATATGCTTCAAAGATTTTGAATTCATTCTGTCAGCTTGCATTTTCGAGCTTATATTCATGATGTGATATCTTCTCAGTCAAGACAGATGGGTGTCACACCACATAATTATGGAGGGGCCCTGAAGGGAGAGACTTAGGGCAGAGGCAACCGAAAACCATTGCCATCGTGTGTGGTTGATGTTATTCGCCAGAGATACTCATCAGAGTCACAAATTTATGTAGGATTTCAAGCAGAATATGCTATAGATATTCTGTAGGTAATGTGAATGTACCGTAGGCCTTCATTCCATTTGCTCAGGTTTTATGACTTCTTACTGTCCAAACACACTTCCTTGGGCCCCCCACGTACATATATGATAATCAGAGCCCCCCCAACCCTCATAAATGTGTGTGTGTGTGTGTATACATACACATAATTGCTACTCACACACACATATATAGATATTTAATACAAATAAATGAAATAATTTAATAATACATTTAATTTAATGGTTAAGATGAGTAATTTGAAAGATTTTAATGACATTTGTACTTGAATACTCAAACAAATTTTCAGGTTATTTTTCAGGCTACATTCAATTACTGCTTATTTCACAAGGTGTCTTTTCATTTTGCTTGTTTTCTTGCTGTCATTTACAAATGTTTCACCACAGAACACACATTCAGGCCGAGACTCTAGCATCTAAACTTTTCTTCATTTCTACCGAAGCGTTTGTAACAAGCAATTTGGGACGAGAGCCGTGTCAGCTGCACATTGCACCGGTCTCGCATCTCTCACGGAGGAGATCGAAAGCATAAAAGGACCAGCGACAGGAATCTACGACGAGAGAGGGCCAGGCCTGGATTTACTGTTATTTTTTATTATGTGTGTGTGGCCGGCAGTCGACCGAGATTTTACTTTCGTTTTGTGGCTTGTTTATTTTAATGAAAGTTGTTAATTGTTTGCCGGTTCCCGCCTCCTTCCTTCCTTACAACGTTTCTCTGCTATTTTTCCTTTTGATTTTTATGTTGACATGAATGTTGACGCCTGACAGAGGACAATTCTCACATGAGTCTCACACCGAGAACAGCCAATGTAAGTGCTTCCAGCTACCGCAAAGCCCTGTGTGAATGTCTGCCGATGGAGCCGGAAATTGTAATAATTTATTTCATATAAGATATAACTATTTTTGACTGCATTATCTTGGCATTGTAAGCACATGGTTTCTATATAAAATGATTAGTGGAACACTTTACGCAACTTTATTTAACCTCAATGTATGTCAGCCCCTCATGTGAACTCTGGCGCCCCCCTAAAGTGGAGGCAGACCCCAGGTTGGGAATCACTGCTATATTGCTCAATTTGTGAATGTCAAACATGTGGGTTATTGTGCTTGTGAGAGTTTTGTTATCAGTCTGTTTGGATATTTTCTCATCTGACTTTCAGGCTTTCCCATACTAGTGACTACTCACCAGTCAATGATGGGAAGGGTGAAGTAACTACTTTTGGAAGATGTCTTGCTATACGTCTGAACTTTGCTGCCTTACACTCATTTCTCACAAATGTTGGGTGTAAATATTTATTTTGTCTAATTAAAGCTTTGCATTCATGTACCTTTAAACGTTGAAGCTTTTTTTACATGATCGATCAATTTATAAAAATACAGTAGGGCAACATGTATATTGGATTTGGTTAGTTTTGATGTGACCATATGCACAAAACGATCAACATGAGATCGAAAACATTTTTTCCATAGCTAATGTTTATAAACACAAGGAGAATCACAAATTGAGAATCCAATTATTTATTTAACTGTACAATAAAACAACCAAAAAGTACATAAAAAAGCTATTATATATAAGATGAAAAGTCCCAGTGTGTTCAGAAAGATACAAGGTGTATGAGGAGCGTGTTTTTGTTCATTCTGAGTTACATATGACACTAACAGCTTCTCTGATGGACCTTGGAACCTTGATGTGTAAGCTCTTAGGACATCTTCCTCGATGGGTTTTGGCTGTAAGGTGATGTTAGCTGCCAGATGAGGGATTCTGATATGGGATCAAGTCTTTGAATTTGACTGTGTGATCCAATCGTCTTTCCATCACTCCCTCCATGAGACCATTTGTGAATGTTTGTGTCGTCTTCGTATAGATGGGTGTGGCAATCCACTGCTTAGACGGTTTTTGAAAGACAACATTACGTCTTGGAAGGCCTGAGATTATACACCCAGCAGGGTATTGTGAGTTATTCTGTAATGTTTATGATATTTATGACATATTACAGGCCAATTATACCAGCTCTGTTTTGTGTTTTCAAAAATTTTATTTGTTCAGTCAAACTGCTGACATCTCTATGGTTTACATCTCAAACATGTCTGCTGTTGCTGCCTGTTCTCGTTGTGTAATGTGGTTTTCATTGTGGTCCATAACGGCCAACATTGTGAGTGCCTGCATTGCTGTATATTCAAAGTGTAGACGGTTGGACAGTATTTCAGCAGGGCATCATGAAAGACCTCGAGTTGTCCTGGTAAAGTTGTCCAGTTGGCCATTACACTACCTGCACTTTTATATAAACCTACTTGTGTGTTTGAACAACGTCATTTGCTCCAAGTCTTTCAGTAGACGTGTATCCATCACTATTTCAACCAGGGCTTTGTAGGCAGGGGAGTAAACAGACAACCATTTCTTCATCCTATACTGGTCTCTTGTTAGATCTTTATGGTAGCATTTGTCCTCCATGCCATTTTCCTCCCAGCGATGAACCCCTGATATATGATGAAGTATTGATTTCCATCATCAGTGCAATTCCTGACAATACCATAAGAGACCAGGTAGAAAACTGGTTTAGTACTCACATTCGTTCTAAAGTATCTGTAAAACATTAACATTTTTGCATGGCATTAAGTTATTGTGATAACCAGCAATGTCACCATGCAGTAGACCTCCATACAGCATGCATATGAGCAATCCATCAGAATTTGATTTTGTGAGGAGTTGTGTGTGTGCTTGTGTACCATTGCATCTCCTGAGGATGTGCAACAGCTCCACCACATGTGGTTGCTCACACTCTTCACGCAAGGGGCAAGTTCTTTGTAATTCTTTCGATTGGATGCAGCAACCAGCTTCTTTATTCCTGAATAACAAGAGAACATTATTATCATGTAAGACAACTTCAGATAATGAACACACAAAAGGTTGCGGGTTTGGATTTCTGAGGAGTTGACTGTGGTATGCTGGCAAAGAGGCTGAAGGATTCCTGTTGTTCAGGTAGATCCTGCTGTATGTCAACAAGCTCACCCTGATTGATAATTGACAGAAAAAAAAGATTATTCCATGAAGGCAATTGCTTTGAGATACCAGTATGCATTTACACAACTATTATCAATAGTATTTCTTTAAAAACAATCTTATGACAATACGTGAATTATTATGAAAAAATGCATTATGAAGAAGAGGCACCCCTGTAACGTTAGCATCAAGTTACAAAAGAAAGAAAACTAGTACAATTTTACTCAAAACTCAGTTTTAACCACCATCCAGTCAAGTGTTTCCAATAACCTTCTTTTTCATCACATGTGGAAATTTATACAGTTTATATCGCTGGACAAAATAGCATTCCAGGTGTTCATATGTTTATGGTTATTAAACATTCTATGGTTGTTAAATTTTCTCACATCTCAAGAAAATCACATACAAGGGATAATCAAACGATGCACTCCTCACCAGAACTCTACAACAGATCTAATACCCAGTAAACACAAAAACGCTGTAAAAACCTTTTTTTCAAGCTGTGAAAAAGTTGTGATAATGTTTCTCTCCAAAGACAAAATGTCGGGTTTTGTTTAAGTTATAAATACGTGTTTTCACAATGTGACAGAATTTTTTTTGTTACGTTACTTTTTCGTTGTTTATTCACCCTGGGGCGTTTAATACCGTTTTTTTCACATCTTATGTGGTGCGTTTTGGACCTTTTATTCACCCAAACCTGTGAAGCATCCTTTTGGCTGAACCTTGAATGTAGATTGCGTGTTTCTCAGTGTCCTGCTATGTCTGTCTTTTATGGTTTCCCTGTGAAGTGTTGTAAATATTCAAGATTTAACAATTCTTTTGGGACCGATAAGAACTTTGAGAAGCCTTTGGTAAAGAATCATAAAGGTTTTATTAATTTTATAAAGCAATTGATCAATATTTTGAACAAAAAAACAATGAATGAATATACAATACAATATGAACGAACATCTCATTTATAAATAAACTGTATTTATTCAGGTAGTCTAATAAGATAATAAAATCAGGTAAATATGAATATTAGAAAACTATGAAAATAAGGATGATCATTTGATAATAGAAGGAACTAATACAGATAATATACGGCATATATTTGGAATTGAAATAACTGAATGCAAACATTATGAACAACAAAAAAGAAGAAACAAGCAACAGCTCAACTTGAATCCTCACTTTCAGAGTGGAAGAGGGAAAGAGACTGAAATTCAAACATCGAATAAAATAAACTGTTTGTGTTTAACTAGCGAAATATGTTTAATATGTTATAATTTATACAAAACATAAAATTAATGTACCTGTCCAAGCTGTGTCTGTCAAAGAAAAAAGCATGCTATGAGCAGACCTTTAAAGTATTGTCCTGCAAGATCAGTAACATTTTTGTAATCATTTTGTAGAGCCATGAACACAATACATAGTAAACATTGTAAAATAACAAATTTGTGTTCTAAAACTGATGAGCAAACACTTTGCCTAATGAGCCAGTAGATTTTATAACAACATTTATAATTTTTCTCGGTCGCTGTGGCGCATTTCTTATATCACACTGAAAATTCTCAAAGCATCTTGTTAAATATGTATATTCTGTTGTTTCTTGCATTATCTATTGTTTATTTCATGTGGATCATGACACATGATCACACAACAGTCCACTGATTCTAATTGGTTAATTAATTGGTCGTAGGCCCACCGCCCACCAAAATGTTCAGGGCTACATCTGTGGGTGGCATAACAAAAAAACATTTCATCTGTGAAACCACCTGTAAAAACTTTAAATCCGGGACCCACCTAGACTGGTATCTGAAGACTTTTTTAATAGAAATGAAGGGGAAAATATGCATTTAATTTCAGTAGTTTCATGAATGAATAGCTTGCTATATTTAAATACCCATAGGGCTGCAAGATTATGGCAAAAATCATAATTCTTATTAATCCCCATGATATTACAACATACTTTGAGGTAAATGCATACAATATTTTCATAAAACATTCAAAACAACTGATAATTAACAAATTGATTACTGTTGTGGTCTCCAGTAACTGTAGTACGTACTTATTTTGTTCAAATTAAATGATTAAAAACGTAATTTCGGAAATTATACTTTGTGCTTTGGAGTGGGGATAGATCGATTCACTGCGAGCCGGTTGAAAATCGATTATAAAATGTGACGAGTCAAGCTGGTTGTATTTAAATTGCAATATATGTTTTGAACACCAGAGGCCGCTGTTTATTACCAAATTGCGTTTCTTGTTCTGGCCTCTTATGGCTCTACACATCATGCTTGATTAATGAATTACGTACTGAATTTGAGAAACTGAAATACTTCTTTTCGTACTGAACAGAAACATAAACTGAAAAAAAAAGTTAAAATATGAACTAGTTTTGTTGCAGTTGTTTGTTGAGAAATGATCCAAAGTGTAATGTTATCGAAACGGTTAATAAAAAGAATACATTGTGAATAAGTATTTAACAAGTCAAACAAAAAGAAATAAAACAAACAATCACGATTTTTTTTTTTAAAGGAATCACCAAAAGAGTTTATGGCTCACAAGCAATCTGTTTCTGATCCTGGTCTAACAGTATTAAATTGAAGGAAGAAAAATAAATGAATACCTCATCGTTATCATCAGCTGCCACATGAGTCTTAAAAGGAACACATGAGTCATTGTACAAAAGTTGATTTCTTGATTACTAATACTTAGACTTTATAATGTATTGAATCAGACCATTTAATCTGAGAAATCTTACATGCACAAATATGCACACGTTCTATTCCAATTAATATTACATGATAAATACCACGAGGTTCTTAGGTCCTCCTCGTTTATGCTTCAGAAACTCTGCTACTTCTCCCTGATCCTCGGGCATCTTTGCATGTTTATATGTTCGATATATAATAAATAAGACATATAACACAAACAATAAAAATACAAAAATATTTAATATTTTTTTTTGTTTATTAAATATTTTAAATGCTTTACATTTTTTCATTATTTTCTTACTTATGAATTTGTCTGGCAAGCCAGAAATCTTACAATCCTGACGTCCTCAGAAGAATCTCTATTATGGACTCTATTACATAATTATATTACATGAATATTATACAACAATTTTATTCGATTTAATTAATTAAATGGTACATTTGTTCAATTATTTATTTTGTGTAAATCGTGATTTGTAAAAGCCATAGCATTGGTAAAATATAAAACCATGGTTTTGACAATAGTGCTCAATACTTTACCACAAAGACATTGTTAGATTGACTAGTGCATGTGCTCTATTCTTAACAAAAAGAGGCCAAAGTGTAATTGTTTGTTGTATTACACATCGCAACAGCAAGTGACTTTGCGTACCCCTCTTTATGGCCCACAGTTTATGGATCCCTGATATAAATGACTCTTTTGAAGACTAATGAAGGTATAATAGGAGATTAGTGTAGAGGGTTTAGGCATAATACAATTTGGGTTGAGGGTTCACTTATACAGAATAAAATACAATATCCAGGGTTGTATTGTGTTTTATAGTTTATTGTATTGGTTCTAATTAATGCAATTTCTTCAAGAGATCGATATCCATTCATTCATCTGTGATCTCTGTGTTTGCCTGTGCCCCGAGCGCTTCACCCCCATTTCGGGTAGAAAAGAGGGTAAATGGTGAGGAGTCGGGGTGGAGGTGGGATGCTGCAAAAATGTTGAGTGGAGGAGGAAAGGCGATTTCACTATTTATAGAGCTCGCTCTGGTTTGGTAGGATAGGTGGTGTGATTGCTAATGCCGGGCAGCTGCGTAATTATTTGCGCATGCTCCTCCCGAACTTAGTTAATAAAACATCATTTATCATTGTAGTGCGCTGAAAGTACTGTTGAACTAAGAAATAATTGACGATTGACTGTTGATTTACTTGGAAATAATGCGCATTCAACATGGTAACTATCAAAACTGAGTTTTGACTGAAGAACACACCGGCGATGATGTTCAGCCAATGAAAGAATCAGAATTCGCTTTATTGGCCAAGTGTGTGCAAATACAAGGAATATTGATTTTATTTAGCACTTGGTGCATACCGTGCACATATACCTGACAACTACTAATAGTAATAATGTTGTATACACTTTGAAAACGAGGATTATGTACAGATTTGTGGATTTACTTAAATTACTTTTTTGTCATGAATTGTGGTTTAATAATTATTTACTCACCTGTGATTAGACCCATAATGGGAAGGTCCTGAATCAGCTTTTTCTCTTTTCTTCCTTTTAGGCTGAATTTAGACCACAGCATATTGGTCCCGAATGCCTGCAACATACTTCAGACTGATTGACCATCTGTCCCAGAGAAGAGTCTTGCACTGAACAACATCTGTATAGACAAAAAATCATTTCCAGTATTTGTAATATTTATTCTTCGTGCACTGAAATGTTATATCATATGTTTATATTCTGATTCTTATATAGAAAAGTTATCACCATCGATCTTCTAAATGGCCGTTCTTTACTGAGTTTTAAACAAAATATTGACAGTTCTTCTTCTGTCTGCATCTGCTCCACATTTACAGGTTCTTCTGTTGCTGGTTATGTTGCATGATTACTTCTCTAAACTGACTTACCTCTGTTAAAACTTGATCAAGTTTCTGATTCAGAAGTAGTCTGACAAAAAAAACAATATCCAATGCATTTAAATTAACTTGTTTGCAATGTATGATTAAACAGGTAAACACAAGTTAATGTAACAAAAGCTCTTCATGAGTCCTTCAGGGTGTTGTTTGAGAGGGTGCTGTTAACTGTCTGTCCATATTTTGAGCAAAGAGAAAAAAATGCACTAAGCAAACTTAAACAGCTGTAACTATTGAATGCTTTGGAGAAGAGACATATGGTTGATCTCTTTTGAAAAAAGACACTTGGAGAATTATTGTAGAAGTTAAAAAATAAAACTATAATTATGTGTCTAAAAGGTATTGGATTTTTTATGTATTGTTATGAAAATGTCCTGTAATATTAACTTTATTTTATGAAATATTAATATATAAAAATTAAAAAAAGTAAAAGCCATAGGTCTAAACAAGTAGTCTTCAAATTTTCAGCTTGATATCTGCAGTAATCTGGTATCTGTAAGTATTTTAGGTGAAATATGACAAATGGCCACTAGGAGACACCCTATCTGTAGGATGATTCCCAAAGGTCACTAGACTAGGTTGCTTGAAATGACATCTGACACCACTGACCAAACACAAACACATACAATTTTTTTTTTACTTTTTCCAAACTTTATATTATATAATACATATATAATATTTAAACATATTTTCACTTTTTGATGCAAATTTTAATTGAAATGTTCATTAATCAAAATAAACGGATCTTTTTCATTTCGTCAAAATATAAGATAAAACACACAGAATATAAACATTTAACTCACATTGTCACATGTCATTGTCTTAATCTGTAATCATTAGATTGTAGTTTAATAGACTGTCACGCTACTATCACTATAATATCATTAATAACACACATCGTCAAATATTAATTATAAGATCTATCAAGAGTAACTAAATATATTTGACTGAATAACAAATTAATGAGACAAATTGAAGTTATTATAAACGTTTACATGTAATTGCAAATCCTATAAAACATGTATTTCAAAGTTTGTCTCAAGTGATGAAAATGAAGTCTTTAAACACAACGACAGTGACGTGATCGGTCAGAAGTCTGAACACACTTTCTGTTTCTCTTCATCTTCATGTTTTGGTGTGAAAACATTTCCATCAGGCTGCACTCTCCAGGTCACTGTTGTGTCTTTGTGTACGCCCAAATCTGTCAGTTTCTGCTGAATCTACACAACACAAACAATCATGACACACACTCTTAAGCCCATTGCACATTGAGTCGTTAAAAAATAAATATGACCTCACGTTGTGTCAATCACATTTACACACTGCCTCCGATATTTTTATCTGTCATAAAAAAATCGGACTGGATTTGATTTTCTGCGTTTTTCACATCCGTCAAGCATTTTGAGTAGCGTTTTTATAACAATTCGGAGACATCGGACAAACGAGAGCCAAATACGAACAAACAGATCTCATCCCACATTTATGGCCATAATAGGAAACATTCTGTAAATACTACAAGAGTCAATGTGGATGAGATCTGTTTGATTACAGACATTCTTCTAAATATCCTCATTTGTGTTTAGCAGAACAAATACATTTAAACAGGTTTGGAACAATCTGAGGAGAGTAAATGATGACAGAATAAAAATGTTGGGGGTTAAATATTCACTGGAGCCATGAATCGACTGTTTTATCTTCTGTTTGTGCTTGGACTGCAGTTAACTTCCGGTCTGTGTTTGTTTATCCATCTGGCATTCGTCTAATAATATAACTATTTAATTTAATTTATGTTAATATTAATTTATTTTATTGTTTTATTGAATGACAATTGTATTAAATAAATAATTTCTTCAATGGCTCCTGTAGTTGTCTATAATATAAGTTGACCATGAGTTTACTTTTTTACTGATGCTGATAATAATGAAAGGACACACATGGTTATCCGTTAGCTACTATTATCTAATTTAAACTGTAAAAGTCTTAAAATGCACAAATATAGATCAATGAAGTCAGTGTACGGTCCTGATGTCTCTTCATGTGCCAGTAGGTCAGGATTGATTTTAGGATCTCTTCTGTGTTATCACTCATTTCTGATATGACAGTTCTCAATTTGCATAAAACCAGAGTGGCAACCAGTCTACATTATAACACAGAAAGCTGTGACGCTTAACAAATGGGGAATGAATGAACAGTAAACCCACTTCTCCAGGCACCACTACACAACTGGTGTTATTTAACTGTATATGTCATGGATATATATTTAAATCTTACACATATTTTCCTTCTTGATGGTTGTTTGCAATTGAAAAGAACCATTAAAGTCAGTGAAGTCTCAAGACTGCTTTCTGGAGTTCTCTTTGTTTGCTATCTGTTAACTCTTTTCTTAAGTAACGCACTGATGACAACACAATAATCACAGTGACACAGTAAAGCTGCGGTCACACTAGACTTGAGCATGTCTAATTCCTTCAGACGGTCTGAAAATGTGCGTCAGTGATTCCTACATATTTTACATTTCAACGATTTGATCTTTAATCTTCTATTTTTTTCAAATTCGCAGGTCAAAGTTCACCAAACTTGATTTTTGCGTCGTAGCGAAATGCGAAATATCTTCTAATGGATTCGCATGAGTATGTATGGAAGTCAATGGAATGAAAAGTCAAGTGTGACCGCGGATTAAGCCAGAAACAAAAATGTTGTGGCCCACGAGTGAATCTGAAAAACTATCTGTGTGTCAGCTCATTGTGTTGTGTAGGACACACTTTCAACACAAATAGTTGAATACTCACCGACTGTAAGATGGTCTCCATCACTGCAGGATCATTGACATTCTGACCGGATTTCAGCTCAAATCTCACAATCTGTTTCTTGGTCTCTGGAAGATTAAAAGCTTTATTAATTTTAAACTAATATAAAGTGTGAAGAAAACAACATCACAACAGTTACACAAATCTACAGTCAATCTTTCTAACGCAACAGCTGCATGTGTTCAACACAAATGGAAATAATAATTTGTCAACTTCTCATATTGTTATCATAGCAACTGTTCTTTGGGATACACTAAGGAAAAATAAATAAATAATAATCATTAATTCATCATATTGTCTCCTGAGTGTTTCTGCTGGAACTTCCACCAGCCCAAAAAATCACAGATTAAGAAAATCAGAGCTCATAAATAAATCTTTATTATGATTTTTTTATTTCATATGTTCTTCTTCACTCCTTCATCATTTAACGTTTTAACCAAAAATACATTTCAGAAGGACAAATCAGATCAACACAGTAGAACACTAACAATAGCTGGACATCTGACATTAAAACAGAATTTTCTTCTCTTGTGCTGCCTTGTTGTTCGAGGAGACTTTCTTTTTACACTGAGATAGTTACAACAGGCGAGTCTCGACACATATTTATTATTTATAAAACGCTCAGTTCTGATTCTGATTGGCTGAGTCCAGTTCTAACCTGCTTTAAAATACCCCAATTTATAACGGCTGACTGCACTACATAGCCTAAATATTATTTTATTTACTTTATTTTATGAAACCTTGCCACATATATGGATTAAAAGTTTTATTAAAGCAATAAGCCGTGTGAAGCAGTGGATTACAGTGCATTTTAAAACAGCTAATGTGGTTTTAATGACTCCGCTTCATGTCATACAACAACGCCCTTATCTGTTATAAAATAAACTGTAACCCACTGCTTCACACGACTTATTGCTTTATTAAACCCTGACTGTTTAACATCAGATGATCATCAATGTGACTGTTTTACATCAGTTTTTCTCACTGTCTTTGATGTTTAATACAAAATGGAAATCAATATTTTCAACAGTACATTTCTGGTCAAACTATTTATTTGACTAACAACAGCTATGTTTGTCTAACGTCTCTTCTCTCCTTCTGTGTATTTATGATGTTTGTGTTGTGAGTAGTTTATGATCACACATAAAAACTTACGTGTCTTGCAGATGAATGGAAAAGTATTTGAACACAGTTGATCATCTATAAGACCATCAGGACGTATAACACCACATGGTCGGTTCACGCCCGTCAAGTCAGGTTGTCCAGTCATCCAGTTAATGGAGGACACGTTGACAACATTTATTTCATCTGACCACTTCCATGAGTCTCTGAACAGACCAATCCATGATATACTAATGCCTTCCATTGAAATCTTGTGCAGCAGCACTTGATTCTCAGTTTGATTGTGAATGACGGCCAGATCTGTGTAATGTTGTCTGCAGTAACTCTGAGCTTCATGCCAGGACATTGAGATTTTAACAAAAACAAACCTGTCAGCTTCTGTTTCATTTTCTGTAGAAAGATGAGATTGAAAAACACCGTTAGAGAACAACTTCAAAGAAATAGCCTTTTCATGTCAGTGTAATTTACCTCTTTTACAATACTTTGCATCTCATAGTTTAGACACACAGACACCAAGAATCAGTGTATGAATCTCAAAACTGGTGACAATCAACAAACTATTCCTATAAACAGATCGACACTCAACATCACTTGAGTGACAATCAAGTTATCAAATAAACTTTTTTGATTATTTGATGATTAGGTTTAAGAACTGTTTGGTTTTTATCTCACAGAGAATGCTGCTCAACTTCTGGTCCAGACCTTTGTGATCTCTAGACTGGACTAATGCAATGCTCGTCTTCCTGGTCTTTCTGAGGGCTGTTTCATAAAACAAGATATAAGAAAATAAGACAGGCTGATTTGAGTTTGTCAGACTTATTGCCAGTGGATTCAGTTTCATAGAGCAAACTTGAAATAGTTCAAACTCAGTTACTATAGCAACTAACACTGGGAACTAACCAAGGACCAGATTCAGAAGAGCTCCGTTAACACTGAGCCATGAGGATATGATGATATTTCAACTAATTCTCTTTCATGATGAAATATTGAATTACTCACTATTAATAAACAAATAATAAAATAAAACTAGATTGGAAAGTTCAAGTACAAACTATATGTTGGCTTGACAAAGCCTGTCCTGAAGAGTTTAAAATAGTTTGAAAGGTGGGAAAACATGATGGGAAAAATATCGTGACCCCAGTGTGTGAGTAACGGGCTTAGTATGTTGATAGCATGATTAGTATGTTCTCTAGCATAATTAGCATGTTGCTAGTATGATACTCCAAGCCATGAGTGAAACGAACCAACCCCTGTGTCTCTATGATGTTTTGATTAAGATATGAAGGTATTTCTAAACGGTTGCTAAGCTAACCTGTGTGGTTGCTATGGGCGTGGCTTATCATTTTACAGATTTTGAGACTCTAAGCTATGAGTGAAACAAACCGACCCCTGTGTCTCTACGATGTCCTGAAGCAGAGATAAAGGTATTGTTAAACCGTTTCTAGGCTAAAGTGTTTGGTTGCTATGGGCGTGGCTTATCATCTGTCATTTGATGATACTCTAAGCTGTGAGTGAAACGAACCAAACCCCATGTCTCTTTGATGTTTGATGCAGAGATATAGTTAATGCATAATGGTTGCTAGGCTAACCTGTTTGGTTGCTATGGGCATGGCTAAGCATCTGCCAGTTGATCCATCCATCCATCCATCCATTTTCTACCGCTTATCCGAACTACCTCGGGTCACGGGGAGCCTGCGCCTATCTCAGGAGTCATCGGGCATCAAGGCAGGATACACCCTGGATGGAGTGCCAACCCATCGCAGGGCACACACACTCACTCATTCACTCACGCACTCACACCCTACGGACAATTTTTCCAGAGATGCCAATCAACCTACCATGCATGTCTTTGGACCAGGGGAGGAAACCGGAGTACCCAGAGGAAACCCCCGAGGCACGGGGAGAACATGCAAACTCCAAACACACAAGTCGGAAGCGGGAATCGAACCCCCAACCCTGGAGGTGTGAGGCGAACGTGCTAACCACTAAGCCACCGTGCCCCCCTCTGCCAGTTGATGACACTCTAAATTGTGAGTGAAACGAACCAACCCCCGTGTCTATATGATGTTCAGATGGAGAGATATAGGTATTGCTAAATGGTTGCCAGGCTAACCTGTTTGGTTGCTATGGACGTGGTTTCGTAGCTTAATGTAGTTTCAGGGATACTGATAGGTTGACTTAGTCAAATGAGCCAACCCACTTGTCTCTACGACACTGTGCTGCAAAGATATCCATCTGGACTTTATATGATGTGAGTCTATGGGAGTGGTTGCTAGGTTGCTGTAAATGGTTGCTATGGGCGAGGCTTCGTAACTTAATGAAGTCTTTAGGTTACTGATTGGTTGCCTGAGTAAAATGAGCCCACCCCCTTGTCTCCAAGTGGGTGTACTGCGAAGATATTCAACACGGGACATTTTAGACGCCTTATCTGGGCATATTTCCTCTTCCATTATAAGTATAGAGGGATTTTGGGGGGCTCTTACACCCCTGGGGTGCAACGGACACTCCATTGTGATATATGTTCTTATAGAGCTTGCCAGCTTCTTCAAATATTTTAACTTGCAAGTTGGTATGGCATCCTTACTTTGAGTGATAAGACGTCAAAGTTTGTCGCGATGTTAAGTCTATGGGAAATTAGGTGGTTTTGAGAGTCCGGTTTTCGAAAACTGGATCTGGATCAGTTTAAAAAGATATAGCAACTCAAGTCAGACCAGTTTGAAGGTTTGTGTAAAGTTTGGTGAATGTAGCTTTAATTAAGCTCTATGAGGAGTAGCAGTCAGAAATTTTGGGGATCATAATAATATTAATAAGCTTAGAACAAAGAACAGTATGTTGACTCAGTCATGGAGGCTAAAGACACTCATTTCAAAAACACATGTCTAAGCGACATTTGAAGACCACGTCAATTAAATCAAACTTCCAGAAGTTCAAAACATCTCATGTGACATCACTTTTAATCTCTTAAAGCGTAGGTAGCATGAGATCATGAAAATGACATGTCATGCAGTCTGTTATGTTGCCGTGTTTGAAAGTAAGCTGTCTGCCAAGTTGTAAGTCCGAAGGTGAATAAATAAAAAAGTTATTTGTTTGTAAAAATGGGAGTCAACTCTGAATCACACAAACGAGTCGTGGATGCATATCTACGTCACTATGCATAAACGTTGCTGAGTCTGCCGGGAAAACTAATGTCTCCTCTCCAAACACTGTCGCTCGTTTGTGATGCATGTGTATCATGTCTAGAACCTGTGTTCTACGGTGTGAAACTAAGTCTGTCTTATTTCAGCTACCTAAGCAAGAACGTCTAGGGGAAAAATGGTTACAATTCATTTTTCAAAGAATACCGAAGGAGTATAACCCCAGAGATGAACTGTGCGCGAGTCATTTCACCGATGATTGCTATGATAATCTTGGCGCGTTCAGTGCAGGATATGTGAAACGACTATCATTGAGAGAGGGGGCAATACCAACTCTATTTGGACCTTTTAGCTCCACCGAGTCCCAACCTGTAAGTGTGACTTTTGATATTTGTCTGAATTTCAAAAATATTTTCGAACCTTAGTCTGTGTCAATGAGACAATCACAATGCGATGGGTTGGCACTCCATCCAGGGTGTATCCTGCCTTGATGCCCGATGACTCCTGAGATAGGCGCAGGCTCCCCGTGACCCGAGGTAGTTCGGATAAGCGGTAGAAAATGGATGGATGGATGTCTGTGTTTAGCTAATGCATATAACTTTATAATATAATATAACTTTAGCATGTAGCGTTATTTCTGGTGTGTTACAGTTTGTTTATCTTGCTATTTACTTGGCTGATTTAATTGTTCAATCCATGAATTCTCAAAGTATTTCAAGTTTACCGGGTAGGAGGGGCCTAGACGGGTGAATCGCGGAACGAATCATTTGAGAGTCAGTCAAGAAGTAAAGTACGAATAACTGCATATAATTACGAGATTAAAGTGTTTTTACACATTGTATGTACATAAACTTATTGTTGGACACCCCATTACCCAAAGTAGGGCCTAAAAAAACATATGTTAGGTACACTTTAATCTCTTTCCTTTAGCTTTTTTATTCATCGAAAAACATTTTCACTCAACAGGTTTTGTTCCTTGTCACTTGGTTTAAGGAATTGCTGCTCTGCAGTCTCTGTACAACATATCACTTCATTGTTTAATAATTCTTGTAAATTTAAATCTTTTAAATTGGAGCTTCTGCTAAATGCATTCTGGTCAATGAGAGAATCGTATCATATTACGTAGCTGAATTAAAAGCAATAACAATACATTTACTACTTAACATATTCATGTGATTGACATGTGCTGGTCTTATTTCATACCTTTGAAGCAAATAAAGGGACGTTCAGTAGAGCAGACTGCATCATGCCATCCATGACTAGAACATATAGTGCCACATTCAGCTTTTCCATCAGCGTTGTTTGGTTGACTCAAATACCATCCGGAGAATGATATGTCTTGATTTTGATATGACCACCGCCAGCATGAAATGTTATTGTAGAGTCCAATCCAGACGGCTGAAGTCAATGCTGGTTGAACGGCTCTCTGTACATTCATCCAGTCTTCAGTGTTTTGAACGGTGACCAGATCAAAGTGATGCTGTCTGCAGTAAACCTGTGCCTCATTCCAAGTCTTATTCTCCCGTATCAGAACATATTCACATGAGATACTCTGAATGAACAGACAGAGTCCTGTAGAGAGAGAGAGAGAGAGAGAGAGAGAGAGAGAGAGAGAGAGTGAGAGTGAGAGTGAGAGAGAGAGAGAGAGAGAGAGAGAGAGAGAGAGAGAGAGAGAGAGAGAAACATAATTATTATATAGTGTTCAGTGTTCTTAAATGGTGGAAACTATAACAACACATTATAAATGGAATAGAATATGAAAATCTTAACTTAATACGGGGTGACTTTTATACATTTTTATTAATTAATTATTCACATCTGGAAGCAAATAGATGGATTTTATTTTCCTAAAGGACATTAAAGCAATAAGCCCCAAGAAGCCGTGGGTTACAGTGCATTTTATAACAGCTAAGGGGCGTTGTTAGGCACGACGCGAAGCGGAGTTAAATAATCATTAAATAAAGTAAATAAAAAGATATTTAGGCAATGTGGTGCGGTCAGCCGTTATATATTGGGGTATTTTATAACAGCTAAGAACTCCGCTCAGCCAATCAGAATCAAGGACAAGAAATGACCGTTTTATAATTCTTTATTATTTATCTGTATTTGACCCTCTCCTCAGATGGTGCAGACTGGTGCTCTGCTGTTTGAGTATCGTTGCTCAGAGCGTTTGGATGTTTGGAGCGTAAGCATATGAGGATGTTTTATTGGAATAGACAAAATTTACTCACATATGAGACATGACACTTTATTAGGAGTGTAGAGACTGAAGTGTTCACACTTGAGAACAAGGTCTCTGGTGTTCATTCTCATTTTAAAGATCAAACGCACTTCTAACCTTACGTGTAAGCGGCAGAGAACAGAGGACGCCATTTACTAGCAGGAAACCAGTTTGTGATAAGGAAACACTCATTTGAAGTCATCATTATGATGAAGAGTGTTTGCTTTAGTTGAGCTCTTGACTCTACAGTGTTTGTCTTCTCTTCCTCTGACTGCTGTAACTGTGTGTTCACTTTATGGTGCACATTTATTATGTTGAGTAATGCTAAAGGAGTATTTGATGAAAGTATAATCATGAGTAAATGTTGATGAGAACAGAGTTGTGCTGCTGAATGTGTGATAGTAGAGAGTGAGATTCAGATGTTTTGAGACAAACATGTATTATAAAGATCTTCTAAATGAATGACACACATAAACATTGAAACAGTTTCTAAATAAGACACAAATACATCAAGACTCAGTGTATGAACCTCAACATGGTAAGAATAAACTGAGATGCTTCATGCTGCAATGCATGCTGGGAGTCATGAATGATTTTTGACCTATGGCTTTACCTAGAATGCATTTCAGCAAAACGTTTTCATTCTGGTGATGGTCACCATGGTTGAGTTTAATAAGCTGATTCTTGATGTATTTGTGTAAAGCAATTTTTGTAAAATATGTGTGTATAATTCATTTAAAAGACCTTTTTAAAAAATATCTGCACTCAGTGAGTTTGATGTGAGGTTACATTTTGACCTCATCGTAAACTTTCTGTAAACTCATGGTGACATCATCATGTTGACTGGGTAATCAGGGAAGAAATAAAGAAGAAATAACAGTGTGGTAAGGTACACTTAGCCCTTATCTGCCAGTAGACAAATATCTGGCAGACAAATATGCTTTGAGTAAACAGTTCAGGACAATCATTTTAAATAATGAGAGCAAACAGTCCAACTGAAATAAACACTGATCACACTAATGCTGACTTACATATTTAACCTCAATAAGATCTTTTGCTGATGTATGATCTACAGTAACTAGCTGACAACAGTGTTGACAATATACTACAGTAGAAACAGCAGGTAAGAGCTAACAGTGTAAAGCACTGAGTCAAGAGAGGTGATGGGAAGACTCAGGTGAAACACAAGACAATTCCCATAAGAAGTTTTATTAAGGCATATGAAGAGGTTTGAGGTCACAAGTCCATAACTTTTAACTTAAATAAAATAATTAAAAAGGAATCACATAACTGTACATCCAGGCTTCTAGATACACATTTACTCAAACTGACTATGAACAAAACATCTGCTGTAACACAAAACCAGCACAAGGTTTAACACACTGGCACCCTCCTCCTCTCTGGAGAGACTATAAGAGAGACTGACTCTAATAGACCAGATTCAGCAGGTGAAGCACCAGAGCAGATCATTCTACCATCAGATACAATCCAAAAAGAGAAGAAAACATTACACAAATTGAAATCAGGAAGAATAAAGCATGTTTTAAAGCAATATAGTCTCCTAACCACTTATTCCTCAAACACATTTCCTGCCGCTTATATAAGAAAAAGGAGAAAAGCACCCCCACTGTGTGGAATAATGGTTTCCTCCAGAACTTTAAACATCTCTGAGAGCACCAGACCCCCTTAAGAGAACACACCGCACCTGAAGCAGATGTCAGTGGTGATCACATCATGAGAACACAAGTGTACACCAGATCCATATACATCTGACCGACTGCTCAAATCAACACATTAAATTGTCGAGTTAAAAGTGTTTTGTCATTATTTGATGAAAACTAAGACAAAAGACAAAATCACATCTCATCATCAAGGTCCGCTCGAGAGGCTCATGTTTCATCATGTGTGTAGTGATCGAAACACAGCCGCACACAATGTGATATGATAATTCCTGAAGCTTTTGTGTGTCTAATCAATTTAGTTGTTACATAACAGTTTGTGAATATGTGTGTTGATTCTTATGAAAATATCACAGCCATAAAACTGCTTGAGCCTCATGTTGTAGTATCACAGACATCACAGGACAAATGTTGCACATTAATAGACATTCAGACAATGTGCATCATCACTTAGACGTCATCATCTGATCTCATTGTATTTAAGACACAACACATTCATCTCAACACACTGTTACAATAGCAGAAATAAACCAAACTTAACATTAAACACAAGAGTCAAGAGCTCAAGTAAACCAAACTCTGATCACAATAAAGGTGATTCAATGAAATTTCAATATTTTTCAACATTAGTAGCAGGTGTGAAAGTGATACTGATTAAATGTTAATAACATAATTATAATAAATAAACAAATAAAAGTCTTGCTGCATTCAGATCATTTAACTTAATTTATTTCAAACCCCCTCATTAAATTGATTTATTTCCATGTGAAAACTGAAATGAGTCTGAAAAACATCACATTTGAACCGAATTTGAACATGTGAACAATTATTAATTATTAATAATGAAATAATCAATTAATGTATCATATGGCATTTTTACCGCCGTTTAAGACGCACACACATCTGCAATTGACTTTTAATTAGTTTGTTTGGGAAAGTGGTTTATGGTTTCTTACATCAAATGATGATTTAAATGAGAATCTGATTAAAAATGCACACAGGGCATCAATCAACATGTGTTTTAAATTTTATTCATTTCATATTTGTATTTTATTTTGATTTAAACCTTATAAAGTTCAATTAGTCTTGTAATTGAACAAACATAAATTCAAACATTTCACATTTAGATGAAAAGTGTCACACTGACCTGAGAACAGCAGCACATGAATGGGTTTTTCCATTGTTGATGGCTTCACAAGTACGAAATGAATCTGAAATGATGAAAATATCTTATTGAATCATAACAAACACATGAAAATGAACAAAGTGACTCAAAGTGAAGTGACTGGTTTGAATTATAAGAAGAAAACACAAGTTTACCTTCAACAACACTCAGGAGTGAACATCAGACTGTCTTTGCTTGTTCTGTCTCAACATTTCAGCTTTAATGTCCTACACAAATGTGTGCATTCACCTAAATGCAAAACCTGTTGTTGGTTTGGAGATAGTGAGATTGATTTCCATATGGATTTTGTTTGCATGGAAACTCTAGGATTGGCCCAGGTGTGTGTCTGTGTACATACATGTGTTTCTGGGTTTTTAAAATCATGTACTTCATGTGGTTTTGAGCAGGGATGGAAATGGGAGGTGGGGGTTGAAATAAATTGAACTTCAATGACTTTCTGTCCTATTAGATCACAAAAAAAAAATGTCAAAGTTCAAAACACAATTATCGTCACTAGGTTCTGTAGTCTGAAGGAGAGACACACAGATCTGACTGAAGTCTGTTTCCTGTGTCATGAAACCACGTAATAAAACACAAGACTTTCTCTTTCCAGGGGAAATAAAATGTATAGATGTTGTCCAAATATTGATTGTTTTAATGTAGATCATTTTGTTAGATAATAATCTCTCACTGGAGACCGTACATGAGTCTTATGAAGAGAATCAAATAAATGATGCTTTTATCATCACACTGTCACAAGATTTTATAATCCCCAAACACTCTTGATAGAATTAATCTCACATCTTTACAGACACAGAAGGGATTTTGAGTCAATGCAAATGCATCTCATTACAGACGTACAAAAAACATTATTCGCATTGTTCAGCAAATATCTGAATTCCATTCACTTGATGGTATTAAAGAAATTAAAAGGTTTAATAAACTTCAGTATATATGAGTTTGAATAGTAAACATGACAGGACTTGAACATCATAGTTTCCATTAGTGGTCTCTGCATATAATTTGTTTTTAAAACACAACGCTGTTTTTCATACATTAAAGGTCTTCGTGATCACCAGCTGTCACGCTCAATTGAGTTTTGCTTGAAAAACAAATGATATGCAGAGGCCACTAATGGAAACTATGATGTTCATATGTGTATAATGTTTCCTAGTTAAACTCATATATATCATATATATACTGTAGATTTTATTTCACTTTTTAATGTCTTTAATACCATCAAGTGAATGGAATTCAGACATTCACTAATCTATACAAGTGATGTATTACGTAAGTGTTTTTCCTAATGTCTGTCATTAGATGTATTTGCATTGATTCATACTGCAAATCACTTGCTTCTGTGTCTGTAAAGATGTGAGATTATTTCCTGGGAGAAATTGTTTAGGGATTATAAAAGCTTGTGACAGTGTGATCATAAAAGCATCATTTACTTGATTCTCTTCAACTGTTCCTTTAACTGTGTGCAATTTTAAATACTGTTTAAGACATAAACACACATCTTACGTTTACTTTGTATTAGTTTTTTTTTATATTTCCATTTTCAAGAATCTTTTTTTTTTCTTACAACAAATGGCACTGATTTAAATAGCAAACCTTTTTTATTTAATTACACATGGCATTGTCAATCAACCTCTGCTGTAAAGTGGTTTTATTTATTTGTATCTTGTTGTTGGCACAATTATATTGTGAACAAACATAAATTCAGACATTTATCATTCAGATACAAAGGTTTACACCTTGTGTAAAGTCTCACACTGACCTGAGAACAGCAGCACATGAATGTATTTCTTCCATTGCTGATGGATTTACAGAAGCTGAAACGAGAGTGACTCAAAATGAAGAAACTCTTTTGAATGATATGATGAAAACACAAGTTTACCTGCATCAGTATGGAGTGAAGGTTTAAACTGGCTTTTCTTGTTCAGTCTCAACAGTCTCACAGCTTTGATTTCTTACTCAAATATAAGCATTTGCTTCAATGCACAACATCTTTTGTTTGGGATATACTGAGACCAATTTGTGTTTGTATTTTGTTTGGAGTGAGACTTAAGCCTGGATTTCACTGGGACACATGTGTCTGTGTATGTCTGTTTCTGTGTATTAAGATGCATGTAAACAAGTGAACCCTTCAAACAAGCTTGTGCTGGCACATTATGGCCCCCAGCAGGCTGTCAGCACACGGACCCCGAGAATTTGCTCACTGGCCAGATGTTGAGCCCCTAGCGCTGGCCATACATGGGCAACCCTCACCTCATCCCACAATGATGATTACTTCAAATTGTTTTCACTTTTGCACTCACTATTAATGTTGACATTTCAAAAATCCATCATTACTGTGATCAGTGTTTGCTTCAGTTGAGCTCTTGACTATTGACTGTGATTAACTTGGTGTTTTAAAACTAATTTAAACTCATCAAACTAATTCAGATAAAGGGATCAACAGTGAGAGTCATGAGAGAGTTTTGGACTATGATGTTACCCAGCATGCATTGCAGCATGAAACTTTATTTTGTCGATTGTCAACATTGTTGAGATTCATACAACATTTTATAATCCCTTAACAATTTCTCCCAGGGAATAATCTCACATTTTTACATACACAGAAGCAAGTGATTTGCAGTATGAGTCAATGCAAATACATCTAATGACAGACATTAGGAAAAACACTTACGTAATACATCACTTATATAGATTAGTGAATGTCTGAATTCCATTCACTTGATGGTATTAAAGAAATTAAAAAGGTTAAATATTCTCCTGTATATATGAGGAGAACAAGTAAACATTTTACATATATGAACATCATAGTTTCCATTAGTGGCCTCTGAAGATCATTTGTTTTTCAAACACGACGCTGTTGTTAAAGGTCTTCGTGATCACCAGCTGTCACGCTCAGTTGAGTTTTGCTCGCGTCATTTAAGATGCGTATTAGACACACCTGTGAGTTTGAACCCTGGTCTTCTCGACACCATTTGAGTAAATTAACTTCAGTTTAAAATAAAATCTTCTGTATCAGGCCTACGCCATAGCCTATGCTGAGACTCGTGCTCTACAACGTACCCTGACGTGCAACTTTCCCAAAATGTAACAGCATCAATGTGGACAGCAAGCGCTGTGGCGATGGCGTCAGGTTTACTCATACACATTTCCAAATGTATTTTCTTAATAATTTATGTGTTTTTCAACTTAACCTGCAAAAGTGACTGTTTACATGTCGCTCTCACTGCTAAATGATTCTCCAACAGCGTACAAAACAAACCTCTTCTTCTTCAGCTCTTGTCTTGGTTACATAAGCAACACGCCTGTGGACACTGATATCCAGTGGCAATTGCCTGTCGACGCAGACAACAACACTCAAGTATAAACAGCTTTTTGTTTATTTACAACATTATAACCGACAATCCACAGCAGACAGTCAGTTTGGGCACAGGATAGGTCGCCTTCCAAAAGGAAGGGAACACCATGTGAACTGTTGTCTTAGATGAAGGGAAAAATGTGTTCTTTTTATTACTGAATTCATTATGTATTATTGAAACGGGCAAATTTATGAAAAACAGCTGTTCATCTCCCTCCAGAACTCTCACTGCTCTTCTAAGTGTGTAGGGAACATGGACGCGATTGGGATCCCCCTGAAGATGCTACAGTAGTGTTCAGTTTTTGCACAGATCAATTGATTTGCATTATAATACTTCAGTTAAACGTCAAGGTGCAGTGATAACTTTTGTGCTGAATGTAGTAGAGTTTGTGACTTTCATTAATTTAACCAAATATCTTCATAAATAGATTATCTTCTTGAAAAAAACAATGCCACACATCTTGGACGGAAGGGTGGTGAATACATTAACAGCAATTTTATTTTTGAGTAAAGTAAAAATAAAAAAGACAATATCCCTTTGAATTAAATATATTGAAAAGGCACACATATAGGAAGACAATTTTTGTGTTCATGTTTAAATATATGACCAATATGTAACATATAAAATGAAAAGAAATACGCAATAAATAACAGAAATATAAAATAACAGATGAAATGAGGATATGGTAAAAAATCTGCCTACTTTTGGAATCTGGCTCTTAAATAAAAGTTGTTGAAGACCCCATGAGCTACGGTGCAGGTCTGAGGTAAAAAAACATGCTTTAGTCGGCCAACTCATCAAAATAAATAATTTATAAGTTTTAATTCCATCATATTATATTATTACATCATAAATAATAATAATTCTTTTGAGTGTATTGTGTACTACTATAGTCAAGTTTGACTGAGTCAAGTCACACAAGACACAATATAAACTTGTCTGATAAGTAAACTTTTTATTTTAAACTGAAGTTATTTTCCTCAAATGGTGTCGAGAAGACCAGGGTTCAAACTCACAGGTGTGTCTAATATGCATCTTAAATGACGCGAGCAAAACTCAATTGAGCGTGACAGGTGGTTATCACGAAGACCTTTAATGTATGAAAAACAGCGTCGTGTTTGAAAAACAAATGATCTTCAGAGGCCACTAATGGAAACTATGATGTTCAAGTCCTGTCATGTTTCCTAATCAAACTCATATATACTGAATATTATTAAACCTTTTAATTTCTTTAATACCATCAAGTCAATGGAATTCAGATATTCGTTGAACAATGCAAATAATGTTTTACTTGTGTCTGTAATGAGATGCATTTGCATTGACTAATTCATGACTAATAAACTCATTCATGATTATTAGTCACCATTGATGAGATTTGTACGTCATGTGTCTAAGTTTGTCTCAAATTTAAAGATTTTCTATTGTAACTGCTATAAAAACTTTATCAAACATTTCTTAAAAAATCATAAATGCTATACTGTTATTATAAAACAATCCTCTTTCTGATGTATTTTCAGTAACCAAGCCCTATTTTATTACTGTTTTTTATGCTGGGATAATACAATGTGTGACGAAATAAAACAAATGAATGATTAAAAAATAAAAAAGCTTACACATAAAAACCTTATTTTTCATCATGAGCAAAACCAGCGAGAGACATTGAATCTGACGTTTGTGTCCAGCTCGTTACACTTTTATACAATACAATTTTAATCCCTGTTGAGGAATTTTGGCCCACTCTTCTTTGCAGAATTGTTTTAATTCAGCCACATTGGAGGGTCTTCAAGCATGAACAGCCTTTGTAAGGTCATGCAACAGCATTTCAATTGGATTTAAGTCAGACCTTCACTAGGCCACTCCAGAACCTTTATTTAGATTTTTTTGCCATTCAGAGGTGGAATTGCTGGTGTGTTTTGGATCATTGTCCTGCTGCATAACTCAAGTGTGTTTAAGTTGAGGTCACAAACCGACGGCCAGATATTCTCTTTTAGGATTTTATGGCAGAGCGCAGAATTCATGGTTCCGTCAATTATAGCCAGTCGTCCATCACACGACCTCCACCATGTTTGACTGTTGTTATGATGTTCTTTTTATGATTACGGTGTTAGTTTTACGCCAGATGAAACGGGACGCACACCTTCCAAAAAATTCAACCTTTGTCTCATCAGTGCACAGAATATTTGCCCAAAAGTATTGAGGATCATCAAGATGTTTTTTAGCAAATGTGGGACGAGCCGTTGTGTTATTTTTGGTCAGCAGTGATTTTCACCTTGAAATTCTCCAATGATGCCATTTTTGCACAGTCTCTGTCTTATTGTAGAATCATGAACACGTGTGACCACGTCCCCCTCATCAGAGCACACCATCACCTGAGTTCTGATAACATCGTGATAACACCGTCACCTGAGTTCTGATAACACCATCACCTGAGTTCTGATAACACTGTCACCTGAGTTCTGATAACACCATCACATGAGTTCTGATAACACCGTCACCTGAGTTCTGATAACACCGTCAGCTGAGTTCTGATAACACCATCACCTGAGTTCTGTTAACACCGTCACCTGAGTTCTGATAACACCGTCACCTGAGTTTTGATAACACCGTTACCTGAGTTCTGATAACATCGTGATAACACCGTCACCTGAGTTCTGATAACACCGTCACCTGAGTTCTGATAACACCGTCACCTGAGTTCTGATAACACCGTCACCTGAGTTCTGATAACACCATCACATGAGTTCTGATAACACCTTCACCTGAGTTCTGATAACACCGTCACCTGAGTTTTGATAACACCGTCACCTGAGTTCTGATAACACCATCACATGAGTTCTGATAACACCGTCACCTGAGTTCTGATAACACCGTCACCTGAGTTCTGATAACACCATCACATGAGTTCTGATAACACCTTCACCTGAGTTCTGATAACACCGTCACCTGAGTTTTGATAACACCGTCACCTGAGTTCTGATAACACCATCACATGAGTTCTGATAACACCATCACCTGAGTTCTGATAACACCATCACCTGAGTTCTGATAACACCGTCACCTGAGTTCTGATAACACCGTCACCTGAGTTCTGATAACACCGTCACCTGAGTTCTGTTGAACACCGTCACCTGAGTTCTGATAACACCATCACCTGAGTTCTGATAACACCGTCACCTGAGTTCTGATAACACCGTCACCTGAGTTCTGTTGAACACCGTCACCTGAGTTCTGATAACACCGTCACCTGCACCCAATTCTAGTTCTAGTTTATCTTCCCTGTTATCTTGGAATATTTCAGTATCTGGTTTTTGGATTATTGCCTTGTTTCTTTGATATTTAACTCTGGTTGAGTTGTCGCTATTCTGGATTAAAACCTCTTCATTGAAACTCTGTGGTGTTCTCATCTGTGTGATATCAAAGCGTTTACAACACGGATCTTAACTGAAGCAAGAGAGGCCTGCAGTTCTTTACATGTTGTTCTGGGATCTGTTATGTCCTCCTGGACGAGTCGTCTTAAAAAAGCTGTCCAACCCGTTTAGAAATTTTGTTCGGCCGGCCACTCCTGAGACAGTTTACCACCGTTCAATGCTTTCTCCATTTGTGGATAATTCCTCTCACTGTTGTTTGCTGCAATCACAAACCCTTAGAAATGGTTTTGTAACCCTTTCTAGACTGATACATTTCAATTACTTTGTTTATCATCTGTTGTTTAATTTCTTTAGATCAAGGCATGATGTGTTGCTATTTGAGATCTTTTAGACTATTTCAGTTCATCAGACAGGTTCTTCTTAAGTGATTTCTTGATTCAACAGGTCTGGCAGTATTTAGGCTTGAGTGTGTCTAGTGAAATTTAACTCCTTTATGCAATTCATCACAGATAATTCATGATTTAACAAATGGGGGGAAATACTTTTTCACATAGGGGCAGAAATCTTGGATTGTTTGTCCCTTAAGAAATAAAACCATTATTGAAAAATAATTCCGCATTTTGTATTTCCTCTGGTTTTCTTTGAGTAATATAAAAACTTGTTTGATGATCTGAATTATTTAAGCATCCGGAAGGGGGCAAAAATTGTTCACACTGTATATCAAGAGTATTTTCCCTTTAAATGTTGTTTAAATCTGCATATCTGGTTTCGGATAATTTATAAGAAATCTACAGAAGCAAACAGAGGTTTTTAAACAAACACCTTCATTTTTATTTGTGTCATTTTGAAAAGGAAGAAGTGGAAACCAAAATCTCCTAACCGAACACTGCATGAAGTGTCCTGACTTAAAGGGATAAAATAACATGATTAAAAACATGATTAACTTGTGTTCATGATGTAATAAAATGTGTTTTACGGTTGAAAAAGATCAATCAAATTGGTGAATGCTAAAGAAGACGATGGTCTCTATTTGAACTGATTATTTTGTAGACATCTGTTGAAAAAATGTAACAACATGAAACAATTGGGTGAGTGAGAGGGATTTAAAATAAATATGTAAGTTAGAGTTAAAATATAACATTTTGTTTAGAAAAGTTAATAAACATGAGAAGTGCCCTTTATTCCTCTTGAGCACCGGCCACTGGTTTGTGTGGTTGTGAGCATATCAGACTTTCTTGGAGCGCCCAAGGGCAGCCGGACACTGAAGGATCCATAGACACGTGAGTATAAGCGGAGCAATTTGTGTCTTTGTGTTAAAGGATGAGCTGAACTGTGATTGAACGCTGCTACGAGTTGTGTGGACATTAATCTGACATACCAGCGACTGGCTGGTTCTCCGTGAGGTCTGCAAACCGTGAATTCCCATCTGGCTGTTAACTCATCCAGGCCGTACATTCTCCCAGACCCCAGGGTGGGCTCTTGTGTGTTGAAAATGGGGAATGTTGGTGGTTGAACTTGATGCATATATCTTACAGTTTGCTTATCATCTAAACAATCTTTCAATAAATGTGATTTATTTTTCTGAAGATTCTGATTTACTTTGTAACTGTTGTTCTCCATAGTTCTCTTTAAACACATCCGAGGTTTGCTACAAAATGTAATGTTTCTCTCAAGTGATGAAAATGACGTCTTTAAACACAACGACTGTGGCGTGATCGATCAGAAGTCTGAACACACTTTCTGTTTCTCTTCATCTTCATGTTTTGGTGTGAAAACATTTCCATCAGGCTGCACTCTTCAGGTCACTGTTGTATCATTGTGTACGCCACCACTCCAGAGCTCCTAAACTGGACAACACTTCCAATCATGCATTGCATCCCGTCGGCCATCTTGATTATCACCTTACACCTTACATAGATTTTAGAAGTTATAGTTTTCATGTAAATATATTATATAACATATTTTAAAAACTTTCTAAAATGTATGTTTATTTGCGACAGTTATGCTTAAATTATGCTATTAATACAGTGACATCTGCTGACGGACACCTTGCTGCTGTGATCTAGGGGAGGGGTAAAGAATAACAAACAAAAAAAACATAACACAACAACTCTGACAACCACATAGAGAAATGTTTTCTACATGTTTTAATTAATGATAAGGTGTAACAATAAGGTCAACAATTACTGTAAATCTCTTCAGCAGGGGAAAACCCAAACAGTTCAGTGTATGGCGCGCGTTCACAAGAGCACTTCTTTGTGCTTCTGCATGTAAACACACAGTTGTGATTGGGGCAATCATCATCACACAAATTAGATTTTTGGGTGAACTATCCCAGAAACAACAGAATTATTCGCTAACGGTTTGGAAAACGGTAAATCGGGAAAACATGGCACCCACCTCCCTACAACTTCCAGTTCAAAGAGTTTACAGAGCAGTGATAACAACTTGATGATACTAATATGTCGTGAGGCTACAACATAATAAATATACTCAACAAGACAAGCAACACAAACTACTTGTGAGAAAAGTTTCTCCATACTGCTTTCTCCTCAGATCTTTTATGCAGGCATCTTTTGTCGTGTTAACTGTCTTTTAACACAGCGTGAGCTACAGTACACACTGCAAAAAATTACTTGCTTGCTTAGACTTTTTTTCTTGTTTTCAAGTAAAAATGTCTAAACATTCTTGATTCAAGAAGCATTTTCTTGATGAGCAAACTGACCTAAGATATTTGGTCTTATTTTCATAGAAAATATGAATTTTCAGTGAATTTGTGCTAAAAACAAGCAAAAAAATCTGCCAATGGGGTAGGAAAAATAATCTTGAATTGAGTGACCAAGAAAAAGGTCGACCTTAATTTAAGATTATTTTTCCTACCCCATTGGCAGATTTTTTGCTTGTTTTAAGCACTAGTTCACTTAAATATCATATTTTTTGCCCAAAACAAGACTTATTTTCTTAGGTCATTTTGCTTATAAAGAAAATGGATCTTGATTCAAGAATTTGTAGACATTTTAACTAGAAAACAAGAATAAAAGACTAAGTAAGAAAGTCATTTTTTGCAGTGCACAAGCACCACACATGTATGGGTCTGAACCTTAGTTGCTTTATTTAATCTTCCCCACAGCACCCCCTAGTGCTCGGCAGTGCTGCTGTGTACACACACTATGAACAATACCACAGCCTTCAGTAAGGTGATGGAGAACAGCTGTGTGCATTCAGCTACCTGTGCAGAGAAATAGGATGAGCAGCAGAAGTACAGAGAAAAGAAAACCAGCACAAAAACATAACAATTCAAAACTGAATTTGATTAAAAATGAAAATGATAAATAAAGGTACAGATAATAAGTCCAGGGGACGTAACACTAATAAACATGTCATCTTAAGATAATGAGGAGATTACAATAGGGAGTTTTTGGATTTAAGGTGGATTTTTTGACAGTTGCATGTGGTCTACATTTAAATACTCCCCCCTAGTGGATCCTTGACATTGTCACCAAACTTGGTTAGCATTACATTTACATTTATTCATTAAGCAGATGCTTTTATCCAAAGCGACTTACAAGTTGGGTAAACAATGGAAGCAATTGGGTCAACATTAGGACAACAAAAAGCATAAGTGCAATAAAAACACGTCTCACAAAGCCTACTACAGTGTAGAGCAAAACATATATATATATATATAGAGAGATTTAGAAATCAGAAATGATCAGACAGGTGCTGACAGAAGAGATGTGTTTTCAGACGATTCTAAAAGATGGACACAGAATCTGCTGATAGTGTAGCAGCAGGCAGATTATTCCACATGTGGAACCGATCCCGAGAAGACAACGCCAAGACATTGAAGATGGTAAATTGCAAACCCTTTATTTTATATCTTGAATGTGGTCATCATGGAGAGGCAATACATTTATGGTGAATTAAAGGAAACAGGAAATGCTCATATCTAATGCATACATTGAGTGATTTTGATAACTTTGATCACATTTTGTATATTGCCATAATAATTTGTCAAATAATAATATCACATATATATAAATATAGTTTTCAGTTTTCTTTTGACAGACTGATGAGCTTAAAGCTCTGTCTTTCACAATTTTCCTTATTACTGCAGGTGTCTCCTGGGTCCTAAAGTACACCCAGGTCTGTATTTAACAAGCTTCTCAAAGTGAGATTTTAGACTTAAGTGCTGAGAATTCATGAAGGTTACTCCCACTTCTAAATTTAAGAATAAAAGCAGGTTATCCAATTTCTTAAAGTTAAGAGAATCACTTAAATGTATGGAGCAATCTGGCAAAACTAAAGTTTATTTAATAACATATAGATCGTATTGGATTACGCATGGATCATAGGTTCTGTAAAACGCTGATGAAGATTCATTTATTTACTTTATATCTCTAAGACTTAAAGGTGTGATGAATTAAAATTACAATATTAACCCGAGCTTTTGTTATACAAGATGAAATCGTATTCACACGAACATCACGTAAGTACCAGAACTGAAAACACTCATGTTACTGAGAGACATCTGTTATTGACACCAGGCCCAGTGAACGCCAGGTTCTGGAATGCACATATCTATGACGACATTATTAGTTTGAACACCGCCTCCATAGAAAGAATATCCACGACTACTTCTCTAGCCCCGCCCACTGGTTCATGCATTACAGAACCAGTGGTGCGGAACCAGATAGAGCGAGCGAGCAATAATCAAACATGCCGTTAAAGATATCTAAATGAGACATCCCTGGTGGTGGAAGAATACAGTCGCTGCATAACCTTCCTGGAGCATTCCGAGATTAGGAATGTGGGGTTAAAGTTTATTTCATTAAAGACGTTCCAGCTCATGTGGGAAAAACATGGAGCAATAGTTCGTTTCATTTCTCTGAGGATTCCTTCGTGAACAAGGCAAAAAGGTTAAAAAGCAGTGCTGTGTTGTCATGTTTGATCCGATAGGAATGGTGCAGCAATATTATGCGTGTAAAACATTTTTGTTTTATGCATCACTATTGCTTTTTTACAGAGGGCTCATATATATATATATTTTTTAAGGTTTTATCCACCGCTTGCGAATAATGGAGAATGTTTTGAAGTGTTTTGGTATTATCTCGGGTGCTGGGTGATATCCATAAGTTACTGGGAGTTTCCCGTTTGTTTATTTATCATGGAAACTCTCGTGATGATCTTTTGTCCGGTTCGGGATCACTGGTCTCAAATGCAGACAGGTACGGTCATATATCATTAAACACCATCTAACTATAGGCTATGAACTATACGCAAAGCCTTGCCATCACATCCGGGAAATAACTCCCGGATAAATTTGAGGAAAATCGTGCCGTGCGATTGTGTCTCATGAAATACTGATGTGGCGAGGTCATTTATAAATCACAGGAGGTCTTCAGATAATACTGATGCCGTGTGAAAACTGTGAATGGGGCTATTGTGTAACATAGTGTTATGTCTATAATCAAATTCACAGAAGCCTCCAACTACACAAACTGTTATCCAATGAAAGCAGTGGGCGTTTACTTCCAAGTGTCTTCAATGCAATATTTGACGAGTCGGGAGAGACAATGTGTTGCTCATATGAACTAACTGTCTTTGTAACTCTGTCTGTTCTCCATCAATAAGCTGGTGTGTGGTGGGTGTTCTGCCGCAATATAGCTGCCGTCGCATCATATAGGTGGATGCTGCACATTGGTGGTGGTTGAGGAGATTCCCCCCTTCCATGTAAAGCGCTTTGAGTGCCCAGAAAAGCGTTATATAAATGTAACTAATCATTAATAATCTAAAGCCACATTTAGTATTATTTTAATGATCTAAATATGTCTTTCTCAGCTAAAAACCTCATTAAAACAATCATTAAACTAATTATATTATTATATAAAAATGGTCATGTGATTAATCAGACGTCTGAACAAGTATTTCTGCTTCTCTTCATGTTCATGTTTTGGTGTGAAAACATGTCCATCAGACTTCACTTTCCATGTCACTGTCGTGTCCTTCAGCATTCCACGATTCTTCAGTTTCTGATTTACCTGAAGAACTCATTCCTTCATTACACACACACACTCGTAAAGTCTTTCCACACCGCAAGTGATAAAGTAAAGTGAATTCCATTCCATTCCATTTTCTACCGCTTATCCGAACTACCTCGGGTCACGGGGAGCCTGCGCCTATCTCAGGAGTCATCGGGCATCAAGGCAGGATACACCCTGGATGGAGTGCCAACCCATCGCAGGGCACACACACTCACTCATTCACTCACACACTCACACCCTACGGACAATTTTTCCAGAGATGCCAATCAACCTACCATGCATGTCTTTGGACCAGGGGAGGAAACCGGAGTACCCGGAGGAAACCCCCGAGGCACGGGGAGAACATGCAAACTCCACACACACAAGTCGGAAGCGGGAATCGAACCCCCAACCCTGGAGGTGTGAGGCGAACGTGCTAACCACTAAGCCACCGTGCCCCCCAGTAAAGAATGTTCTACAAATTAATTAAGAATCTTCCTCAGAATGGTTTCATACTGTCCAAATATAGTTCAAATATAACGCAGGCTTCAAAACATTCTTACATTTTCTCAGGGATTTATATCTGCATGCTTGCTCATGTGTTTTTTGCCATCTTTTCATTGTCCATCAGCACCATCTACTGTACAGGCGAGAAATAGCTATTGACAATCAATATATTACCCCAAATGTTAAAGGTCAGTTTGCAGGACCTTCGCTTCGTTTTATCACATCACCCACAATGTGAATTTAAATGGATAGTTCACCCCAAAATAAAAATTCTGCCATAAGATGTCTGCTAAAGATCTGGTAAACGTCTGCTGTGTAAGAACATCTGATGAACGTCTTAGAAAGAGCAGTTTTGCATTCATTCTAAATCATAAAAACTTACAGACATAGAATAGATGTCTATGACAACGGACAGCAAACGTCTTTGAGTCGTATAACAGATGAGCAAAGATAAAAAAAAATGTCTTGTAGGTGTAAATGAGGAGCCATTTCAGGTGTTTTAGCACAGCTCGTTCAGGAGCATTTGCTCTTAGATAGAATGCAGTTGTATGTGTGTAATACATGTGTCACAGGTCGGGATGGGCCAAGCCGGACTACGCCCACCCCTGAACCAGGACCACCTCGAGGAGCGTGTCAGAGGGAGGAATCGGAGACAGAATAAATTCAACAAGTTTTATTTAAAAGCAATTTGAAAATCCTAATCTAAAATCTTCTTCCTTCTTGCCCTCAGGAATCGAAGGTGAACAGTGCAACAACCAGGGTCTCTCCCGCTCTCTTCCTCAGTGCGGGCCCTGTAGTGGATGGGGCAGTGGACAGGTAAATTGTCAGGTAGGTCTTTCACAGGTGGAGATGCAGTGAACAGGCGAACGGTCCGGTAAGTCTCTTCTGGTAAGTAAATATTTCCAACCTCCCTTCCTTCACAGGTACGAGATCCGGAGCAGATGGCCGTCGGTCAGGTACGTATACGGCAGATTCACAATCTGATGATGGGGTGGCGAGGGAATCTTTACAGGGTAAGCGAATAATTCCAACCTCCCTCTCTCCACAGGCACAGAAACTGGAGCAGATGGATACTCCAGACAAAGTGTACCAACCACGTTCGTAACAGAAGGACAGCCACTTCTCTCAGCACAGGTGACTATAAGGATACAGTAGACTCGAAGCCGACCGGTTGCACAGGGCTCCTACTGAGACAGACAGAAGGGATACTTCAAGCAAGCATACAGTTCACATGAGTTGGAAGGGGACGAACACTTCTCACGATACAGATGAATTGCGGGAATTCAGTAGACTCAAGTCGACAGGCTGAACAAGACCTCTTCTGGCATAGATGAAGTGGATATTCCAGACAGAACGGGCCGGCTTTACGTTCACAGCAGAGGGACAGTCACTTCTCCCCACACAGGTGGGCTCCCAGGTTACAGCAGACTCAAAGTCGATGGGCTGAACGGGACCTCTACTGGAGCAGACAGAAAGGATGCTTCACACAAGGTATACAGTTCATATGCATAGAAGGGAGTGAGCACTTCTCACAGTACGGCTGCGTTGCAGGAATACAGCAGACTCAAAGTCAGCGGGCTGAATGGGACTTCTACGGAGACAGACCACGAACAATTCAACAGGGCATCTCGTCTCTTATTCACTCAAACAGAGGGGTTAATTCAAATTCCAGATGATAATTCCTCAACATCCACTCAGTTAGAACAGATCAATGACACAGAACTCTCACTATTGACAGTAGACCAGCGTAGCACAGGGAGAGTGCACGGCAAAGGGAATGTATCTTCCACACACACAGCAATTCCACTTCTAGCATATAATGTGGGGGAAACGTCAATCTTAGGCACTGCAATCTCACTTCACGAAGTGCAATTTAAAGCCCGCACTCACCCTTGGGTCTCTGTCCGAGGGGACCGCGTTCATCAATGCTGCAAAGGATATTTCGGGATGTTTTTCTTCACAAACACAGGCAGAGTTCACATCACCATTTATAATGGAGAAAGAGATAGGAGGTCGGTAATGAATCAGTACAATCCACTCAGTGACATTTATGATCGTGATCCACACACTCCAAACCACATCCAATTCAGTGTCGAATACATGCAATTACGAGACTCAGTTCTCGATTACTTAGCTCCTCTCCAATGCAAACAGGATATTTCACTTTCCCTCTGTTGCCCTCGAGTCCCTCATCAAGTCAACACTCTCCTCTTCATTCACCCGCACTCCAATAACTGCAACCACTCGATAAAACGACTTCTCACGGGAGAGAACCACACCAACAGTCTCTTTCTCTTGCTTTTTATACTCTCTCAAGTACTGACAGGACCTCACTCAAACCCCCAAAGTAAATTCCCCACACCTGTTTCCAATCGGTCATTTGGGGTTGTCATGGCAACAGACGCACACACAGGCCTGGGAACGGTGTTACACTCAAAGTGTCCCAGCGGGAACACAGCTTCAACGGGAATAAGTTCCATATACCATTTGTCACACCGTGACACTACGCCATCTCAATTTGACAGGAAGTGGGACCTGAATGACTTATGCACACAGGTAGTTCAATTCAATGAACCAAGAGTCACAGAATGAACCCAAATAATTTAAATCTTCACGATTTATTATAAATAAATTAAAAAAAGGTCTATCATCTAAAAAAAAAGAAACTAACAAAACAAAACAGTATAAATAAAGTGGGAAAGAAAACAATGGCTCTCGGATACGACAATCTATCCAGAGCCTGCAAATAAACAACATTCAACATTTAAAATGTCCATTCATACAACACAACAATATCTGTATGACCATTAACATGAATATACAATGCTTATACCTCCTGAGAGTCTGATTGAATGAACTGTAAGAGCAGGCCGCCTCATAGTGAGGAGAAACACTGTAAACGGCCACAAGACGAGCTGCCTCGTGAAGGGGGAGAGACCTTGTGTTGCTGGGCTACCAAAGCCAACCACCTCACTAAAGAGGAAAGTGATAAATATAAAACCAAAATAATCACTTAAAATGTTGTCCAATCCTTTTATGCTCAACACGATTAAGGTCATTAATACATGACTTCCTTTCTCTCAGTTACATTATCATTCCCAAAATATCATAAATACATAGACATACACTAGGGCTCCACGATTCTAACTAAAATCCGAATCACAATTTTTCTTCATGGGAATTGAGATAACGATTCTCTCACAGGCGATTCTCATTTTTTCAACCAAAACTTTTATTGAACTCAGGTAAAAAATTTAAAAAAAGGGAAAAAAGGGAAAAAAATTGTCTCTCCTTTTTTGTCTCCTTGTGAATAACTTTGCTTAAGCTGTTGAACATAAATAAGAGAAGAATGTTAACAATAATAAACAAAAATAACAAAGGAAACTGTGCCTTTGGACCATAAGTAAATAACTTAATAACTTAATCTGTTATAAATAAATATGTGGTGAAGTGAGTGACTCGTTGCCACGTCATCCTCATTATGTATATAGCCAATGGGGAACCGCCCTGAGGGTATATATACTCTGTGTTCATGCCTCCTGGAATGCGTCATTGTCGAAAGCCCGCCCCTTGCCTTCATCCCAAGAGACCGCGGAGTGTGACACTCAACCATCGAAGCTGCTCGTTGTTTTTGTGGTGATATCCACACATCCACATTTGTGGCGTGCCTTCGGGGCTTCCATCGGTGTGTCGTCTCTTAGTAGCCGTGTCGGAGTGCCAGCTGTTTGTTGACTTACTAACAGATCCATCGTATGACTTTGTTCTTGTGATTACGCGTGTGTGTGCGTGTGTGTGCCGATATTCAATCAGGGTTGACCAGCTATATTTACAACTTGCTGTCAGAAACCCTTGCTTTTCGAGCCACGTCTGCTGCTTTGGGGGAAACCGAACTTATTTGGGATCCCAGCTCGTCTGCTGCTATGGCGATCTGTCTTGGGCTCTAATGGGCCTTAAAGGGTTTTGTTTCTGTTATTTCATAATTTTGTTTCGGTTTATGTGCCTGTCTTAGTTTGTATTTGGCTCGTTCTGTCACCAGTCCTTTAGCTGCATGATCATCGCTGTTCAATGACTTCTTGCAGGGATTGATCGCAGCCAAACAGTCTTGTTAGTTATATAATTTGCTGTGACTGATTTTGTGATTTCGTGACGTTACCATATCATTGGAATGTGTATTCTTTTGTCATAAGTGGTTGTTGTTTTCTGTCTTTGTTTTAAGTGGATTGTTTATCTTTTATTTTTTGTATTCTGCAGGAGCTGAGTATGCCAGGAAGTGAGCTGGTGGAGGTAGCTGCACGGCCTTCACCTTAACACTAGGGGTTATTAGTGCTGTGTTATTTCTGATCACTATTTGTAGTGGAGCGTGACTTTTGAATGGTGGTGTTTCTGCCGTGTGCAACTATAGCTAGCCTGATTTCGGGGCCTCAGCCCCTGCAGTGATTTATCTATTTCATCTTTGTTTACGGATCGAGACAATTTATTGTGAGTTATTATTTGGTTAATTCTTTGCTGTAATAAAAATTGTTTGTTAAATTGTGAACTCACGCCTCCTGCCTCTCTTGAGCAAACAGGACTTGTGTCCCATTTATTACATTATTTCCCCGGTAATTCGGAGTGGCGTAGTCACTACTAGTTGGGCCACGTTTTGCTACAAATAGGAGAAGGGTATTAATTTAAAAATAATAAATAAAAATAACAAAAAAGGAACCAATGCTTTTCTAATACTACAACTGGCCAAAAACTTTAAAGCTTCTTGGCCAAGAACACTAGCCTATACACATTTTGAGATTTTAGGGAGGAATGCAGGCATGTTACAATGTTCCCTCCTGTGCTGAAAACCCTTTCCGATGGGGAACTTGTAGCAGTGATGCAGAGGTATTTCCTTGCCAACACAGACAGTTTAGGATATTTTCCCCTGTGTTCCTTCCACCAAATTAATGGGTCATCTTCGCTGTCAATGTTTATTGTTAGCAGATATGAGTCTAGCTCCATGTCTAAATCTTTCTTTTGAGAAGAATTCATCAGAAGGTACTACTGCCCCATTGCCCTTTGCTGGTTTAAAAAAACTGCCTAGGGTCTTTCTCTTCTTCGCTTCAAAGGGCGAATACTGTAAAAAAATCTTAATACTGTACACTTGCTAACAACATTTAATATTGCTAAAGTGGGTTCACTTAATTCTATTTCAAATTATTCAATTATTGGCAGCTATAAACAATGTAGCCTGGAGCAATGTATTGAACTTCAGCTCCAAAACGCTTAAACACACCTGTCTGCAGTTATCTAGCAACCCTGAACACCTTGTTTAGATGCTTCAGGTGTGTTTTGTTAAAGTTAAACCTGAAATCTTCAAGATGGTACCTTTCCATGAGCAGGGTTGGATAACCTTGATGTGGGCTATACATTTCTTACTCTATGAGACAAAGTGTATTGTGAATGATAAAAAGATACTTACAAGAGCAATGCTAGTCATCTCATTCTTCAGTCTGGCCTTGACACTGTCTTTGTTGTCTTAGCTGACATAGTCCAATTTAAACCGTGGATCCAAAGTTGTTGCTATGTCAAGCAGCTCCTGCGTGTGTGGATCATTATACTTTTCTTTAAGGTAATGCAGGATTTTTGACCTAATCGATTGATAAATCTGGATAGAAACACACACTTGTTTCTTGTTTTAATTCATTTTTTAATTCTATTTAATTTATCCCATTTATTACAATATTTATCTATCATATGTATTCATTCATGTATCGTTCATTATTCACTTCTATTCATATTATTTGTTCCTTACTTTCCTGTTGTTTAACCTCATTGGGAGTTGTATTGTGTCTTATGCTGATATGAGTATCCGTTGGTCTCCATCTCAAGGTTCATAATAATGTCATGAGACAATGTTTTCATATTGTAATCTTGAATGGTTATAAACCCATATTGAATCTGTTTCTAGTCAGACGAAGTTTGACAGAACTTGACTGAGCATTAACGCACAGCTGAGATTATTCAATAAATAATTTGTCTGTCTATTTAACATCACTTCGTCTCCTGCCTGCTTTTCTACCCTTCGGCTCTGTATCTCCCCGGTGGTTGGTTTAAACTTTAAAGGATTGACACACAACAGAGTTGATATCTCCAGGTGTAATTTGTTCCTGGCAGAGAGAGATCTAGTGAAACTGGACTCAAAGTTTAGATCTATAAGATCTACAAGCCATATCTCATAGTTGGATCTAGCAAGTTCTGTGTCATCTTCCTGCACTGCCATCATTGTGTCAAAAAGGTGGAGGACGGGCTTGACTGAGGAGATGCTAACATACTGCTCTCCTGAAAGAGCATCAGTAGAGTCTGCCAGTGGGGTGCACTGCAAGAACTTCAATATCCTGCCAGGTTGGTGTCAGGTGTCTAGCCTTCCGGTCAGAGGAGAGAACATGTACAAAAGCAGTTTGGTGTTCAAGCATTCTCTGGACCATAGCTTGTCGGGAGCCCCATCTTGTTGGACATTCAGTTTTAAGCTGGTGTTCAGGCATGTTGAGCTCCTCTTGGGCAACAGCAAGCTCCCTCCTCCGCTTCCAACTATGGCTGAAGCAGGCCACAATCTTTTTGCAAGACCCACAACACGGTCAATGCGTGGATCTCTCATTGCATTCTCTACAAATAAGAATAATCATTATTAGCTGCAGTTAATTTATGTATCATACATTTTCTTGCATTAAAATGTTAAATGACAGTTAAATTGCAAGAACTGGACAACTATAAAGCAGGATAAACCTAACTGTGTGTACACATACGTTACATTGTTTTTACAATTTTATCTAATTTTAGAAGCAACAGGTTAAAAAGACACAGATTAACATCTAGAAACATACAGTACAATCCTCTGTCCATTTAAGTCACAATGGATCATATGACCTCTTGTTTTAAAACTGGCTTCAGTCCTGAACAAATATTCAGCAGCTATATTGACACTTAAAGCTCAAAAAGACCACCCTATTTTCCTGATGTACTTTACAGAAATAAATCATATCGTCTTACAGAACAATACAAATTTATAAAAAAAAAACTTGAATAAATAAGGATACAATGTTGTTTTGTAATACACAGCTCACCTATAGCCAGATGTAGCCTATGGCCAAAAAATTGAAGCCTTGTCCATTTGTTAAGGGAGGCCGCTTTAACAATGTTCGCTCCACTGTGTGTGGTGATGCACACCATTTTTTCCTCGTCCAAACTCAAGGAGTTGAGACTCTCCTTTAGCCCCTGGGCCAGTTCCTCGCCAGTGTGATCCGCAGGGAAGAACGCTGTCTGTAGACAGCGGCTTTAAATGTTCAGGTCACTTGCTATGTAATGCACTGTCAGGCTTAAATACAGCTCCACAGTTCTGCTTGACCATAGGTCTGCTGTTGCTGCGAAGTTCTGCATATCTTGCAGTTCTTTCTCGACTGTCATTCTACACTGGGTGTATAGATTTGGCAATGCCAAAAGCTATCAAACCGCTCCAGCTGATTCAGAACACAGCAGCACGCCTCCTCTTCCAACAGCCCAAAAGGGCTCATGTGACACCCCTTTTTATCTCTCTCCACTGGCTACCGGTCGAAGCCGTATCAGATTCAAGTCACAATAGAAACATCGCAGAAATTTTGCTTTTTCTATTTTTAACCATTACAAAATCATACTTAGATTAGATTAGATTCAACTTTATTGTCATTACACATATACAAGTACAGTGTAACGAAATGTAGTTTAGGTCTAACCAGAAGTGCAATTAGCAAGTGCAGATATACAGTGTGAATAAATACAGATACAATATTAGGAAAATACTTTACAATGGGCATGTACTATGAAAATACTTTACAGAAGGAATGTTCTATGACAATATGACAGTCGGTATGTACTATGAACAATATATACAGAAGGCTATATACTGTGAACATTAATGTACAGGTGGTTATGAACAGATAACAATATAGACTATACAATAGTGAAAGTGAATTAAGTGTGCATTATTTATAGACATTAGCTATTAAAGTTACAGTGCAATAGATGAGTTAATGCGGTTATTAAAGGTACGGTGCAGTATTTGCGTTAATGCAGTTATTGAAGTTATAGTGCAATACATGAGTAGATGCAGTTAATACAGTTACAGCGCAGTAGATAAGTTAGTGCAGTTATTGAAGTTACAGTGCAGTAGATGAGTTAATGCGGTTATTGAAGTTACAGTGCAGTAGATGAGTTAATGCGGTTATTGAAGTTACAGTGCAGTAGATGAGTTAATGCGGTTATTGAAGTTACAGTGCAGTAGATGAGTTAATGCGGTTATTAAGGTTACAGTGCAGTAGATAAGTTAATGCAGTTATTGAAGTTATAGTGCAATAGATGAGTAGATGCGGTTAGTTATGCAATAGATGCAGTAATGCAATAGATGAGTTACAGTGCAGTAGAGAAGTTGGTGCAGTTATTGAAGTTACTGTGCAGTAGATGAGTAGATGCAGTTAATAGAGTTACTGAGTTACTAATAGTTATTGAAGTTATGGTGCAGGAGATGAGTAGGTGCAGTTAATAGAGTTACAGTGCAGTAGATGAGGTAATGCAGTTATGAGAGTAGTCCATTAGTGCAAATGAGCATTCAGTATAATATACCTGGTGTGCAAGTGAGCAATATAGAGTGCAAATGATGCTGTGTGTGTGTAAACAGTCCGGTAGAGCAGATAACATGATGTACGGGTGTGCACAGTTCAGTCATGCATGGCAGCCCTGTAGTGCAATGTAAACAGTGTAATAGCAGCATTAAGTTAAAGTTATGAGAGGTAGTGAAATCAGTGGGGAGCAGAGTTCAATAATGAAACAGCTCTGGGAAAAAGCTGTTTCCTAGTCTGCTGGTTCTTGTCCGGAGGCACCTGAAGCGCCTACCGGAAGGCAGGAGAGTAAACAGTCTATGAGCGGGGTGAGAGGAGTCCTTGAGAATGCTGCGAGCTCGACGCAGACAGCGTTTCTTCTGGATGTCCTCAACTGAAGGGAGTGCAGTTCCTGTGATGCGCTGGGCTGTTTTCACCACCCGCTGCAGTGCCTTGCGCTCAGCAACAGAACAGTTCCCGTACCAGACTGTGACACAGTTGGTCAGGATGCTCTCTATCGTGCAGCGATAGAAGTTCACCAGGATAGTTGAAGACAGTTGGTTCTTCTTCAGTGTCCTCCGAAAGAAGAGACGCTGGTGAGCCGTCTTGACCAGGCATGAGGTGCTGGTGGTCCAGGACAGGTCCTCCGAAATATGGGTCTCCAGAAACTTAAAACTGGAAACACATTCAACACCCATCCCATTAATGCGGATGGGGTCAAGTGTGCCTTCTTTCGCCTTCCTGAAGTCCACGATGATCTCCTTTGTCTTAGAGGTGTTAAGGAGCAGGTTGTTGTTTGACTTAGTGTGTTTCACTGCTAGATAACACAACACCAATAGATGCCATCACATACCAGTAAACAACATCATACGTTCCATTAAAAGCAATACAATGACCATTATAACTATGGCATTGTCTATTGTTCTTGGCCATGGTTCTGTGTTTTTTTCAGCAGGGGTTACCAGCTGTAATAACAGGTAACAAATGTGCAAATTGTTTTTGTCCCTGTGGACTCACCACTAAAATGTACATTTACAGAATGCGAGTTTGTCTTGAACGTAATTTACATGAATTTACATGTATTTTCAAAAGCGGCTTGTTGCCTTTTTTATTTACTTTGGTCCCTTTTAGTTTTGTTTACGTTTGTTTTTGTACCACAAAAAAATAACACCAGCCTGTTTGTTTATTTAGGGTGGTTAAAAAAGTCCTGGAAAAAAGCCTTGTGTCTGGGAACATGCAAAGATGCAAACTATGCCATGATGACACCTGAAATGACTAAAAGCAGCACGTCCACAGTTTAGTTACGTTTATTAATATACCACTGGTCTTGTTTCTCCCTTTTATAATCTATACATTTGAAATGAAATGAGCGTTTCCCAACAACCTAGAGTCGGCGCCAGAGCAGATTTACAGGTGAGGCATTGGGTCATCGGCGGGGGGCACTGCCGTTTGAGAAATATTTTGACGCAGTGATGACAGCGACATCATAGTCCAACACAGCAGGAATTCTTTAAAAAACGATTTAATGATTAAATGATTAATTATTATTTGCTAATTTCATTTATTCTTGTTCTTGTTAATTTCCTTATCATGTCACTTAGTCGAGGCTATGTGTTAGCCCTATGCACACAGTTCACTCAGTCACACACACGAAGACGATAATAAAAGGCAGATAGGGGTGGGGTAAAGTTATGCTCTCTCTACTCCAGCACAGTAACACACAGCGGAGGGCTGTTGTGGAGGCTAAACACAAATAAATGCAGTTTACACATCTCTGACATGTGTTACCTTTTTGTTAATCCGCCTCTACGATCACAGATAATTTTACTGTATCATTTTTCTCTGGTCTATTTCTCACAATGATGAGCCGAAAAAGTTATTAAGAAGCACGTTGTTTAATCTCCTCAACGAAAGCTCCATCCTGTCATGACTCACGACTAGGGAGACTCAAATGCAGAGGGTATTAGAATATGCGTTTATTGGGGCTACACAAGGTAAATAGTCACAAGAGTTCAGGAGTACGTTGGACTCGTTCAATCCACGGGGAAATACTCAACCCGGAAGAATCCAGTCATCCGTATGTGCGGAGGAAGCCTCGCTGAAATGGCTGTTGTGAAGTCTCGGTGCAGGAAGGAAGTCCGGAGCGCCAGCGGGAACTGCGGGGGGCAGAGTGCTGATGAACAGGGTAAGGCAAGAATAGCTAAGAGCTATGACCATACAAAATACTAGGACAAGGCTAGGACTAAGGGACAGACTAGACGCGCTAGTCTGTGGCAGTCAGTGCAGGCTATAAACTAAGCAACGGTCTGACACAAGACGAGGAAACAACAGGGATTAAATAGGAAAACCTAATGGGAAGCAAATGAGGCAACAGGGGAGAGCGATTAACTAAATCGCCGGTAATGATCTACAGGTGGAAAGTGTGATGAGGAATTGGTGAGGGGAAAGGCTGAAGGGGAAACACAAGGGCGGGGTATGACGTAGACACAGAGCGCTATGAAAACAACCAGTTGCACGTGCTCGACACAAAACAAACACACCTCCGTGTCAGACAAAGGACAGCCGTTACCAGGGTCACGACACCATCCATCACTATACCATTGACAATCACTTGAACTACCGGGTGGTTTCACGAATTTATAAAGAAAACAACAAAACTTGTAAAGCAACTTACTCTCTTTTTCTCCGTCTGCAACAGTCGCTGCAGCAACCTGTCACTTTTATCAACTGTTTGGATATACAAATATGAACACAGCTCGTCTGTGAATATGCGAATGGTTACCTAGTTGGAAGTTGTGTGAAAGAACATAGCCAAAATCACTGGTGATCTGTTAAATGATGTTACGTATAACTTATAACTGACAAATGAAAAATATGTAAATGAGAGTGGAATCTATGAACTAGAATAGGCCAGCCCTAACCATTGTCTTAATTCAGTTTGACATGTACTTGGAGGATTTTATATTGATATAATGTTGATCAATAACTGCTTATGTCATGATTCTGCCTCTCCATGTAATGTCTTTCTTGATCTTGTGGTGCAGAGTCATGACAAAGCCTTAGGTTCTCTATGGAGAGAATTATATTATTGTCAATAATGACTTAATGTGTTCTCTCCGTTCTCATCTTTGGCCCCGCCCCTCTTGTGCCTTGTATAGCTTTCCACCTGTGTCCCATTACCCATACCTGCCTGTTGTTATCTTCCTTTGTTAGTGTCCATATATATTGCCTTCGTATATGCTGTCTTGTGCTAGTTCGTTTTGTGATACCTTGTGTTCATTCTTCCTTCCTGTTCTTGCCCTGCATTGTCTTGCCCTGCCTTGCCTTGCCTTGCCCCTTAAAGTAAGTTTTGTTAGTTTTGCCTTAGTTCCTGTTTTGCCCCATAGTGGGAAGTTTTTCTTGGCCTTTTGGAGAAGTCTTTTTGTTATTGTGTTTGTTCCCCAATCGAGGGTTTTCGTTTTTCCCTTTTAAATAAAGTTTTCTGATAACCCCGTATTTCCTGTCTGCACCTGGGTCCTCATTGAAAACCATGACACCTTACTTCAACCATACATTACATAATGTTTAGATGCTAACAAATGTTGTCGTCATACAAGTTTCTAGGCTAAAGAGGTATAGGCTATCTATAACAGTCGTTAATGCCGTTTACGACATTGCTCCCTTACATAAGAATGTGAGTCGCGAGGTGCTTGTTACATAATACTGATTACTCTTATGCTTTACAAAACACTGATGCAGTAAGTGTAAGAGGACAAATGAAAAAATACTGAAGAAAGTCAAGGGTCAAAGAATATCTGTAATAAATTGAAGATGTTAATGATGTGTTTAAAGGGCCACTAATCATCAAGACAAGCAGTATGGCGGAAAGCACAATTATGTCTGTAAAGTCTTGTCCAACCAAAACCATACACTAAGCGGTGGGCACGATACGTTTTACTACTACGACATAACACCTGTCTTTGGACCAATGTAAAGTCTCAGATTTAGCCGCTGACATGTAAACAACAGCCGCTAACATGCGATTTAAAAACGATACTTACTTCTTGCGGATATGAAGCGTGATCGCGAACAGCTGGTACTGATCCACTGTAAACAATCAGTTTCTGTCGGAAGGTAGAACTGTCATGATTCTGTCATCATCCCTTGTTTAATGCGAAGAGAGGCATTTTGTCCCTATTGGCGATTCTTATGCTCTCTCCGCTCTCGTCTTTGTTCCCGCCCTCTTGTATTTCTCGTTATTGATTGTTCATTAGTTCATACCCCGCACCTCTCCTCTCTTGATTTGGTCCCCTTTAAATAACTCACATGTTCAATGTCTTGCGCTCGTTCATTTTGCTTACTTGTGGATTTATGTACTACTGTGCTTCATTGTATTCATTACACTTACCTGTTCCTCAAGCTCGTGTTCCTGTTGTAGGATTGTTCCGTGTTGTCTCAGTAAGTGTTGAGTTTAGTTCATGTCTAGTGTTTGGTTAGTAATTGCCGAAGTGGAAGGAAGCGTGTGCCCGTCGCCATACCCCGGCCGACTAGCGGGCATCTAAGTAAGTATCTAAGTAAGTAAGTGTTTAGTTAGTCTTCGTTTCTTTTTATCTGTGCTTATTGCTATAAACTATTAGTGTTTTATATTAATATATCCTTTTTGTTAACCCCCTGAAACTGCTGTCTGCAGTTGGGTTCTTCACCACATTTCATGACATGGACCTAAGCACTCATAAGGTTGAGTCTGTGAGCGGACATGGCGTAATCAATGTGACATCACATTGTTCTGGGATAGCGGCCCTTCTAATCCTGCAGAGTTCAGCTCCAACCTGTTCATCTGCCCAACATGTGTTCTGTGTCTTAACTGTGATGTTTATTATTGTTGTCTTATGATCATGTTTTGTGAAGTGAAGGTTTGCTGTCACTCACCATTGTAGCAAATGAACTGTGATGGCACATTACAGTCCTGATGACGCCATTTTCTATTTCTCATAACAGAAGAATTATTTTATGTCAGTTGATTGTTAAGTTTCCCAGTTCATATATTTCACAGGATCACCCAGAGACCACTTTCATTTATAAGCACCTGTTCTCTTCAGTCCAATCCAGACCTCCAGGTTATTCACAGTCTTCTTCAGTTCATGTCATTGATGTTGTTGACTGTGGCCAGATCTGTGTAGTTCTCTCTGCAGTATCTCTGAGCTTCAGTCCAGTTCATCTTCATGTTTATATAGTGATAGCAGTGCTGTATGCATTCAGATATTTAACAGAATTTTTATTCAAACACATTCACTCAGAGCTGATCTAAGCAGGATTGGGCTGACACCACACAATCATCATTTACTGACGCAACGTTTGTATTGAAGAAGCAGATTCTGACAGATGTTAGCTTTTTTGTGCCTCACAATTAACTGAGTCAAAGGAACAAGATAATAAAAATGTAAAATAAGTGATTTTTTTACAGTGTACATCAACAAAAGGCCACAATATTAGTCTGTGCACAAATTATCTTCCTAATTCAAGAGAATACATGTGCGCTTTGTTTGTTTGAAACAACATTTGTATGGATTTGAATTTTAACCACCATCACAACACTGCTCACAAAAATAAGCATGAACTGACTCCTGTGACAGAGAGCTATTGGTCAAGAGCTGCAGGCAAACTACATTTGAATGAGAGAGAGAGCTGAACACGTGAACATATCGTTTTAAATAACAAATTTACTTTCAACTTTAGCTGAACTGACCATTTAAATGTTCAGCAAATAAACTAGTAAATTGTTTCTTTATTAGAATTTATCATTAGAAAATGCATTTAACTTTTTGCATTTAAAATAGTCAAACCACAACCTATAAACACTTTTGAGCCACACATATGTCGTAGTGAAGGTCTGAGGAGGATTTAATGTTTGGTATAGCAATACTTGGTAAAAATTACATTTATTCACAGTAAGACGTTTAAAAATATATTTTTTGTCATAAGAAATAATGAAACTCACACTTCTATTAATATAATAACAACGGACTGAGGGAATAAAGAGGAATAAAGCGAGTGAGTCCGGTGACATGATCTTAGAGCCTCGTCAGATAAGAATGTAGTACGCTGACTGTAGTACGAAAGTCTACCAGAGCTGATTTTTAAAAGTCATGCCTAAAATCTGTAAGTTTGTTGTTTTAAATATATATTTAGTAACTCACCACATCAACCTCTGCTGTGTCTCTTATTATCTTGTGTTGGCTGGCTGACACACATCACACATGCAAATAAGAGAACACACATCTTGTTTCTTCTCATTTGAGTGAACAAGAATACAAATAAGCAGTATGTAAAGTATGAAAATTAGTCTTTCTACAGAAATAACCAAAAGATGGGAGGTGCTGAAGATCAGATGTAATATAATGACACATGAACACACAGAGAGAGAGAGAAACAGCAGAAGATTCAGGAGAGAAACACACAAGAGATGAAGAGTAAGAACTATTTACATTCTCATTCTTATTAAAATCATTCTTTTGAAATGACTCTGTTTTTGTGAATTGATCTGAAAATAACTTTTAATGAAACTTTATCAAGAAACTGATTTTCTGAAGAGATACAGTAGTGATAGAAATGTTGACTTTAACTTCATTGACTTTTATACATGACAGAAACTAAGCAAACTTTTATGTCATACTCACTGATTTATTTGATTTTAAAACTGCAAATGAATTTATGTTGAATGACAAAATTGTGAACAAACAGAAGTTTAACATTTGAGGTTTTCAATGTGTTTCTTCCTCAGAAATGGCTCAGATTCTATATTTCAGTCTTCTTGTCATTGGTGAGTTTTTTTGTTCCTGGTTTTACGTTTGATTTAAATGTCAGGAGAATTGACACCAGAGTTATCTGTCTGTCTATAAATAAATGTTCTATGAATGAAAAATAGCCATTTTATAATAATTACTTTATTAAATATATCCCACCCCCAAGCAAAGGTGATGTGTCCAAAAGACGTCTTTTCTGCGTCTTTGTTGATGTTGAAAATATGTCCTTTGAGGGGCCAAAAGTAAAAGGTTTTTCTACGTCTATTTATGACATCTTCTGAACGCCTAATATGGGGGAGATCTGTAAAAAGTTAAAATAAGTTTAAATGTTTTTTTCAGATAAGTTTCACATGGAAGTAAATTAATTGATTGAGATTGTTTAAAATAAATTAAGTTAAAGGATCTGAATGCAGTAAGTAACCATTGAATCAATGTTAATGGCATTGAGTCCATATCACTTTTTCACCAGCTATTAATGTAGAAAAAATGTTGAACTTTCTTCAAACAAACATTATTGTGATCAGTGTTTCCATGTTTTCATTGGTGATCTTGAATACTGAAATACATTTGTTGTGGCAAAGACAACTAGGATCAAGTGGGATCATATGATGGTGATGATTTTAAAATAATGATTTGACCACTATGAAATTACAACAACAAATTTAAAGTTAATGCTTTCATAACTAATGTCAAGCAGGGGCGCAGGCAGGAATTTTGGGCCCCATGACAAAAAATCAAATTAGGCCCCCTTTGCGCAAATGTTGTCAGCACATAAGAATTAACTGTCCCATCAAAAGCTTTACATAACTCTAATTAAAGGCTTGCAACTGTCTTGCTTCTTTTAGTTCAATACTAGTACGAGCACAATATTTACTGCTGGTGATCCGTACATGCATGCAAGTCTATTATGCAGTTTATTATTTGATGCGAGATTAAAAGCAACAATAAACATTTAGCTAAAGGCTATCTTTTAGTCTCAATGTATTTTTATTGTAAAGTTTGACAAAATGGAAAATTCTCTTAGCAAAATAATTGTTATTTATTATTATTAATTATTGTTATAATTAGTAATGAAAGATTTAAAAAAGAAAAACCAACAAACTTAAAAATTAACATCATCCTCTCAAAACAATGAAAACGGCAGATTTATTTACTTAGCTGCACATACATGCCTACAAAAAAATAAATTGGACATGTAAAATGGAATTACCACAGCAGGGTTATTATAGTTCTAAACGTTTCCCTGCACTGATTAAATGGAGATTAAATGTAGGCTAACACTAGACTTTTGCTAGCTATCTTATTTCACTATGGACATTCATCCACCAGGTTAATACCCCTCACAGACTATAGGTGTATGAAACACCTGAACAAGCTAATCAGCGTGTTTAGAATAGATGTCTTCAACTTAAAGCGGCTCTGCGCAAATCTATAACCGCAGCTTTCCTGTAGCTCAGTGGTAAGAGCATTGTGTGTACAACACAAGGTCGTTGGTTCGACCTAGGGGATGAACATACCTATGTATAAATGTATAGGACATTGCAATGTAAGTCGCTTTGGATAAAAGTGTCTGCCAAATGCGTAAATGTATGATATTAAAGTACCCCAAAAGAGATTCAAGTGCAGATTGCGAGGTACGTATTTGAATCGCTCTCGCGGTACTTTACGTCGATATGCCAAACAATCTGCGCAGCCGAACATTAAGTTGAACGCGTCTGTTCCTGAACTCACTGATGACGCTTCAGGTGTTTCATCAGAGTTGGTGCTGAACTCGGCTGAACTCGGCAGGAAAGTGGATCTTGCGGGCCATAGCTGAGAACCACTGCTATAGGGTAGCCACCTTTCTTGGTGAAAAATTGGGTTACAGTTTGACACCCTTTCCTTTGTCTTTCCTCTCTCTCTTTTCTCTTTTACCTTTTTTGATAACCGGATTTACATTGTGGTCACTGTAGTTATGGCGCATCTACTGAATACACCGTCACTAAGAGCGCTTAGGAAGACCAAACCATTTCATTCAGATACAGGGGAGTGGTCGGTCAATATGGATGTTTACTCTTTGGTCAATGGGAATTTTTTACTTTTGCTGCCAAAAACAAATTGATTAGTAATTGTATTATAATATAAATATATCTACTGAATGATGATGGTTTGATCATTTTATATTAGTTTTTACCTATTTTTGGGGCCCCTGTCAGTCATTGAAACTTGGAAGTGTCCTAACTTTCGCGCTGTACGGTGCCCCTGATCTCAAGGTTCTAGTTTATTAATGTAAAATGACTTTAGCAAAATAAAATAAAACATATTTTCTCGACACACAAATTACACATCAACACTCATCACACAAACCTCAACAATGGTGACAATCGTCAAACTAACAAAAGATAAACAGATTAACCGCAATAGCACGCAATCATGAATGAGTTTTGTACTATGAAATTACCCAGCATGCATTTGTTGATTGTCACTATTGTTGGTTCCATACACTGATTCTTGATGTCTGGTCAGTGATTTCTGAACACATGTTGTTAAATAAAGTGAGGAAAATAAGTATTTGAACACCCCGCTATTTTGCATGTTCTCCCACTTAGAAATCATGGAGGGGTCTGAAATTGTCATCGTATGTGCATGTCCACTGTGAGAGACATTCCATTCCATTCCATTTTCTACCGCTTATCCGAACTTCCTCGGGTCACGGGGAGCCTGCGCCTATGTCAGGAGTCATCGGGCATCAAGGCTGTGACAGACATAATCTAAAAAAAATCCAGAAATCACAATGTATGATTTTTTATACTATTTATTTGTATGATACAGCTGCAAATGAGAATTTGAACACCTGTCTATCAGCTAGAATTCTGACCCTCAAAGACCTGTTAGTCTGCCTTTAAAATGTCCACCTCCACTCCATTTATTATCCTAAATTAGAGGCATTTGTTTGAGGTCGTTAGCTGCATAAAGACACCTGTCCACCCCATACAATCACTAAGAATCCAACTACTAACATGGCCAAGACCGAAGAGCTGTCCAAAGACACTAGAGACAAAATTGTACACCTCCACAAGGCTGGAAAGGGCTACGGGGAAATTGCCAAGCAGCTTGGTGAAAAAAGGTCCACTGTTGGAGCAATCATTAGAAAATGGAAGAAGCTAAACATGACTGTCAATCTCCCTCGGACTGGGGCTCCATGCAAGATCTCACCTCGTGGGGTCTCAATGATCCTAAGAAAGGTGAGAAATCAGCCCAGAACTACACGGGAGGAGCTGGTCAATGACCTGAAAAGAGCTGGGACCACCGTTTCCAAGGTTACTGTTGGTAATACACTAAGACGTCATGGTTTGAAATCATGCATGGCAAGGAAGGTTGCACTGCTTAAACCAGCACATGTCCAGGCCCGTCTTAAGTTTGCCAATGACCATTTGGATGATCCAGAGGAGTCATGGGAGAAAGTCATGTGGTCAGATGAGACCAAAATAGAACTTTTTGGTCATAATTCCACTAAACGTGTTTGGAGGAAGAAGAATGATGAGTACCATCCCAAGAACACCATCCCTACTGTGAAGCATGGGGGTGGTAGCATCATGCTTCGGGGGTGTTTTTCTGCACATGGGACACGGTGACTGCACTGTATTAAGGAGAGGATGACCGGGGCCATGTATTGTGAGATTTTGGGGAACAACCTCCTTCCCTCAGTTAGAGCATTGAAGATGGGTTGAGGCTGGGTCTTCCAACATGACAATGACCCCGAAGCACACAGCCAGGATAACCAAGGAGTGGCTCTGTAAGAAGCATATCAAGGTTCTGGCGTGGCCTAGCCAGTCTCCAGACCTAAACCCAATAGAGAATCTTTGGAGGGAGCTCAAACTCCGTGTTTCTCAGCGATAGGCTAGAAACCTGACTGATCTAGAGAAGATCTGTGTGGAGGAGTGGGCCAAAATCCTTCCTGCAGTGTGTGCAAACCTGGTGAAAAACTACAGGAAACGTTTGACCTCTGTAATTGCAAACAAAGGCTACTGTACCAAATATTAACATTGATTTTCTCAGGTGTTCAAATACTTATTTGCAACTGTATCATACAAATAAATAGTTAAAAAATCATACATTATGATTTCTGTGATTTTTTTTTTAGATTATGTCTCTCACAGTGGACATGCACCTACGATGACAATTTCAGACCCCTCCATGATTTCTAAGTGGGAGAACATGCAAAAAAGCAGGGTGTTCAAATACTTATTTTCCTCACTGTATGTTGTTACAAACTTTGATTTCTGAGCTCGGGTCCTTTGGCTCTAGTAATCCCCCCACACTAAACGAACATGATAGTTAACAGCTGAATAAAGTTTCCCTTTATTGACACGACATAGATTCAGATGGTCCACCTTAGAGATAATCACCATATTTAATATGAAACCATTTTATTTCTAAAATATGACATTAAAATATCAGCTATTGTTACTACTGTGAATCTATATAAATTTATTTTGAGATCTTTCATGCTTTCAAAATCTTTACTTTTTAAATTATTTGTGATGATGATTTTATTCATTCAAATCAACAAAAAGTAGAATAAACTTTGCTAAAATGATCAATGTGAACAAGTCATTGCTTAAACATTATTAAAGCCAGATTTTTTTTTTTTAAAGGGGTCATATGGGGCGAATACATGTTTTTCTTTGTCTTTGGTCTGTAAAATAACTAAAATTAAGGTGTCGTAACAAAAGTTGCATTCTATCTGAAAGTGAACGCAAACCCTGACCTGTCTGAAACGCCTCGTGTAACAACACCCCACACATCTACATCAGTTCGTGGTAGCATTTGACTAAAACCGCACCAATGTAAACGCACGTTAGGTGGACGTACTTGAAAATCTCGCCGTATTGTCACCGCCGCAGCCATGTTGTGGAGACGCTGTGTGTTTCTTTGTGAAAAGAAGACTCTTTGTTTGCCCTGCCAAAAGATGAAATAACTAAAAACGCACGGTACATTTAATTCACACTGTTCCAGAAAAGTACAATCCGAACGTTCAAGTTTGTGCAGCCCATTTCACCAACGATTGCTTCACGAACGTGGGAGAGAGATTAAGACCGGCTATGTGCGAAAGCTTCGGTTAAAAAATGGGGTTATTCCAACCATTAAAATTTCGCTGGCGCTTCGGATTTGCAGCCTGTAAGTATATTTTCATTGTAAAAGACTTTGTTACGGACTAACACGAGTTGAGTTTGTTGTGTGTAGACACACGCACCTAATAATCAGTAATTATGTTCCAACTAAAGGCAAAAAGTGTCGTGTTTATTTTGGGTTTATTGTCCTTGTTGAGTCGCGACGAGATGTGGCGTAACACTGGTTGATCAATGTTAGATTTAATTTCTGCATAAATGAATATACACATGCAAACTAATGAATTGTGAAGTTGTTAAGCTCACTGAATATATTCCTGGCTAGATAGTTGGAGGAAGGGTTTCCCTCTGCTCATATGGGGGGGGATTCTTCTAAGCTAAACATTCTTTGTCTTATCTGCTATACCTTATTTGGTCATTCTGTGAACCCCTGGACATTTGAAACCATCCAGAGGTCTTTTGGTACCTATATAAAGGCTTGTAGATTCTAAAATAAATGAGTTCAGGCGACGGGTCAGACCAAGAGAGGTTCAAAAAAACCTTATGATGACGACAATTTCGAGGACCGTGACGTCGCCCGGCATGGCGCAGCCGGGGCCCCACCCTGGAGCCAGGCCCGGGGTTGGGGCTCGTATGCGAGCGCCTGGTGGTCGGGCCTTCCCCCATGGGGTCCGGCCGGGCTCAGCCCGAAGGAGCGACGTGGGGCCACCCTCCCGTAGACCCACCACCTACAGGAGGGACCGTAAGGGGTCGGTGCAAAGTGGATCGGGTGGTAGTCGAAGGTAGGGGCCTCGACAACCCGATACCTGGACGCGGAATCTAGCTCTAGGGACATGGAACGTCACCTCTCTGATGGGGAAGGAGCCGGAGATTGTGCGTGAGGTTCAGAGATTCCGACTAGAGATAGTCGGGATCACCTCTACGCACAGCATGGGCTCTGGAACCACACTTCTCGAGGGAGGATGGACTCTTCACTACTCTGGAGTTGCCCAGGGTGAGAGGCGGCGGGCTGGTGTGGGTTTGCTTATAGCCCCCCAGCTCAGCCGCCATATGTTGGAGTTTACCCCGGTGAACGAGAGGGTCGCTTCCCTGCGCCTTCGAGTCGGGGATAGGTCTCTCACTGTCGTTTGTGCCTATGGGCCAAATGGCAGTGTAGAGTACCCACCCTTCTTGGAGACTCTGGGAGGGGTGCTGGAAAGCGCCCCGACTGGGGACTCCGTCGTTCTGCTGGGGGACTTCAACGCCCACGTGGGCAACGACAGTGACACCTGGAGGGGCGTGATTGGGAGGAACGGCCCCCCTGATCTGAACCCGAGTGGTGTTCTGTTATTGGACTTCTGTGCTAGTTACAGTTTGGCCATAACGAACACCATGTTCAAGCATAAGGGTGTCCATCAGTGCACATGGCACCAGGACACCCTAGGCCGGAGGTCGATGATCGACTTTGTAGTTGTTTCATCTGACCTACGGCCGTATGTCTTGGACACTCGGGTGAAGAGAGGGGCGGAGCTGTCAACCGATCACCACCTGGTGGTGAGTTGGATCCGATAGCGGGGGAGGAAGCTGGACAGACGCGGCAGACCCAAACGTACTGTGAGGGTCTGTTGGGAACGTTTGGCTGAATCGCCTGTCAGAAAGATCTTCAACTTCCACCTCCGGCAGAGCTTCGACCAGATCCCGAGGGAGTCTGGAGATATTGAGTCTGAGTGGACCATGTTCTCCAACTCCATTGTCAACGCAGCCACTCGGAGCTGTGGCCGTAAGGTCTCCGGTGCCTGTCGAGGCGGCAATCCCCGAACCCGGTGGTGGACACCGGAAGTAAGGGATGCCGTCAAGCTGAAGAAGGAGTCCTATCGGGCCTGGTTGGCTTGTGGGACTCCCGAGGCAGCTGACAGGTACCGACAGGCCAAGCGGACTGCAGCCCGGGTGGTTGGGGAGGCAAAAACTCGGGCCTGGGAGGAGTTCGGTGAGGCCATGGAGAAAGACTATCGGTCAGCCTCGAAGAGATTCTGGCAAACCGTCCGGCGCCTCAGGAGGGGGAAACAGTGCCCTACCAACGCTGTTTACAGTGGAGGGGGGCAGCTGTTGACCTCGACCGGGGATATCATCGGGCGGTGGAAGGAATACTTCGAGGATCTCCTCAATCCCGCCGTCACGTCTTCCACTGAGGAAGCAGAGGCAGAGGGCTCGGAGGCGGACTCGCCCATCACCCGGGCTGAAGTCACCGAGGTAGTCAAGAAACTCCTCGGTGGCAAGGCACCGGGGGTGGATGAGATCCGCCCAGAGTACCTCAAGTCTCTGGATGTTGTGGGGCTGTCTTGGCTGACACGCCTCTGCAGCATCGCGTGGCGGTCGGGGACAGTGCCCTTGGACTGGCAGACCGGGGTGGTGGTCCCTCTTTTTAAGAAGGGGGACCGGAGGGTGTGCTCCAACTATCGGGGATCACACTTCTCAGCCTCCCCGGGAAAGTCTATGCCAGGGTACTGGAGAGGAGAATCCGGCCGATAGTAGAACCTCGGATTCAGGAGGAACAGTGTGGTTTCCGTCCCGGTCGTGGAACACTGGACCAGCTCTATACTCTCTCCAGGGTGCTGGAGGGTTCATGGGAGTTTGCCCAACCAATCCACATGTGTTTTGTGGATTTGGAGAAGGCATTCGACTGTGTCCCTCGCGGCATCTTGTGGAGGGTGCTCCGGGAGTATGGAATTCGGGACCCTTTGCTAAGGGCCATCCGGTCCCTGTACGACCGGAGTAGGAGCTTGGTTCGCATTGCCGGCAGTAAGTCAGACTTGTTCCTGGTGCATGTTGGACTCCGGCAGGGCTGCCCTTTGTCGCCGGTTCTGTTCATAATTTTTATGGACAGAATTTCTAGGCGCAGCCAGGGGCCGGAGGGCGTCGGGTTTGGGGACCACACGATTTCATCTCTGCTCTTTGCGGATGATGTCATCGTGCTGGCCCCATCAGACCAGGACCTCCAGCATGCACTGGGACGGTTTGCAGCCGAGCGTGAAGCGGCTGGGATGAGAATCATCACCTCCAAATCTGAGGCCATGGTTCTCAGTCGGAAAAGGGTGGCTTGTTCACTTCAGGTAGGTGGAGAGTTCCTGCCCCAAGTGGAGGAGTTCAAGTATCTGGGGGTCTTGTTCACGAGTGAGGGAAGGATGGAACGGGAGATTGACAGACGGATCAGGGCAGCTTCTGTAGTAATGCAGTCGCTGTACCGGTCTGTCGTGGTGAAGAAGGAGCTGAGCCGCAAGGCGAAGCTCTCGATTTACCGGTCAATCTACGTTCCTACTCTCACCTATGGTCATGAGCTGTGGGTCATGACCGAAAGGACAAGATCGCGGATACAGGCGGCCGAAATGAGCTTTCTCCGCAGGGTGGCCGGGCGATCCCTTAGAGATAGGGTGAGAAGCTCGGTCACTCGGGAGGAGCTCAGAGCAGATCCGCTGCTCCTCCACATCGAGAGGGGCCAGCTGAGGTGGCTCGGGCATCTTTTCCGGATGCCCCCTGGACGCCTTCCCGGGAAGGTGTTCCGGGCATGTCCCACCGGGAGAAGACCCCGGGGAAGACCTAGGACACGCTGGAGGGACTATGTCTCCCGGCTGGCCTGGGAACGCCTCGGTGTCCCCCCGGAAGAGCTGGAGGAAGTGTCTAGGGAGAGGGAAGTCTGGGCAGCCCTGCTTAGACTGCTGCCCCCGCGACCCGGGCCCGGATAAGCGGAAGAAGATGGACGGATGGAGTTAAGGATATTCCAGAAAACATAAAGAAACTTAGTGTTCGAAAGGAACTAGAAGTTTAACAATCAAGAAGGGCCAAAGCGCTCGTGTTATTTATGATCTTCAAGTTCAATTCAATTCAAGTTTATTTATATAGCGCTTTTCACAATGTGTATTGTTTCAAAGCAGCTTTACAGGGGCAAACAGGAAAAACAGAAAAGTTAAAACACAGCACAGTGCATGGTATTCATACGACGAGTAATATAATAGCTAATTTCTAAATAAATAAATAAATGAATGAATGCAGTCTCCCGGTGAGCAGGCCAACACTGCCCTGCTGTGGCGAGGAACCCAAACTCCAATGATTAATTAATGGAGAAAAAAACCTCGGGAGAAACCAGGCTCAGCCGGGAGGGCCAGATCCCCTCTGACGTGTCATAGCTGCACTCAAACTGGTGACATGTGATTTAAGTTTAGCATTTACTACCAAATATTGTAACTTCAGCATTAATAAGCCAAATAGTCCGTCTTTGCTCTTGGTTGGGGATGTAGTGGTCTGAGCTGGGATGGTCCGATGGTCATATTTCTCTTGGCTGGTGGTGGAATTGCCTTAGATGGAGCTGGGATGGTCAGTCAGTCTGCAGCTGTAGCTGGCGTGATCTCAAATTGGGGATGGGCATCTGTCGGTCGTGTGGACATGGTGGAACTTCTTCCTACCTCGGGATGGGCATCCCGAGGCAGAGGCGGAAAGAGAATAAAGAGGATAATTAGCGTAGCTAATGTTCATTAACTATGCATTAAGTGAAAGCTTGGCTGAAAAGATGTGTCTTTAATCTAGATTTAAATTGGGAGAGTGTGTCTGACCCTTGAATAGTATCAGGAAGGCTATTCCAGAGTTTAGGTGCTACGTATGAGAAAGCTCATCCCCCTTTGGTGGATTTTGTTATTCTAGGTGTTGTCAAAAGTCCTAAGTTTTGAGATCTTAGGGAGCGTGATGGGTTGTAACGTGATAAAAGCTCGGTTAAGTAAGTAGGTGCTAAACCGTTCAGGGCTTTGTAAGTAATTAAAATAATTTTAAAATCAATACGATACTTAATGGGTAGCCAGTGAAGCGATGTTAAAACTGGGGTTATGTGATCGTATTTTCTTGACCTAGTAAGAACTCTGGCAGCAGCATTCTGAACTAACTGTAGTTTGTTTATCGATGATACTGGACAACCACTAAGTAGAGCATTACAATAGTCAAGCCGTGAGGTCACAAATGCATGAATAAGCTTTTCTGCGTCTGCAACACATAAACTATTTCGTGATTTGGCAACATTTCTAAGGTGGAAGAAGGCTATTTTTGTGATATTTGAGATGTGATTTTTAAATGACAGGTTGCCGTCTAATATAACGCCTAGATCTTTAACAATATTTGTTGGAGTAACAGTGCAGCCTTCAATTTGCAGGCTGTAATCGGAGATATTCTGTTTACTTGATTTTGGTGCTATAAGTAATATTTCTGTTTTGAGTTTAAAAGGAGGAAATTACTAGTCATCCAGTGTTTTATGCCCTCGATGCACTCTGCCAGTTTGGATAGCTTAAATGAATCATTTGGTCTTGATGAGATCTATAGCTGAGTATCATCTGCATAACAGTGGAAGCTAATTCCATGTTTTCTAATAATGTTTCCGAGGGGCAGCATGTATATGGAGAAAAGCAGGGGTCCTAAAACCGATCCCTGAGGTAATCCATAATTTACTTGCGTAAGATTTGACGATTTCCCATTTAAATGGACGTATTGATATCTGTCAGTTAAGTAAGATCTGAACCATTGCAGTGCCTGTCCCTGAATACCGATATAATTGTGTAAACGATCTAGTAGTATTTTATGGTCTACAGTATCGAAAGCAGCACTAAGGTCAAGCAGGACTAAGAGTGAGATGTTACCTTTATCTTACCATTCCCTGCTGTAATGCGCGCATGTTTCTATCTCACACAAACTCTGTATGATGTATATGGTTGTTTGTTTATAGTCCTATATAAAAGGTAAAACAGTAAGCTATAGCTTTTAACTATTTAACATAATATTTATTTTATAAAACCTTACCAATCCTTTACATCCTGCTCAAATTGCGCTGGCAAAGTTCACGTATCGGCTTGATCATCTTAATTTTCCGTATCAGATTCAGGCTCAAATTTATATAAGGAAGTCAGGATAACATTTTATCTCCTGTCAGTACAATTGCTTGGGAACATGATGGTCCGAATATGGTAAGAGGTGTTACATTTTCCTTACACTCTTGCAGTATTCAACCAATCACTAGCACTGGTTAACTGGCCAATCAGAGCACACCTCGCTTTTCAGAACGATGAGCTTTGTAAAATATCAGTGCTTTTCAGAAAGGCGGAGCAAAGAGAAGATACAAACATGCACGGTGTGTGGACAATACAGCATTTTTTAACCTTAAATCGTGTATACACATTACATTACATCTAAAACAAACCATAATATTTGTTTTTGCCATGTCATTTGACCCCTTTAAGTATTGCATCGATACTGTGCGGCATTTACCCCAATCCTCATACATTTTTAAGATTTTTTCACAATTAACCATTTAGGATTTATTTTCCAACAATATCTGTTGGTCAATAAATACTAATGCAAACATATATGTTTTTTCTTCAATCATACATTATGTGTGTAGTGAAAAGCAAATTTCTTCTGAAAGGGTGTGCCTTTAGGCTCGTTGTACCCTACAACACAATTAAATCAACTAAAAAATTATATTATAATGCAGATAGATGACTCGTCTTAAAGCTTAACATATACTGTAACAAAACATTCGACAACCATAGTAAAGTTGATCAGCTTTTACTTTTTTCCATAAGGCTTCCCGAGGCTGGCGGTCCACAGAGAGCGGAAATTTGTTACAAAGTTAGCAAAAACAAAGTCCCCTGTTTAGAAAGAACACACGATTGTTTAGTTCCCTTTCTGTCGGTCTCTCTCAGTTGTGCTTTATTGCTCAGTCTAGCTCTGTTAAACTTCGTCGAAACAGATTCAATAGGTGTTGTTAAGACATTGTCTCCTGAGGTTATTATGAACCTTGAGATGGAGACCATTGAAGGCTCATATCAGCATAAGATACAATACAACTTTCCTGTAGCTCAGTGGTAAGAGCATTGCATTAACAGCTCAAGGTTGTGGGTTCGATCCCAGGGGATTGCAAATACCTATGTAAAATGTATAGAAGCAAAGTAAGTCACTTTGGATAAAAGCGTCTGCCAAATGCCTAAATGTAAAAAATGTAAAACAACTCCCAACAAGTTTAAACAATATTGAAAATAAGGACGAAATGTAACAAATAATAAGAATAAAAGAGAATAATATAATAAATTAATGAAAACATATGATAAATTAATACATGATAAATGGGTAATGTAATAAATTAGATTAATAAAATTACATAAATCAAAAAACAACTGTATATTTCTCTCCCGATCTATCAGGACAAGTATTTCGACATTTAACAAACAAGGGCTTTGAAATCTCACTGCATGAGATTGCCTTATTTTTCTTGCTATCTCGGTTCAAGTCTGATGTGTTTTAAAATGTGATTTGATTCTGAGTTGCCGACTCGAGCGATCATCTCTAACAGGCTAAAATATGTCAGAATCTGCTTCTTCTATACAAACGTTGTGTCAGTTAATGATGATTGTATGGTGTCATCCCACTTCTGCTTACATCAGCTCTGAGTGAATGTGTCTGAATAAAAACTCTCTCTTTCAGCTTTCTGTTCATTATCTGAATGCATTCAGCGCCGCTATCACTATATAAACATGCAGAAGACCTGGACTGAAGCTCAGATATACTGCAGAGAGAAATACACAGATCTGGCCACAGTCAACAACATCAATGACATGAATGAGGTGAAGAAGACTGTGAATAACAATCAGAAGGTCTGGATTGGACTGAAGAGAACAGATGAATGGAAGTGGTCTCTGGGTGATCCTGTGAAATATCTGAACTGGGAAACTGAACCATCAACTGACACAAATAATTGTGCTGTTATGAGAAATGGAAAATGGCATCAGCAGGACTGTAAAGATAAGCTAGGATACATCTGCTACAATGGTGAGTGACAGCAAACTTTCACTTCACAAAACATGATCACAAGACAACAATAATAAACATCACAGTTAAGACACAGAACACATGTGGGTCAGATGAACAGGGTTGGACACCTCAGATTAAAGCAAATCTGCACAAAGAGTCCATGTAACACATTAGCATCATTACATCTAACTCACTTCTCATCTCTCACTCACTTCTCATCTCTCACTCACTTCTCATCTCTCACTCACTTCTCATCTCTCACTCACTTCTCATCTCTGACTTTAGGTGCATCAAAGGATTTAATTATCTGTCAATCACAGACTTTAATTCTCAGCTGTGGTAAGTTTGTATGCTGTCCAATGATTTAAAGGCCACATAACATGATGAGAAAATACAAAAATTAAACACAATCGCATGTCATGTGTCTTTTTATCCACAGATGAGGGAACTATTCAAATCCTTTCAGCCAGTTACGGGCGTACAGACGCTCAGACCTGCTCTACTGGAAGACCACATGGACTGCTCTTAAAAGATTGGTGCAGTGAGAATAGTTCTCTAACAGTGGCCTTTCTGTAAGAACAGTAAACATTATTAAAGAGCTATCAGATATTATCAGATTACTTTTTATATATTTTTGCTGTTCTTTGTATTTATTAACACAGATGTGATGGAAAAACAAGTTGTTCTTTGGTCGTGAGCGATGCAGTCTTCACTGATCCTTGTAAAGGAAATTACAAATACCTGACTGTGTCTTATGAGTGTGTTGCAGCACCACCAAGTGAGTTTTACACCCAGCTGACACCAAACTCTTATAAAATATACAGCAGTAAAGTTGAAGTGTATTTTAAGATTTATTTATTTATTTAGTAAGTATATAATTAACCGTCTGCTAGTAGTGAACCTGTAAGTTTACTATTTTAATACTGTTGTGGACTAAACTGGTAGGGGGGTAGGGGAGGCTGAACTAAAACACATTGTCAACAAAACACAGACATCAGTTTCACTCACCGCACTCGGTTCCTGTCCAGCATCTTTTAGCGCTGGGACAGCTCCATATACAGTATCTGATTCAAACTATCTCCAAATCCAGCGTTATATACACAGTTTATATAACATACATCACCCAAATGTAGTGAACAAACAAACACCTGAACTTTACCAACATATGCTCTCCCTCCTGCACACAAGTGAAAGGGACGTCTGCGCATGCTCCTTCTCCTGCTCTCCTGTGGCTCTGCCCCGTGCTTTTCCGGGAGAATTGTCCGATAAGGGACTAAGAACAATCGCTGCACGATAGCTGCGGGAGTGTATTGAGCACAGAAATACTACGTTACACGCCCAAATCGTTTTTAGACAAGTTGACCATGTTAATCATGAGAAAACAACACATTTAACATTGCAAAGAAGTCAGAATGCATGAAACATCATTGCAGGGCTGCTTTAAGCATCTTATCCCTTAACATGGGCAGGTAAAACATATTCACCGCATACACAAACAGAGTTTGTGTTAAACAGACGGTACCATCGCTGACAAGCCTGGTGATCACATGCAAATCACCTCAGAATACATCGAGGCACAGTTTCAAATAGGTACAACCCACCCAGCGAAGACACATGGGGTCCAGATGGGTTTGATGTGGCCTGTCTTCTGAACCTCATCTGGTTTTATCCGCGGGTTACATGTAGACCCCACATCGGATAGCCCAGAATAAATGAACAATGCTTAGTTTGCACACTACAGGTTGCTAAATATGACACTGAATGTTGTAGATATTGAGATAATGAAGTGTTAACCAACATTATCACTGATGAACACAGAAACAACAACAACAGAAATAAATAAATAAAACACAAAAACAACAACTGAATTCACCCGCAATCCCACAAAACAATTAACATTAATTTATATGAATAAGAATAAAGAGAGTTTTTTTATTAATGTGAATTTACTGAAAATAACAGGTTTGATGTCTCCATTATGGTGATCAGTGTTTGTTTTAGTCGGCTGGTTTGACTCTGAACTTGAATTCTTCTCTCTGACGTCTGTAGCTCATTATGGCATTAAAGTCAAGAGAGAATATGATCTGATGCTTTCGGCCGTTTCGTGCAAATTTCACAATTCTTATGTTGTGGTGAGTTTACTTAACTTATGGAAGGGTTTTATGTGAGAGTGAATCTTTACTATTTTGATTTATTATCGTAGATGAGAGCCAACACAACTTCAATCAGAATATTTCAGTTATAAAAACTTTGACCTCTTTCAACTCCTGCAAGGAAAGATCACACACAAATATCAAGATTCATGAAATTAATCTCAACAATGATATCATGTTTCGTGCTGAGAAGCATCATACAAACCTCATTCATGAATCCCAGAATGCATGTCACCTTTGTTCAGGTTCATATGTGGATTGCTGATGTCTGTGTGTGGGTTTCAATGCATTTTTTCTACTTTCTCTAATGAAGCTGTGCTGTTCTTCCAAGTTATTTGAGTTTCTGATATAAAAGTCACTCACAAGATCAATAAGTTAATGACTGTACACTTATTATGTAGTCAACAAAATAAATATAATTTTTAATTTTCATAAAAAAGTCAAATACAGCAGTCCAAGAGAAATTAACACTTAAAAAAATTAGAGTCAAACCACCCGACTAAAACAAACACTGATCACCATAATGAAGACACCAAACCACTTATTTTCAGTAAAAAATTAACAGAAAAAAACTGTCTTTATTCTTGATAATATAAATAAGTAAAGATGCTGATGGTGATTGTGGTATTGTGGCTGAAGTCAGTTGTAGTTGTTGTTTTATTTATTTCTGTTCTTGTTGTTTCTGTGTTTATCAGTGATTCTGTTTGTTATCATTTTATTATCTAAACTAGAACATTCAGTTATCAGTCTGTAGTATTCACACCAAGCAGTGTTCATTTCATCTGGACTAACCCATGTGGGGCCTACATGGAACCCGCCAACAAAACCAGATGAGGCCCAGAAGACAGACCACATCAAACCCATCTGGGCCCCATGTGTCTTTGCTGGTTTGGAATCTTTATATAACAACTGTCAATACTTGGTTTTATACTACTCAACTCAACTTTATTTATATAGCGCTTTTTACAATTTTCATTGTTACAAAGCTGCTGTACATGAGACACATTGAATACAAGTAAAACAACTAAAGGCATTTACCTGTAAAAACAAGAAAAAGGTGGAAAGAACAAAAGACAGACATACAAATGCTCCACACACACAATATCCATACATACTTACTCACATTGACATAGACGCACACACACAAACACACTCGCACAGTGAAAGCACACATTTGAGATAAAGGAGAGAGAACCACAGGTCAAATATTAAACATACTATAAATTCTTATATGAAATATTAATTATGTCTAACTTCTGAATTCTAAAGCAGCCCCCCCGGCCAGGCAAATAGTGCAAAACAATATGCAAACGGTGGCGAGGAACCCAAAACTCCAATCGAGAAAAAAAACTCAGGAGAACCCAGGCCCAACCTGGGGATTCCAGTACCCCTCTGGCAAAAGCTGCTGCCTCTGCACAAGCTCAACAGTGCTTGCACAACAAGGCTAAAAAAAAAAACGTACTAATAAGGTAAATTATTGATTTAAGATTATATTTAACAATCTAATAGCATTTGAAGTATTGTAGTGAAGTCGTGTCAAGTTGCCACGTCCTTTATCCAGCTCTATCATCTCAGCTCTTGTCAGGTCACCGCTTCCCATTCTCAGCTCTGCCATCAGGTCTGGGCATGAACTGCATCCTGCGGTAACCTTGGAACAAAAAGAAAAGACTGGCTGAGAGTAGAGTACTGTTCTGCACTCTTTGATGCAACAAGTACATCATTTGTTGTTGGATGTGTTCCTGGTTCCGGTTGATCTAAATAATGCAGCCTAGATCCTCTGAGGATTAATATTATGGAAGTGTAGTGTATGCAAGATTGAAAAGATGCGTCTTTAGTCTAGATTTAAACTGACAGAGTGTGTCTGCCTCCCGGACAGTGCATAGAAGAATATTCCAAAGTTTAGGCGCTAGATTAGAAAAGGATCTACCACCTGCACTTGATTTTGAAATTCTAGGTATTACCAACTGACAAGACGCCTGAGAGCGTATTGAGAACTGTAATACAATAGAAGTTCATTCAAATACTGCGGTGCTAGACCATTTAGGGCCTTATAGGTAATAAACAAGATCTTAAAGTTAATGCGATGCTTTATAGGTAACCAGTGCAAGGTGCTCATTCCTTTATATGCGTGTAAGAACTCGAGCTGCCGCGTTTTAAACAATTTGCAGTTTTTGTAATAGGCCTGCAGGGCAACCACCTAAAAGTGCATTACAGTAATCTAGTCTTGATGTCATGAATGCATGAATTAATTTCACTGCATCTGACAGTGACAGCATATGACGTAGTTTAGATATATTCTTAAAATGAAAAAAAATGAAATTTTACAGGTGTTGGCGACATGTCTCTCAAATGACAGAGTACTATTGAATACCGCGCCAAGATTCTTAGTTGACGACGAGGATTTTATGGAGCATCCGTCAATCGTTAAGCAGTATTCTTGGTTGTTACGTATGGCGGTTTTCGGTCCGGTAAGAAACACTTCTGTTTTGTCCGAGTTCAGTAGTAAAAAATTGTTACTCATCCAGTTTTTTAAATCAACTATGCATTCCTTTATTCGATGGAACTGCTGGGTTTCATGAGGCTTCGAGGAAATATAAAGTTGAGTATCATCAGCATAACAGTGAAAGCTAATTCCGTGTTGCTTTATTGTATCTCCTAGAGGTATTATGTATAATGCGAAGAGCAGAGGCCCTAAGACTAAGCACTGTGGTACACCGTACTGGACATGTGATTTGCAGGACACCTCATTGTTTATTGCTACAAATTGAAAACGGTCGGATAAATAAGACTTAAACCATTTCTATGTAGGAGTATGCTGTGGTCAAAGGTGTCAAATGCAGCACTAAGGTCAAGCAGCACCAATAACGAAATACAGCCACGGTCAGACGCTAAAAGCAGATCATTTGTAACTCTAATCAAAGCAGTCTCTGTACTGTGACATGCTCCAAATCCAGACTGGAATTCTTCATTAATGTCATTCCTTTGGTAATTCCCTTAGTTCTCTTGGGTCGAGTTTGGGTTTTTTGACAAGGGGCCTTATAACAGCCACCTTAAATGCTTTAGGCACATGTCCTAATGTCAGAGATGAGTTAATAATACTAAGAAGAGGATCTATAATTTATTTAATTTATACTAAATTAATTAATTTAATTTATACTAAACTTCTTTGATATCAAATGGCAACAATGAAACGTTTGCTTTGGATGTAGGCCAATAGCGTTTAAAGGGATAGTTCACAAAAAAATCTGTCATGAATTACTAATCCTCAAATTGTTCCAAATCTTTATAAATGTCCTTTTTTTAATAAAGATATTTGGAAAAAAAAAATCTGGGGCACCATTATAGAAATAATTTTTAATGGTAGTCAATGGTGCTTCAGAACTATCGGTTGCTAACATTCTTCTAAATATCTTTCTTTATGTTCAACCGAACAAAGACATTTGCACTGGTTTGGAACAACTTGAGGATGATTAAATGATGACAGAATTTAAATTTTTGGGTGAACTATCCCTTTGCACTTATGTGTAACAGGATGTTTTTGTGACCAAATGAACAGAACTTTCAGCACAACCGATTATCCAGACACCCAACCTCAGACCCCAACACTACGATTGGGCTTTTCTCTTTCTTTGCTAAACTTATATGTTAAACACACACAATTAAATATCCCAGGCAAGATACAACAAAGTCAAAGGACTACATGATGTCAAAGGTCAAGAGCCCAACTAAAGAAACACTCAGTACAACAATAATGACTTAAAATAAAACATATCTACATCCAAATCTCTGTTAATTCAGAAACATCAGTAAAAGTGGTGTCTGTAACAAGGGAATAGTGTTTAGTAGAGCAACTTATAATTACAAATGTTCTAAATGACAGAAACATTTACTTTTTTTTTAGATCAAACTTTTGTTGGCATGTTCCCATCTTTCCTTCATCTCAATCCCAAAGTGAGGAGTTGTAAAGCTGTTTGCAGTCTCTTTGTACGTTTTTAAAGTTTTAAAGGCTTGAATATAAGAAAGTGATAATGTCACAAGGTGATAGACGGGTAGGAACTATTAGGCCGGGAAATGTTTCCATCAGGGGCCAGTTATAGTGAAACACCGAGCTGGTTCCTGGTTTTCCCCCATCTTTTGTGTCCGGGCGCAGCTACTAAATGGGAAGACTAGCGTCAATTGTGCGAGAGGAGGAAAGTTAGCAGTGATTGGGACACGTATCTATGATGTGGATTATAAAAAGGGTATCCTAGCGTGAAGAGGCAGTAGGGGAGCAGCGGCAGGGGTACGGAGCAGCGGCAGGGTACGGAGCAGCTGCAGGGGTACGGAGCAGCGGCAGGGGTACGGAGCAGCGGCAGGGGTACGGAGCAGCGGCAGGGGTACGGAGCAGCGGCAGGGGTACGGAGCAGCGGCAGGGGTACGGAGCAGCGGCAGGGGTACGGAGCAGCGGCAGGGGAACGGAGCAGCGGCAGGGGTACGGAGCAGCAGCAGGGGTACGGAACGGGAATGAAATAACGCGGCGCAAGGCGGAACTTCATTCTCGGCGTCTCGGGGAACTGGATGGAGCAATCTATGAAGTGAAAGCGAAAGGGATTGAAGAGCCATATCATATCATATCATATCAAGTATCCATGTCATCTATGCAGCAGAAACCCCTAACAGTGTTGGATATACAGACCTATTAAAGGGAGAGGACGCCGGCTGGGACCTCGAATGGGAGCCTTATTCACTGAGTTTTGCTAAGACTGCAGTGCTTGGTGTGAAGTGAATACGTGTGACTCTTTGAAGTGATTTACTGCGTGCACAAGTGAGGGTGTGTTATTCTGCTTCTGCCCAGTAGGCAGAGCTTCTCTTACCACATTCTGTTCCATTGTCTGCCGCTACCTGTTCTGAAGGAAAGCCGCTGGAAGCCACTTTCTGTTCTGAAGGGAAGCCGCTGTGAGTAGATCTCTTAATACAGTTTGTTCTATTGTATGCTGCTGCCTGTTCTGAAGGAAGGCCTCTGGAAGCCGCTGTGAGAAAGTCTCTTACCACCTTCAGTTCCATTGTCTGCCGCTGTCTGTTCTGAAGGGAAGCCGCTGTGAGTAGATCTCTTACCACAGTCTGTTCTATTGAATCCCGCTGCCTGTTCTGAAGGAAAGCCGCTGGACGCCGCTGTGAGAAAGTCTCTTGCAACATTCAGTTCCATTGTCTGCCGCTGTCTGCTCTGAAGGGAAGCCGCTGTGAGTAGATCTCTTCCCAGATAGCAATTTTTTGCGGCCCAAATCTGGCCCACACCTTACTCCCCATACTTTACTCATCTGGCCCACATATTGCGTGGAATGATGGCACTTGTGGGGTCTGCTCATGTTTGCCTGATTTGGGCCACAGGCATGCCAAAGCTATGCCATATGTCAAACATCAAAACAAATCAAGCAGAGCTGAATCAAATATAAACAACAGTTCATTTCAATTCTGGCCCAGATTTATCCCAAAACCATCACCTTTCTGTGCTCCAGTTTGACAGAATTTGTATTGAGTTTCATTAATATTATAGTGATGATTTAGCCATTAGTGATGAACATCAGCATCACTGCAGAAAAGTTCAACAAAAAGTACAAAAACATTATTTACCCAGAGAAACATAACTACTACAACCTGAAATACAGCCTGAAATACAACCTACCTAACAACATTTTGTTATAAGAACGTTCCTTAGAGTTTTTTCACATGTTTGAATACGTGAAAAAATGTTTTAAGTGTTTTAAGAATGTTACCATCATGGTGATCAGTGTTTCCTTGGGTAGGGCTCTTGACCCCTGAGCAAAGGTATGTTTGAACTGCTGAAACTGGGTGCTCATAAAGTGCACTTGTCATGACAGAGCAAATATGAACCAAACCAAATGATATTGGTGAAAGGACATTGTAAAATCAGGAAGTTTGACGGTTTTTAGATATCTAGAAAGATTTGTGAGAAACGGATGTATTTTTATCAAACAGCATTTTAGAATCACACAGACATCAATAATCAATGTATGAATCGCAGCAATGGTGAGAAACAACCAACTAACTCAGATAAACGGATCAACCACAATGCATGCTGGGAATTATTACTTAGTTTTGTGCAATGATGTTACCCAGCATGCATCACAGCATGAAGTTTTCTTTTGTTTATTCTTACCATTCTTGAGATTCATTAACTGCTTCTTCATGTCCGTGTGTTTAAATTCTACGTAATTTTTTTTTTTCAAAAAAGCTTTGGAGACTGAAAAATGTAATCAAACTCCCAGATGTTTTAATGTAATTTCAAGATCAGCAGAACAGTAATTTATTCAAATTTAAACATGGTAGATATCTCACTGACCACCAACCAACACCATTGCTCAGAGCATAATTTCAATTTCTTTGACAAATGTACTTTATAAGTACATCTATGTTTAAGAGTAAAAGTGAAGGGTCACAAGCCCAACTCAAGGAAACACTGATCACCATGATGGTGACTTTTGCCAGCTGGAAATGATCTTAAAACATAAAAAACTGACATTTTGGATGTTTTAAAATGTGAAAAAACTCCAAGGAACGTTCTTATAACAAACTTTTGTTAGCTGGGTTGTATTTCTCTGGGTACATTTTTTATTTATTTTAAAAAGCAGGTGTTCATCACTAATAACTCAATCATCACTATAATAATAATGAAACTCAATACAAATTATGTCAAACTGGAGCACAGAAAGGTGTTGGTTTTGGGATAAATCTGGGTCAGAATTGAAATGAACTGTTGTTTATATTTGGTTCAGTTCTGCTTTATTTGTTTTGATGTTTGACATGTGGCATAGCTTTGGCATGCCTGTGGCCCAAATTTGGCAAACAGGAGTGGACCGCACAAGTGCCATCATTCCACGCCGTATGTGGGCCAGATGAAAGTATGGGAAGTAAGGTGTAGGCCAGATTTGTGCCGCAAAAATTTGCTATCTGGGTTACCACGGTCTGTTCCATTGTATGCTGCTGCCTGTTCTGAAGGAAAGCCGCCGGAAGCCGCTGTGAGTAGATCTCTTGCTACAGTCTGTTCCATTGTATGCCGCTGCCTGTTCTGATGGGAAGCCGCTAGAAGCCGCTCTGCTGTGAGATAGTCTCTTACCACCTTCTGTTCCATGGTCTGCCGATGCCTGCTCTGAAGAGAAGCCGCTGGGTGCAGATCCTTTACCACCATCTGTTCGATCCCTTACCGTCGTCTGCTTCGAGGAAGACCTATTGATTGACCCCTCCCTCGTTATCACCTAAGAGTTTTTGTTTTACACAAATATAAGACCAGAATCTCTCCTGCAAATAAAGACATATCCAAAAGATTTCTTTTCTACTTGATGTTGAAAAGACGTCGCCTGTGGAACCAGAATTAACGTGTTATAATGTCTTTTTATGACGTCTTCTGAACGTGTGCTATTGTTGTCCAGGTGATCTCTATAATTTTATGAGAATACTATCACTATTGCACCTGCGATTAATGTTGAAATAAGTACTCCCATCTTATTAGTGATATATAAGAGTCAAGACCTCAACTAAAGCAAACACCAATCACAATAATGGTGGATTAATACATTGCAACGTTAATTGCAACGTTGCCAAAGGGATGTTAGTCCAATACAATTATAATGATCACCTGGACGACAATAGCACACATTCAGAGAACATCATAAAAAGACGTAAAAACTTTCATTCAACGTCATCAACAATGTAGAAAAGATGTATTTTGGACTTGCCTTTGTTTGCTGGGTCAACTCTCATATTCATTATAGTTTGTTTCTGCACCTTCAGATTCACAAATGAAGCACTGCTCAAAACTTTCAGAAGAAAAGAGTTTCTGAAGATTCATGTCTAAACTGTTAATGAATGAAAATCATGAGACTTGAATCTTTATTTTCTTCAACAGACAGCAGTAAAGCATACATTATTGAAACTTCTACTGAAAAATGGAGAGAAGCTCAGAGTTTCTGCAGACAGTATCATACTGATCTGATCAGTGTGAGGAACCAGACTGACAATCAACTGATCCACAACATCATTAATGATCCTGACACATCTGTCTGGATTGGTCTGTTCAGAGACTCGTGGGAGTGGTCAGATAAAACTGACTCCGCCTTCAGAAACTGGAGGTCTGGTCAACCTGATAATAATGCTGATTCTGAAGATTGTACAGAGGTCAGAATGAATGATGAGGGTCAATGGAATGGTGCAGGCTGCAGTGACTCTAACACTTTTGTGTGTCATGAAGGTGAGTTAATAAAAGTCAATGTGTGTGTTTGATGACAGAAGTTTCTTCATGATGAAACTGATCTCAGTTCAATCACAGTGTTTGTGTTTTGTTCTCATGTTCAGTTGTTTGTGTTTTGTTCTGTGTTCAGATGAGCTGATATTGATCCAGAAGAATCTGAGCTGGACTGAAGCTGTGAGATACTGCAGAGAGAAACATGTGGATCTGGTTTCAGTTGATTCAGAGGAGATTCAGCTCATGGTGACTGAAGTTCTTCATCGGGCCTCGACTACTGAGGTGTGGCTGGGGTTACGTCTCTCCTGCTCTGTGGGGATCTGGTTCTGGGTGAACGGAGAGATCACTTGTTATCAGAATTGGGCTCCGGGGAATGAAACAGCAGTGGACGACTGTGAGCGTGAAGTGAGATCTGGAGCGGTTCAGTCTGGAGGAGATCATCTCTGGATCAGTCTTCCTGAATCTCACAAACTCAACTTCATCTGTACAAGGAAAGAGAAATAAATATTTTTTTTGTTCCTTTGTTAATTTTCTGGTTTTCATTTTTTGTTTTGTTGCTTAGCAATAGGGATCATCTAAGGGCACCTCTTAACTCAAGAGCTCAACTAAAGCAAACACTGATGTCAATGGTGGTTCAATGTTTTTTTCAACATTATTTTTTGTGCAAATGTGAAATTAATTCAATCCCTTTAAAATTGACAAACCAACAATTTCTAACATTAATTAAATGATTTCTTGCTGTTAGGGGACACTTTTGTTTATTTTCATAAGTGATTTATAAATGAGTTCATAATAGAGTTAAAGCCGAACTCACAGCATCCACACACGGGCTTATAGCAGCCGGATCTTCTTCGTTCTGAATGTGACACATAGACGAAAACACCAAATAAGGATCTCCGGGAAAGACGACCTGACAGGGCAAATCACAAAACCTTATTACAAGATTTCCGGTGAATCCAGCAAGGTGTAATTACACAGTTTTAAGCACCGTTCTTTCATGTACTTAATAATAGACTCAATTTAGAATAGAAGTTCATTTTAACTCTAAAGATCTTACGGACTGACGCTTTAAATTACATTTATTTTGAATATTATATAATTTAATTGAATTATTAACAGATGATAGTGATGTGTGTTTGTTTACTGCTTTAGCTCTTTCAACAATGAAAATGAAATGTAAATATTAAATGTGGTGAAGGTTGACTTTCATTCTGTATGTTGGATTCTTATAAAATAGAGACAGATTTATGAAATGAATTGTTGGCAGTCTAGATACTGACTATCTGAATAAATGCAGAAAACTAGACTGAAATTAATTGAAATAATTTGTTTTTATACACATTTATAACTGCAGGAATGAGCAGATCACTCAGTGATGTGGTCCCAATAAAACAAGTGGTTGAGCCCAAGAAGCCAAAAAGACAAAACTCAAAAGTCAGACTGTAACTTTTTACCATCATTCTAAAGAAAATATAAATCTAAAATCTTTAAAATGTTATCATTTTTTTAATCTGCCTTTTTTGAAAAGTTTTTTGAACACTTTAAAAAAAGTTATTTAATGTCTATTATGACTAATAATGTTTATTATTTTAGGACTACATTGAATTATATAAATATTTAGTCTATTATATCCACTATGGTATTCACCGCTCACCAGTAATTCTTCACTAAATCATGAAATAATAAAGAAACAATTTCCAGCCCACCGATTAAATAATAAGATGAACTTGTGTGAACATATGTGAGAATACAGCTGCATATATTACAATTTCACTGCAAAATGTAACTGACAAGCTTATATAAAAATATTAAGTAATCTTAACTTAATGACAGTCTCTTACATCTCAAGAGATGAATTTTAATTGAAATATTAGTAAATGATGAGACAGTGCAGTTATACAGTTCAGCCTGCAGGTGGAGTTCATTTGAATACTTGTGTCATGAAAACATTGTGAGTGTTTCTTGTCTCTTTCATTGTTTAAATGTTTGACTGTAACACGACCTGATGGAAGAAACACAGTCAGTTACATTTGGTCAATTTAGACAAGACAAGACTTATAAGACCAATATTCATGACCATAAACAAAATGTTCTATGCACTTAGTGGAATTGTATTTATGGAGCATGTTTATCATAATTGAGGAAAGAATGAATATAGTTGCATAGACAAGACTTAAAGGAATACTTCACCTGAAAATGTCTTTTGATCATTCTATGAATTTAGCTGTTTTTCTCATCTGTTTAGCTGTGCTATGTCCGAACTGACTGCACTTTATTTCATGTAAATGTTTTCATTGATAAATGTTTAAATGCTTATTTTAATTATTTTTTTGTAAAGCACTTTCAGATATTATTGTGTATGAAATGTGAAATGTTTACAGATTTATAACAACTAGAGGGTGAGCAAATGATGACAAGATTTTCATGACCTCATCTCCAGAGAGGAAGAAGCCCTTTGATGGGAAATGACACACCTGTCACTCAAAAAATGATTCTTGAGGGTTAGTAAATATTACCCATGCTACCTAATATATGCAAGTAAAATTGAACTGATTTGCATAGGTAATATTTACTAACCCTCAAGAATCATTTTTCAACACAAGAAGTACTTCTGTGTGCTGCTATATATTAACTGTATAATCATTCTGTGTTAAAAAAAAAATAGTAGTTTTAAGTTCCCTTTCTGTCGGTCTCTCGACGTTGTGTCGAGAACGACAGATAGGGTTCGCCCTTGAGAACCAATCAACTCTGACTACTATAGAAAAGGCCAATGAAATTTGGCAAATGAAATTTGCATGCCAGGCTCCGCCCCCGGATATCCGGTATAAAAGGAAGCCGGCGTGCAGGAGGGACGCCTCCGTACTTCGGGTAGAGGTCACCACCCTTCTGGCAAGTTCGTCGAGTTTGTCCCTCAAAACCAAGATGTTCAATGGGTCACGACCCGCACTTCATTGTTCCCAAGAAAGACGGTGGGTTGCGCCCCATAGGTCTGCGTACCCTGATCAAAGCACCTTCACAAGCTGCCTTTCAGGGTGCTCAGGCAGAGGCGCATCCTGACATCTATCAGGTGTCAGGATTGGTTCGTGGCAATCGACCTGAAGGACGCTTACTTCCATGTCTCGATCCCCCTCGACGCTGGCCGTTCCTACGGTTCGCGTTCGAGGGGCGGGCATATCAGTCCTTCCTTTCGGTCTGTCCCTGTCTCCACACTTCTTCACGAAGATCGTGGAAGCCGCCCTTTCTCCCGTTCGGGAAAAAGGTGTGCTGGTAATAAACTATCTCAATGACTGGCTTATCTCGGCATACTCGCGAGATCTGTTGCGTTCACAGAGGGACCTGGTGCTCAGGCATCTAGATCGATTGGGATTTCATGCACATGAGACCGCTCAACACTGACTACAGAGTAGAGTTCCGAGGACAGCGTGGCACACCGGCAGCAGGCGCGGGGTGATGACGCCCTGCTGCCGACGCACCCTAACCCCTTTGTTTTTTCATGACCTTCCTCAGAGCGGGGTTTCCTTCGGGCAGTTAACGAGGCACGCCGTGGTGAGGGGTGGGGTGCAGTGTGCAAAGGGCACGCAGTAACGGGGCGCTGGACTGGCCCCCGTCTGCGCTGGCATATCAATTGCCTAGAGTTGTGGGTTGTGCTGCTTGTGCTGAGAAGGCTCCGGCCTCTAGTGCAGGGCCTGCACATGCTGCTCCGCCTGGACAGCACGACAGCCGTAGCTTACATCATTCGCCAGGGTGGCGTACGCTCACGGCAGCTAAGACGACTTGCCCGACCCCTCCTCCTGTGGAGTTAGCAGGTGATCCGCTCCCTGCGGGCCAGACACATCCCAGGCAAACTGAACCAGACAGCCGACGCGCTCTCTCGTCAGTATACGCCCAGTATACGACTCCACCCCCGGTCCAGCTCATTTGGGTGCTGTTCTGACAGGCACAGATAGACGTCTTTGCCTTCCTTGACACCACCCATTGTCCCCTTTGATACTCCCTGAATGAGGCCCCCCTCGGCACGGATACCCTGGCGCACAGCTGACCGCGGGACGGGCGGAAGCACACCTTCCCATTTATTTAACCATTTATTTTAACATTTGACCTCAAAACTCTTCTAGCACTCTTCTCATGCTTTGGATAATAGTCGACCATATAAAGTGTTTATATGTCTTTACCTAATATAATACATTTCAAAAGGAGCTTCTGAGTAACATTATAGTTGCAGTTTAGTTTTAAAAACTTTGAAAGTTTGGTCACAGTTGTACTAATATTTTCTGAGACTGCGACTCTTGTGTACAAAGGCTACTGTAGGTCTGTATTCCAAAGCATTTGGGATTCACCACTGTGAAATTTGTGTCCCCTAGTGGCCTTTTGCGGAATAGCATTTAAGTTCCATAAATCATAAATCATTCTTAACATATCATATATATCATTCTCAAATTTGCTTTGCAACCTGGTGAGACCTGTAACATTGAGTTTTTCAAATTTTTAGTCTGAAACATACATAAAAAATGTAAACGTTTAATGTATTCTGTATTGTTTAAAAACAATGTTAAGTTTTTGTGCATAAAACAAAGTAATCAATTACAATGTATTAATAAAACGTAATAACCGAAACCAGTAAACAAAAAAAACCTAAAATGAACAAGGGTAATATGACAGACCAAAATGATGTTTAAAGAACGATGTGGAAATAGTCTTGGCTATGTCAATTATTTACGACAAATTTCATTTTAATGCAGTTTACAAAAGTTCATTAGAGAGTAACATGTCCACGCCAAAAACTGTATTACACATGTTTTTTCAAATTTGACAAACTATTACATTCTTTAATTTCAGGAATTAATAATAATTTGTTTTACATAATGACAAGTACGTAAGGGATTCTAAACTTGTACATTAACATCAAACTCATCTTTTATTTCAGTACAAAAACAATAAGAAACACATGTAAGGGACGGTTCTGTTTTCTCCGGAAGTAAACAGTAAGCAAATAAGCTATTAAAACAAGTTCAGTTTGAATTAATGTTTCATGTTAATTTATTTTCAACAAATTTTGTAACAATTCATCTATGCATATTTAGGCATATTTCTGCATCTTGTGAGCTAGATACTACAATGCACACCCACACACAGACACACACTGACAGACACACACACAAACACGTGCAAACAGACACATAGCAGAAGTTTATTCTATCCATAATGTTTACTTCTGTGATCCTTTCTCATTTTTGGTACAATTTAATACAATTGAATACTTTAATACAATAAAGAAGATCGTATTTGTTTGGTTAACATATAAATGAGTGCACTTTAATCTGCATGTGTGTGTATAGAGCATTCTTTTATCATATCATATCGATCTTTAACTTCCAAGAATCTTAATTATGTTAAGGAATGAATCAAAATAATAGTAAATAAACTTACAGGCAGACTATATCTTTTTCCAAACCAAAGATTGTTTGTGTGCTGAACTGAAGTTGATTCTTCACGTTGACTGAGATCTAAACCATCACTGCAGTGTGCATGAAGGAAAAAGGTGGTTATCAAACCACTTCAATTAAATCAAAACACAGCATTTCCTCGTCTCTTCCACACAGCAAAGTCCCTGGTGTCAAATGTACACCTGCTGGTGTATATGAGTCTGTACCTCCGGGTGTACACATTTCTGGAGTTACATTATTAAGTATTAAGTCACAAATATTAAGATGCTTCAAACAACTTTAAAGAGCACATTCTCAACCTTTAGTTAGTGTGTAATGTCGCTGTTAGAGCATAAATAAAACCTGCAAAAGGATAAAGCTCAAAGTTCAGTCCCAAGCGAGATGTTGTCTTTAAAAGGATTCGCTTTTCAAGGACTACAGAGAACGGCTGGAATCGGATTACAGTCCTCTTCTTCCTCGTACATGATGTCACTATTCCGGGTGCTTTTAATAACCTCCGCTCAAAGGAATACGCCACAAAATGGTTGAAGTCTTCCTTAAACAAGAGGAAGAGCTGCTGGAGTAGTGTTGGTTATCAGAGATTGTAAACATTTGTCTGAGCTACAGGCTAAACTACTTTCACTTTCATCACAGCCCTACACATAACCTAACCCAGCTGGTCATAAGAATTCAGCCTCACACATTCTAAGATAACCTACGCTCAAATAACAGCTTCATGACTTAACATCGGCTGTGAAAGCTGTTCTGTGTAATATAATGATATTGTGTGTTGATACCTCTAAAACACTTTTAGGAAACATCTTTTGAAGTCCTGCTTGTGAATGTCTTCTGGTCAATCTGCTTGTTTTATTATCCAACTCAGGTCCAATATAAAAAGGCAAAACTAACGCTTCTGTTATTAGTGTTTATTAATATAACCGGTCTGACGCCATTCGGTCCAGTGTCATTCCCCTCACCATAGTAGGAAAATAAACTGTAGTTTGAGTAAGTTTGAAATGTTTTAGATGTGACGTCACCATTAGGCTGATGATGATTCTCTTTAGTCGGGTACTGGGTCATTTTTGAGACTTCTTATCCAGTTTCATTTGCTGTTGCAAAATTAGTTAAAAAAGACAGTCTCACTGTGATTTAAAATGTTTTTGTATGTAGACTTTGCCTGAAGTCATGAGAAAATGATGATGGTGTGATGAAATTTTCGTCTGTTTTGATCAAGCGAGAGATGCAGATGTTTTTACAATAGGAGTGTGTAAGATCAACTGATACTGCATTTGTCATCAATTGTAACTCAGCATTAAAATCTCAATAACAGTTACAATCAATAAAGCGTAAATGCTGCAGTGCATGCTGGGCAATAGAATAGCATCAAAATTAACAATGACACCCAGTATGCATTTGGTTATTTTAACCACAACTGTTGAGTTTTTTCATCAATGCTGGTGGTGGGTGAGGAGAGACCCCCCACAGCAATACTCAATAAAGCGCTATAATGCCTCATTCATTCATTCATTTATTCAATGCCGGACTGAAAGGTTGGGACGGAACTGCATCCAGGCGAAAAGCAGGCACTGTGTATACAAACTAGAGCTGGAGCTTAGACACAAAGGCTGATTATGAATGCTTAAACCCCAGAACAAAACAGAGGAACACCTTACAAACTAACATCAACGGACCGGCAAAGGACAGAGAAACATCCGGGGGTAATATAGCAGAGGACATCAGAGCGTGATGAAAAATCACGAAGGAGAGAAAAACCAAAGTGACACCAGGTGAGGAGGATGAAACAAATACAAGCTGGTAATAGTGAAATGAGGGGGCAGGGTAACTGACGCAGACACCGAGCACATGTTGAGCTGTCAAGCCGCACCACGTGATCTATAAAAGAACAAAACAAACATGTGCTCAAACCCGGGACCTGACACTTACACCTACACCTACCCTAATCCTGTCCTTATAATAATCAAATAAACTGTGATTAACTGTTGGTCAGTGTCAAAAAAAGTATGTGCATGCCCGGTGTAACTGTATCCCTTCTTACCGGTAAATTTGGCCACTTTCTTTGGCCGAGGCCCGCCCCAGAGAACAATATAACTGACAGGTAAAGCAACCAATCACATTTTGTTTTGTGACGCACCATGTTGAGGCTACATTCAAAAACGTGTCAAAATTTATCAGCAAAATCTTTTGCCTGTAAATGCTTTGAAACTTGCACACTTTTAAGATTTAGGCGTTTAGTCATTTGTGATGAATTCTTATTGCAACCGTTAACCGTTGTGGCAAGGGGGGCGTGGTTTAGTGATGTCTGCATCGGACCTGGGAGAGACACGGGAAAGACGGTAAGCAAATGAGCCGATTGCAGATTAAGATCACCTGCATCTTGTTACAGTGGTTGGTGAGGAGACAGCTTAAAAAGCTCACAGTTTGGAGGAACGAGGAGAGAGAGCTGGGAGACGCCTGTGAGTCCTGTGAGTCGACAGGAAGAACAAGTAGCTGAAAAGTCAAGTCGTGTGGACTGTCTAAAGAATTGAACACGTGTTGTGTGAAGCGCCGTTGCGCAATTTATATATTTATATAAATATAATTTAATAAATTCTTACGTCTCCCAGCAAACAGCCGACCCCGTGTCCTTCCTTCCACATATATATAGTGAACTTCTTTACACTGGTGCCGAAACCCGGGAGAAGGAAGGACCAGAGCCGCCGCCATGTCTCAGCCAGGATCGCCGTTTGCGGATGTCATCCAGTCCCTCGCCGGTCTTCACAGCGAACACCACCAGGCGCTGCTGGGTCTCCGTGAAGACCAGGAACGACGCTTCCAAGCACTCGTCCAGGCCCAGCAAGAAGACCGCGAGGCGTTCCGGAGCTGGCTGGACCAGGAAGCCACCGCCAGGGTGGCCAGCTCTCCAGCGGTAAGCCTGCCGCTGCACAAGATGGGGCCTCAGGACGACCCGGAGGCTTTCCTGGAGCTTTTTGAGAGGTCTGCGGAGATTTCGGGCTGGCCACAAGACGTTTGGTCGGCCCGGCTGATTCCCCTGCTGACGGGAGAGGCACAGTTGGCCGCCCAGCACCTGCCAGTCCAGAATCTCCTGGTATATGCAGACCTCAAAAGGGCCATCCTCCAGCGAGTCGGACTGAGTCCCGAGCAACAGCGGCAGCGATTCAGATCTTTGGATCTGGGGGAAGCTGGCCAACCCTTCGCCCTGGCTCAACAGCTCCGGGACGCATGCCGCAAATGGCTGATGGCCGATGGAGGCAACGTCAATAAGATCCTCGACCGTGTGACACTGGAGCAGTTCGTGGTGTGGCTTCCCCCGAAGACCGCACAGTGGGTCCAGTGCCACCGGCCGGCGTCGCTGACGGAGGCCATCCAATTGGCTGAGGACCAGATGGTGGCGTGCCCAGGGGTCGGCGTACCTCGATCATCTCTCTCTCTCCAACCTGTTTCTTCTCCCCCTCCCCGACCTGTTCCCTTTCCCAGGTCTCCGGCATCGTTCCCACCTAGGCCCGCACCCAGGAACCGGGATCTGATGGGAAACGGACGGCAACCTTTCCGGGGACCCGGAAGATATATGCAACCTGCCGCCTCTCCTCTTCCACAAGCCTCTCCTCACAAATCCGTCGGCCCATTTCCTGCTGCTAGAGCGGCGGAAAGGCGGTACGGGGAGCCGGGTCACACGATCGACCGCTGTCAGATGATGGAGGTCAGGACGATGATCCGGGTCCCCGACGACCCACAGGTTGCCCTCGATTCACCCGGCCTGTATCAAATACCTGTGAGTATCAAGGGGAATACATATCAGGCCTTGGTGGATTCAGGTTGTAACCAGACCTCCATCCACCAACGCCTGATTCGGTCCGTGGCAAAGGATAAGAGCCGCATGGTTAAGGTGTGGTGTGTACACGGGGATGTGGTGAACTATCCTCTAGTGGTGATGCCTATACAATTTAGGGGTCAAAAACATAGAGTAAAGGTGGCGGTTAATCCCCACCTCAAACATCCGCTAATTTTGGGGACGAATTGGCCGATGTTTTCTGTATTATTGGGGAAATTGTGTTCGGATGTTTCCTCGGGAAGTCAAGGGCGACGGAAGAGTGCGGTTGTGCAGGCGGGGGAAGCTGAGCCGGAACCTCGGGCGACTGACCCAGGGGAAAGGAGTGCTGTGGAAAGGCAACATCTCTCTCGGTGCGATGATTTTGCCCTGGAGCAGTCTCACGATGACTCGCTCAAAAATGCGTTTGACCAGGTTCGTACCATCGACGGACAGTGTCTCCACCATGCACAGCCGCTTGTCTATCCGTATTTTGCCATTTTAAAGGACAGGTTGTATCGAGTGACCCGAGACACTCAATCAAATGATACAACACAGTTAGTTGTCCCAAAGAGCCGCCGGGAAATGCTTTTTCAGACGGCTCACCGTTATCCAATGGCTGGTCACTTAGGACAAACAGCAACACTAAACCGCCTAATGGCCCGCTTCTTTTGGCCGGGCATTCATGAGAACGTGCGCAGATGGTGCGCGTCTTGTCCTGAATGTCAGCTGGTAAACCCACCGGCCACTCCTAAAGCACCATTGTGCCCCCTTCCGTTGGTTCAGGTCCCCTTCGAGAGAATTGGTATGGACCTGATTGGGCCATTAGAACGGTCGGCACGGGGACACCGTTTTGCATTGGTCATAGTAGACTATGCAACACGATATCCCGAGGCAGTGGCTCTCCGCAACATTTTGGCTAAAAGTGTTGCGGACGCCCTGTTTAGCATTATCTCCCGTGTGGGAATCCCTAAAGAGGTTCTCACAGATCAAGGCACGGTGTTTATGTCACGGACCCTCCGCGAACTATACGGGTTATTGGGCATTAAAGCGGTTCGTACCAGCGTCTACCACCCACAGACGGACGGGTTGGTCGAACGCTTTAATCGCCCCTTGAAGACAATGATCCGGAAGTTCGTACACGAAGACGCCAAAAATTGGGATCGGTGGCTAGAACCTCTGTTATTCGCGGTACGAGAGGTCCCCCAAGCCTCCACGGGGTTTTCCCCCTTCGAGTTACTCTATGGACGTCAGCCCCGTGGGGTGTTGGACGTCCTAAGGGAAGCTTGGGAGGACGGACCCTCGGATAGCAAAAACCAAATTCAGTATGTCCTGGACCTGAGAGCAAAACTCGATGCACTGGGGCGGCTCTCCATGGAGAATTTGCTACAGGCCCAGGATAGGCAGAGCCGACAGTATAACAGGGGTACTAACTTGCGTTAATTTGCACCGGGAGAGAAAGTACTTGTATTGCTCCCCACCTCGAGTTCCAAGTTACTCGCAAAGTGGCAAGGGCCCTTTGAGGTCACACGGCGAATAAGCGATCTCAATTATGAGGTAGTACGGTCGGATAGGAGCGGAGCACATCAGATATATCACCTCAACCTCCTAAAGAAATGGAATGAGGTGAGCCCGGTGATGCTGGCGACGGTAGTGAGTAGAGAGGATGATCTCGGACCAGAAGCAAGCCACCCAGTTCAATCCCTTGCTCTGGCCCCGGGGGGGATCACCTCTCACCCTCCCAGCTCACCGAGGTGGCCAAGTTGCAGACAGATTTTGCGGATGTGTTCTCGCCCCTACCCGGCCGCACCAATCTCATCGAGCACCATATTGAGACCAAACCGGACGTGGTGATTCGCAGCCGGCCCTATAGGTTACCTGAACACAAGAAAAAGGTACTTCAGGAAGAATTAAAGGCAATGCTCGAGATGAGGGTAATAGAGGAGTCCCATAGTGATTGGGCGAGCCCGATAGTTTTCGTCCCTAAAACCGATGGCTCGGTCCGTTTCTGTTTAGATTATAGAAGGGTGAATGCTGTGTCGAAGTTCGATGCATATCCGATGCCACGGATTGACGAGTTGCTGGATCGACTTGGCTCGGCTCATTTTTTTCCACACTGGATTTAACTAAAGGATACTGGCAGATCCCCTTATCTTCCATATCCAAAGAGAAAACCACCTTCACCACGCCGTTTGGATTACACCAATTTGTAACACTTCCATTCGGCTTATTCGGAGCTCCGGCCACCTTCCAGCGCCTCATGGACCGCCTGCTGCGACCACATGCGGGGTATAGGGCGGCATATCTAGACGATATCGTGATTTATAGCAACGACGGGGAGCGGCATATGCAACATCTAAGGGCGGTCCTGAGATCGCTGAGAGGGGCCGGGCTGACGGCTAACCCGAAGAAGTGTGCAATTGGGCGGGTGGAGGTAAGGTATCTGGGCTTCCACTTGGGTCATGGTCAGGTGCGTCCCCAAATTAATAAGACGGCAGCAGTTGCAACCGCACCGAGACCCAAGTCCAAAAAGGAGGTGAGGCAGTTCCTGGGGCTGGCGGGATACTATAGAAGGTTTGTACCTAATTATTCGGAGCTCACCAGCCTGCTGACTGACCTTACTAGAAAGGAGGCACCGGATACCGTCCAGTGGACGGAGCCATGCCAGCAGGCTTTTACCAGAGTGAAGGCTGCTCTCTGTGGCGGACCGTTATTGCAGTCCCCTGATTTTTCTCTTCCTTTTTCGTTGCAGACAGACGCGTCGGATCGGGGCGTGGGGGCGGTTTTGTCCCAGGAGACGGGGGGTGAAGAACGGCCGGTGCTGTACCTTAGTCGGAAGCTCTCGAGGAGAGAGACAAAGTACAGCACCATCGAGAAAGAGTGCCTGGCGATCAGGTGGGCCATACTCACCCTCCGCTATTATCTCCTGGGGCGCGAATTCACGCTCCATTCGGACAACGCTCCCCTCCAGTGGCTCCACCGCATGAAAGATACCAACGCGCGGATCACCCGGTGGTATCTGGCGCTACAGCCCTTTAAGTTTCAGGTGATCCACAGACCGGGGTCTCAGATGGTCGTGGCCGACTTCCTCTCAAGGAGGAGGGGGGAGGCTGCAGGCCGGATGGGGCCTCGGCCTGAGTCGGGCGGTGGGGGTGTGTGGCAAGGGGGGCGTGGTTTAGTGATGTCTGCATCGGACCTGGGAGAGACACGGGAAAGACGGTAAGCAAATGAGCCGATTGCAGATTAAGATCACCTGCATCTTGTTACAGTGATTGGTGAGGAGACAGCTTAAAAAGCTCACAGTTTGGAGGAACGAGGAGAGAGAGCTGGGAGACGCCTGTGAGTCCTGTGAGTCGACAGGAAGAACAAGTAGCTGAAAAGTCAAGTCGTGTGGACTGTCTAAAGAATTGAACGCGTGTTGTGTGAAGCGCCGTTGCGCAATTTATATATTTTGGAAATAAATTCTTACGTCTCCCAGCAAACAGCCGACCCCGTGTCCTTCCTTCCACGTATATATAGTGAACTTCTTTACAACCGTAAACACAACAGTTTACTTTTTCGATCAGACAGCTTTGTGTTGTTCCAGACAGACTGTTAAAGAACTTGACACGCATGTGTAAAACTTTGTGGTTAAAGTAACATTGCGATAAGATGCCTCTTAAAGCACACTTTTAAGTACTTTTAACATTCCCAAAGAGCAAACATCAATAAAATTACACAAGAGAAAAGCTGGATGAACACACTTAGTTTTTAGATTCTGCACTTTGCTTTTGCAATAATGTTTTAGTTGTGTTGGGTCATCCAAAGGCAGTATATACATTTTGCTGGTCAAAGGTCACATCAGTGGTCATGGTTTTTATCTCTTAAAAAATGTTTTCATAATAAGGCTGTCAAGGATTTGAGCAAAAGAACCCAGACGCAGGGAGACACAGGGATGAAGGGGTTAACAAAGAATTTATTTAAATAAGACTCTACAACAGGCAAAACAAAACTCAAGAGGGGGTAAACAAGACATAATAAACTATAAACGACAACAAGGACACGGACTAACTAGGAAAACAAACCGGACTGGGTGCCGGTGGCAAGTATAAACATGACATGATGGTGGAATCATGACAAAGGCATTACATAAATGGATTACCAATAATCTATCCACATCACATTTGACTGGCTGGTGTTCAAACTTTAAAGGTATTTTTCTCAGTTTCAGTTTTTGCGTAGTTACTGCACTTTATCTTAGTAGTGAATTATGCACATTGCACGTTCGAACGGCACGTGTGACTTCAATCGCGTTATATAAGAAACATTTTCATCCGTTTAACCAGGACTCTCCTTAAAAAAGAATTCTTCACTAACAAGTTTCGACTTCAATGCAAAACTAGATATGATATAATCACAACGTCGCTTCTTTTCAATTAAATCTTGAAAATAGGGTCAAGTGAAATGTCCAGATCTTTCCAGATTATATTTGCTCTTTAAACTCCTATTGAGAAATATGACACATTTTATTATAAAGCATATATGTTGCAATAGGGAATTAAGATTCAATCCAGTCAAAAGAACAAAAACAGTGTTCCAGTACATCTTTGAAGTAAAAATATGTATGGTGTTATTAAACTTAACTTTCGCCACACTAAAAAAGGGAAGAAATTAGACACGTGATAGTAAATGTTCCCTTAGATAAAGTATCAGTTAAATAGAAATCTACAAATATCAGATATGGCTGTTTTTATGTAATAAATGTCATTATTTACAGTGATGGTATATGATGTAATCAAGTACCGTTAAAGCTCCTTACAGACAGTGTTCACTGCCAGTTTTAGGGACCATAACGCCACTGTCAGACTCAGACCCGCAGCTGATAAAATGCATGCCTTTTTTAATTATAGCAACGTATTGTCTTAATCAGGTGAACTTTACATTTAGTCATCTCTTATTTTATTTTTCCGAACAATTTGCATCTCATCATCCTGCAGAGGCTTTTAGGCAAAGCGGTATACACATGCGGAAGTACATTTGCTTTTGTACCTTGTTCAACAGAGCATGCATGGTTTGCAGCAGTTACTCAGATACTGTTTTTCTCTTGAGTTGTGTTTAACCGAAAAATATAACAAAGTTTCATTTGGGTCGGCTTGGTTAGCATCAGGTTTCCTTTTTTGTCGTCTTAACTTTTCTTAAAACAATAACAGTGTGATTTCATTCCTAAATTTAAGGGCAATCATGATCTTTTCAGCCCATCATAGGAATGGATAAAAAGTAATGAATCTAAGCAGAAATAGGATAAAAGCTTAAAACAAGCAAAGAGAGAAACTCCCAAGTAATGTTTGTGGGGGTGCACAGTATCAGGACTTTATTTAAATGTTCTTCATGGAAAACGAGCCAGGGTTAAAGAGGCTGGAAAACAATCATATCATTTTTATTTAAGTAAAACATAGAAAAACACCACACAATGTTATCTGTTGTATTGATGGCTCACAGTGCTACAAACAACTGCCTGCTCCTCTACATTTATTACATTTCCTTATCGTCCTCTTGAAACGTGTCAGTGCTCTTTGTGAGGATGTTAATGAAATGTTTGCACATATTTCAAAAAAGCTTATTTAACACACGTCTTTGAGATTCATGTGTGCACTGGTGACTATTTCCAAACACTGTTTACAATTCGAGGAATTTCATTCAAATAACATTGCAAAGTTTTAATGGAAATCAGCCTCTGTTCCAGTAGACTGGGAACACTTTTGCATAACGATGACTCATTAACATTTGTGTAGTTAAATAAAGGCAATGAAGGACGTACCTACACAAACTAAATATATAAGATTTGATCAAACAGAGACACTTCATGTTGATCTTCTCCTCTGACTGTGATTACAGGTAAACTGAACTGCTTCATACTATCAATTATCAGAGTGTGTTTTGTACTGTACTTCCTTTTACACTTGCAATCATATTTACTTTTTTATTATATATTTTTACTGTTTCAGATTCATCGGCAATGGAAAGACTGATAAATGCGCTGCTGTTCTCAGGTCAGTGTGTAACTTTACACAAGTCTGATGTTCAGTAATGACTGTTGAAGTGTTTGCAGTTGAAAGTTTTTTATTCACTCAATCAGTGTTTTCAGGGAGAGAGAGAGAGAGAGAGAGAGAGTCTGTGTGTGTGTGTTTGCTTTATTGAAGCCAAGTATTTATTTTTCTATTTGTCGTATTCAACAGCCCGTGAAAGTGGCTCAAAGCTTTGTTTTGTATCTGGTTAAGCTGTTGAAGCGGGCCAGTTTTTGTGGGGGTTTCAGATACTTCTTTACCTGCTCAGCCTAGAAAACCAGTTCGACCAGGCTGGTGTTCAGCAGGTTTAAGATGAAAAGTCAGCTAATCTTCCAGCATGACCTGCCAAAACAATTGCCAAAATTCCTGCAAAATTTGTCTGTTTATTCAGTCAACCAGTTTTTTTTTTTTATGTGTTGTAGTATCTTTGATGTATGCTTTAGTTTTTCATCGTGACAGCATGTTACAGCTGTCGACACATTGTTGTTCACATTTTCTTGGTCTCTGTAAACATTAATACCTCATGCCAGTGTTTCTCAACTGGTGGGTCAGGACCCAAAAGTGGGTCGCAACACCGCTCTGAGTGGCTCGAGGAGTTTACATCTAAGAAACAACATTCAACAACAAAAAAAAATCTGAATGTTTTTCTGATGCAAGACAGGCTTGAAAGCTGTTGGTAGATGCCTGAGCGAGTGAGCGCTCACTGTCCCAATTAAATATCTGCGTTTAGGTGAAATGTTGTGAGGCTCAATGTCAGTGTCATTATTCTATCGTTATTATTACAAAATAAAAAGTCTTTCACCTCAGAAAAACAAACTATCCTGTCCTGTTAGACATTATACAGTGCTATACCCACGAAAATGCGCCGGCGCGTGCTGTCACTGAAGCGCAAAAGAAACTACGAGCATGGCATGCATCGTGTGAAATAAACGTAAAGAACCCACAAGTCACATAACTGCTAGTTCCTGTATAAACTGGGTGGGATTTACATGAAGGTATGATATTCATGTTCATCTTTCATTAATAGTTAATGTTAATATTAATATTGTGTATTCACAATGGTATGCCATGTTATTTTCGCTTTCTGTCATTTTGTACATGTATATTACTTCGGAGGCTCAAACAAAAAAGATGAAAAAATAGTTTGGGACTCCTATTTAATACCCTTAACCTTAACTCATGAGCTCTTCATTCATCAGCATTAGTCATTTTACTTACAAATTTGAGATAGTATTTTACTATTAGTCACTCGTTCTTTTAAACAAACTATATATGACGTCATGTATCCCAAAAAGTGGGTGGTGGCTTGATGACTATGGAAAAAGCCTTTGTGTTCAACAGAACAAAAATGTTTTGGATGAACTACCCCTTTAAATACTTTATCCTATGACTACAGGCGATTCCAGTCTTTGACAGATAAAAAGGAGCACACACATAACTCCCACAGATCACAACACCACACATTTAAAGGCAGGGAAATGGACTGATGGACTGTTGTTGTTATTTTACATCAACGACAAAACACACTGCGCAAAAGGAACATGACCCTTCCTGCATTGCTACACCCTTGAAAGTGCTGTGCAACGCAGATGAAGCTTTATCGCAGCTTAGACCACGCAAATAATAATGCAAATAAAAAAACGACAAACGACAAGTATATACAGGCAGCACAATGGTTCCAGATGAACAATGACAGTCAAAACTGCTCAGTTGCACAGCTAATACAACAACATCAACATTTCTTGGTATTGAACAACAGCAAAACCAATGTTACTCACAAATGCAAATCAAAGCAATCTCCTCAGGGGTGATTTTGGGATGATCTTGTTTTCCAACATCTCTCTGCTGGAAAGCCTTCACAGTATTGCGGATGCTAGCATATCTCTGCTTAAACCCTTTGACATAGTACTGCGGGTCCTAACACGTCTCCGCTGGAAAGTCTTTATAATAAGTACTAGCTCCTGCTTGACTTTTATCCTTATTTTTATCCTTAAAATCCACAAACCCTTTAATTTTATGTAATAAGACATCACTCTTTCTCAAACCTGCTTGCTCTGTTCCATACGTCAACATGACAAACACGCCCCTTTCTGCTGATTGGCTACAAGTTTGTTTTGGTACTCGGCCCTGCATTAAACAACTTGATGTCTGCTGAACCATCAAATTGATCCGTCTATGTAATGACAAGATTGCTGAGTAAAGTAAGCAAGATGATCACGTTTTTTATTTTTTCCATGGTTGTGCTCTTTCTGTTTTAGACTTCATGCATTCAATAATGGTTCAATATTTTGAAATCGAAAGAACAGTTAAGAGAGTAATTATTTGTAAATTATTAGAGAAAATAAAAGAGCACTGTGGAGATTTTAACGACATCTAATGGTGAGGGTGGGAATTGACACCAACGGCTCATTACACCCCTCTTCTCTCATTTTAAAAGCACTACGGCAACTGACATAGGACAAACATGGCATCATGTATTTGCTTGTTTGTATAAGGAGATAACTGTATTTATGAAACAGGAGCAGTTTGTCAGTTTAGGGCTACTGTAGAAACGTGGTGAATTCCATGCAAGGGATCAGGGGTTCATGTAGATAGAAATAGCTCATTCTAAGATAATAAAAACATAAAGCTTCATTATGTAAGGTCTTTATACACCTCTGAAAACATAGTTATTTGTATTTATATTGCATTTCTGTCAATAGATCCTTCAAAAAAAGTACAAACTGGATCTTTAAAAAACATTTACCTTTGCATAATGCACTTATGCATAAGTACCGAGCGCTAAAATAGAAATGGCGCTGTTTGCCTTTAAATGTAAATTAAAAATGAATGATAAAAATAATCAACACAAAATACAAAGGGTTTTAATTTACCTGATCACTGCTCACCCTTTCAAACAGGTCTTTATACCTGCAGCTGCTGCGCAGGACAGTGTTTTATACAGGTAAAGACCCGACGAAGCATGTGAAACACCATAATATCATGATGATCACATCCCAATTAATTTGAGTGTTTATGTATTTTTTCTTTATCATTAGAAGCAGTTTGCTTTATTATCATGTTTCTTTGTATTTTAAGTCACATGCTGCATTATTTCGATTAAGAAATTTAGGAATTAATGTAAGTTTGTTGCATATTTAATTTACTATTAATAATATGTTGAGTGATGTATTACTGAAAATGCTTTACTTTAATATCCAGTGCTTTTTGTTGCATTCATTTTATAGGGTACTGAAAAGCTGCACAGATACACTGGCTAAAAAGCTTAAACAGTGTTTTTCGGCGTGTACTTTTGTCTTATAGACTTTTACATTATTATTTATTATTCTGAGGTTAGGTAAAGCAAGTCAGGTCTAGCTTAATGTATAAGTTTTACAAATACTTACAATTTGGTCGGAAGACTCTTTTGTGCTCAAAGTCAAAAACACTAAATTAAAAGCTAGGTGGGCAGTTTTAGTAATCAATTACATTTATTTTAATTGGTTACTTTTCTTAATATAACAAGCTTGTAAAGGCGAGGAATATTCAACAAATGTAATACTAAACGCATTAACTAAGGTTTTAAATAAAGGTGTACTCAGCTTGTGGGCTTACAGTGTCGGGATGATAGTCTGCAGAATCCGAGGTGGCTGTCGGTTCTTCAGTCTCTTATACCTTTTAATGTCCTTTTACTAACTTAACCCAACCACGGGCCTTTCCCGTACATGACCTAAACTAAACACATCCATGGACTTGCCTGGACAAGTTCATCCTTCAAAAGAGCATGCACATACATCTGTCTTGTTTCACTTCCACGGTTAGCGACACCCACACATGAATAATAATTACTGTGCATCTTGCGCACTATGGAGGACCGAAAGAGTTGTTTGTAAACTTATTAAGCATTTCAATGTTTAATGACAAATTCTGAAATAAAAATAGGCATAATACATTTGTTCACAACTTTTAAATATAAAAAGGCGACATGATATTAGAATTTATTAGAATCTATAGAAACACATAATCCACAATGACACGATCGGGAAACACAGAGGAATGTAATCTGTGAAAGGAACCGACAAAGACTGAGGAAAGAACGGGACTATATAAAGGGAATAACTGATAAAGGATGATAATACAGGGACGGTGAGGGGCAGGTGACAAGACTTAACATTAAGGGAGAATGGCGGGAAGAAGGGACAGGTGAGGGAGATGAAACACTAATGGGACGCTAACGGAGAAACAAGGCGGCGGAGCTAAACTAAAGACAGGAGGACACGCGGCGAAATGTCAAAACAAACTGCCACGTTTCACGTGCCACGAAACACACACACAAGACATGGTATTGTCACGGCGCTGTCCCTAAGGCACAAAAAATGAAGACAGGAAGGACAGGACCCTGACATAAATATAACAGTTTTAACATTAAAGCATGTAACTGTCTGTTGTGTTTTAAACCGACATTATGAATTCATATTTTCAAACTGGGCATGTTGCTTGCGGAAAAACACACAATGGCACTCGATAATTATGAGGTTTGTTGCCATTCTCATGGATCATAATTGTTGTGTGTTCATGCTAAAATTATTTTTAATCATTAAGGTTTTAAGCCAGTAGTTTGTATAGTCTTCAGACAGATCGCAACACATTGACTACATTTACTATCTATGGGTATATCCATGGAGCATTTCAATGTACTAGATGCTTGTGTTTATTAAAACTGTTACTTTTTTTATTTAAATTTTAAATGTTTCTGTATTTTTATGTTTTAATTATTTAATTGCATGCACAGGCATCTTTAGGGTGAAGGTAACATAACGTTTATAACGAAATAATGTTTGCACTTGCACTTAACGTTGAAAAAATTCTTCAAACCATTATTGTGATCAGTGTTTGCTTTAGCTGGTTCTTGATTCTTGACATTTGTTAAGTCAATTCCTCATTTCCAATGGCCCAAAATTCTAGTGACACATTTAGTCATCAACAGTCATCATACAAACCTCAACAATGTTGACAATCATCAAACTAATTCAGATAACCATATCATCTGCAATTTATGTATGCTGCGAGTCATGACTGAGTTTTGTTCTATGATGTTACCCAGCATGTATTGCAGCATGAAGCTTTATTTTATTGATCGTCACCATTGTTGAGATTCATACATTGATTCTCCATGTCTAATTGATTAAGCTTCATAATTTTATTCTATACTGTCAAATAAAGTAACAACGTTAACACAACAATCTCAAAAACATCATATTAATCTCACAAGGATTAGATTTACATTTAGTCATTTAGCTGACACTTTTCTCCAAAGCGTTGGGTCAAACATTAGTACAACAAAAAGCTAAAGAGCAATAAAAACCTGTCTAACAAAGCCTACTACAGTGTACAGATCCACATTTAGTTTATCAAGCTTAAATAAGCATGCTTTTTTGGGATATTGAAGAAAAGATATAGACATCAGAAATGGTCAGTCAGGTGCAGACGGAAGAGATGTGTTTTCAGCCGATTCTTAAAGAAGATAACACCAACTGAAGCAAAAACTGATCCCAATAATGGTGGTTTGTTCTTCTGAATGTTAATTTCATGTTAAGGTTACTTGGTTAATTCCATTTGAGAAAACATGACTCAAACATGTGGAACCACTGTACATGATTGAATCATGGTCAACCAAACTGCCATTTTGAGTGTAGAGTAGTATTTTATACTTTGTATCTAAGAAAATTATTTAATTTGATCACATTTATAAAAGACGAATACAGCTGTACGATTATATTCCAACACAGGCAAGCACCTGAAAGTGTGTGGGTGGGAGGATTCACAATCCCATTATCCCTGCACAACTGTTGATTTACTATAAGTTAGTGTTGTTTACATAATGCACGTGCTCGCCAACTGACAACAAAACACAAATATATGACTCAGTTTCACTTACCGCTTGCGGTTCATGTCCGGTCCAACTGTCAGTTTCAATTGTAATCAATTTGAATTGTAAGTAATTGTATCAATAGGATCGGATATCAATCCTGGTCCGATACTGTTCCTGCTTTTTCCTGATCAGTGTAGACAACTGTACATCTCTGATCTAATGTAAAGTGGCACAAAAGAGCCCAAGCCAATCCCGGGTGCACAATGATGTGCTTAATGGATTCGCTTCACTTCACGTATTGCCCATACTTAGAGCTAGATGACGCGCTTCATTCCTTGTTTTATTTACACGTACTATGCATGTCCTGGGCGCAGAATGATGCGCTTAGTACATCCACCTTGACGCACCTTCTTCTGAAGTGCACCTTCTTATGACAACTGACGGGTTGATGGAGCGGTATAACAGAACCCGTGCCACCCAATTGGCCCTATGCGTGAGCCAGGATCAGAAGGACTGGGATCTTCAGTTGCCGTTGATTTTGCTTGGCAGTCGAAGTGTGTTGCAGGAGACTAATGGCTGTACCCCAGCACTCCTCATGTTTTGCCGAGAGCTGTGGACCCCCTCATCACTGGTTCACTGGTAATGGGTCAGCCTCCAGATGCACCAGCCCCCCTGGATTAGAATATGCGCATAAGTAACAAGATCGGCTGCAGACAGCTCATGAATTTGCTCGCAGCCAGGCTCAGCAGGCAGGTGCTCATCAGAAAGGGCATGTGACCATCACTGCAGAGGACGTGATTTTTATGCAAGGGAACTGGTCCGGGTCTGTGGTTCAAAGCGAAAGAAGGGGTGTTCACCTAAACTGGACTGTGCCTGGATAGGACATTGTTATATTGTGAAGAGACTTGGACGGTCTGTTTACCGCATCAGGAAAAAAACTGTAGGACAGACTGTGGTTCTGTACTGGGACCGGTTTGCCCCATACTAGGGAGACCAACAGCCTTTCAGGAGTGGAAGTGCCCGCCAAACTGCTGAACATGCAGCGCCGAGATCTTCCTGGTCTATCCGGGCATCTGAAGATCTCTTTAGAAGGCCAGGACGTTGCAGAAGGTTGCGAAGACGCAGTGAAGGAAGCCGATGAGTCTTGGAGACCGAGGATATACCCACCACACCCTTGGGGTTTTACTGCCTGCCTACTCTCCAAACGGCGGACGAAATGCCGAGATTGGTCCCCCAAGTATTTTTCTTATTCAGCCATGCAGTACTGATTTTTTTTATTTTACTCACCAAGTTGACACAACTGAATATCAACAAATATAAATCTTTGTTAGTGACATCTTTAAACACATTTTATTCATAAAACGCAAAAGACTCCTGCTACCAAAATATTCACGTTATTTTATTTTGCCTGTTGAGACAACATATAGATTTCTCTACTTCTTTTAAATAAACTAAACAGACATCATGTTCTGCACACATTGTGTCCTGAATATGTATCAATTTAATTGTTTACAAAGCACATCAAAATTTCAAATAAAGTCTAACATAGGGCTAACATTAGTATTTCTGTACACTTTTGTCAACAGGACTCTTCACCCAGAGCATCTCGTTTGAGTATGTTCTGATCCAGCAGCAGAAAAGCTGGGATGAGGCACAAGATTACTGCAGACAGAATCACATTGGAAACCTGGTCACTGTTAAAAGCATTGAAGACTGGGAAAATGTACAGAGAGCAGTTCAACCTGCATTAACTTCAGCTGTCTGGACTGGACTCTTCAATGACATCAGTAGCTGGCGGTGGTCTTATCAAGATGAGAATCTGACATTCTCAACTTGGTATCTTGGAGAGCCAAACAACAAGAATGGAAAACAGGAATGTGGATTTATGAATAATCAGAAGTTTAATGATATGTCGTGCAACGAAGCCTATCGCTTTTTTTGCTACAATGGTAAGCAATGCTGCATTCATAATGTGTATATTATTAAAGGCCGGGTTTTCCGATTTCTCATAGATATTGTTGATGTTCAAATCACCAAAACAAACACACACCTACCCTCATCTTTCGCTTTCGTCAGCGCTCGGCTCTACTGATGTCCATCCTGTCCACTGTTCACCTTACTGCTGATTGGCTACAAGGTAGTTTTGGTACTTGCCCCGACTTCATCTAAACAAGCGTAATTTGGAAATCGGACACCCGGCCATTAACAGATTATGGACTTTTCTTCATGGTAATATAAGATACATAACAAAGTAAAATAACCAGTGTAAAATCAACATTGCTGTGTTAGAAAATATTACCCATGCAAATCAGACCAATTTTACTTACATATACTAGGTAGTAAAGTAAACTATATGCAAACTTACTGAATCTACTCAATAAAATTGAGGCGAGGATTTCCACTCAATTAGATTGAGTAGATGTTTTTAAGTAAAGAGTCCCTAAATTTAACAGATATGAGTCATGACACACTAAAAGAAATGAGATAAAGTCTACCTAATATTTCTCAATATTAATTACTTATAAAAATGTATTAATGTTAGTTTATATAACCGACAACAGTTCATCTACTTATTATTATAAAAGTACTCGTACGTGTCCACACTATAGAGTGTTAAAAGTTAGAATTGCAAATCTTGCAAGTAAAAAACATATAAAATGAATATCCAAAAATGTATTTATATGTCAACACTAATCCAAACAACTCTAGGGAGGTAATACATCTTCTTCTTAAGAAAAACAAAACGTTTGTGAGTAAAAATGCTCAATAATATGAGTGTAGCCTATATTTGATCAAGATAGTTGGGGTTAGACTTTGAGCATATTATATCAACTATAGATGTTCAAAATCTAACTCTATCTATCTCTGACAAGCACACCCAAAATATTAATTGTAAATTAAGAAAAGACGCACTGATAGTACATTTCTCAGCCGACACAGTTGCCGGTTATTAAGAGTGCTTCTGGCCATGGGCGTGGAACTTATTTTACAATATTGACAGTGTGGGTTTGCGATTAATGTGATTAAATTAATAATTAATTCCATAAAAAAGCAATGCAACTAAAATAATACCCTCTCCATTTAAACATTTGTTTCACAAATTCAGATTTATTTACCATTTTCCAACTTTTTACATGGTATTACTTCGTGATAACGTTGACTTAGTTCAGTAATCACAAACAAAAGCATCTCTACTTTATCAATGAACATCACGCTGGAAATATTTCATATAAACTGTTTTGATGATATTAACTCGAGATCTCAGGGTCACATAGTCACAGAGCCTTAGCCATCAGTTCCTCTCCCAATAAGACGTAATTTTACATTAATTAAATGAAACATTCAAGAAATAATTCATGTTGGCAATAAAATAAGCTAAATCTTTGTTGTCTATGTTCACCATTCATCTACTGTTCACTCACCAGGTTGATGCTCCGGAAGTCTTAGCATATATGGCCACATCATGTTAAAGAGATTCACTTGTTTTAAACACCGTGAGTTTTTTATCCTCGTGGAAAATGTTCCTTAGTTTTTGCAGAAAAATACCAGCAGCTGTGGTTGCCAGTAAAATTCTGTAAAAATTACGGGAAAAGCTTGTAAACAGCTTTGCAGTTTGAAACTTCAGGGCAAAAACTTCAAGCTGTGTATGAACTTAATACATTTGAGCTTTTTATATTAAAAGCATTTCTTTATATAAAATGAAACGTGAACCTAACGCATAAAAGTGAAAACATTAGATATACTTATTTTATTTCTTTGCAATTCATTATAAAAAACTTTCCTGTAGTTCAGTGGTAAGAGCTTTGTGTTAACAATGTTGTGGGTTCGATCCGAGGGGATTGCAAATACCTAGAATGTAAATGTAAAAACCATCAAAATCTCTTTAAAACAAAGGAACATGCAGCATGACATCAGCATCTCATTGCCTGACCTTGAGTTAAACACAGACTCACACTTCAACATAGTGGTGACCCACAAAACATTTAATATCAGAAAAGAAAAGAGAAAATACAAATTCTGTAGTTTTTAGAGAAAAATACCGGCAGCTGTGGTTTCAGTAAACCACCGTAAAAATATGGGAACATCCTGTTTCTTATAAACACGTGTTCATCGTTAATGATCAATCATCACTTAATTAATATCTTCATTATCTCATTATCTTCAAACAGCTTCAGGGTTACTTTAACACTCTATAGTGTTGACACATATAGACACCCACACACCAAACTCCCTGGTGTTAAATGTACACCCTTGTGTATACCCTTGGCGTGAAATGTTTATTTATTCATGCAGTTAATTAATCAATTGAGTTCACATTACAAGTGACGATTGATCATTAATGATGAACACCTGCTGTTAACAAACACAATCACTGAAGAATCATCAACAATAAGAAGTCACCCTGATAGTGTTTAGTGTTTCCTTTAGTTGGGCTCTTGATCCTTGTTTGGCAATTATAATAAAATTCTTCCGTTGTAACATTCTCGTTTTTTGGCGTCTTTTCTTCATTGAAAGCAAAGTTCAAAGAGGCAAAGTGGTGATTTTGGTGTATGATACAGAACCAAAATATTATACTTAAAAGATTTTGATAGGTTATTCTGAACCTGCATAGTAATACCCAATTATTTTTAAAGGGACAAAATGTTTTAATTATTGAAACGCACAGACTTCAAGAATCTATGAACGCATCTCAATGATGGTGACAATCAACAACAGATTAACTTTAGGTAGCAATGTATTCTGGGTAACATCATGGTAGAAACTCCAAGATGACTCCCAGAATGCATTGCAGTTGATCTGTTCATCTTAATAATTCTGTAGCTTGTCACCATCATTGAGGTTTGAATGAAGAGTGTTGATGTCTAGATGTATCTCTGTATTAGTGTTACTTCTTTCTCCAGAATGATTTAAGATATATTTCTACCGCAGCGGTGTTATTTATGTGTTATATAAAGCATTTTCATTAATAGTGTTAAACTGAAACTAACACAAAAGTTCCAGATATATTGCACAATCAACCACATACACATTTTGCCTCATGTATAACTTTAGCTGAACTCTGTGTTTAACATCTTATTAGTGTTAATAAGACAATAACACTGAAAGAATTAAAACAAACATATATATATAGTCAAAGGCAAGGAGATTAACTAAAGGAGTCATTGTTCTCCATATTGGTGACCTCAAAATCTACTTCTCTTTTTCATGTTTTCTTCAGTGATTGTGTTTGTTAACAGCAGGTATTCATCATTAATGATCAATTATCAATTGTAATGTGAACTCAATTGATTAATTAACTGCATGAATAAATTAACAATTCACACCAGAAAGACTCTGCTTCAGTGTAAATTTGTACACCCATAGGTACGGACTCATATAGACACCAGGGTGTAAATTTGTACACCAGGGACTTTGCTGTGGCAAACTCATATCACTGTTCGCCACATTCCTTGCGTTGTCACGTACAACAGCGTAAAGTTCTGATCTATCAATATCAGCAAAGTGTGAGAAGCGGTTTATTCTTGTGCATGCTCAAAGTCTTGACCCTTGCTGAAATCTGGTGTCTTCCACTACGGCAAATGGTTGATTATCAAGCTCCATTAACTCAATTACTTTGTGTAGAAATCATCATCATCATACTGAAAGTGATAGTGACCTATTAATCAGATATGGTGACCCATACGCGAAATGTAACCTCTACTTTTAACCCACCCAGAGGGTAGTGAACACATGTACACCGGGAGCAGTGGGCAGCTATCACTGCAGCGCCCATAGACCAAGTGGGTGTAAGGTGCTTTGTTCAAGGGAACCTCAGTCGTTACCCCGCCGGCTCTGAGAATCCGACTCTCTAACCATTCGGACACTGCTGCCATACTACTACTGCCTCTAGTCCCAGTCCTAGTCTTAGTCTGTCCATAAGGACACAGAAAAGACCTTACGTTAAAATACAAGAGTCAAGAGCTCAACTAAAGCAAACACTGATCACAAAAATGCAGGTTTGATAAAATGTCGGTGCGAAAGTGATGATTGAATCCCATTAACAATGCCAAAATGATCCGGACCCCAGCAATGATATATACCAAAATGACACTTTAAAGAAAAACATTGAATTAACTCCTCCATGTCTTTATACAGAGCAGCAAACTGGAGCAGACAGGTTTGTCATCTATCGTATTAATATGACTTGGCATCAAGCTCAGAGCTACTGCAGACAGCATCACACAGATCTGGCCACCATTCGCAATCAAGCTGAAAACGACCAGCTGGTGCAGATGATGGGAGGAAATTATCATATTTGGATTGGTCTGTATAGAGACTCATGGAAATCGTTGAATGGAAAAAATGTCATTCCTTCCTCCATCACCTGGAAGACGGGTCAACCTGACATGACTGGTCCGAATCGGCCTTGTGGTGCTGCAGATCCTGATGGTCAGATAAATGATCTTGACTGCTCAGATCCTCTTCCATTCATCTGCGAGATCTGTAAGTTTCATGGCTAATCATTTGCTGCTCCTCTAAAATGTTTTTCAACATTTAAGGGCACAGATTGAGTAGAAGAAGTGACCGTTTCTCTGACCGTCTTCAAAAAACGTCTTTTTTAAAACATTGCGTCATTTGACGTTTAACATGATGAACCATTACTCAATGGTTGCTTGCTGTTAGGGCAGTAAAACATATAACGCAAATCAAGCATGTGTTTGATTTCAGAAAAGCTTGTGTATACCGTTATTTTTAAAGAGTAATCACGCAGTAAATAGACATGCATTTACAGTCTTGCCTTAAAATGTTGGCAGTTGACATAAATGCTATGTTTAGCAAAGTTTCTGCTGAAGCTGTTGTGGTTTTCATAAACTTTGTTTAAGTAAAGGAAAACTACTGTACTAACAGTTAATAAGTAGCAAATGAAGAGTTTATTGGGGGGAATGTCGTAGTTAATGGTTTGTTCATAGTGATAATTGCCCCCTATACAGAAGTGTGACCGAAGATCTTTTTTCAGTTAACTTTAATTTGCTTTGCTTGAGAAACCATTGAAAACTTGGTTCGTATCAAACACAACGTGATGTCAGCAATTGAAATCTGGCAGCAGCAGCTCATCTTTCTGCTTAAGCAAGCGTTTCGCAGACAGCTTACCTTGGCCTTGAAGAAACCCGAATCCCAGCAAACTCATGAGAATGCGTAAAATGTCACAACAATAAAGCGCAGGTGCTAAAGCTGCTTTGAATCCGCTTGCCGGGAATTAAGCATGTATTTCAAAAACAAAATACTTAACCTGCACAGGCTCCCTGGGCGGATTAACACTTAATATTTGTTTTGTTAAAAATAATTTAGTTGAAACTCACTGGTGATCAGTTTTTTCCTTCTTTGAGGCTCTTGGCTCTTGCTTTTTAGGTGTTAGATTTTCTGGCATGCTGTAACTGGGTGCTTTTAAAGTAGATTTGTTTGGTAATGCAAATGAAAATCTTATTGAATGTTGTATGTGGTTGTGAAAATGGCAATCATCCCATAGTTTGATTCACTGATCTAATCTGTGTTGTGTGTTGTTCTTGGAAGAACATTATAGTGTTCAAGGAAACACTGATCACCATGATGGTTAGTTTCAATTAAATCATTTTTAACAAACAATTATTAAGTGATTTGTAAGGATTAAGTATTTTGTATTTGAAATACAAGCCCATCCCTGCCCGAAAGCTACTGTAAATGGCACTGATTTATAGAAAATTACTATCGTTCAGCAAATAAATAATTTTACCTACATATTATCAACATTTAATTTAGTAAGCTTTAAGTTACATCTCTAATGACAATTTTTCAATTTATAAACATAATTAGCCCGTCCGCAAATTCATTCTTGCTAACTGCCTTGGTATGCGTCGCATTCACAGCTTATATGGATGTAAGGCCACTGATGCACAGACCAATTTCCTGATGCCATTAAATACCGTTGTAAACAATGTTAAGTTGTAGCACAGATCATTCAAATGACTTTGTAAGGTATAGCAGACAAATTGTGTGCTGCCTGTTTCTACTTTTTGAACGTTTTATAATGATGCCACCTAAGGATATACATTTTAAGATCACCAACAACAGCAGGTTCAGCTAAACTCTTCTTTACATCTTGGATGGACTGAGAGTGAGAAAATTACCATCAAATTTTAATTTCTCTTTGAACGAACATTTAATAAGGTTTTCCTCAAGTGTTCAAGTTTCCTCACAACTTGTCTTGTTCAAACAGATCAAAAGAAGCAGATTGTGAGAGTGGATGTGAAATCTGGTCCAAATGTAAATGATGCTGTAGTGATGGAGGACATCTTACAGCGGGTGAGTATTGAACCATAACATAAAACATTCATTTGCTGCCTAAATACAATTTCAAAGTCAAATTATAACCATAATATTGGTTTTAAACCAATATAATGGTTATAGGAGTTGCTGTGAGGTTATAATGTGTCATAGAAAGTGTTATGATTCTGGAAAGAAACATGACTTTAATAAAATCTTTTTCAAATGGATTTTAAAAATCACTTCATACTACGCATGTTGAAATTCCGTGTTAGTTATTCACAGCTGATCAGCGGATGAATCTCAGCAATGATGACATGATTCATGCCACGATGCATTCTGGAAACAATGGATGAGTTTTGCAAGGTACTCGGATTTCATTTTCCCATGAAGCATGTCACCGTTGTGGAGATTCATATGTTTCACATGCTGAGTGTGAGTATATTTGTTGGGATTTCAACATGTTGTCAACATAATTCTCATTGACGTGCTTTTTTCAAATGAAAAGATGGTAATGTTTTTTTGTGAAGTTTTTAGATTTATTTTCTTTAAGTCAGTTCTTTGTTTCATTTCTTCATCTTGATCAGTGTCAGTGATTTTACTTCATTAATTCCAACATTGAGTGGCACATCTATCTGACTGTATTATGCACACTAAGCTGTTTCCATTTTTCTTGGCTAACCCATGTGGGGCCTTCATAAGACCCTCTTAGACAGCCCACACCAAACCAAGATGGGCTCCACATGACTGTGCTGTCTGGGAAGTAGCGGGTTTTTATCTCTAATGCTCAGTCATAATTTCATCTGACATTTGATGGAAATGTTGGATTTTAAATTCTATCAGATTTTCAGTTCCAACAAATTCCAATGTAAACGTATTAATGTGGGAGCCCAAATTGACCCACAAACCACTGTAATAAACCATTTGTGCTCAGACCTGTGTGCATTACTGGGCAAACTGGTTAACACAATTCTTATGAATATGATACACAATTTAGTGTCACAATATGTATTTATTCAGATCAATCAGAACCTGAAGGATCAAGGGATAGAAAAGGACACAACATTGAAGTGGAGACTGCAGCCTAATGGAGATGTTTTCTCAACAAAATATGATCGTAACGATGCTGCTGAAGAAATGAATCTCAACCAGGAAGGCTGTTCAGAAGTCAATTTTTAACAATGCCTTTCATCTCTGTCATCTGCAGTAAATTAGACATTGTATTTAGAGCTGTCTTTTAAGTTTTGAAAATTATTTTCTGTTGTATAACTGTTATATAAATGATATTTTACTGCTGACAGTCTTCACTCTTCAGCTGGTAGGTTTCACATGCCGTGCTATTTTAAGTTACAAGCTTTGATAAATATGCTATATCTTTACTGTATACATAAAAGCAGTGGCGGAGCTAGGGGGGGGGGGGTGTTTGCTGGGGCTATAGCCCCGTCAGAAAACTGATTAGCCCCGGCAAAGCACCCTCAAGGATTTCCTTATATCTTTTAAGGTGTGTCTATTTACACTGATCGCACATAGGCCGTCTTGTAAGCAGAGGATATTCACCAGTTGCTGATTGGTTAAGAGATGTAAAAATGACGCTTGCTGGCGTCTTCCGTGGCGTGGAGAGTAAAGCGAATGTTAACTTCTGATCATCGGAGGTCCGAAAGTGCCTCCTGACTTTTTTCCCATCACATATCAGATAATAAAACCATTTATTCTTGATAAAATTAAAAAAAGATTGAAAAGAAGCTAACGAGTGTTTAATAATAAAGTTGAGGGGTCAGGTTTGGGTTAACAACTGGCACTTGGGTGTAACTAAACAGACCTGACGGACCACCAATGATGAATAGTCCACACAGCAAAGAGAAGAGCAGCTTAAGAGAAGGTAAAGCGGATTGTTATGCTTGCCGTGACAAATCAGACGTTGTGTTGTTTTTATACGTGAAGTGCGGGTGATATCTAAGTTTGCTGTTGTTTAACAATTCTGTGACTATAATGTAGAGTCGGCTATATGGAGTTCGGACCAATTGTGAATATATTCAACGTTATGTTAGTCTGGGAACACATCGTGGTCTGAAATAAGCACGTTTTTTTGTTATCAATACCAAAAAAACATAGCATAGCATTGATTATTTAGATTTTCATTATAACGTTAGAAGGAATAATTAGGCTAGTGAAGGACAAGCTTGTGGATAAGCTTTTTTTTCTTAAAAGAAACTTGTGAGGTAATAATAAATCCATACGCCGAATGGACGCTGCAGTAGCCAACATGTAGGTTCATTGCAGTGTTCTGCTTCATTTTTTTTCTTCAGTTTTTTTAGTTCATAAATACGATTGTTTAGTAGGTAGACTATTTTACACATTACATAATGTTTAAAAAAACGCACAGCACACAAAGCAAGCTTGTTCTAAAATGTAAGAAAAACTTTATTAATTAACAATAACTATTACTAAGTGCACCCGTGGGAGAAGGCTAATAGGCTACAACTATATATTTAAGATGCTGTTCTGCATTTAAACGCTAAAATTGCATGTTGTATAGCTAAGGAATTTATTAATTTAAACATTTTATTAGCCCACTTTCTAAGCAACACTTAGCACCCCCAAGATAAACCTCCTGTCGCCGCCTCGGCATATAAGTTATTGTTTAAAGTCATCCACTGCTAAAGTGAACTGCTGTTTAAATAATCATGTTGTAAACTTTATTTTAGTAGTCATATTATGCAAGTTAACTATATGAATAAAACCATCCTAGAATGATGAGATATGATTTTATTTATTTATCCTGTTGAAAGATTAAACTTTGGATAAAGTTGTTTTCATGAAAAAAAAGAGATTTAGAGTGCAAGAACTGTTTCTGTTACATTTCACATTCTTGTCTATATGACATCTGACAGCATTACATCTACATTAAGTCATTTAGTAGACGCTTTTATTCAAAGCGACTTACAAATGAGGTAAATGATAGAAGCATTGGAAGAACATGAAGATAATAAAGAGCATAACCGATATAAAACTGGTCTCATATAGCCCATCACAGTACACAAAGCTAAGTTTTAATTTTTTAAAGAAAGAGTAGAAAATAGAGAAGTCAGAACTGATCGGTCAGGTGTTGACAGAAGATATGTGGTTCTTAAAGAGAACATAACACGAGATCATGAAAATAACATTTCATGCAGTGTGTAATGTTGCTGTGTTTGAAAGAAAGCAGTCTGCCAAGTTGTAAATCTGAAGGAGAATTAATAACAAAGTTATTGCCTTGGAAAAAAGGGAGTCGACTTTGAATGGACAATTAAAAGAATAAATGATTTTCACAAAACTGTCACATTTCTGAATCAATTAGACATGAAGAATCGGTGTATGAATCTCAACAATGATGACAATCAACGAAAGAAAGCTTCATGCTGCAATGCATGCTGGGTAATATCATAGCACAAAACTCAGTCATGACTCCCAGGATCCATTGCAGTTGATCTGTTTATCTGAATTGATTGATGATTGTCACTTTTGATGAGATTTTTGTGATGAGTGCTGATGTTTAAAGGTGTTGATAAATGTTGTTTCCAAATGTTTTTATTTTTTGTGACCAGAACATATCAATCAATCATTAATCACAAATTATTGTATAGATTATTCGACTAATCTAACGACTAATTGGGCGATTAATCTAACGGTTATTTTTCTGCTGCTCGATTAATAAAAAACATAATGTATCAAATAAATACCAAATATATATATATATAATGTACTTTATTAAACAACAGTTTGCACTGCAAAAAATATTCTGCTTTACACAAAATAAAATAAATACAATTATTTTACTGTTATACAAAATGAAAGACCAGCCTGTTTACTCTTTACAGTACCAACATAACTCTCTTGTTCAAAAAATGTTATAGTTGTAGTGCAAAACAAAACACTGTGCTGTGTTTTAACACAATATAAAATTCGGTTTTTGTGTATATTTTACGCCCATTTCATCTCTGTCCCAAAATAGGACACCAAGGTTCTTTGCTTTGTCCTAGAAAACACGAAAGCAATGCATATAAGAACAACAGCTATGACTGTGGGGTATTTTAAATCTACTCTTAACCTCATTGTAGTGCTACGCTATGATTAGTTTATTTGAATGTTAAAGTGGCTATCAAGCAGCTGTGCACATTGGTGGTGCTAGGCTAACCAATTAACCAACTTAGCTCTCTGTGCAGTTTGTTCATGTTATGTTAGTAGCTAACGTTCACATTAGCTAACGTCAGCTACTATAGATAGCGGTGTTCTGCAGCCGTGAACTAGCTTCCATTCAATCCAACATTAGATGATAACTAACGTTAGCTAAACACAGCGGTCTTGGCGCCAGTAGCTACCTAGCACGAACAAACTACACGGAGGGCTAAGATAGTTAACTAGCACCACCGAAGTGCGCAGAGCTCAAGCTGCACTACACAAACATGTAATTAATTTAGCCAACGTTGGCACTTACTTGTTATTGTCTCCTTCACGAGTGACAATTTGGGTGCCTCCGTTTCAGATGCTCCAACATCGCTGTTGTGCTGGTGTGGTATGCCAACTCCATTTGGAAAAGAGCGCAAACGACGGCACATTTACGTTTGGAACTAAATTTGAAGTATTCCAATACCCATGTTTTGGTCTCCCACGTTTGTGTGGCGAGCTGCTGCGAAGCGTCGACGCAAAAATATGCGTCGACGTCATCGCCGCATCGCTCCAGGCCTAAAATTGCGGTTGCAAAAGTTATTTTGATCGAAGTCATTAATCATTTTTATCATTGATTTAATGAATGCTTGCTATCAGGGTATTAGAGTTTAGTATTCTGTTGTGTTGGCAATTGTAAATAGTTTTTGTGACGCCTGTTTTAGGAGTTGTGCAGGAGAGTATCTTGTTGGGTTTACTTGATTCAGTCACGTTCACTTAACATGTTAATTTCATGTTGAGGTTACTTGATTCATTTATGTTTTTGCTACATGTAAATTCATGTAAAGAAAACATGACTCAAACATGTGAAAACACTGACATGATTGAAACATGCTCAACCAGAGTGCCAATTTTTTTAGACTTCCTTCAGTGATTCTGCTCATTATTATCAGATTTTCATCACTAATGCTCAATCATCACTTCGATCATCACATTATTATCTCATTCACTTTAACTCTGATTCAGAGTTGCCTTAACACTCTTTACAGTGCGATCAAATGTTGCCTGAGAAGAGTTAATTTTACTCTGAGGAACACTAGTCAGTCTGTACTGCAAATATCCACTTCAGATAAACCATAGATATAGAGATGAAGGAGGAGATCAGGAGACAAAGTGATGATGGAATAAAAGAGTTTATTGAATAATCTTCATCTGACTAGAAACAGATTCAAACGCTTATTACTGTAAACCAACAATGACAGTGGAAAATGACTACTTTACAAACACATCACTCAATATAATATTCAACAACATTGAAAGGATACTCTGCCAAAAAATCTGCCATGAATTACAATCCTCAAGACGTTTGTCAACCATAGGACCTCCATTTAACTTCAGAACACAAGTAAAGATAGTTTTGAAGAGGTCCATGAGCTTTCTGACTCTTCCATAGACTGCAACACAACCAAACTTCAGAGGGCTTCAAGCGTCAGAAGCTCACGGACCTCAACAAAACTCTTCTTTTGTGTTCTGAAGATAAACGGAGGTTTCTACGTCTGTGTTTTATGTGTCAAGACAGAACTCATGGTTACAACAGCTCGAGTGCTCATCCAGGAAGAGAAGAGGACAGAGGAAGAGTGAAGATGACAACCACCAGGAGAACTGAGTGAGAGAACAAGGGTGTGGAGCACACGCATGTGCTTTAGGTTAATGATACTACGACTAATGTTTAATAGGAAACAGAAGGTAAATGAAGAAATAAACAGAAATAACGTTTTAAAAAGAATAGAATGTAACATTCCTCACTGTATGAACATAACTTTTAAAACATATTATTAAAACAAAAAAAAACTGGACACTTTAAACGTAACTTAAAGGGCCCCAAATCCAGGAGTTTTCTGCAATGTAAAAATAGTCATTGGTATCCCCAGAATGTCTATGTAAAGTTTCAGCTCTAAATAGACCACATATCTTTCATTACAATATGTTGAACATGACCATTTGTGGCTGCAATGTCTCTTTAAATGCAAATGAGCTTCTGCTCCTCTCCCCGTATGCAAAATAGGAGGTAGAGCGCCTACACATGTAAGCAATCAAGACAAGCAATAGAGCGGAACGTGCAAGAACCATACACCAACTCCAATAAAAATCACTTAATGCCTTGTTCATGGAAACAAATAAAATGGAAAAGACAAAAACATAGATAGAACAACATATGCTGTATGAAATGTTGGCCATTGATGATTAATCATGTGCTTGCATATTACTAACGGACATAAACACAGATATAGGCATAAACATGCATTCAGTGTACTTGTATATGTCAGACAGGTGTGTAAAGATCAGCAACCAGGTGTTATTACGTTGTGAGTAGCAATTTTTGCGTAACCTCATAGTCTTACAAATGCAAACTCTGTTTCTATTCGCTCTTAGTATTGTCGCACTTAGGACATACGAGAAAACACTGAACTCACCGATATGGATGCTGCTATAACTTTCTTTCATGCAATGAATAAGCTTTACAGAAATGATGTCGGTCACAAGTCTTCTGAAACACGATGCATTTTACCACTAACATTACGACATAACACATGTCTTTGGACCAATGTAAAGACTCAGGTTTAGCCACTAACATGTAAACAACAGCCGCTAACATGCTAACATTACATAAGAAGGTCGATTTAAAAATTGATGTGTAAAACTTACTTCTTCAGGAGATGAAGATCGATCGCGAACAGCTTATACTGAATCCATTGTTGGGGCTAAACCCATGCTATACAGACAGGCCACCGGGTCCCGAAGTTTAGAGTTTTCAACCTTTCCGGCTACCAGGAGCTCTAGCTCCCTACCTAGGGGACAGATCGACTAGGGGTCGTTGTCATTCAAATGCCCCGGCAGAGACCTTTCCAACGAGTCCTGGCTCATTTCCTAGGTATTTCCGAAATGGAGATACAGACCGGTGAATGTTGGTTTGTCGATCCAAAAAAGTAAGTACTTCCTGAACACTAAGTCCTCATCGTCCTGCCCGGGACTTTCGGTTTCCTTTCCTACTTTTATGTTACATTTTACATCCAACAACAGCATTCATTTGTTGTTTCTTAGACATTTTGGTCGCTGGCTAGTGGCTACCTCTGCTCTTGCCATAAAATGGCTAACAGTGTGTCTTTGGCGGAAGGTGTAATCACGTGCTCAGAAGGCAGAGTCTGTGAGTGCTTGTGGGCAGGCGTAAACAGTGTGACATCAGATTGATAGGGGATTGCCAACAACCTGCTTTGTGTCACTGTTGTGGTTTTAAGGAGATTACAAAAAGAAGAATAGATGGATTTGTAATATTACAGGCTGTTTCTACACACACCCTGGTGACTAAATTTCTGGTAGATAAACATTTAAAAGTGCATTTTCTGGGACAGCGGCCCTTTATCACACATGGGCAGCTAAAGAAAACTTTACATTGAACCTCAAGAGTCAAGAGCCCAACTAAATCAAACACTGATCACAATCATGTTTTTTTGATGAAACATTTTTCAATGGCTCTCACTAAATCTTTGGTGTTTGAGTCAAATCCGTGGTTGTGGCTTGTTGGTTTTGAGAGAATGCTTAGTGTTTCTTGTCTTACGAAACCTTTTCCCTAACCCACACCCTAATGCAACTTTGTGCACATTCGTTCTGCAATCTCTGTTAGACACACTATCATCCTCTACTAGTGACTGTATGATTCAACTTAGTCACTCTGCTTTTGGACTGTCTTCCTTCTGAGTGAAAGCTCTTACCAATTGGAATATTTAACCTGAGGGTGTGTACATCTATTGATTTGTTTAAATTTAAATCTTAATTAAAATTATCACAAATTTGTTACCATTGATTATTATTTATCTTGCTCTGATGGGATGTGTATAAGTAACTATATTAAATGTATATGTGTGTCTTCATTTATGTTAACCTGCAGAGGGCCTGTGGGTTAAATTCGGTAAAATACATGATATGGAAACATCAATGTTCTAATTGTACATGGTCCCTTTCAAAATAATTCTAACCTAACTGTAACCATATAAACTTCCTATGATTGTTAACTTGGCAAAAAACAGGGTTGGGTGATGACGTCAGACTCGAATCACCAAGAATTTACTAAGAGGCTTTTTTCAACATTAATAGTGAGTGCAAAAGTGATCAACATTTCAACAAATCAACAGTGATTGCAGCATGAAGTGTTCTTTTTTTGATTGTCACCATTGTTGAGATTCATACACTGATTCTTCATGTCTAACTGATTCAGAAACGAAACAGTTTTGTGAAGCTCATTTAATCTGTTAGTTGACCATAACACTGCTTTCATCTCTTCAAACTGTATCATAACTCTGCATTCACATTTCAATAACAGAACTCACTCTAGAATACTTTAAAGGTCAGCATAGTGATTAAATTATTATCATTTTCCAACCATAATTCTCTTTGGCACAACAGATGTGTTTTAACAACCATAGACAGCTAATGATAACTTATAATTAGAGCTCAACAGTCAAGAGCTCAACTTAAGCAAACACTGATCACAATAATGAAGATTTGTTGAATTGTCAACATGTTTCAACATTGATTGCGGGTGCAAAAGTGATTTTGATTCAATGCAATCAACATCGAAAAATCAATTTTTTTTTACAGTGATTCAATGGTTTGTACCTGTTAGCTTTCTGTCTGGAGACCATGAATTCATGTTTGTCCAAATTCTTTTTTATCACCAATGACCCATGCAGATACATTTCTACAGACGTCCTCATAGAACAATTACCATCCAAATACTGCTATAGATGGTATAGTTAACCTGAGAGCACATGTCTGGAGACAAAGATTCCCCACTGTCATCCATTGAGATATAAATCAGATTGACAAACATCCCAGCTGACCTCAACACAATATATAAGATTTAAAGCAGATATTTATTGACGGAGATGATGTGTTTAAGCTTAACATTACATCCCTGTTTTACAACATAAATTTAGCAGATTATCTGTTTATAAAAAACAACCATCAAAAGCTTCTTTAGTTACAAACATCAGGGTCCGTTCGTTTAAATGTGCCAAATCAATAGAAAATCGCTAGAATATGTGTTCACTCTCACATCTGTAAGGTATAGCAAAGCGCTAAATTAATACTTTGGGCAGTGAGGTGAAAATAAATGACCGATGGCTCTTTGCAGAACAGAGAAGAATACATGAATATATCAGACTAAATAAATCGAAACGCAGTTTTGATTGTGCTATCGAATTAAACTACAGTTTTATAGCTGTCAGAAGTCTGATTTATAGCATTCGTCTTCACATTATAACAGATTTTATTCTGATCATAAATTTTCCACACAATAACTTAATGAACAGAACTGACCAGATTCATTGATCAAATGACTAGTGTTCAGGTCATCTGAAGACCAGTACATCACTTCGCAATAACATTCTTATGTTATGGCAATGCAGTGGGAATCTAACCCAATGTAGTTTGTTGGTGATCATTAAAATCACCATCATCTTGTGGATAGAATCATTGACCAACCAACTACATTTAATTGGATTCTTATTGAATTGCCATAAAAACAGTACATCACATGCACACAGTTACAACACGCCAAAATATTTAATAAATGAATGTCAAGAGACAAGAGCCCAGCTCAACACTGATCACCATGATGGTGACTTTTGTTAGCTGGGAACCTTCTTAAAACATTAAACAAACTGGATATTTTGTACTTTTTTTAAACGCGGAAACATGAAAAACCTGTGAGGAACGTACAGTTTATTTTACAGTGCCTGTGTTAAAGTGTAATTCTACATTTAAGTACTGAGTAATAAAAATGAGCTACATGTTCTCACTATAGGGTTAGGATCAGAGTTTGGTTTAGGAGAAGTTAGACGTAATTATGCAGAATTAATAGCAAAAGATGTGCTACAAGGGCACCATACAATAAAGTGTTACTGAACGTTTCTATTACAAACATTTGTTAGCTGGGTTGTCATAAAACAAATCAATTGACAGCTCAAAATAATTTATGAATAATCAATGAAATAAATGAACAAGACAAGATTCTTCACAGATGTGCTTATCACTATACCGTAAATCATCAATTAGCGTACCTTGGGCCGGATACATATCTTTGGTTTCTTCCATCCGGATCGCGAGACATAGGCTGATAAACCATTTAAAACGTTTGATGTTTAAATTGAGCCGAACGTCTTCACAGCGGAGAATCACATCACATACGATAAGACTAAGACTCATCAATAAATGACAACTTTTAATGCTTCAACAATCCACAATGACTCAGTCATTACTCACAACCTTGGTGATGTTAACGCAATTCTCTTACCATTGAGCTACATGAACGCTTAGGATAGCAAAGAATAGCATATTTACCAAATGATTTAATATATTAGACCACAATCATAATACATGACACTAGAAACAAACAGTGTTCATTAAGCTAGTTTATTTCGGTATCTAATCAAATCCTGAAATGAACTGAATTAATATCTTTTAATCATTTTTTTGTAACTGATTTTGTAGAGTATAAATCAAGTGCTGTTGGCTGTCATCTTGTAGTTTATTTGAAATTACAATTTAAACTTTACTTGTGAATTTCGTATAAAAGCTACAGATAATTGTGTTTAGCTTCTACACTGAAAGCTCCTTTAAAATTGACTCACGTTTTCAAAGTGAAAAAATTCAACTTTTGATAGCTTTTACAAGTGAAACTCCACATTTTATTCAGTGTAGGGGTTTCTGCATAAAAATATGAAATATGCTCAGTGGCGTAGCTAGAGTTTTTCACATGGGGTGTCCTGGGGGTTGCCAAGGCAACTTCAGGGGGTCCATAGACCATGATAGCATGTCAGTGTGTAATAGTGATGCGTGGATGGCGATTAAATCCGCGGGCGCTGCGGATGATCTGCGGGACAGGTGTGTCGGGTAATAAAAAAATACATTCTGATTAATTGCGGGTGGATGATATCATATACAATATTAACAAAATTTCTCAAAAAATACGAATTTGTTTTAAATGCATTTTAAAGCAGGTGCTAATTTGCAGTAATTTAAAAGAAATGCGCGCGTGGTGGCGGTAGAGGACGGTCTATTTCTTAAAGCAGATATGAGGGCAAAACAGATCCGTGAGAAATTTAAGAAGTGAGAAATAAAAACAAAACAAAAGGTAGCAAAGAAAAGTACCGTGTGGGAGCGTTTTAGCGAAGTGGTTTAACAAGGATGAATCAAGTGCTGGGTATGTAATATGCAACGGCTGTGAGGCACTGTATGTATATGAAAGCCATAAGACTGGTACCTCTTATATGGTACGTCATGTATGTGCTAAATCGAAAGATTATATTTAAGTATTTACAGACAAAGACAGTGCTATACAATAACAAATTTAAAAGTAATTAAAGTGACGATCGGATTCGGGTCGGGTGCGGATATCTATATCAGAGAAAATTACACGTGTGGGCGGGTGGATAATTTATTTGAAGCAGCGGATGCGGGTGACATTTTAGCTTATCTGCGAATCTCTAGGTGTCAAAAGAGAAATAATAGTTTACTTTACCTGGTGTTTGTAACGTGATTTGGCTTAAAAAAATTATTCACATACTATGAATTGTCAGAGTCTCTATCTCGTAACACACAACTAGATTCGTTACATGGTTGGCCGTACTATGGAGTAACTTGTAGCTGTATTTTATTAGCCCTTTATGATATGTAAACAGGCTATTTGCAATTGAGATAATCTTTTGAGTATCACGACCAGATAAATAGCTTAAGAATTTCAAAGTTATCTTAACATTTAAACACTGGTGGAGGCTGTAGCTGACGTTAGCCTACATTAAGTGAACTGGCTAATAGTGTAATGTATTGGCACTGCACTGTTTATGTGTATATAACTAGCACATATGTGACGTTAAACACAATGTTTAGGCTAAATCGGGAACCGATCTCTCTTATCTGATTATCCCGTCTAGCGCCAACATTCATGTTTACTCATACAGCGACTTCACTTTCAAAATGATTTCCGCAAACAAAATCCCGATGCCTAGTCTTAAAACTAACTTTATATGCGAAATTTCATTATTCTTCTGTTACTCGCATCACTTTCGTCCTTGATTAATTTGAAAGCTGCGCGCGGCACTTGACGCTTTTTCAGCAAGTGATGAAATGAGACGTCAATCATCATTAAACTGCCCAATAAAATTTGAGGTGACACTCGGGGTGGCCAATCAGATGTCTGAGGGGTCCAGTGCCCAGGACACTCCTCTGGCTCCGCCTCTGGCTCCAAACCAAAGGGGCCCCATTGTATCTCGGCCATATATATCACTGTGTGTTGTTCTCCTGATGATGGCTTCAGTTTTTCTTCTCATATATTGGTTAAAGTCTAACAGCCAATCAGAGTGTCATCTCTGGCGCTAGAAGCTCCACCCCTCTCACAACTGCTAAAGCTGCTTTTATTTAATACGATTTCTAGCCTATACATTTCTCACATTCATTCAGCCTTTGCTTTGCTAGAGAAGCTTTAAACTTGTATCTTGACCACAAAATACAGTGCCGTTGTTTGTGTGTTTTCATTGACAAATACTTGCGATTATTTATACACCGAACATTTATTACATGAAGCTGCCGTCACAACAACAAATTCACACTTTTGTCATTTACAGAAGATGATAACATTGACAAGGTTGCATTTTGAATTAGAAGGTTTTCTTAATTATGTTTGTGATATTTTCATGCTCGCTGGTTTATTACTCACCCTCTGTAAGATGCTCTCCATCACTGCAGGGTCATTCACATTCTCAGTGGATTTCAGCTCCAATCTCACAATGTGCTTCTTTGCTGTGTTGATTAATTTGAGGAAAACCACATTGAACAAGTTACACAGATATTTCACAGCCTCTTTAGGCTAGTTAAGCTAACAAAGATCCTTTTTAGGATTTAGCTTTCAGAACCAACTAACACAATTAATGGCAATACAGCCTTGTCTGCAAGCAAGTCTCCGCTGGCACTTTATGGGCCCACTGAGGGCTAGCCTAAAAGATATTTGCTCACTGGCCAAATGTTGACCCCTTAGTGCTGGTTCTGCACGGGCAGCTCTCACCTCCACTGTTGATTTGTTTAAATTTCTTCAAAGAACCATTAGTCTGATCAGTGTTTGCTTGAATTGGGCTTTGACTCTTGAGTCTTATCACAAGTTTTCTTTGATCAACAGTGTAAAATGCATTTGTTGTGGTAATGTAAACTAAGATTCAATGGGATTGGAGTTTATTGCGATGCAAGTCAAATAAATACTTTTGTGTTGTGGTTTTAATGTGTGGATGTTGTGTGGTACTACAGTGTGAGATTAAAGCAGTGTTATGGCTGTCATAATATTATAATTTAATTAAATATATAAATTTTCACCAGCTGCAAAAAGCTTAATCTTCTCTTTATCTGAAGCAGATTGTTTATTTGTTCACATCTAACATTACAAAAGCAAAAATAAATTTCTTTCATAAGGCTTCCTCAATGTATAAGTGTTTTAATTAATCACTGAAAGAAAGTTAACTCAACGAATGTCAAAAGCTCAACTAAATCAAACACGGATCACAGTAATGGTGGTTTGAAATTTCAACATTTGTTCAACATTAATAGCAGGTACAAAAATTATATTCATTCAAAGCAATTAACATTGACAAATCAACACATTTACATTGATTCAATTGTTTAAACCTGTTGAAGTAGCTTGCTGTGGGTTGTGTTGGCTCTGTGTGGACCTTGTGAGGGCTGCAGTGTAGGGCCAGCGGTAAGGGACCAACTTTTGCCAGTGAGCAAATTCTGCCCATAAAGTGTCACTTCAAGCTTGCTAAACCAAGATGACAGTTGAGTCTAGAACACCTAAATTAGGTGGGTGAGAGTGTGTGTCTGTTGTATCACAAAATGTGTCTGTGTGAGAGGACGAGCATGAGTAGAGATACTTCTTTCTACCACTCTCAGATACCTCTAGGTTTTTAGAATGTTGCCAGTGACAGAGTTATTCCTTATGGCCGGCTGGTTTTGGGCCATTATTCGGGCAATCTGTTTTGGCTACCTGCAGTTGTTCAGGCTCAGTCAACTCCAGAACAGACTAAGACACAAAGTTCTGCCATTAATTACTTATAATTCTACTTATGATTCTGAACAGAAACTTAGAAAACCAGCCAGCGGAACAGATTTCGCATGACTCAGACAAATCTCATGCATTTTCATGCGTTGTCTTCAATTACCATCAGCATGATTTCTGTGGGTACCTGGTTCTTTGCTGCTAACCACTGGTCACTCTGTTCACCTTTTTAAATCCATGCCACGAGTTTTAGAAGTGGTAGAAGGATGAAGTGGTCACTAAATACAACTTTTTTATTTTGTGAGATACTTTAAAATGATCATATGGTACAAAACTATGATAATTAATTAATTAGTTATAATATGGCAGGAAAAAAATTGAGTTATATGAGTGTTAAATTAGCCCAATTTCTTCCCTACTTGTCAACCCTGTTATGTGGCATGTAAAGTATTTGAAACATAGGTTGGAATTTAAGCATCACTTACGGATCGCACAAATGAAAGGCAGGGCATCAGAGCAAAATCGATCATCTATAAAACCTTTAGGACCTATAACACAACAAGGCTGATTCAGGCCACTAATGTCAGGTTGTCCAGTCATCCAGTTAATTGCAGACATGTTGACATTTGCTCCGTTTGACCACTTCCATGAGTCTCTGAACAGACCGATCCATGCATTGGTAACTCCTTGCATCATCTGCTCCAAATGGTCATTCTCACTTTGACTTCGGATGGTGGCCAGATCTGTGTGATGTTGTCTGCAGTAACTCTGAGCCTCACGCCAGGTCTTCTGGCTTGTGATGAAAACAAACCTGCTCGATCCCGTTTCCTCCTCTATAATATTAAGACACAGCAGAAAGAGTTGAGCAAACAGGTTTTTTTCTACAGTGGTCACTCTATGCAGAAGATGACATTTATTGTTTTGAACTTTTATTAGATTATTATTCTCATTAGTTCATAATGGTGTTAAATAGACAGAAGAGGTCTGTCTGACTGGTTTAAGCTCCAAAATCTACTCAAGACGTTGTCTTTAAATATTACATTTTTAGTTTACACATTAAATCATATGTTTTTCATATATTATTTTCCAGGGAGACCAAGTGCCAGGACTAGTTAACTAGATCTGTGAGATTTTTTGCATAGTCATAGTTGAATGAATGTGTCATAGTCAGGAGTTGACAGAGTGTACAGGAGTGTAATGGAAAGCATAAACTCTTAGACTGTAAGTTTATTTATACATTTGCAGTGGTTTTGTTGTTTGCACATATAACTCAACCTGCAGCTGGTCTCAGAATTAGCGTCCTCCTGAGCTTTTGTACCTTGACTATAAGTGTTGTAACTGAGTGCATGTGAAGTACTTCTTTTATGGCAATGAAATGAGAATCTAATCCAATGGAGTTTGTTGTTGGGCATTAAAATCACCAACATGTGATGGTTAGAATCATTGAACTCGTTTGGTTTGATAACTGTGCTGTTGAAACTAAAAATAAAATTGTTGAATCCAGAAGTATTATTTGCATTTTGATGACCAAACGGATTTGTGGAATCTGGAGATAAAAAGAACTACCAACAATCAACAAACAAAAAATTTGTGCCGCAATGCATGCTAGGTAACATCTCAAGACAATTGACAATTAAGCTATACATATAATGTTCCCTCAGGATCAAGAACACAATTTACATATAATATGTGTTTAGTGAATCAAACTTCAACATGATTATGTTTTTAATGCACACCAATCAACTCCATTGGATTAGAAATTTTGTATGTTTTTAAAACGAGTTCAAAAACATGAAAACTTCTAAGGAACGTTCTTATAACAAACTTTTGTTAGCTGGGTCAGAAACATTTGTTACCTGGACCTCTCACATCCAAGCTATCTTCTCTTCACAATGCTGCCGTCTGGTCGGCCTTACAGAACACTGAGCATCAAAACAACCAGACACAAAACCAGCTTTTTCCCTCAGCCCTTCTACCTCTTGAACAGTTAAATGTTTTTTTTTACCCACCGTGCAATTAATAACTTAATAATACGCCTCCGTAGCTTTGAACCGCCAGCCTGACAAGCGGGTCTGTGAGCGGCGCCGTAATTGTACTGGACCGGATGGCTGCTTGACGAGCTGGATTATTTTACCCTGTTGCAAGTCTTGTCTATGGTGTATTATGTGTATCTGTTTTCCTCTCCACTTCCCTCATGTTATGCTGTATTTTTCTTCTTAAATCCATTTCGTTACACTGAATATGTGTAATGACAATAAATTGAATCCAAATCCAAATAACTTAGAACAATAATAATAAAGTGCAATATTGATTATATCCTCAAGATAATACACCAACTATTTTTGTACAACTTTTTCTGTAAATTATATCTCATTCTGCTGTATATAGCATATACCTTTTACTACAATAGTCTATTCTTATGTTTTCCAGGCCATTTCCCCATCGGTTGTTCCCTCTCTGACCCACATTATCAACTCTTCTCTCACCACTGGTACATTTCCTACACTCTTCAAAGAGGCCTGTATTACCCCACCACTAAAAAAACCTACTCTTAATCCTGCACTGTTAGAAAACTACAGACCAGTATCTCTACTCCCCTTCGTTGCAAAAACTCTAGAACGTGTTGTATGTAACCAGCTTTCATCCTTTCTCGCCCAGAACAACCTCCTAGACAGCAACCACTCTGGTTTCAAGAGCGGTCATTCCACTGAAACTGCGCTGCTCTCTGTCATTGAAGCCCTGAGACTGGAAAGAGCTTCCTCCAACTCATCTGTTCTCATCCTACTGGATCTATCTGCCGCCTTTGACACCGTTAACCATCACATCCTCCTGTCCACCCTCAAGGCTATGGGGGTCTCCGGAATGGTGCTACAATGGTTCAGGTCTTACCTCTCGGGTAGGTCCTTTAGAGTATCTTGGAGAGGTGAGATGTCTGAGTCCCAACATCTCAACACAGGTGTGCCACAGGGCTCGAGCTTGGTCCGTTGCTATTCTCTGTATACATAACATCCCTAGGCTCTGTCATTTGGAAACATGGCTTTTCCTATCACTGCGCTGCCGATGATACACAACTCTACCTTTCTTTTCGCCCAGACGATCCGACTGTTTCTGCACGCATCTCAGATTGCCTAGCCGACATCTCGCTCTGGATGAATGGCCATCACCTGCAGCTGAACCTTTCAAAAAGATAACTGCTTGTATTCCCGGACGATACAAAAACTCATCACAACCTCTCCATTCAATTGGGCTCATCAACCATCACATCTTTCAGAAAGGCAAGAAACCTGGGAGTGGTGATCGATGATCAGCTCAACTTCACAGATCAAGTTGCCAGCAGCTCCCGTTCCTGTAAATTCATCCTCTACAATATTAGGAAAATTAGACCCTTCCTATCAGAGCATGCTACGCAAGTCCTAGTACAGGCTCTGGTCCTGTCCAGACTGGACTACTGCAATGCGCTACTGGGTGGACTTCCAGCTTGCACAACCAAACCTCTACATATGATCCAGAATGCTGCAGCAAGAGTTATCTTTAATGAACCGAAGAAAGAACACTGCTCTATTCATTAAGCTACATTGGCTCCCTATAGTTGCTCGCATAAAATTCAAGACTCTGCTCCTGGCCTACAAGACCACCACTGGTTCGGCACCACCTTATCTTCACACACTACTGCAGACATATGTACCCGCCAGATCACTACGCTCTGCAAACGAATGACGTCTTGTGGTGCCATCACAAAAAGGTAAAAAATCTCTCTCGCACACCTTCTCCGGATCTGTTCCACCTATGTGGAATGATGTGCCCGCTGCTACAAGATCTGCAGATTCGGAATCCATCTCTAAGAAACGTCTGAAAACACAGATCTTCCGTCAACATCTGACTGATCGGTTCTGACTCCATTTTCTTCTCTATTCTTTAATTATAATAAAACAATATATATATGAATGAATGGTTCTGTATACTGTGTTGGGTTATATGAGAACAATCTTCTTTTTGATTGCACTTATGCTTTTGTTGTACTTATGCTGTCCCAATTGCTTCCATTGCCTACCCCACCTGTAAGTCGCTTTGGATAAAAGCGTCTGCTAAATGACTAAATGTAAATAACTAAATGATTTTTCAGAAGTGTTGGCTTTTTTTCTTACCATTGTAGCAAAAAAATGGAATTTGAAAATAGTACTCTAGATCCTTCCATTTGCCAGCGCACATTCCAGCTTCTTTCTGTATTCCAGCATAGTTGTTTGGCTCTCCTTGGCCCCAATTTACAAAGTTCATCCTCTCATCTTGATAAGACCAACGCCAGCTGGTAATGTCACTGTACAGTCCAGTCCAGACATCTGAAGTCAGTGCAGGTAGTTCATCTCCCTGTACATTTGTCCAGTCTTCATTGTTTTGAACAGTGGCCAGGTCAATGTGATTCTGTCTGCAGTAAGCTTGTGCTTCATCCCAGCTCTTTCTCTCCTGGATGAGAACATACTGACATGAGATGCTCTGGATCAACAGACAGAGTCCTGCTGAGAGAGAAAAGTGTTGAATGTTACAGCGTACAAAATCATGCACGTTACCCCTAATCCAGTATACACTGATGAAAATGAAGCAGTTGGACAAACTACATTTTTTTAAGCGTTACCAATTGAAGTAAATTTTTACGTTTTTCCAACTGTTCATTTTTTTACAGTGTATCATAACTCTTCAAACAACGCATGTTTGTGGTGTTTGTAATAAGTGAAAAATCCAACTCACTGATCGCCACGATGGTGAATTTTGTCAGCTGGGAAATTTAAGTTGAATCAACTTCACGTTACCGTTTTGACTCATTTTTTTTAAGTTGATACAACAGTTGTTTTTACACTGATAGATTTCATGTGTTCATCTGTTATTTACTGTCGATAATCATCTAGTTGTTGTGTTTTTTTCAGGGTTCGTACACCTTTTCCAAAGTCAAATTCCAGCACTTGTCAAGTACTTTACCATGAGACACACTTAATCACAATAAGTGATGATGTTGTGTTAAAAATTATGCTGAAATGACATTCCCGACGATTGTTGACTGTCAGGCAAATTAAATAGGCCTTTACATGCTTCCCAAAAATCATTTGACTTGTTATTGTTTAATGTTCACTGATCTTGGATATTTAGAAGAATTTGACATATTTTTTGGTTACCATTATTTAGAGTGGTGCATGTCTTTAGGGTGTCGGACGCTACATGTTTCCTTTAACGTCTTACATGCCATCAGTGAGCAATGATTGTGCTAGTGCAAGTTTTGAGTTTACTCTCTTCTTGCTCATTATGGGTTATGTATTGTATTAAGTCTAAGAAATGTGTAAATTAAAGAAACTGAGAATATTCAATTTAGTTCACTTATAAATACGTCTTATGTAATAAGACATTTACTGAGACTTATTGAGAACCTTAATTTAACATTAATCAAAATTTGAAAGTTCTGCTTACTTCAACCAAGAACCTCTGAAACTCAAAAAAATTGAGGCAATGTGGGCACAGTTGGCACATAACCTTCAGGTCCGTCCATCGGCTACTGTGCTGCGATTTTCAACTACAACACTCGTGGTTTCCAAACTGTCACATTACACCTAGGAAACAGCTACCAGGCTAAAAATGACACTTGTTCATTGATATACGCATATATTGTGCTTGGACAATGGATGCACAAATGGCGCATTTATAGCACGATTCTACGCATTTTAATCCTTTTACAGCTGCGCGGTCATTTACAGCCTTCGGAAATATTAGATATTTGAATAACTGCATAGGTATTTTGATGACTTCAAATGTATAAAATGTTGATCTGTTGAGACTCTTCCAATGACTTCCAGCAAAACCAGAGAGTGGTATTTAGATGGTTTTGATGCAAAATTATTTGAGTAACGTATACAGTGTGTGAAGAGCATTCACTTAACATCATAATCTAATTTTTGACGGAGGTAGAGGGTTTTGTATCTGAACTCTCCATATGTAGCAGCCCGCCACGTGCACAGAAACAGAGCGCCAAACACAGCTCGAGCAGAATGTTTTTAATGTGAAAGGCAAACGCACAGATATTTAATCTAAAAAGAGAACTATTGTAACACTGATTTAATATGAAAAAGCAATTAAAATGTGAAGCTGTTTCCAGCCCTTTATCCCAATTTCAAGCATTCTCTAAACCTTGAAAACACCGCATTAAAAATCAATGATTTTCAAGGATTTCGAGCACCTGTACAAACCCTGATTCTTTTCCTGGTTTGGTTGATGTTTTCCTCAGTGATTGTTTGTTAACCTCATTAGTGATCATCAGAACTTAATTCATCTCTTCATTAACATTGAAGCAGTGTTGAAGTTACTTTTAACACTCCATTGCAGGAGTTAACAGGAGGCCCACTCGCAGCTCGTGCTGCGAGTGTATTACAGTTTTTCTCAAATGCTAAAACACAAAAGCCAATCTTCTAAACCAAATGACCAGTTGTCTAAACACATTTACCAAATCTAGCCATCATTTTCCAATACCATAAACACATTTCACATGAAGACACAATTCACAAAACACAATCCTCCGTTCTCATAAATCTTAACACATTTTCACTTGCTTAAACACAAGTTGCAAAAGAACTCTGCTCATATTCTCAAATGAAAGCTCATGTGATGCAAAATGCTTGCCACAGTTAGCAATATTTGAACACAACGAACACACCTGGCGTCAATCATTACACACAACGACTCAAAATTGAAGACACTTGTTGCTAATGCTGTGACCACATGTATAAAAGCAAGTTCAGAGTGCACAGTTGCTGAAGATTCCAAACAAACGCAATGGATGAAGGCAGAGTCAGGGGAAGAGGAATTCGAGTCAGAGGAGGAAGAAGACCTGGAAGAAGAGGAGCAGGCCAACAAGGGAGAGGAGGCCAACAAAGCAGAGGAGGAGGCCAACAAGGGAGAGGAGGAGGCCAACAAGGGAGAGGAGGAGGCCAACAAGGGAGAGGAGGAGGCCAACAAGGGAGAGGAGGAGGCCAACAAGGGAGAGGAGGAGGCCAACAAGGGAGAGGAGGAGGCCAACAAGGGAGAGGAGGAGGCCAACAAGGGAGAGGAGAAGGTCAAGGAAGGAGACCAAGACAACCTCGCACCATCATTACGGACGAGATGCGAGCAACAGTCATTGACCATGTCATTGTCCATGGCATGACAATGGCTGAAGCAGGACTAAGAGTCCGTCCAAACCTGAGTAGGTTCACCGTGGCCACCATTATCAGGGCATTCAGACAACACAACAGGTATTGTACTCTATTGCTTTCTTTGTCACAATACAATTTTACAAGCCTGTGAAAGTAGTCTATTGGTTTCAAATCAGTTGTTACTGTATTGTAAAACATGTCAATTGACAACACATGTTTCTTTCTTTAGAGTTGAAAGAATGCCACATAGAGGTGGGAGGGTTGCCATATTCACAGCAGCACAAGAAACCCTCATTGTGGATATGGTTCGTGAGAACAACCTCATCAGACTCCGGGAGATCAGAGACAAAGTCATTGCTGATAATGTCAACTTTGAGAGGATTGATGATGTCAGCTTGGCCACAATAGACCGAGTTCTCCGGCGCCAAAAGATGCGGATGAAACAGGTCTATAGGGTTCCCTTTGAGCGCAACTCTGCGCGACACAAAGACCTACGTTACGAGTATGTGCAAGTAAGTATACATCTATGTTCACAGTACAGTTAGTGGACATACTGTGTTGCTCAGTGGCCTACATTACTTCTGGACAATACTGTGCTACCTGATTGACCGTTGTTCTGAACACCTGTGCACTTTCACATTTTCACAGAGGATATTACAGTTGGACGCGATGGCCAGACCTCATGAGTACCTCTTCCTGGATGAGGCTGGCTTCAACCTGCAGAAACGAAGGCAAAGAGGCCGTAACATCATTGGCCAAAGAGCCATCACTGAGGTTCCTGGCCAACGGGGGGGGTAATATTACTCTTTGTGCGGCCATGGGTTTGGAGGGGCTTGTCCACCGGCATGCTGTCCTTGGGTCTTACAACACCCAACGTCTCCTCACCTTCCTAGAGGAGCTAAAAGACATCCTCCTGGACCGCCAACAACACCATCCTGGGCCAGCACATCACATTTATGTGATCATTTGGGACAATGTAAGCTTCCACAGAACAAACCAAATCAGAGAGTGGTTCACCACCAACAGTAACCATTTTCTAAACGTCTGTCTGCCACCCTACTCCCCTTTCCTGAACCCTATAGAGGAGTTCTTCTCATCGTGGAGATGGAAGGTTTATGACAGACAACCATACATTAGAGAGAACCTCCTAAGGGCAATGGAGCTGGCCTGTGTTGACATCCCAGTGAAGGCCTTCCAAGGATGGATTCGCCATTCCAGGGCGTTTTTCCCGAGGTGCCTGGCAAGAGACAATATAGCCTGCGACGTGGATGAGGTGCTGTGGCCCGATGCAGCTCAGCGACATGATGCCGCACAGTGATTGTGGTGTGTGTGTGGTGTGAATAAAGTAAATAAAAAAACTTCACACCCTGATCATGTTTTCAAGAGTATTGTTGTGTGCAATAGATTCTGTTTTTGCATTGAGTTGTGTTACAGTAGTTTACATGCAGAATTAACTATAGATTTATACTCTTCATATGAAACTTACAAATCTAAATGCCTAATCCTCTGCAGAGATCTAAGAAGATCCATTACTGTAAAGTTTCTAAAAATATTCATTGGCAGTTATGAAACAAAGAACCTTCTCACAAATTGAGCATTGTGTTTTCGATTGTTTTGCTGTAGTGTGTAATGATGTGTATAGTGTTTACATTTTTGAAAGCTTCGAGCTGCTCTTTTGGTGTGAAAGTTTGAGTTTTGAAGTGGGAAGGTGTGGTTGTGTTTATGTAGCTTTAGAAAAGGGTGTTGTGTTTAGACATTGGGGAACATGGAGGAAACGTTTGTGAAATGTGTTTTAGCATTTGAGAAAAACTGTAATGTCATTGGGTTCCTCTGTGGTGACATGAACTGCCATTCTCCACCTGAGCTGCAGAATCCATCAAAACATTTAAAAATGTGTGTTGACATAATGTTAAATGGTCTCCAATTGGGCTCTGTTCAAAATCCCCATGCGGCGTTACATCTTCGCAAGCTCCCGTTAATGCGCGCATTGATACACTTGCCTCCGTATCAATTCTGCAACACTTTTGAAATGAGCTAATTATTGTGCAAAAGTAGTGTAAACGATCTGAGCGGAGTTTATTCGAGTTACATACAAATCATCCCTCACAAATCTATATGCATGTGACCCATGGATTAACTCCGGATTTCACCGTCATAAAGTGAAAATTTAAGAGCGCGCTCTCTCATCTTCTCTATGCATCAGTGAGTGCAGTATACATGAAAGCGCATTCTCGTATCATTCATTTAAACGGTTGCGTTTGAGGCAAAGTGTAAAGTTAGTGTAGTGGAGGCGCTGACTCAACACCGGAATGCATGCTGGGAGTCATGAATGAGTTTTTGTGATATGGTGTTATCCAGCATGTATTGCAGCATGAAGCTTCCCAGATGATTCTTACCATTGTTGAGGTTCATAAAAGTTTTAATGTATTTATGTGTTAGTTATTAGTGGTGAATAGTGTTGTGCAAATTACTTCCAAACTGCAGTACAGTTAGGATGACTTGTTACTGTAATTTAAAAGTAACCCCTTGCCTTACAATATTACTGTCTCAGAATTGTAAAACGTTACATGAATCCTGTATTACTTTTGAGCTACTTTCACCTAAATAACTATAGAAGTACAACTTAACGTTCTAAATTTCTTTGCAAAAATACTTTTTGCCATTCAACCTCTTTATTGGACTGCTGATTTCTTGAATTAACTTGGCAATACAAAAATAAATACTAAAAATACTAAGATTAAATGCATTTAAACACAAAATACTAATACAAAATAACTATTTCAAATGAATGTATTTGAAACACTGCCCATCCATGCAGTCTAAAAAGGAGGTTAACTGGCATAAGTATTTAAGTTTGAAAATACAAAAATACTAAGATTTTGGAAAGGGATATATTTATTGAATGGTTTCCTAGGTGTTGTTTATATGTTTTGTTCTGTTGAAAAAGATGTATTATTAATTCCTTTATTAATTAAAGCTTTCCTGTAGCTCAGTGGTAAGAGCATTGCGTTAACAACGCGTGGGTTCGATCCCAGGGGTTTTCAAATACCTATGTAAAATTTATAGGATAAAGCAATGTAAGTCGCGTTGGATAAAAGCGTCTGTCAAATGCATAAATGTAAATGTAATTCCTTACACTACTGCGTTACAGCAAAAAGTAATATGTTACTGTAATACATTACTTTTGTAACGCATTACTCCCAACTCTGGTTGTGAATTAGTTGTTGCAACTAACTGATTTTGACTGTGGTCAGTCTTAAATTTACCAAATTTTGCATATTTACTGTGATTCTGCATAACAGTGATATTTGATCGGATAAATATCAATTCACTATGGTCAGTTACATTCGTTTAGTTCACTGTAATGTTTCCAGTTTAGTTTTAAAGGAGCCATTATTTTGTTGTGTTTGAGGCTTTAATTGTGTTTTTTGAGTGTTTAACAATGGATGTTCATGTTTTAAAAGAAAGAACGCAATATATTTCACATATTTCAAGTCTATTGTTCACCACTGTCCCTCTTCTAACAAAACGACTGGATTTCTTCCGGTCTATATAAAGTCCCTCCTTCCGAAAAGCTCTGATGGGTAAAGCTGACCAGATTTGTCGTGATTGGTTCCCCGCTTAGAATGTGTGTGTGTGTAAAGAAGTCCCGCCTATAACATATCAGCGAGCTTCCGCATCTCAGGCTGTTGTGATTGTTCGGTCCCCTCTCAGTGCACATTTATTCATAAACTTTTAGCAATAAACAGTAACAATGTCGTCAAATTCACTTGGTTGGTTAAAAACATGCGAATCGATTGAAGTGTAACGGAGGTCTGCAAGTGCATGTGCAAACATCTGTCATTGTTAGAGATCGCAAATTATTTCCTACTATGGCGAGGGAAATGACACCGGACCCAATGGCATCAGACTGGTTATATTAAGTAACACTAATAAAGCGTTAGTTTTGGCTTTTTATGTTGGACCTGAGTTGGATAAGCAAATGGACCAGGAGACATTTGCAAGCAGGACTTCACAGGATGTTTCATATAAGTGTTTTAGAGGCACGCGTACATACACACAATATCAGTTTATTACACAGAACAGCTTTGACAGTCGATGTTAAACTCATGAAGCTATTATTTCACCGTTGGTTATCTTAGAATGTGTGTAGCTGAATTATTATTACCATCTGTAGGACTGTGATGAAAGTGAACGCAGTTTAGCGTGTAGAGGTCATTAAAGGTCATTAAATGCACTCAGAATAATGACATTATGTACACGGGAAGTAGAGGGCTGTAGTCCAAATCCAGCCGTTCTCTGTAGTCCTCGAAAAGTGAATTCTGTTAAAGGCAATATCTCGCTTGGCACTGAAGTTTTGAGCTTTATCCGTTTGCAGGTATTGTTTATGCTCTAACAGCAACATTACACACTAACTAAAGGTTGAAAAATGCAATTGCAGGGAATGGGATCTTTAAAAAACGCGATGATAAGCAGACTGCTTCTAATATTTAAAGAAAATACATAAACACTCAAATTAATTGTCATGTGATCATGATGACAATATTGTGTCACATGCTTCGTCGGGTCTTTAACTGCTGCGTAGAAAACACTTTAGGCAACTGCGCCGTGGGTGCAGGTATAAAGCCTTTTTTGAAAGGATGCTCAGTGATCAGGTTATTTAAAACGCTTTTTTTTGTGTTAAAGTCATTTTTTATTTGCATTAAAAGGCAGACGATGCCATTTCTGTTTCCTCTCCGGACTTACGAGGACTTATACAAATAATTGCTCTATTAACTCTTGTTTTCAATTTTAAAATATTGAACCTTTTTATGAAGGTCTGAAACAAAAAGAGCACAACCATGGAAAAACATCTTTGTTGCTTTACTCTGAATTAATTTTACAGACAAAATGGAAATATAACGCCGAACATCTGTGTACATACAGTAGATGGATAGATTTGATGGTTCAGCAGACATCCAGTCATTTGAGGCAGGGTTAGCATTTTCTCAAAAACGTCGGGCCGAGTACCAAAACAAACTTGTAGCCAATCAGCAGTAAGGGGCTTGCCTGTGTAATGGAGGCCAGCGAGAGAGTGCTCTGCAAGGTAAACCTCACTTACTGACCAACAGAGACGCAGTGGCGACAGATACTAGAGACTGTGTTCTTTAGCCTCCTCCTTAGAGCGCCTGACTCCCATTCGGATCGACGGCGGTTTGAGTAGAACCGGTTACCACTCATGTTGAGGTAGGGAAGAGAATAAGCAGGTTTTAGTGTGATGTCTTATTACATAAATTTAAAGGTGTATTTCAAGTATAAAAAGAATCATTAAAGATATGCAGGAGTTAGGACCAACATTAATATCATAGCCACTTTCCTGCGGATACGCGTTAGGACCCACGGTACTATGTCTAAGGCTTTTAGCAGAGAGATGATGAAAAGCAAGATTGTCCAAAAATCATCCCTGAGGAGATTGCTATGATTTGCATTTGTGAGCAACATTGGTTTTGCTGTTTGTTAGAACCAATATATGTTGTTGTTGTTGTATTACATGTTTAGCGGAGTAGTCTTGAGTGTCATCGTTTACATTTACATGTAGGCATTTGGCAGACGCTTTTATCCAAAACGACTTACATTGCTTTTATCCTATACATTTATACATAGGTATTTGCAATCCCCTGGGATCAAACCCACAACCTTGCATTGTGAACGCAATGCTCTTACCACTGAGCTACAGGAAAGCTGTTTAGTTGGAACCTGTGTGAATCTTGTATGTACTTGTGTCGTCCTCGTTTTTTTTTATTTGCATTATTATTTGTGTGGTCTAAGCTACTGTTAAGCTAAGCTTTTTTAGGCCTGTATAGCACAGCACGTTCATGGGTGGAGCAATGCAGGAAGGGGAATGTTCCTTTTGTGCAGAAGGGTATTTTGTTTTTTGTAAAATAACAACAGTCCATCAGCCCATTTCCCTGCCTTTAAATGTGTGGTGTTGTGATCTGTGGGAGTTAGGTGTGTGCTCCTTACTATCTGCTAAAGACTGGAATCGCCTGTAGTCATGGGATAAAGTATTTAAAGGGGTAGTTCACACCAACAATTCTTTGTTCTGTTGGACACAAAGGAAGCTATTTGGAAGACCGTCAGTAACCAAACAGATCTCATCCCCCATTTACTGACATGGTAGGGAAAGCATATGCTATGGGAGTAAATGGGGATGAGACCTGTTTGGTTTGGGTGAACTATCATTTTAAGTGGAAGTTGGTGCACAAACTCTGTTACTGTCGGAAGACACTGCTCGGCTAACCTTGAGTTTCTCGTGGTTAAATGTAGACCGTTTTATCTGCCACGGGAATTCACTTCTACAATTATAACGGCAGCTTATATTCCACCGGATGCTGATGCCAAACTTGCTATGAAAGAACTTCATGCAGCCATCAGTAAACAACAGACTGCTCACCCGGAGGCTGCATTTATTGTTGCGGGAGATTTTAATCACTCTAACTTAAAGACAGTGCTCCCTAAATTTCACCAGCATGTTTCCTGCCACACAAGAGGAAACAAAACTTTAGATCATGTCTATACAAACATGGCTGAAGCTTACGCCGCGACACCCCTCCCCCACTTGGGTCAATCTGATCACCTTTCTTTGTTCCTCACCCCCAAGTATTCACCTCTCATTAATCGTGTGAAGCCATCAGTGAAGACCATCAAGGTGTGGCCTGCGGGGGCAGACTTCACACTCCAGGAAAGGTTTCTACACACAGACTGGAGTATGTTTGCTTCTCAGGCCACCAGTGGCTCTCACACGGATATAGACAATTACACCTCCTCTGTATTGGACTACATCAATACCACCATTGATAGTGTCACAAATCAAAAGCAGATCACCATATACCCTAATCAGAAGCCATGGATGAACAAGGAAGTGCGCCTCCTGTTGAAAGCACGCAACACCGCCTTCAGATCAGGTGATGCACAGGCCTATAGTACTTCCAGGGCAAATCTGAAGAGGGGCATCAAAAAGGCCAAGCACTGCTACAAGTTGAAGGTAGAGGAGCATTTTACCAATTCTGACCCTCGACGCATGTGGCAGGGCATCCAGGCCATTAGTGATTATAAACCCAACCACTCCATCCCCATAACCACAGATGCTGCCTTTCTGAACGAGCTTAATGACTTTTATGCACGCTTTGAGAGAGACAATAAGGAACCCGCCACCAGGCTCACACCTTCCACCGACCACCCAATCATCACAGTAAATTCCACAGATGTTTTCACTGCACTAAGCCGGATAAACGCGCGCAAGGCTGCTGGCCCTGATGGCATCCCTGGTCGCGTACTCAGGGCATGTGCGGAGCAGCTCGCTGGGGTCTTCACGGACATCTTCAACCTGTCCCTCGCCCAAGCAGTGGTTCCAGCATGTTTCAAATTCACCTCCATTGTGCCCATTCCGAAACATTCCAGCCCGACATGCCTGAACGACTACCGCCCTGTAGCACTCACACCCATTGTTATGAAGTGCTTCGAGCGGCTGGTCCTGTCACACCTAAAAGACTCTTTACCATCCACACTGGACCCATACCAATTTGCCTACCGTAGCAATAGGAGCACAGATGATGCAGTGTCCATGGCCCTGCACTCCGTGCTCACACATCTGGACAATAAGGACACTTATGCACGCATGCTGTTTGTAGACTTCAGCTCTGCATTCAATACCGTAATCCCTTCCAAGCTTATCATCAAACTTGGAAACCTAGGCATTAACAATTCAACCTGCAACTGGATTATGGATTTCCTGACGAACAGGCCTCAGCTTGTTAGGTTAGGCAACATCTGCTCCACCACAACCACCCTCAACACTGGTGTACCTCAGGGCTGCGTACTGAGCCCCTTTCTCTACTCCCTTTTCACACTCGACTGCAGGCCTGTGAATGGATCTAACTCCCTCATCAAGTTTGCAGACGATACAACAGTGATTGGTCTCATCAGAAACAACGATGAGACTGCTTACAGGGAGGAGGTACGGCACCTGGCCACATGGTGCTCAAACAACAACCTGCTCCTTAACACCTCAGAGACAAAGGAGATCATCAAGGACTTCAGGAAGGCGAAAGGAGGCACACACGACCCCATCCACATTAACGGGATGGCTGTTGAAGGTGTTTCCAGTTTTAAGTTCCTGGGGACCCACATTTCGGAGGACCTGTCCTGGACCACCAACACCTCATGCCTGGTCAAGAAGGCTCACCAGCGTCTCTTCTTTCTGAGGAAACTGAAGAAGAACCAACTGTCTTCAACTATCCTGGTGAACTTCTATCACTGCACGATAGAGAGCATCCTGACCAACTGTGTTACAGTCTGGTACGGGAACTGTTCTGTTGCTGAGCGCAAGGCACTGCAGCGGGTGGTGAAAACAGCCCAGCGCATCACAGGAACTGCTCTCCCTTCCATTGAGGACATCCAGAAGAAACGCTGTCTGCGTCGAGCTCGCAGCATTCTCAAGGACTCCTCTCACCCCGCTCATAGACTGTTTACTCTCCTGCCTTCCGGTAGGCGCTTCAGGTGCCTCCGGACAAGAACCAGCAGACTAGGAAACAGCTTTTTTCCCAGAGCTGTTTCATTATTGAACTCTGCCCCCCACTGATTTCACTACCACTCATAACTTTAACTTAATGCTGCTATTACAATGTTTACATTGCACTACAGGGCTGCCATGCATGACTGAACTGTACACACCAGTACTTCATGTATCTGCTCTACCGGACTGTTTACACACACACAGCATCATTTGCACTCTATACTACTCACTTGCACACCAGGAATATTACACTGAATGCTCATTTGCACTAATGGACTACTTTCATAACTGCATTACCTCATCTACTGCACTGTAACCTTAATAACTGCATTAACTCATCTACTGCACTGTAACTTCAATAACTGCACTAACTCACCTACTGCACTGTAACTGTATATCTGCATCTACTCATGTATTGCACCGTACCTTTAATAACTGCATTAACTCATGTACTGCACCGTACCTTTAATAACTGCATTAACTCATCTACTGCACTGTAACTTTAATAGTTAATGTCTGTAACTAATGCACACTCAAGTCACTTGCACTATTGTATAGTCTATATTGTTATCTGTTCATAACCTCCTGTACACTAATGTTCACAGTATATAGCCTTCTGTATATATTGTTCATAGTACATACCTATTGTCATATTTTCATAGTACATGCCCATCGTAAATTATTTTCCTAATATTGTACTCTGTATTTATTCACACTGTATATCTGCACTTGCTAATTGCACTTCTGGTTAGACCTAAACTACATTTCGTTACACTGTACTTGTATATGTGTAATGACAATAAAGTTGAATCTATCTAAAAGGACAGTTTACCCAAATAGGAAAATTCTGTCATCATTTACTCACCTTCAAGTCATTCCAAATGTTTATAAATGTCTTTGTTCTGATGAATAATGATGCTTAAAACCAAACAGATCCAACAGCCAATGACTACCGTAGTTAGTAAAACATTGATAGTCAAAAGTGTCCCAGAAACATTTTACCGTCCTAATAAATTGTTTTCGTCAACTCACTTTTATAACATTTCTTGTACACAATAACCAGATAAAAATAACTACCCAAATAAATTGAATTAGTTTTACTTAAAATATATTGTTTTATAAAAAACTGATATATTTTAAGTGAAGAGGAAGTATATTGATATGTTTTAGTATAAAACAAATAAAATTAAGTAGATTAAAACCATTTAAATGAAATAAAACCTACTTTGTGAGTGAAGCACTTTTTACAGTGTACATTCTTCAAAATGTTTTCTTCTGTGTTCAACAGAACAAAAAAAGATAACGTTTTTTCATACAATGGGAGTCAATGGGTGTTGAGATCTGTTTGGCTATAAGCTTTCTTCCAAATATCTTTGTGTTTATCAGAAAAAATACATTTGTACTAATTTGGACCTCAAAGGTGAATTCAGAATTTTTCTGTTTGGCTGAAGTCTATTAAATACAGTCCTAAACTAGATTTTTTTTATATTCTTTTTTGGAGCCACCACCGTAATATACACGTACACAAAATAACACAAAGCGAAAATAACTTGGAGAACCATCGTGAATACACAATATTAACATGAACTGTGAAAGAGGAATATGAATTTCATACCTCCATGTAAATCCTTCCCAGATAACATACAAAGTAGCAGTTATTTGATTTTTAGGTTCTTTACTTTTATTTGACACTAATATTTACAAAAAGGAAAGAAAATGTCTACAACATTTGGCGACAGCTATAACTGACTGTCAGAATAAAACCCTGAAACATAAATCAAAGACCCTAAAAACAATAAAAAACAAACAGGCTTGTTTTACAGGAGTCTTGACAATTGTTTTAGCAGTTCAAGCTTGAAGATTAGCTGACTCTTCAGTTTAAACCTGCTGAACACCAGCCTGGCAGAACTGGTTCCCTATCTGTCGGTCTCTCGAGGTTGTGTCAAACCGACAAATGGGGTTTGTCTTGAGAACCGATCAACTTCAGACTTAATTAGGAAAGGTCAATGAAATTGGCAAAATAAATTTGCATTCCGGACTCCGCCCCGGATATCAGGGCATAAAAGGGAGATGCCGTGCTGATGCATGATGCCAAGAAAATCTGCTTTCTTGAAGCACCCATCTCGAAGGGTGGGTGGTTTGGTGATACTGTCGAGGACTTCTACCAGCAGTCCTCGTCAGTGAAGAAGCAGACAGAGGTCATCAAGCACTTCCTGCCGCGACTTGGCCGCCTTTCGGCTTTCGAGATCCCGTACTGCATCTGCTCACCAACAGCCCCAGCCCTCTTCAATGCAACAGACACCCGGGCTCCCTCTGGGAGTCCGATTAGGCCATGGAACTTCGGACTTTTTGGTTTTCAGCCATGTGTTTGTCACGTTACGGGGTGGATCAGAACCCAAGCGCAGGCAGTTGAATGTTTAACAAAAGACTTTTATAAATAATACAAAAACCCAAGATGGGGAAAACAGTACAAATTATCGAATCAAACTATAAATCTTTCCACAAGGGGAACAAAAACAAACCAGGTAAAACGAATATCCAAAATGATAAGTCCAAAACACAAGGAGCACGAAGAACTGGAACGGGGTAATCCACAATACAAGAACGGAAGAGGAGGAGTAAACACTGTGAAATCACGACATGAATAACAACAAACTGACAGGAAACAGTGACACAAAAGGGATACAAATAGGGAACAACTAACGAGGGATAATTACAAAAGGGAGGTGATGGGCAGGTGACGGCAATAAAACACTAAACAGGCAGATGATGGGACAGGTGATGAACGTTAAACACTAACGGGGGAACAAGGGGGCGGCGCTATACAGAAAACAGGAAGGCACTAGGCAAAATGTTAAAGCATATCGCCACGTGTCTCCACACAAACTATACACATGAGACATGGTACTGTCACAACCCTGTCTACAAGGCACAAAATCTAAGAGCAGGAAGGACAGGATTGTCACAGTTTTAACTGCCTCACGGTCATGCCCTCTCACTCTCTCTCTCTTCGCGCTTCCTAGCGCGTTTGTGTTCCATGTTTACGTATTATGTGTTTTGTCAGTATATGTCTAGGCCTAATTGTGTAGAGTTAGTTCAATAAATAATCATGTATTCCCTTATGATGATTCTCTTAGGATTCGGTAACTAAAACTGTGTTTCAATCTATGCTACCTCTGCTCTAAATTCTGTTTGGTAAAGTCACCAGTGTTAAATCAACACTACTCAGAGTGCATATAGTCCCACTCCCTAGAGTGTTGAAGTAACACTGATGCAGTGTTGAAGATAATGAGTTAATGAAGTGATTAATTAAGTGAAGATTACACATTAAGGACAAACAACTGCTGTCAACAACCAGAATCACTGAAGTTGGGCTCTTGACTCTTTGCCTTTTGAGTAAAGACTTCCTTAGTTTATCCCATGTGTTGAAACAGAAACAGATGCTTAAAGTTCAGAACTACAACTGACATCCAATCACATCATGAGACGAAATCACCTGAACATAGAAATACATTAAATCTCTGAAGATATGATTAAACAACTCTACAAACAGCATTAACAGCTGAATTTACTACTAACCAGATTATTCCTGTCAGACGTACACAGACGTTATTATTGAGAGTTAATATTGATGTTTAATTGGTCAAAAAATGCAGACACCATTATAGTGGTCACTGTTTGCTTTAGTTGAGCTCTTAGCACATTTATCGTTTAAATCAATGTTTTAATCAAATGTAGGAGTTATTGATGATAAACATGTTTGCATAATTAAAGAACTGCACTCACAAATCAAGTCAGAACTTTCTGCTTTTAAGATTTAAGAACTGTGTGTGTGTGTGCGTGCGTGCGTGCGTGCGTGCGTGCGTGCGTGCGTGCGTGCGTGCGTGCGTGCGTGCGTGCGTGCGTGCGTGCGTGCGTGCGTGCGTGCGTGCGTGCGTGCGTGCGTGCGTGCGTGCGTGCGTGCGTGCGTGCGTGCGTGCGTGCGTGCGTGCGTGCGTGCGTGCGTGCGTGCGTGCGTGCGTGCGTGCGTGCGTGCGTGCGTGCGTGCGTGCGTGTGTGTGTAGCCAAGGAGGCCAGCTAAAGTAAACACTGTCCACCATAATGGTGACATGATATTTTGACCAATAAAACATTTGTTAGTATGTTAAGTTGTTCATCATGTTGTTCACTCAGATCTTGAGAATGTAATGCCTTCATTTTTCTTCTGTTGATTTCATCTAATGTTATGATTGGATGTCAGTTGTAGTTCTTGTGTTTCTCATTCCTTTAATGATTCTGCTTGTTACAGCAGGTGATCATCATTAAAGCTTAATCGTCTCTAATTAATCACTTCACTACCTCATTATCTTCAACACTACAAAAGTGTTACTTTAAAACTCTAGGGAGTGGGACCATATGTACTTTAGACATTAGGGATTTTGCTGTATGGTAATTAAATAACGTTTAATTGAATAAAATCCATGTTGTCCATGTTGGTGTCTCCACTAAACTCCTTCCTACGGTAGGAAGTGGTCTCTGTGGCCCGATTCCTCAGTGAGGAAACAGATTTTCCCCAGTGGGCCTTATGGTGCCGGGCAGCTTCTCGCTGTTGGAGGGACACGGCCTCCGCCTGTGACAGCCGGTGGTAGGGGCTTCCCACCTTTCAAAAACCTCTGGTTTGTGCTAAATTTTGTGCTAGCGCTCAAGTCTGACATGCCCAGGCCAGTCACCGTCGCTTCGCTAGAGATTGTTCAGAGGCACAGCGCTGTGGCATTTTCTATAGGAACCCCATCTGTTGGTTCGATACAACGTCGAGAGACCGACAGAAAGGGAATGTCTTGGTTACGGATTATAACCTCTGTTCCCTGATGGAGGGAACGAAACGTTGTGTCCTTCATGCAACAACACGTACCGCCTGATGCGATAAGAGAGGCTCTAAGGCTCCTCAGCCCAAATGGTGAATGAATGCAGCAGGTCGTCTTCCCTATTATACACGGATATCCGAGGCAGAGTCAATTCACAAATTGCATTGGCCTTTTTTAATCTGGTCAGAAGTTGATAGTTTCTCAAGACAAACACCATCTGTCGGTTAGACACAACGTCTCGTTCCCTCCATCAGGGAACAGAGGTTACATCCATAACCAAGACGTTTTCTTGTCTGACCAGCTATGAAGTATCTGAAACCCCCTCAAAAACTAGCCTGCTTCAACAGCTTAACCAGCTACAATAAAAGCTTGGAGCACCTTTCACAGGGCTGTTGACTACGACAAATAGAAAATACTCATGGACTCTCTCTATCTCTCCCTGAAAACACTGATTGAGTGAATAAAACGCACCTAACTACTGCGAATACTTCAACAGTCATTACTGAACATCAGACTTGTGTAAAGTTAAACACTGACCTGAGAACAGCAGCACATGTATCAGTCTGTCCATTGCTTATTGCTTTTACAGTATGAAATGAATCTGAAACAGTAAAAATATTAAATAAAAAAGTAAATATGATTGCAAGTGTAAAAGGCAGTACAGTACAAGACACACTCTGATAAATGATAGTATGAAGCAGTCCAGTTTACCTGTAACAACAGTGAGAGGTGAAGATCAACATGAAGTGTCTCTGTTTGATCAAATCTTATATATTTAGTTTGTGTAGGTACGTCCTTCATTGCCTTTATTTAACTACACAAATGTAAATGAGTCATCCTTATGCATAAGTGTTCCCAGTCTACTGGAACAGGTGCTCATTTCCATTAAAACTTTGCAATGTTATTTGAATAAAAAGCCTCGAATCGTAAACAGTGTGTGGAAATAGTCTCCACTGCACACATGCATTTCAAAGATGTGTGTAAAAATAAGCTTTTTTGAAATGTGTGCAAACATTTCATTAACATCCTCACAAAGAGCACTGACACGTTTCAACAGGACGATAAGTAAATGTAAAAAATGCAGAGGAGTAGGCAGGAGTTTGTAGCTCTGTGTACCATCAATACAACAGATAACCTTGTGTGGTGTTCGGATCTGTGGATCCTTTTTCTATGTTTACTCAAAAAAAATTATATGATCGTTTTCCAGCCTCGTATTCATTGACCCTGGCTCGTTTTCTTCGAAGAACATTTAAAAAATGACATAACACTGAACACCCCCCACAGAAACATTATGTTATGTATGTTTTATTTTTCGCCTAAACACAGCTCAAGCGAAACACAGCATCTGAGTAGCTGCTGCAAGGTATGAATGCTCTGTTGACAAGGGTGCAAATGCACTTCCACATTTGTATACCGCCTCTCCTAAAGCTCTCTGCAAAGTGAGTTTATGCAAATGTATGGTAAAATATTCAGGAAAATATAATTAAAAAGTGAAAGTAACCTATTTGTCAGATATGGTAACCCATACCGGAACTGTGACCTCTGCCTTTAACCCATACAGTGAGTAGTGAAGACACGCACAGCACTACACGTACACCTGGAGCAGTGAGCAGCTATCACAGCAGGGCCCAGGGAGCATGTAGGGGTGAGGTGTCTTGCTCAGCTTTATCAGCTGCAGGTCTGAGTCTGGCCGTACCGTAAAGGTCCCTTCAACTGGCAGTGAACGCTGAGCTTTAACAGGACTGGCTTACATCCTCTACCATAACTGTGAAAAAAATGATATTTATTATATAAAAAACAACCTTATCTGATATTTGTAGTTAAGTCACGACCTTTCAAGTCAAGAAAAACCCAAGTCAAAATTGAAGACAAATAATCTTTCATTAGGCAGATTTGGTTCAAAGGTTCATAAGGTTCAAAAAACCTTATGATGACAAGAAATTGGAGGACCGTGAAGTCGCCCGGTATGGCGCAGCCCGAAAGAGCGACGTGGGGCCACCCTCCCATGGACCATTGACGAGTTATGTCGTCATTTAAAAAAAAAAGTTAATTATCTCAGCTGTTTCATCAAAGTGATGCATTTTTGAAGTTTGTGGATCGACATATGCCCATCCCCAACTAGAGATTACGCCAGCTACGGCTGCAGACTGACTGACCATCCCAGCTCCATATAAGGCAATTTCACCACCACCACCCAAGAGATATACGACCATCTGACCATCCCAGCTCAGACCATTCCATCCCCAACCAAGAGCCAAGACGAACTACTTGACACATTAATGCTGAAGTTTCAATACTTGGTATTTAATGCTAAACTTACATCACATGTCAGCAGTTTGAAGTTATAGCTGCATTCAGTGGCCCTGATTGGAGGTTCCTGGTTGGGTGTTTGTGTGGAGTGAGAGGCCTCGTTGGTTGTGGTTGTGTCAGGGATAGCACAGAGAACCCAATTGCAGGCAGACACAGGACGAGAAGGTAAGGGCGAACGAGGATTTATTTACAAAATAAACAAGACGGTAAAAAGGTAAAACAAAACCCATAATGGGGATAAAACAAAGCAGGATACACTATGACATAAAAAACAAGAACACGGACTAACTAAGCTAAGGAAACAAAAACACTTGACAAGGCTATAAGATACACTGACTATTTGACTTACTGAGACACTGGAAGACATACATACATACACAATGAACCAGCACAGGACAATGAACACGAGGATGTTTTAAAGGGAGAGGAACCAAGAGGGAACAGGTGCAAGGGATTAACACTCAGGGGAAGCTAATTAACACAAACTAGGAAACAGGAGGGTAGGAACGATGACGCGACTCGGGGAGAGTATGGAATTCCACAAGGTTAAAAAACATCTCTCCCCACATGAAACAAAGGATTCTGTATGATTCCACCTCTAAACCAAGAAATACCTGACAAGGAGAGGTGAAACCATGACAAAACCCCAGCATTAAGGAGCAGCAACCTGATGCTCCTCAAAGGCACGAACAAGACAAGGCAGACTGGGACAAAGACAAGACTAAACAAAACATCGAAAACAAGATCAATGGCAGACAGGCAAGAATAAACAACGGATTCGGGTGGGACAATAAAAATAACAGACATGGGAGGGGGGGTGGGGGCAAACAAGAATAAACAGGGGGAAGTCCAGAAGGGGCAGGGCTGGGAGGGGAAGTCCTAGCCCTGGGGGACGTGCCAGAGCGCGGAGCCCCAGGGGGCTTGACAAGGTTTGACGCCGGTGGGAGGGCCGGCTGGACAGTGCTTGACGCCGGCTGCTGGGCTGGCTGGACAGGGCTTGACGCCGGCTGCTGGGCCGGCTGGAAAAGTGGCTGGGCAGCGCTCTCTGGCAGCTGGGCAGCGTTCTGTGCCGGTTGCTGGACCGGGCTTGGTGCCGGTTGCTGGACCGGGCTTGGTGCCGGTTGCTGGACCGGGCTTGGTGCCGGTTGCTGGACCGGGCTTGGTGCCGGTTGCTGGACCGGGCTTGGTGCCGGTTGCTGGACCGGGCTTGGTGCCGGTTGCTGGACCGGGCTTGGTGCCGGTTGCTGGGGAGAATCCGCGGCCGGGCTGGCCGCTCGGACCGTCATATCCCCACGGCGCCCCCCCAAAAAATATTTGGGGCTTGACACCACTGGACTTGGGACTTTGGGACTCGGGACCACAGGACTCGGGACCACCGGACTCGGGACCACCGGACTCCGAGCTGCCCTCCGTTGCCTCTTCTTCTTCAGCCGAGCCACCCGCCTGGTGGTCGGCTGGGCGGCTCGGGATTGGAGGCTTCCGACGAGGACCCCCAGGATTCCCATCTCCCCGCTTGCCAGTGAGACTGGGAGTTTGTGGAGAGGCTGCAGACGCTGAGAGAAGGTGTGTTGCGGCGCCCACAACCCCGATCTGCAAAGGACCACTCTCAGGTATCGTGACCAGCGGAGACCTTGAGTTTGATGAAGTCGTGGACTCCGACCGAGCCGCGGCGGTTAGCCACACGCTATCAAAGTCCAACGGCTCCATCGCCCTCATCTCCGCCCGAGAGAGTGGGTCTCTGAGACCGGTGTTAAACAGCACCGCCAGTTCCTCCTCCCCGAAGACGCCTTGCTCAGCAATCTCGAGGAACCTCTCCACATAAGCATCCACAGTCTCAATCCCCTGGTGAAGACTGCAGAGAAGACGGGCAAGGCCAGAACGGCTAGTCCTGGCTGCTGCCTGCTGGGTTCTGTTAGGCTGGCTCATTATGTCAGGGATACCACAGAGAACCCAATTGCAGGCAGACACAGGACGAGAAGGTAGGGGCGAATGAGGATTTATTTACAAAATAAACAAGACAAAAAGGTAAAACAAAACCCACAATGGGGATAAAACAAAGCAGGATACACTATGACATAAAAAACAAGAACACGGACTAACTAAGCTAAGGAAACTAAAACACTTGACAAGGCTACAAGATGTATGATTCCACCTCTAAACCAAGAAATAGCTGACAAGGAGAGGTGAAACCATGACAGGTTGGGGGGATTCATTTGCTGGGGTTGTGTGGGTCCAGTTTGGGCCTTGTTTTGTGGTCGATGTCAACATAGGAATAAAGTTACAACATGCCATTACTATTTTCCCTGGTTGTTCCTCTGTTTTCTGGTGTCGATCGTGGAGTGGGACCGGGTTGAACCTGCACGGTTTTCGGTGAGTGGGATTTTCTGGGTTGCAGATGTTGGGCTCTCCATCTTCCTCGTTTATATTTGCTCGGTTGCCTTTGGTCGGGGTCACTGAGTGCAGCTATGACACGTCAGAGGGGATATGGCTCTCCCGGCTGAGCCTGGTTTCTCCCGAGGATTTTTTCCCCATTAATCAATCATTGGAGTTTGGGTTCCTCGCCACAGCAGGGCAGTGTTGGTTTGCTCACCGGGAGACTGCATTTATTTATGTATTAATTAGATATTATTTATAAGAATGATCTTGCTTGTTCTATAAACACCATGCACTGTGCTGTGTTTTACCTTTTCTGTTTTCCTGTTTACCTCTGTAAAGCTGCTTTGGAAGAATGCGCTATATAAATAAACTTGAATTGAACGGTCTGGAGGGAGCCCACAATATTGGCAAAGCAGACGAAGATGGGTGGCGAACCAGCAGCTGGAAACAGGCTTTCCTTCCTCTGTGGCAAATAATGGGTCTTTCGGACCAGCTTGTGAACGTTTTTTCAGGTAGGCCAACATGGAAGACAAAGGACAATATGCAGTGTTACTTTCAGAGATGAATATAATGGTTCCTTCCTGATTTCTATCCATTTTTGAATGTTTAAGAAATAAGGTGAAGTGGTGAGCATAGATTGATAAATCTAGAACTGTTAGGTCATGTGATGGATTAAACGAATCAGTTAGAGTAGTAAACTCACCACTTCTAAGAAAACCATAGAATGCCGTAAGCAAAACGGTTTCCAGCAATAGATCAGAATAAGGCCCAAAGCACCCTTCTCTTAGCAGTGATATTATTTGTCGTAAAAGTGAGAGTGAAAAAGGGAGATGCTTATCATTGGCTTGGTTTTTTTCTCTTTTGAGACCATTTAGCATGAGACGACTCGCTGAATTTCCTAATTGGCTGATGGTGGATGTATCCAGGCAGCGCAGGTGGAACTGGATGCCGGCAATCATATTTTTTATGCTAGAAGGCTGCATTTTTTCCGATTCAAAACAATGAATTATAAAAGCACTGACATATGAAATATCAACTGGAAGAACAGATACGGAAAATGTTTCACAGAAGGAACTGAAGTGAAACCAAGCAGAGTAATTTTTAATGTGAATTTAGCTAGACCTTAACGCATATAGCAAGCTGCTGAGTGCAGATAGGATTGAAGGGTCGTGTCTAATCTAGTACGGTTTGGCTGAAAGAGGGTCAGACCAGGCTGGATGGAGCTGCTTCCGGGCATAGAAGATGGAATGTCTGAAATTCAAATCGAGACAAAGAATCAGCAATTTGATTGTTTAAGCCTGGAATGTGAGCTGCCCGAAATTTGAAGTTGCCGATGACTGATGACCAAGTGAGGCGCCTGACGAACCTATTTATGAATGGTACTGAGGATCGACCCTTGTTAATTATATGAACCGTTGACTCATTATCAAAAAAGATAAATATTTGTTTCCTAGCCCAGTGTTTACCCCATAAAATACAGGCTATTATGATAGGATATAGTTCCCACAGAGTGGTTGACAATATTTCATCTTGTGCATGTTGCAGCTCATTTGGCCACGTGCTAGCAAACCATTGACCATTAAAGACCCCCCCGAAAGGCGGAAGGCGCAGGCGCAGCATCTGTGTACAATTTAAGGGCTGCGGAAGACTCAAGGTCGTCATTACAGAAAAAAGAGATGCCGTTCCAATTGTCGATGAGCAAAGACCAGAAGCTAAGATCCGATCTGCAGCCTGCATCTAAGGTAACTATGTCCTTAAGATCCTTGACGGACTTTGAGAGGTCAAGAAGCCTTGCTGTGAAGGATCTGCCCTGGGGAATAATTTGCAATGCAAAATTGAGGTGGCCAAACAACGAAAGCTTGAAAAAAGACGTTGACACGCAAGCATTTCTCATGACTTCTCTTATGCGATTAAATTTTTCGGTGGGAAGTGAGGCTTGCATGAGATTGGATTCCAAGGTGATGCCAAGAAACTGGATGACTTTGAGGGGACCTATTGTTTTTTTCATCAGAGAGGGGAATCTCTGTGTCGTAGAATGTGTGTTTAAGTGCAGAGATACAGCGATCTGGCTTCGAGTGTGGTTGCAGATAATCTACTAGTAAGAAATCGTCTAAAAAGTGAAGCACGAACGGCAATTTGCAGTTGTTGAGAAGAATCCAACACAACGCTTCTGACAGTGAATTAAATATTTTTGGACTGCTGCGACAGCCAAAGGTAAGCCTAACCGAAAAAACTATTTATTTCTCCATTTAACACCAAATAAATGCCACTGTGATGGATGTTAAGGGATGATTTTAAAGGCGTCTGGGATATCCGCCTTGACTAGCCAAGTACCTCTCCTTGCTTGCTTAATGAATTTAATTGCGTCGTCAATAGAGGCATAAAACAGAGGACGGAAGGAATTAGACTGTTAATACTTTGAGTACTGTCATTGTTAGGGATGGAGAGATCGATAATTAATTGTTTTTTTCCAGAATATTTACGGGGAGCGATTCCTATGGGATTAATTCTAAGGGTTGTGAAGGGGGATGTACCAAACGGCCCGATCATGAAACCTTTCTTAACCTCCTTCTCTAACAATAAATCTACTACTTCAGGTTCTTTAGTAGCAGAAATCAAGTTATTGCAGACAAAAGAGAACTTGGGTAACAGACATAATCCTGCAAAAAAAACATGGACCAGTTAATAAATAATTGACGAAACAGCGATTAGGATGATTTCTCAATGCTCTTCCCAGCTTGGGGACGTTGATTGGAGTTGAAGGTTTTATTGCTTTTTCTCCTTTCTCAGAAAGCGGGTTCGTCATAAGCAAACTGATTTTGGATGGCCATCCCCGCAGTAACTACAAGCATGAATATATTTACAACTATAGAATTTGCAAATATTTTCATTAAAATTGTAGCACATTGGAGTAGCAAATGGCATCACCTTAGAATCGCCAGGCTGAGGACTTTGGCCATGTGAGAGTGAGAGCGAGAGCCACAAATCGAGCAGGAAGGAGCTTGGTGACCCGTGAAATGTCTGCTGATGAGGGCCAAATCGACTACAGACCAGTCCAGTCTTTGATTTAATCGCTGAATGTACATGGCGGATTTAGGGGAGAAGGATTTATGATACTCATAGAAGAGAGTTCCACATAGGTCAGAGCAAGGTCGGATATAATGGCAAAATACGTGTCCAACTCTGCACTATGAGCAGGATAAACTTCACATATGACATCCCTGTATGCTCCGAAGGCCCCGTTAAATTAGTTAGTGTCTTTGAAAGTCGGGGGACGCTGTCTTTAAGCGTAACTGATACATCGCCGCAATCTACGACATGTCTGTTTTATGATTCTGAGCCCAGTAATATTTTAATAAGGTTGACATCGTTACCTGCAAGGATTTGGCTTCTCAGCTGATAAGAGATTACAGCAGCCGGCTAAAAGAATGGAGAGCCGGTGGACACAGGAACTTCACTTCCCACGGTCCCCCGCGGAATGGCCGTTGGCATGACGTCATCATCCTGCTCAGGATCCGAGGGCTGCAGCAATCTAGGCGATGTGAATTGCGACGGACCATGGAAACGGGGATCTGCCAGATCGCGGATTTTCAACCTGATTCCAGAGCCTGAATTCTGGAGTTCAAGTAGGAGAGCGAAGACTGGAGATTGGACAATGCTAACAACACTGGGATGTTGCTTTGGACCGTAGAGTGGATTGTTTGGGCAAATCCAGTGGGACCAGCTTCCCATTTAGGTGTAACGTAAGCGTCAGACGGAGTGGGTGCGGGTTCGGAGTTTTTTCTCTTTTGGGTGTTTTTCTTGCTGGATAAAGGAGGAGGTATAAGCGATTCTGTCAAATACATGTCAACGTTCTCACACAATAAAATAAACAAATCCTCATGAGTAGATCCCATCAGAACCGGAACATTGATCTTATACAATGTCTCCAATATCTTAGGCAGTGACCAATCATTAATGCTGGGAAGACTGGAGGATTTGCTTGCCAAGCAAGAGCTCCAAAGGACTGGAACAGTGCTCTCCTCTTGGGTGGCATCATCTGCTCGGATGGGATGCTGTTGCCGGGATTCTTCGAAGTATTCGAAGTACCATGGATCTTCGTCATTTGCGGCGAAAAACATGAAGAATTGGGTGAGTAAAGTCCAAAAAAAAAAGATTAGTCTCATTGCGAAGAAAAACGCCGAGGAAAAAATCGCTTTGTAAAGCAGCAAGCATTAGAAGCAGTGAGGGAGGCTTCACTGAACCGATATTTAAATAGGGCGCCCATTTGAGAGAACGTATCAGATCAGCTGATGGACTGGGTTAGGGTTGTTATCAGCTGATGACGGCTGATAACCAAGCTTGACTACAAGGCCTACCGGAACTAACGCTGATGCTTAATTTGTATATTAGCAGTTATTAAGATTTGATATCATTCTTTATGGGTATATCTTTGGAACCATTTAATCTCATAAGTATTATTTCTTCCAAATTTTAGTATGGCGAAAGTTCATTTTCAAACGAAGACAAGACTGACCACTGCAAACTAGACAAGTGAAGACATCCCTCACATTCCTGGACTGTTCTTCTGTCAGTATCAATGTTGTCTTCATGTTTTGATGGACTAGGTCAGACAGTCCCTGGATGGCAGTGGCGCTTCAGGTTTTTTACAAATAAAAATTGATATTGATAAGGGTTATTAATGGTGTGAATAAATAAATTGAAATTTGCATATAAATTGTGTAGTATTTGTTGTGTTTTTGTTTTGTGTTAATTGTGTTAATTAAAATGTGTGTTGTGCAGACTTGTTAAAAGTTCAAGCTGTTCAAATAAGGAAAACATAAACATGTAAAATGTTTGTATGTATGTTGGTTTAATAAAGTGGCATATATAAATTAAATATATATTGGTGAAATATATGGTAATGACATAAAACATTATATAAACCATAATCATATACACAGTATTAATATATGTGAATATACTAATTTAATATGGAAAATTATATATGTATACAAACGACTAAAATAACGAAGTCTATTCACAAGCTCACTCCTCACCAGCTCCTGGGGCGTATGGTTAAAGACTTCACACTGCAATTCAGCTTTTGCACCACATCGACCGGAGTTCCAATCCCCGTTTTGCCGAACGTGTTCTCATATTCCCATCACTCGTCATGACGGAAAGGCATTTGTTGCAGCACAAATAAAGGAGAAATTCAGAAGGTGTAAAACGCTTCATGTGATCTCAGGAGAGATCGCACTGCATTTTTAACAAAGTAAACAGCTGATTTTACATTATAAGAGGGAAATCCCCAACTACATATAAAATGTATAACTTTATTATATTTTACAGTTTTATTTAAGAATATAAAATAATATAAATCTTACATACTTTTTTTAGCTTTATGTAATAAGAAAGTTATGTAATTATTATTTGATTATTCTACATAAAAGTGAGTTAAGAGTCATAAGTAAATAGAATGTGTTATTATTAGTGGTGGGCCGTTAACGGCGTTAACGGCGTTAACGCAGTGAGACTCTTATCGCGCGATAAAAAAAATGTCGCCGTTAATCTATTCTCAAAGTTGGGTTGGGAGCTGGGTCTATACTACGCAAGCTATGATGACTTTCACCTTGATATTTTAGCGCGGATGTATACCAGCTTAACTGCACTGTACGGTGCGAGAACGAGTTTTTTCAACTCGCGTGATTCGCGGAAGCAGAAGCCGCCTCATCATCTCATAACCAGGGCTTCATTCGCGTCCTTAGCGCCGCCTCATCATCTCATAACCTGGGCTTCATTCACGCGATTCGCGCAGCAAGTAGGTCTATTGCCTCTTTGCATTAACATATAAATCACTCGCTCTTGACACGTTACTGTGAAATTACCGCATCAAACGTGACGTGCTAACATGGATGCAGCTATGAAGCCGCCGGGTTTGCTTCAGGGAATATTAATTTTTAAGAAGCTTCCCAATGGAAACATCGACAAGACTAAGGTTGTTTGCACCTTGTGCAATGCGGAATTGGTTTTAAAAAAAAACACTTTCTCTCAACAGGTCTAGCTTTAGTTGAAACCAGTAACTTTGTATTGAGATCTAATGTATTATGGCTCCTGTATGACATATCGCTTGTTGCTCCCTCACTCTTTGTAAGTCGCTTTTGTCTGCTAAATGACTAAATGTAAATGTACTGTAGGAGCTCTTCCAGTCTCAAGTACCACCTAAACGCAAATCATCCCTTAGCTAATGCGGAAGTAAACACAAGTTCATTTTATTGAACATTATTTAATTTTCATCACCAATTTTCATAGTAGAACAGCTTTCTCAAGCAGTTTGTGATGCATTTTGGAAACAGGAGATGAGCCTGGCTTGAGAAACGCGTTCTCAAAGACTTACTTTTAGTCATTATTTGGGTAGCACACATATTCTGAATGCCTTCGGCAGAATTCAAATGAGCCATTTTAATCTAGATTAATCTAGATTAATTCCAAAATTAATCTAGATTAATCTAGATTAAAAAAAATAATCTATGCCCACCACTAGTTATTATTGTAAATGTCAGATTTGTTCTAACTGAACTTGTGTAGTAAAAGTGCAATTCTTGCTCAGATGTATTGTATTTATATTAAAGTAAAACAATTTCCTCATTTTATACATCAATTTTAAATCTGGTAAACATACTACCATTGTTGCTGATAACAAAAAAAAATGACTCAACTCTATCAAAAAGTATTTATTAAATGCTTAATAAGACATGAAGTTTGTTTTAAATTTAACAATAAAATGCAAAACCATAGAAAAACAAATCCAAACAAACAACATAAAGAATGGTGCTTATTATAGCAAAATTATGTAATCAATTAAATCAATCTTAACAACATTGACATTGGTGGCTATTATAGCAAACCATCATGCAACCATTGAAACCAATCCCAAAACATTAACAGTGCATGTGGATTTGGGCTTTGTGTTTGTGTTTGCGTGCGTGCGTGCGTCCTGTGCATGGCCAAAATGTAAAAAAAATTCCGTAATTTTTACGGAAAAATACCGGCAGCTGTGGTTGCCAGTAAAATTCTGTAAAAAATACAGGAAAAGAACGTAAACAGTCTTGCAGTTTAAAACTTCAGGGCACAAACTTCAAGCTGTGAATGAACTTAATACATTTTAGTATTTTATATTAACAGCATTTCTTTATAAACAATAAAAACTTGGTCCAAATGCATAAAAGTGAAAACATAACATTTACTTAATTTATTTCTTTGTAATTCTTTATTAAAACATCAAAGTCACTTTTAAACAAAGCAACATGCAGCATGACATCAGCATCTTATTGCTGACCTTGAGTTAAACACAGACTCACACTTCAACATAGTGGAGACCCACAAAACATTTAATATTACATTTACATTCACATTTAGTCATTTAGCAGACGCTTTTATCCAAAGCGACTTACATGTGGGATAGGCAATGGAAGCAATTGGGACAGCATAAGTACAACAAAAGCATAAGTGCAATCAAAAAAGAGGATTGGGTCTCATATAACCTAACACAGTATACAGAACCAGTCATTCATATTTTTTTTTTTTTAAAGAGTAGAGAAGAAAATAGAGTCAGAACAGATCAGTCAGATGTTGACGGAAGAGATGCGTTTTCAGCCGATTCTTATAGATGACTACAGAATCTGCAGATCTTGTAGCAGCAGGCAGATCATTCCACATAGGTGGAACAGATCCGGAGAAGGTGCGCCAGAGAGATTTTTTGGGATGGCATCACAAGACGCCGTTCGTTTGCAGAGCGTAGGCATCTGGCGGGTACATATGTCTGGAGTAGCGAGTGAAGATAAGGTGGTGCCGAACCAGTGGTGTTCTTGTAGGCCAGGAGCAGAGTCTTGAATTTGAAAAGAAATATCTTAATATCAGAAAATAATAGAGAAAATACAAATTCTGTAGTTTTTACGGAAAAATACAGGCAGCTGTGGTTGCCAGCAAACTACCGTAAAATTAGGGGAACATCCTGTTTTTATTCATCCAATCAATTCACAGTGGAAAACATGAGCCACACCCACTATTCATCTTTTAAATACGTCAGAATACTGAAGACGATCATCACTTCTGCTTCACAGGGACTGCAGTATAACAGCCATGACTTGATGCTTTATTGGTTTATTCAAAGTCACCGTTTTTGTGATCAGGGTTTGCTTTGATTGGCCTCTTTCAGCTGTCATAAATGAATTCCCAGTTTTCTTTGGGCTGCTATGACATTTTTTTATATAAAACATAGTTTTGTAGCAAATGACATCAAGTGAAAATGTGATTAGATTTTTTCAAAAGATAATTCTACGATATTGTTTAATTACTTGTTTTTTTGTTACAAACGTCTTAATGATTTTACATTTAAAATTCACATTTCCAGAAACAATCAATACAAAAGCTGAATTTTTGAACCATCAAAAGATTTGTATTCGGTCTTTGACTCACACAACAAGAATCAGTGTATGAATCTCAACAGTGGTGACTAACAATTGATAATCTTACAGCCGCAATGCATGCTGGGAGTCATTGATGAGTTTTGTGCTTTGATGATACCCAGAATGCATTGCGTTTATCTTAAGTGGTTTTCTTCTGTTGTCACCATTGTTGAGACAAACTGGTATATTCTTAATGTCTGCTAGAACATTTATTATGTGTCACATGTGCTGTCAAAGACTTTCAGTATATTATTTAATTTCACTCAATATCCTAAATGAGGACAACAAATAACTTTAAAGCACTACCTAAACTCTCAATCATGTATTTACTCTCCAACCTAGAAAAGTTACTAGCTAGCTTTGTCTGCGCTTTTACCCACCTGTTTCATTCTATGTTTCAACACACACATATCAAAACTGGGCAAAGACTTCTTCACATAAGAAGTAAAGGGTCAAGACCACAACTAAAGCAAACACTCATCACCATAATGGTGACTCAACAAAACCATTAACATGTAACCTTGTGTTAATTCTCAACTAGAAATTTTGTAGATGTGCAAGAGAAATAAAGTGACAGTAGTGTCAGTAAGTGAAGGTGATAAAAGTGTTTGTGGAGTTAAAAAAACTCCTTGTGAAAACTATGGAGTTTCACTGTTCATTTCCCAGAGAATTTGACAATGTTTTCCGTATTTTTACAGACATTTTCTGATAACATGTTTTTTGTGTGAACAGAACAGAATTTTACTGTTAATTTCACAGGCTTTTTTTACAGTTTAGAACTTCATGACATTTTACTTTGTTTTCAAAACCCATATTTTTATGAAAAACAAATATATATATATATATTTTTATTATTTCAATATTCTTTATATTAACAATTATTGTAAGTGTTATAATTGACTTGTAAGGCTGTTTTTTTTAAACCAACATTTATTTGGAAACCTGCATGTCCTTAATTGTATGTATTTATTTATATTTATTTTTTATTTATATTTTCTGTTATTTACATTTCAGTGATTGACAATTTTTTTTCAATGACATTTGTCTGGTTTAATCAATCATTATTCTTGTTAAAACTGCATTCTATAAATATAAAAATATATATACAAAAAGCGCCGGCAGTTTGCTCGAAAATAGCTTTTGCCTCCGACGGAACGAAGGCGGTAGGAAGGCGGCTTTAGCTTTTAAAAAGCGCCGGCCGCCAGCGGTGCGCTCGCAAACGTGTTTGCGATTACGCCTTTCTTACGCTTCTACTGCCTCCGGAGCCCCGCCGGTGGTCCGCCGACTCATGCAGTGCCCACACTGCATCAAATTTGAGAAGTTTTAGAGGTTCTTGGTTTAAGTAAGCAGAACTTTCAAATTTTGATTAATGTTAAATTAAGGTTCTCAAAAAGTCTTAGTAAGTGTGAATTACATATTTCACTCTCATAGAAATGAGTACACAAAGACGTATTTATAAGTGAACTAAATTATGTCAGGCTGAGGCCTGATCCCGGGTCGTAGAGATAGTGATCAGACCAACTACCACAGAGCCACAGGGTGTAGGTGCAATCCAACACGCATAGACACTCACATGAAAAAAATGAGTAGGTTTATTTTCCACAAGAAAATAATAATCCTCGGGGCAAAAAATAGAATTCACAGTGAGTTTAACAAAAGTAATCCAAATGACAAGAGATACTCGAAAAAGACCACGAGAGAGATCAAAGAGATGAACAGAGTTTAAGGCTAGATATGACTAACAGTAACAATAACCATGCAAAGACTGAAAGACACAGAGTCTCTTAAATAGGCAACCTGATGGGGAGACAGGTGCAAACAATAACACTAATAACAGGTCTTGATCACTGCAGTGATAGGACCCGATAATGACCTCTAGTGGCCAAACAATAGAGTCCAGAGCAAACCCTCACAAAATTGAATATTCTCAGTTTCTTTAATTTACACATTTCTTAGATTTAATAAAGTACGTAACCCATAACGATTAAGAAGAGAGTAAACTCAAAACTGGCACTAGCACAATCATTGCTCACTGATGGCATATCAGACATTAAATGCATATAATGCATATTAAATGAATATAGGTCCAATACTAATATTCATAAAAGAGGAAGTAACTATGTCATGGAAACATACCAGAACTTTATTAATATAGTTAGTTCCTTGTTCTTAGAAATACCTCTATTAATATTGTTAGCAAAAGGCAGCACGATGTTCTGAACATTCTGTTAACTTGGTCAGCACTTAAACTCAAGTAAGATTAGACATGATTTGTGAACAATAATCATTGCAATACATTTCACATAATATGTGGGACACAGGCAAAACCCAAATTCTCACAATATCAACAAAAGAAAGATAAATGGGAAATTTACTACAGTCAGTTCCATCATTTATTTTCTCTGATGAATCTCTGTTTACTGTCAGCTAGTGTTTGTTTTCTTTGCTGAGAGCGCCCTCATGAGGTGTTGTTTTTTGACCTGTATTCTGTATGTTAGTGGTTTTATGATCAGACTGGGACGCAGTGTCTGTCATGGGGTCCATTATTCCGTTGAAGATCACATACAGGCAACACGGCGATCATAATGCACATGTGTTAAATGATTTGCATTTGTACTGTGTTATTTTGGTGATGTCTTGCTGTGCGGCTTGTTGCGTGTGAAGTCTGGAGTAGCTTTGTAAATGTATCCTGTGGTGAGTGTGATGGTTTGATGATTTATTCTCACTTGTATAGAAAAGCACAGTTAGGTAAATACTGGGGTCTTGGTGCGCGTGTGCAGAGGGTGAATGTTCAAATGTCACGGTTCGCTACTGGATTTAACATAGATCCTCAGCTTTTATTTTCCATATAATATAATTAATCGTTTTAATAACGCCGAGCTGGTTGTCTAAAGCAGGTATCTGTACTTCCGCGTTTTTCCCAACTCTGCCTCGCTTTCGATTTCGACAAGTTGTCTGAGTGTATTGAGCCGATCCTCGCAAGTCACTCTGTAAGCAAGCCTGACGTGGCACTTTACGGCCCACTAAGGGCTAACCTAAGGGCCCCTTCAATAATTTGCAGTGTTATGGATAACTAACAGAATAAATGATTTTCACAAAACTGTTACATTTCTGAATCAGTAAGACATGAAGAATTGATGTATGAATCTGAACATTGGTTACAAGCAACAAAAGAATGCTTCATTCTGCAATGCATGCAGGGTAACATCATAGTACAAAACTCATCCATGACTCCCAGCATGCATTGCAGTTGATTTGTATTTGTTTGTCCACCATTGTCAATGTCTAAGTGAGGTTTTCTGTTCACTTTGTTGCAGTGCTTTTACAAACCTCACAGTTTGTGGCCCAATGGTTAGTGTGTCAGACTCGTGACCAGAAGGTTGAAGGTTTGAATCTCAGGGCCGGCGGGTGACGACTGAGGTGCTCTTGAGCAAGGCACCTTGCTCCCCAGTGATAGCTGCCCACTGTTCCGGGTGTAGGTGTGTTCACTACTCTCTGGATGGGTGTAATGAAGAGTTCACATTTTGGGTATGATTCACCATATCTGACAGATAAGATAATGATCACTTTAGCTGCACATTTTACACAATCAGTTGAAGTTAAATACAAAGACAATTGGTAGGAATGACATAATATTTTATATTTTAAAAACTTATCAGAACAAGTTAATAATCCTCCAATATGTCAAATTGAATTCACCAAGATATTAAAGGGGTCATATGGTGCGAATATGTGTTTTCTGTGTCTTTGGTGTGTTATAAGTTGCCCATGCATGTATTAGACTCATAAAACAACAAAAATTTATGTGTAGGAACAAAAAATGCATTCTATCTCAAATCTAACGCTCACCCAGACCTGCCTGATCGTCCCCTGTAACCACACCTCCACAATTTGTCAGTTTGTGGTATGATTTGATTAAGACTCCCAAATGTTTACGAAATAAAGGTGGTGTACCTGTCAGCACAATTCCTCTGGAACCCGATGTATGGTAAGAAACGCAATTTGAAGTATTTAACCAATCACTACACACTTGTTAACTGGCCAATCAGAGCACACCTCGCTTTTCAGAATCAGTGCGTTTCAGAGAGGTGGACCAAAGAGGAGATATAAACATATACGGTATGTGGAAATACAGCGTTTTTGAACCTTATATCATGTATACACTTTACATTACATCTAAAACAAACCATAATATTAATTTTAGCCGTGTCATATCACCCCTTTAAGCTTATAGAAAAAATATAAGTTATTATATTATTATACTATTATTATAGTGTAATTTTAGTTAAAAACTTTAATATTTCCGTTAAATAAACTTGAATAATATATGTACATTTTATAAAAATGAATTGTTGGATTTTTAATCAATTTCTTTGTATGTCCCACTGAATGAAAATCACTTAAATGATTTTCCATCCATCCATTCTCTACCGCTTATCCGAACTACCTCGGGTCACGGGGAGCCTGCGCCTATCTCAGGAGTCATCGGGCATCAAGGCACTTAAATGATTTTAAAAGATTTTATTTAAGTGAGTATAGGTGTTTATTCTGTGATATTTACTAAGCACCTTATTTTTTAGAGTGAACTCTACAGCAATTTTCCACCATATGTGAAGAGCCATGTGGAGAACTGTGACATTTAATGGCTGCAAGAGACTTTTTCATCAATGCAGGTTTTGGATAAATTGAATTCTCTTATTGATAACTTTAATGGTGCTGGTGAATCCACAACAGATCTGGGTATGGACTGAATTAAAGGTGGGATATCTGGGGGTGTAGCCATGCTGTGGAAAGAAAGCTTAGACTCACTGGTAAAGGTGGTTAGACTGGGTTTTAATTGGTGTATTGCAAAACAGATTTGTTATCAAAATAAGAAATGTATTATTTTAAATGTGTATACACCTTACGAAAGCCATCATAATGAAGATGAGTATTGTGTGATGTGTGATGTATATGAAGGCGGATATACATTTAAATAGGTTTAGTTTCTGTTCAGATGAGGTGAAGGGTGTAATTACAGAGCATCTAGTTTACAGAAGCTGCAAGTAGCTTATAATGATTATGAAGAAAACCTAGATGGCATGGTGCAAGTGAAATGTTTGTGAGTGTAAGAATCACTTTTAAAGGACTGTTACGAAATCATATCTATAGTTTTATCCGTCGGCTTAATGTTTCTAAAAATGAAATTATTGTGGGTTTATCAAATATAGGGGTTAGTACGACACGGTATCAGTCAAAGCTGTGGAGACACTGGAATTGCTTTCTGTATTTGTAACTCTTTATGTTTGCGATGGATCCTGTGGTTGAATATGTTGTTTATTGTCTATTGCTTTTTATTTTAATTTGACCTTGAGTCTGTAATAAATCATAGATGATGATGATGATGATGAATATGACTTCTCTGCTTGGTTTCTTCTCTCAAAATACAGTAACAAGCATATATTATATTATTGTTCATGTTAATGTTTTAATGATATTAGTTCATTTAAAGTCACCATTATAGTGAGCAATGTTTCCTTCAGTTGAGTACTGCCAATGCCATTTACTCTTCCAGTATTAAAATTGAGGGAAAACATCAGTGATAAAGACTTAATGTTGATTTTGTGTTTATCTGCTTCAGCATCTTTAACCACTAGATGGTGACAGCATCTTATGTTACATTTACATTTAGGCATTTGGCAGAAGCTTTTATCCAAAGAGACTTACATTGCTTTACCCTATACATTTATTCATAGGTATTTGCAATCCCCTGGGATCGAACCCACAACAGTGCATTGTTAACGCAATGATCTTACCACTGAGCTACAGGAAAGCTGATGTTACACATCAAACAGCTCTGCTCCAATGTCACTTTTTTCTTTGGTGTTAAACATGTCATATAATGTGTATTTTCCAGGCTGAACTGAATTGTTCTGAGAATGTGTTTAGTTGTCAGAAAATGGTGAAATGTTTCATGAATTGTGTTAGCAATCAAGAAAAACTATAATACGTGAATCTCTTGTGTGGTCATATGTGATCTTGTAATGGAGATAAGGGATCGGATCAGGTTTTTTTTTTTTTTGCAGTTTTACTTCTTTTTATTTTTCTATGGTATCTGATAGTGGTTGGACCCAGAAACGGTATACGTCCATTATGGTGAGTGACGTCAGGCTTAACAAGCCGATTGGATGCCAGGCTTATTATGAATACGAATCAGCATTCATGTGGTGCTTTACATTGACTATTTATGGCTAAAAAATGGGTGTGTACAGGGCGGCATTTGAGGCTGATTCACGTACACACACTTGCAGGTGATCTATGATTTAAAAGCGAAAATTGCTTACAGGTGTGCATACGCACGGTTTTAAAAATCTGAATATTTTTAGGCGTACGCTATTTAGAGTTTACAGTTAATATTATTCATATATGTTATTAATTTGCCATATTTGAGTTGTGTGTAGTATAAAATGGCATTTATCAAGATGACTCGCAGTACATGGTTGACCCTGTGCGTGACACTGAGCAGTTATCAAAGAATCACCTCAGAATATCACAACTAGTCAATCAAGTGCCATGTAATTAAATCTTAATAACATTTATATTTTATGCATTTGGCAGACGCTTTAATTTTTTTAGATTAGATTAGATTCAACTTTATTGTCATTATGCAGAGTACAAGTACAGAGCTAATGAAATGCAGTTAGCATCTAACCAGAAGTGCAAGAGTATACTGTTATATATACATGAAAGTGCAGAGTAAGTGAAGCTAAGATTTACAGAATGTACAGTGGAGTTGCTATATACAGTATTGAGCAGAGTATATACAGAATATAAATAGGAATGCAATGTAGGATTGTAAATACACATTATGAACAGAGCAATGTGAGAACCGTGGTAATAAATACAATTGGATGAGTGTGCAAAAGTATTGTTAAAATGTATTCTATGCAAATAACAGTAGTGCAATGACATTTCTATAGAATAGTTTACTGTGCTTTGTACAGTAACAACTTAGACAGTTTAAAGTGCTCTAGTTAGAACAATGTGCAGTCTGTGCAAAATATGAGTAGTGCAAATACATGTATGTATTATCCAAAGCGGCTTACATTGCATCCTACTTTACATTTGTTTCTAAGTATGTGCAATCCATTAGACCATACCCATGTCTTTGACGTTGCAAATGCCCTGCTCTTACCACCGGAAAGTATGAATTTATGTATGATGAATATGAATCCCTGCCCCTTGTTACTTTAAATTTGCGTCTTTTAAAGCGAGTCAATTCAACTGTGCAAGAAACTGAACGCTATTATCACATCTTCGGGCTAATTCCAATCACATTCATGTGCCCGACGCACTTACAGGGCAGATAATTTATATAGTGTGAGTTCTGGGGGGAGATGAATAGTTGAATCAATATTGATATTGATTCAATTCCAGTAACATTTAAGACTTGCAACTTGACATGGACTCGCCTCTTGATTGGGACTTGAGTTGATTTGGGGACTTGAGACTTGCATTAACATTGTAAATAACATTAAGTTTCTTGGACAGGCTGATCAAATCGATTTATAAGATGTAAATCATTACGAGCCGCGGGAATTACTTACATTTTGAATGTAACGGCGTTTTGGACTTTTAAAGGTGTGGCATCTCAGGAGGACATGCATTTAAAGCACAGCGTTCTTAAAGTCTCTCCGCTTATTTGAAATGTTAAGGTGGGCCAGGTAAAGTTTATTGATGGGCCGCATTTGTCCCGCAGCCTCAAGTTGACTATCCCTGATGTAAACGCATCATCCAGATCGTCAACAATTTGGTGTAATTTATTACCATTGCAGCAAAACACAGGAAGCTGCGTAGTGCCATCTGCATCAGACCGTCCTTCAGACTCAACAAAAAACACATTCCTGTTGTACAATTCTGTTGTCTGGTTGGTCAAATATCCAACCCAAGAATGTCAAAGGCTTGATAAGACCAGTGCTAGCTATTGATGTCATTGTGGAGTACAATCCAGCCTACCTATGTCAATGCAGGCCCAACGGCTCTTAGTACATTTGTTCAGCATTCGTTGTTTTGAACAGTAGCCAGGTCAATGAGATTCTGTCTACAGTAAACTTGAGCCTCATCCCAGGCCTTCTGCTCCTCGATCAAAACATACTCACATGAGATGCTCATGACTAGACATGTTGAGAAGAAAGTGTTGAGTTAAACAGTGTACAGGAATACTTGCTAGCCCTTCTTAACCTGCATAAGACCACAAAGTCTTACTGTTACTGAAATGTCTTAAAAATTACTGGTTTCTATGGCTGGTTACTCATTATAGGTAGTCAACATATTTTCAACAACCAAGCAGGACCCCCTAACATCTTTTTATCTTGCAGTGACTATATAGAACAGAGGTCCTCAAAAAGTTGCAGGTAGTTCTGATATCAAGGGAGCAGGGCTTGGTTTCCCAAAACCTTCTTAACGCTTTGTCTTGTGTTCACTTTTGCTCTTAAACTTTACCTTAAGAGTGGTAGCGATATTTCTTAAAAACAACGTGATACAAAGATTATGGGAATCCCGGCCCAGATGAAACCATTGAGTCCATTTTAAAACTGTTGGCCTTCCAGTTCCTTGCTGCCTTGCTGCCTGTGGTTTTCCTGGGAGTGATGAGTAAATTTTGTATTATTATGTTTCCCAGCATGCATTGCAGCATGAAGATTTATTTTGTTGATTGTCAACATTGTTGAGATTTATACACAGATTTTTCATGTCTAACTGAGTCAGAAATGCAACATTTAGTAAAATTATTTCCAAATAAAACAATCTTTTACTTTGTGTTAATGAAAAGTGGTAGATTTTGTCCAAATATGAATTATTTCAATGTAGTGTTGGATTACTTTACTCACATGTTGTTATTTTAAATAAGAATCTTAAAGATCTCTTAATGGAGACCCTACAGAAGTCTCTTGAGGAGAATCAAGTAAATGATGCTTTTATGATCACACTGTCATAAACTTTTATAATCACTAAACAATTTCTCCCAGGAAATATTCTCACATCTTTACAGACACAGAAGCAAGTGATTTGCACTTTGAGTCAATGCAAATACATCTAATGACAGACATTAGGAAAAACACTTACGTAATACATCACTTGTATAGATTAGTGAATGTCTGAATTCCATTCACTTGATGGTATTAAAGAAATTAAAAGTGAAATAATCTCCAGTATATATATGAGTTTAACTAGGAAACATTTTACACATCTGAACATCATAGTTTCCATGAGTGGCCTCTGAAGATCATTTGTTTTTAAAACACGACGCTGTTTTTCATACATTAAAGGCCTTCGTGATCACCGGCTGTCACGCTCAATTGAGTTTTGCTCGCGTCATTTAAGATGCATATTAGACACATCTGTGAGTTTGAACCCTGGTCTTCTCGACACCATTTGAGGAAAATAACCAGCTTAAAATAAAAAAGGGTTTAAAAAACTAGCAAGCTATCAGACAATCATGTAGTCAGACAAGTTTGAAAGTTGTTTTTTACTAATCTTTCAGCAGCTCACATGATTTTCTCCGATAGTTCCTGTTGAGGGATGAGTCACAATACAAGCATTGAGTGAAAATACTGAACAGCTGTGACATGACCACGTGCAGCAAGAATGTTCCTTAAACCTGGCTCAGACTACAGGAGTTTTAAATCCTGAGACTGATTTTAAATTCTGCTTGCAGCACAAGGAGAATCACCAGATGATTTCATGTAAAATCTGGCATCACATTTACATTTGAATCTCTTTTTCAAGCACTACAAAAATAGGTTTGCCCTTTGTAAACTTGCATTTATTAATGTGAAATGTCCAGAGAAGAAAACGTTGGCGGTAAAGGTTTGGGATCGTATTGTGAGCAGATGGCGCTATATGATTTTTTATTAGGGCTGAAGTTATGACTGTGCTTTGGACGAGCCGCTTAAGTTTGATGTTAATAAATAACGGAAGAAAACAATTGTCGCTGCCGAGCATAAAGATGAATGCCAATGTGATTATAAGATACTGCATTAAAAACAAACAGATAAACGCATATTATATATATATGTGCCTATAGCCAAAAAACAATCCTTTTGAACAAAACTACAAGCTGCGTGTTAGCAGTTAACTTACGCGGTACATTTAAAACCGACGCGACATCTCCCTGCAGCTCTTGTTCTTATCTGTGCGGTTGTGGTATGTTTTTGAGGATACATTATAAAGACGATCATGTTGTTCCTCCATCTCCTTCAGATCTGTCTCTCATTGGCTGTAGGGAAAGTACCAAACGTCATCACCCCGATTTAAAATCTTATGTATCAAAAATGTTTTATATGATCGGGGCGGCTAAGATTTCTCTCAGAGCAGATCGGGAGGTTTAAGATTTGATCTGTGAACGCCTCACATTACGTGACCATCTGGGCCGAATCTTGGGCCCGATCGAGGTTCTGGGCCCGATTTTTTCAAAGATTCTCGGGAGGGGTAATTTAGGCCACAGGGCCTGGGTTAGAGATCTTAAACCAAAACTGGACCATTCAGCTCTGAGAAAATGACGTATATTTGACTCTGTGAAGCCACCCCCCTCATATCTCTCGCTCCAAATACATATGTTTTTGAAAAGATGTAAGAGGGGAAATATTTTGCTGCTCAGTGTTGTATATTAATATTATTTGATTAATATTAAAGATAGCATTTCATTAAATTAACATAACTATATTCATATAAAAACACACTGCAATATATATAACATTTTAAAGTAATAAAGTATACATATTATATTTGATTTTATTGTAAACCTATATAAATAATTTAATTTCATTTGATTCTGTATTTATATAGTCAGTCGCTGCCTTCTCAAACTTTCAACTCAAAACTTATTTTGCAACTCAGTGTTTGTTCACCTCACTTTGTGAGATAGGCCACTGTTTATCTGATTTAGCCTGTCGATTTTCTCCATTTTAGGAGCCACATATTGTTAATGATTTAATATTTATTTAAACTAATATTCTGTTTAAAATACGGGACTTTTACATTATTAAAATATTGTGTTATTTGAGATACGTCTGATTGGAGAACAGCAGAACTATACGTCACAGCAGTCACATGGCAACAGTCTCAGGAGCAAACATTATCAAACTACTTAGGGTTGTAAGCTATTAATGTTAAGTCAGAAATTAATTATTTTTATTAATTGAAAAAAAAAAATATATATATATATATACATACTGTATATACTGTATATGTGACCCTGGACAACAAAACCAGTGTTAAGTAGCACAGGAACATTTTTAATAATCGCTAAAAACACAGGGTATGGGTAAAATTACAGATTTTTCTGTTATGCCAAAAATCATTAGGATAGTAAGAAAAGATCATGTTCAATTTGCATATTTTATAAATGTTCTACCGTAAATGTACCAATGGATGGCCCGCTACAGTGCCATTGATTAACAACTTCAAAGGTAATTTTCTCAATATTTTGCTTTTTTTGCACCCTGAGATTACAGATTTGTATCCTAACAAATCATATATCAATAGAAAGCTTTCAGATGATGTAAAAATCTCAATTTTGAAATATTGACCCTTAAGACTGGTTTTGTCGGCCGGGGTCACATATATACATCTTTATGTGCATGTTTGCGCATGTATTATACAAATAATTCTTAAAAGAAAATAATATTAATGAAATGAAATATACTTTATTTTGTCCTTAGTAAGGACATTTGCAGTGGACTTCAATAGCTGAAACGTGTTTGGACTCAGACCTGACAAAATAATACATTAGAAACATACACACAATACACGATAAGACATACTCATAAAAATAGATGGTATGTGATCAGCAGTCTGATTGATGTGGGCACTAGTCATGTGACGCTGGTCTTGACAACCACACCGTCGCAGCCCTAGATGGGACAAAAGTTTTCTTCCATCTTTTTAGTTTGTAACGGAGGTGAGAGCAAGTTAAATCGGAAGACAAATCGAGTCAGTGGATTATCTCAGCAGTTCTCAATCCTGATCCCCCTGACAAAATGTTTTAGATGTTTCCCAGCTACCCAGATAGCAAGAGAGCAGATGCAAACCGTTGAATCAATGTTTATAATGGTTGATTTGTCAATGTTAATGAAATTGAATCAATATTACTTTTGAACCTGAAATTAATGTTGAAAAAAATATTGAGAAAAGCATTACTGTGATCAGCATGCTTTAGTTGGGACCTAATGTTTGAACAGATGTTAAATTAACGCATTTTATTCTTTTATCTTTGGTTTGGACCAAGATGACATACCGCCATCTACAGTTCCTGTGTATTTATGTATCTGATCTTATGTTTGACGTCTCATATATTACTGTTGTATATGGAAAAGGTGTTTGCTTCACTGTAGTGTTGAGAGAAAGGGTTCAGGTTGCAGTGATTTGAAGTCACAGATTTTGTCACAAAAAATGGCCTCTGAGTAAATATACTTTTTTACAAGTTTTTGAATACTGTGTCACTTACACTGTTTTCTTATTTCTCATTTAAAGGTTCATTTAAAAATGTCAAGTTAAATCAAATAAACTTTATGAGTCTATTGAACATAATTTATACTGAACTTTACAGGTAATAATAAAACGTTTTTTAACTTAAGTATTTAAGTTCTTTTCTTACAGTGTGCCTCCTGACTCTTACAGCGTTCATGACAGATGAGTCTTAGGATATTAGGATCTACAAAATAACACTTTAAATCTACCCACACTCTCATTATTCAATGGAGAGTTCCATTCTCAGTTTCAGAAATGCTGCTTTAATGCAACAGAGTCAGCTGATGCGTTATCAAGCCAATAACATTGAGTTACAACTTAAATATTGTTGTAAACAAATTAACACATATTTTATTCAACAGATGTTTCGGTAGAAATCAAAAACAATATTCATTCGAAATATCATCAGCATTATTAAACCGTGTTTTTAATTTTTGCATCTGACCTACGCCTTAGCCTGACGCGCACCTTTTCAAAAAGGTAACAGCACATCAATGCGAGGCGGACAGCAGGTGCTGTGATTGGTCTGCTTGAACCCCCTCCCTTCAGGTAATTATTGAAATGGCCAAATTTATGAAAAACAGCCGTTCCTCTCCCTCCAGAACTCTCACTTCATATCTGCCCTTCTAAGTGCGTGGGGCACATGGACGCGATTGGAATTCCCTCCGAAGATGCTACAATAGAGTTCAGTTTTTTGCTCAGATCAATTGATTCGCTTTATAATACGCCAGTTTAACGTCAAGGGGCAGTGATAACTTTTGTGCCGAATGTAGTAGTTTTAGACTTTCATTGATTTGAATTTCATCAATTCAAACAAATATCTTCATAAATAGGCTATCTTCTTGAAAAAACAATGCCAACCCTTGGATGGAATGGTGATGAATACATTAACAGCATTTTTAAGTAAACTTACGCTACAAGTAATATAAATAAATAAAAAAGACAATATCCATTTGAATTAAATATCTTGAAAAGGCACAAAAACAGGATACATTATTTGTGTGCATGTTTTAATATATGACCTATAAGTAACGTATAAAATGAACAAAGTACAATAAATAACTGAATTACAAAATAACAGAAGAAACGAGGATTTGTTAAAAATCTGGAACACTTCCTATTTTACTTTTGGAATCTCAAAGAAAAGGTTGAAGACCCCATGGGCTACGGTGCAGGTCTGACACATAAGAAAAAAAACACGCTTTAGTCGGCACAACTCATCAAAATAAAGTATTTATAAACTTTAATTTTATCATATTATATTATCATATCATAAATACTAAGAATTCTTTTGACAGTGTATTGCGCACTCCTATAGACACTGCACGGTTCAAGTATGACTGAGTCAAGTCACACAAGTCACTTTATAAACTTTTTTTTATTTTAAACTGAAGTTATTTTACTCAAATGCTGTACGAGAAGATCAGGGTTCAAACTCACAGGTGTGTCTAATATGCATCTTAAATGACGCGAGCAAAACTCAATTGAGCGTGACAGACGGTGATCACGAAGACCTTTAACGTATGAAAAACAGCGTCGTGTTTGAAAAACAAATGATCTTCAGATCTTCCATCTTCACCTATGGAAACTATGATGTTCAAGTCCTGTCATGTTCACTAGTTAAACTCATATACACTGAAGATTATTTAACCTTTTAATTTCTTTAATACCATCAAGTGAATGGAATTCAGATATTCGTTGAACAATGCAAATAATACGTCTGTACGTCTGTAAAGAGATGCATTTACATTGACTCAAAATGGCTTCTGTGTCTGTAAAGATGTGAGATTATTTCTATCAAGAGTGTTTGGGATTATAAAATCTTGTGACAGTGTGATGATATAAGCATCATTTATTTGATTCTCTTCATAAGACTCCTGTAGGGTCTCCAGTGAGAGATTATTATATAACTAAAATGATCTATATTAAAAAAATATATATTTGGACAAAATCTATAAATGTTATTCCCCCCTGGAAAGAGAAAGTCTTGTGTTTTATTACGTGGTTTCATAACACAGGAAACAGACTTCAGTCAGATCTGTGTGTCTCTCCTTCAGACATACTTGTGTGTGTTTTGAACTTTGATATTGGTTTTATGTGATCTTATAGGATAGAAAGTCAGTGAAGTTCAATTTACTTCAACCCCCACCTCCACTTTCCATCCCTGTTTAAAACCACAAGAAGTACATGATTTTAATACCCAGAAACACATGTATGTACACAGACGCACACCTGGGCCAATCCTAGAGTTTCCATGCAAACAAAATCCATATGGAAATCAGTCTCAGGATCTCCAAACCAACAACAGGTTTTGCATTTAGGTGAATGCACACATTTGTGTAGGACATTAAAGCTGAAATGTTGAGTCTGAACAAGCAAAGACAGTCTGATGTTCACTCCTGAGTGTTGTTGAAGGTAAACTTGTGTTTTCTTCTTATAATTCAAACCAGTCACTTCACTTTGAGTCACTTTGTTCATTTTCATGTGTTTGTTATGATTCAATAAGATATTTTCATCATTTCAGATTCATTTCATACTTGTGAAGCCATCAGCAATGGAAAAACTCATTCATGTGCTGCTGTTCTCAGGTCAGTGTGACACTTTTCATCTAAATGTTAAATGTTTGAATTTGTGTTTGTTCAATTACAAAACTAATTGAACTTTATAAGGTTTAACTCAAAATAAAATACAAATATGAAATGAATAAACTTTAAAACACAGGTTGATTGATGCCATGTGTGCATTTATTATCAGTTTGTCATATAAATCACCATTTGATGTAAGAAACCGTAAACATTTTGGCCAAAAAACGAATACAAAGTCAAATGCATATGTGTGTGTGTGTCTTAAAGGGCGTTTAAAATGAGAAACGATAAAATAATGAATTATTTCAATATTAATAATTGTTCATATGTTCAAAATTTGGTTCAAATGTGATGTTTTTCAGACTCATTTCAGTTTTTCACATGGATATAAATCAATTTAATGAGGCGGTTTGATATGAATTGTGTTAAATGATCTGAATGCAGCAACTCTTATATGTGTTATGTTTTTACATTTAATCAGTATCACTTTCGCACCCGCTACTAATGTTGAAAATATTGAAATTTCATTGAATCTCCTTTATTGTGATCAGAGTTTGCTTTACTTGAGCTCTTGACTCTTGTGGTTTAATGTTAAGTTATGTTTATTTCTGCTATTGTAACAGTGTGTTAAGATGAATGTGTTGTGGCTTAAATACAATGAGATCAGATGATGACGTCTAAGTGATGATGCACATTGTCTGAATGTCTATTAATGTGTAACATTTGTCCTGTGATGTCTGTGATACTACAACATGAGGCTAAAGCAGTTTAATGGCTGTGATATTTTCATAAGAATCAACACACATATTCTGTTATGTAACAACTAAATTGATTAGACACACAAAGGCTTCAGGAATTATCATATCACATTATGTGCGGCTGTGTTTCTATCACTACACACATGATGAAACATGAGCCTCTCGAGCGGACCTTGATGATGAGATGTGATTTTTGCTTTTGTCTTAGTTTTCATCAAATAATGACTAAACACTTTTAACTTGACAATTTATTGTGTTGATTTGAGCAGTCAGACAGATGTATATGGAGCTGGTTTACACTATTGTTCTCATGATGTGAGCACCACTGACATCTGCTTCAGGTGTGGTGTGTTCTCTTAAGGGGGTCTGGTGCTCTCAGAGATGTTTAAAGTTCTAGAGGAAACCATTATTCCACACAGTGGGGGTGCTTTTCTCCGTTTTCTTATATAAGCGGCAGGAAATGTGTTTGAGGAATAAGTGGTTAGGAGACTATATTGCTTTAAAACATGCTTTATTCTTCCTGATTTCAATCTATTTAATGTTTTCTTCTCTTTCTGGATTGTATCTGATGGTAGAATGATCTGCTCCGGTGCTTCACCTGTGAATCTGGTCTATTAGAGTCAGTCTCTCTTATAGTCTCTCCAGAGAGGAGGAGGGTGTCAGTGTGTTAAACCTTGTGCTGGTTTTGTGTTACAGCAGATGTTTTGTTCATAGTCAGTTTGAGCAAATGTGTATCTAGAAGCCTGGATGTACAGTTATGTGATTCCTTTTTTTTATTATTTTATTTAAGTTATAACTTATGAACTTGTCACCTCAAACCTCTTCATATGCCTCAATAAAACTCCTTATGGGAATTATCTTGTGTTTCACCTGATTCTTCCCATCACCTCTCTTGACTCAGTGCTTTACACTGTTAGCTCTTACCTGCTGTTTCTACTGTAGTATATTCTCAACACTGTTGCCAGCTAGTGTCTGTAGATCAGTGGTCACCAACCCTGCTTCAGCACACATGTCTGTAATTATCAAGCAAACATGAACACCTTGATTAGATAATTCAGGTGTGCTTGATTGGTGTTAGAGCCGAAATCTTCAGGACGGTCGATCTCAAGGAGCAGGGTTGGTGACCACTGCTGTAGATCATACATCTGCAAAAGCTCTTATTGAGGTTAAATATGTAAGTCACCATTTGTGTGATCTGTGTTTATTTACAATGATTGTCCTGAACTGTTTACTCAAAGCATATTTGTTTTAGGATAGAACATTATACACAAAAGTGACAATACTGTGGGATAATTGTCATGTAGTGATGCGAACTGTTAAAAAAAGGTAAAGTATATAAATTGCCAAAAGTGCTCTGAATATATTTAGTCAAAAGATTAATCTAGTGATTGAGTCGAACACACAGAGACATTAACAATCCACTTATGAATCTCAACAATGGTGACAATCAACTGAACTGCATCATGCTGCAATGCATTCTGGGTACATAGTACAAAACTCGTTCATGATTATTTCTCACCATTGATGAGATTTGTATGTCATGTGTGTAAGTGTGTCTCAATTGCAAAGAGATATTATTTGGACAGAGATTTTCTATTATAACAGATGTTATTGCTTTACCAAACATATCTTAACACATAATACATGTTATAGTATTATTAAATAATAATCAACTTCTTTCTGATGTATTTCAGTAACTAAGGAAACAAAAAGTTACATTTTCTGAAAAGTCTCTTTCAGATTTATTACATAAGTGTACATGACAAAATAGTAATGCAATGAACACAAAAGGTAATGAGCTTCAACAAAGTCAAGAGTCCAACTAAAGCAAACACTGATCATCATGATAGGGACTTATAACATATTAGAAACATTATAATGAACTAGATTTATATTTCTGTTAATAAGATCTTACACAGATGACAGAAATAAAGTGAAGTTGGTGTCTGTAATAAGTGAAGATGTGAGTGATGTTTGTGTTTAATTCTCCTCTGATGAGATCTTGACAGACCTTAATGTTCATCTAAGACTTTGTGACTTCAGTGAGTTAATAGATTATTTTGATGATGTATCTTTAAACAGTCATTGCAGTAGTTTACTGTAAAACACCTACAGTCACTATCTGGTCACAGTGTTGACAATATATTACTGTAGAAATGTCAGTTAAGGGCTCACAGTGTACTTTACCAACACTGATTTTTCTTCTTTATTTCTTCACTGATTATATTATGATGCAGTTTGTTTGGAGATAACATAGTGCTCGCTTTATGAGGATGTTTTAAGAAAGTGTGTTAAAAGTCTCTCTCTCTCTCTCTCTCTCTCTCTCTCTCCGCCCCTCTCTCTCTCTCTCTCTCTCTCTCTCTACAGGACTCTGTCAGTTCATTCAGAGTATCTCATGTGAATATGTTCTGATACGGGAGAATAAGACATGGAATGAGTCAAGGGATTACTGTAGACAGCATCACATTGATCTGGTCACCGTTCAAATCAATGAAGACTGGACAAATGTACAGAGAGCACTTCAACCAGCATTGACTTCAGACGTCTGGATTGGACTCTACAACAACATCTCAAGCTGGCGGTGGTCATATCAAAATGAAGACATTTCATTCTCCGGATGGTCTGGAAGTGAACCAAACAACTTTAATGGAGAAGAGGAATGTGCCGCTATATCATCTAGTGGATGGCATGATAAACTCTGCTCTGCTGAATATTCCTTTACTTGCTTCAAAGGTATGACATAAAACCAACACATGTCAATCACATGAATATTTTAAGCAGTTAATGTATCGTTATTGCATTTATTCAACTACGTAATGTGATTAAATCCTCTCATTGACCAAAATGCATTTAGCAGACGCTCTAATTTGAAAGATTTGAAGTAACAAGAATTAATAAACAATGAAGTGATATGTTGTACAGAGACTGCAGATCAACAAGTGCTTAAACCAAGTTACAAGGAACAAAACCTGTTGAGAGAAAATGTTGTGGGGTGAATAAAAAGCAGTCACTGCATGTGTTCCTGTCAAATATTTACAGAAATAAAAATTATATTGTTTTTTAATGTTGTGAGAGATGGTTGATGGGTCCGACTTTAAAAGATCAGTCCAGCAGTGAGGAGATGAGCATTAGTGACGTAAACCTAATGCAGCTTTGATAAAGAGATAAAGAGTGATGTCACATGAGATGTTTTGGACTTCTGGAAGACACACAGAACTACTGTGTTTTGATTTAATTGAAGTGGTTTAATAACCCATGTAGAGGACTGTTTCATAAAAGTCACTTAGAAAAGTGTTGTGTGTATGAAGGAAAGAGACTTTTAAAAGGCAACTCATGCGCTTGTTTAGTGTTGCAAGTTGACACGGCAGTTTCTGTTCTCTAAAGCTCTTGATGGAGACGCTCAACACTAGATGGAGACCCTGCCAACAGTTTATCTTTTATAAATGTGTGTTACGTCCATTATCTGGTGTTATGCCGCCACCTAGTGCCCATTTTCCAGTATTGAACTCTGTTATTCCATACATGCACACTACTCAGTGTTGATTTAGATCTCGCTCGACCTGCAGCATCAGTTTCAGTTCAGCACACAAACAATCTTTGCTTTAGAGAAAGATATAATCTGTCTCTATGTTTATTTACTATTACTTTGTATTATTTGCATGTGTATTTGTTGTTAGCTAGCTGTCCAGTTTCTTCATAGGGTTGCAGATGAGAGTTAGTTTAGTGGTGGAGTGATAAAACCAGTTAGTGAAGTATTTCCAGTGCTGATACTGGAGGAATATCACATGGCTCTCAGCCAATCAGATTCGAGAACCAGCTAGAACTGGGGCATCTTCAAGCTCAAACCGGTGCGCAAGGTTTTGAACGACACGTTTCCTGGAAATGGTTTACAACATGTTGTGAGAGACGTTTTCTCTTTGGCTGTGTCAAGAATGTCCGTCCACCCAGCAGGCTGTATATAACCCACGCAGTATTAAAGAAACAAACGCAAAAAAAAAGTAAAGTTGTAAACAAATGTGTCCACTGCAGCTCGGTACACACAACAATTGAATAAATAAGAAGACAAGTATTTTGCAGTATTAATCTCATATTTATACCGATTTCATTAGACAGTTCTTCAAAAAGAACACAAAAATTGTCCTTCTCAGCTGCCATAGTTCAACTCTTGCTTCATAAGAACAAGGTGTTTAATCGCATCACCGTTTCTGTTGTAAAGAAAACGTTTTGACACTTTTTGTCTGGGCTGAACGCAGCCCTACTGTATAACATACAATAATAGTCGTGTAAGTGATTTATTCAAATGATTTATTGGATGCCAACTGGAACAATAATAACCTCCATATTACCCCCTAACCTTATGATTTATTCTTAAACACCTTTCATCAAACATTTCCTTCATTTAAGTGCAAATAAACAGCTGTAGTGTAAGATATGTGATGTGAAAATGATAAAGTGTCAAAACGACTCGTCACACGTCTTTCTCACTTCACCCCTGTTGACACACTTACATTTTTTGTCCTTCTGATGCCCATGATTTATTTTATTTGATTATTTTTTTATTAATAGTGAGTAATAATATATTTCATCATGAAAGAGAATGAGTTGTAATATCATCATGTCCTCATGGCTCAGTGTTAATGGAGCTCTTGTGAATCTGGTCCCTGGTTAGTTCCCAGTGTTAGTTGCTATAGTAACTGAGTTTGAACTATTTCAAGTTTGCTATGAAACCGAATCCACTGACAATAAGTCTGACAAACTCAAATCATTCTGTCTTATTTTCTTATATCTTATTTTATGAAACAGCCCTCAGAAAGAAGAGAAGACGAGCATTGCATTAGTCCAGTCTAGAGATCACAAAGGTCTGGACCAGAAGTTGAGCAGCATGCTCTGTGAGATCAGAACCGGTCTACCAAACAGTTCTTAAAGCTAATTATCAAATAATCAAAAAGATCAATTCAATTGTCCAGCTTGTTTAGTGATGTTGAGTGTTGATCTGTTGATATGAATAGTTTGTTGATCGTCACCAGTGTTGAGATTCATAAACTGATTCTTGGTGTCTGTGTGTCTAAACTATGAGATGCAAACAAATAGTAAAAAAGTTATTTAAACTCACATGAAACTGTTATTTCTTTGAAGTTGTCCTCTAATGGTGTTTTTCAATCTCATCTTTCTACAGAGAATGTAACAAAAGCTGACAGGTTTGTTTTTGTTAAATTCCCAAAGACCTGGCATGAAGCTCAGAGTTACTGCAGACACTATTACACAGATCTGGCCGTCATTCACAGTCTCATTGAGAATCAAGTGCTGACGCTGAAGATTTCAATGTTCGACATTAGTGTATCATGGATTGGTCTGTTCAGAGACTCGTGGAAGTGGTCAGATGAAATAAATGTCGTCGGCATGTCCTCAATTAACTGGATGACTGGACAACCTGACTTGACGGACTCAAACCAACCTTGTGGTGTTATACGTCCTGATGGTCTCATAGATGATCAACTGTGTTCAAATACTTTTCCATTCATCTGCAAGACACGTAAGTTTTTATGTGTGATCATAAACTACTACATAAAATAAATAAAGTAAATAAATGATATTTAGGCTATGTTGTGCAGTCAGCCGTCATAAATCGGGGTATTTTATAACAGGTTAGAACTGGGCTCAGCCAATCAGAATCAAAGACCAGAACTGACCATTTTATAAATAATAATAATGTGTTGAGACTTGTCTGTTGTCAGTGTAAAAAGAAAGTCTCCTTGAACAACAAGGCAGCACAAGAGAAGAAAATCCTGTTTTAATGTCAGATGTGCAGCTATTGTTAGTGTTCTACTGTATTGATCTGATTTGTTCTTCTGAAATGTGTTTTTGGTTAAAATGTTGAAGGAGTAAAGAAGGAGAAATGAAATCAAAAAATCATAATAAAGATTTATATATGAGCTCTGAATTTCTTAATCTGTTTTTTTTTTGGCTAGTGGAAGTTCCAGGAGAAACAGTCGGGAGACCAAATTATGAATTAAGTATTAATATTTATTCACTTTTACCTTAGTTTACCTTAAAGAACAGTTGCTATGAAAACAATATGAGAAGTTGACAAATGATTATTTCCATTTGTGTTAAACACATGCAGCTGTTGTGTTAGAAAGTTTGACTGTATATTTGTGTAACTATTGTTATGATGTTATGAATACAGCTTTTTACCTTCCAGAGACCAAGAAACAGATTGAGAGATTTGTAACCCATTGGTTTGCACGGCTTATTGCTTTTATAAAACTGTTAATCCATATGTGTAGAAAGGTTTCATAAAATAAAGTAAATATAATGATATTTTAGGCTATGTAGTGCAGTCAGCCGTTATAAATCGGGGTATTTTATAAATTAAGTCTCAACGAAAAACAAGGCAGCACAAGAGAAGAAAATCCTGTTTTAATGTCAGATGCTCAGCTATTGTTAGTGTTCTACTGTATTGATCTGATTTGTCCTTCTGAAATGTGTTTTTGGTTAAAACATTGAAGGATGAAGGAGTAAAGAAGGAGAAATGAAATAAAAAATCATAATAAAGATTCATATATGAGCTCTGATTTTTTTTTATCTGTTTTTTTTTGGCTAGTGGAAGTTCCAGCAGAAACACTCGGGAGACAATATGATGAATTAAGTATTTATATTTATATTTATTCATTTTTCCTTAGTGTATCCTAAAGAACGTTTGCTATGAAAGCAAAATGAGAGGTTGACACATGCTTAGTTCCATTTCCGAACATGCAGTTGTTGTGTTAGAAAGATTGACTGTAGATTTGTGTAACTGTTGTGATGATGTTTTCTTCACACTTTATAGGAGTTGAAAATAAATACAGCTTTTAATCTTCCAGCAGAGACCAAGAAACAGATTGTGAGATTTGAGCTGAAATCTGGTCAGAATGTCAATGATCCTGCAGTGATGGAGACCATCTTACAGTCGGTGAGTATTCAACTATTTGTGTTGAAAGTGTGTCCTACACAACACAATGAGCTGACACACAGATAGTAGAGTTTTTCAGATTCACTCAAACATGTTTGTTTCTGGCTTAAGACACAATCACACTTGACCTTTCGTTCCATTGACTTCCATACATACTCATGCAAATTTGTTAGAAGATATTTTACATTTCGCTGTGTTTCAAAGTTCAAGTTTGGTGAACTCTGACCTGTGAATTCGTGTCACGTGAGTGCGTGAGACCAATAGAAGATCAAAATATCACAGCGTGACCTCTCCGTACTGAAATGTAAAAGATGGAGGAATCACTGATGCATTTTCACACCGTCTTAAGGAATTAGACGTGCTCAAGTCTAGTGTGACCGCAGAATTACTGTGTCACTGTGATTATTGTGTTGTCACCAGTGCGTTACTTAAGAAAAGAGTTTACAGATACAAAAAAGAGAACTCCAGAAAGCAGTCTTGTCACTTTACTGGTTCATTTCAATTCAAACTACCATCAAGAAGGAAAATATGTTTAAGCTTTAAATTTACATCCATGACATATACAGTTTAATAACATCATCAGTGGTGTAGTGGTGTCTGGAGAAGTGGGTTTACTGTTCATTCATGACCCATTTTTAAAGCGGCACAGCTTTCTGTGTTTTAATGTAGTCTGGTTTCCACACTGGTTTTATCCAAATTGTGAACTTTTATACGAGAAATGAGTGATGCCACAGAAGAGATTCTACAATCAATCCTGGCCTACAGGCACATGAAGAGACATCAGGGCGGTACGGTGACTTCATTGATCTATATATTGTGCATTTTAAGACTTTTACAGTTTAAATTAGATCACAACAGATAACCATGTGTGTCCTTTCATTATTATCAGCATCAGTAAAAAAGTAAACTCATGGTCAACAAATATTACACAATCTATGTTTCATGAAAGAACATTTGGGTTAGAAATGACATGAAAGTAAACGAGTGATAACAGAATGTCCAGTTTTGGGTAAACTATCTCTTGTACTTTTTTTAATGATTTAAAACAGGTAACATTTAAACAGAATTATAGAACGAGAATATTTATTTACACAACAAATTGGCCATGTGCACACACTATAGGGTGTTAAAGTAACACTGAAACAGTGTTAAAGATAATGAGATAATGAAGTGATTCATGAGGTGATGATTGATCTTTAATGATGAACACCTGCTGTTAACAAACACAATCACTGAAGAAACATCAACAATAAGAATTCACCCTGATAGTGTTTAGTGTTTCCTTTAGTTGGGCTCTTGATCCTTGATTTCCAGTTTTTCCTAGAGTTGTAATATAGTGTTTGATGGGTGTATTTATTACAGCGAAAATAACATTGACATGACATGGGTAAATAGTGAATAGCAGAAACGTCTTTTTTCAACAACATCAAAGTGTCGTTAAATCAACAACAAAGAAGCAGTTATAAAAGTAAAGAATAACACCTATAGTTCAACGCTAGATCTTAACTAAAGGAAACACTGTTCGCCATAATGGTGATCTCAACATCAACTGTTCTTGTTCAGGTTTTCTTCAGTGATTGTGTTTGTTAACAGCAGGTGTTCATCATTAATCATCAATCATCACTTCACAAATCACTTCATTATCTCTTTATCTTCAACACTGTTTCAGTGTAACTTTAACACCCTATAGTGTGGACACATATAGACACCCAGCAGTGTTCATTTAACACTGGCCAATTTGCTGTGTAGAAGTGATGCATTTGAAATATTTGCAAACATTTTGGCTGTTTTAACCACAACCTTAACACACTTAAGTAAGACACATGATTTAGCGTGAACTAGTGAAGGTCTGGACATGTTTTTTGTCTTGTCACACCGACATGACCTGAAACGTTGAAATGCCTTTCGGTGTTTTGGAGTTTACAAGACTGGATTTTACCTTTGACATTTAACATTCGCAGGCACACTCCTGAGTGATGTGGAGGAAACAGCACAGCCGGTGTTTTGCACGCATTTTCATTATTTTTCTGATTTCAAAATATATCTTGAAGTTCATAATTAATATCTAAATAATCAATATCTGTTCAGTTTGTAACAAACACTTAGGTACAAAGATTAGAGTTTTAATGTCAAATAAACATTATTTTTCAACATCTATAATATATGCATAATTTCAACAGAAATATTTTTAAACACTTAGAAATTAAGACTTAAATGTTGAAAAGTTTACTTTCAGTCCCATTTTATCATGTGTTTAACACAAAAATACTCTATATGTCTTCCTCGACTGAAAAAACACAAATGTGAAGAGCTCACTTGAACCTTCCATGTGTTTCATGATGAGACTTTGAAGGTCATTTCCTCGTCCTCTTCATCCACTGTCAATGCTGTGCTAAAGGAGCTCTCTTAAAGACTGAAACAGATGTACAGCGCTGCAGCTGAGAGCTTTTCTTCTCTCTTAGAGTTGTAGTTTGTCTCTACAATAGATGAAATGAAGAATACATAACACACATACTCACGGTCTAAACTTACAAAGTAACTATAATAAATGAATATTAACAAAAATTAAATTAAGTTAAATAGTTATATTATTAGACGAATGCCAGACGGATAAACAAACACAGACCGGACGTTAACTGCAGTTGGCTCCAGTGAATATTTAACCCCCAGAGTATAAATTCTGTCATCATTTACTCACCCTCAGATTGTCCCAAACCTGTTTAAATGTATTTATTCTGCTAAACACAAATGAGGATATTTAGAAGAATGTCAATCAAACAGATCTCATCCACATTGACTCCTGTAGTATAAACAGAATGTTCCCTATTATGGCCATAAATGTGAGATGAGATCTGTTTGGTCATATTTGGCTCTCGTTTGTCCGGTGACTCTGAATTGTTATAAAGGACACTCAAAATGATTGACGGATGTGAAAAGCACAGAAAATCGAACCCGGTCCTATTTTTTATGACGGACGAAAATATCGAAGGCAGTGTGTAAATGTGATTGACACAACGTGAGGTCATATTTATTTTTTAACGTGCGGAAATTTCTGACTCAATGTGCAATGGTCTTAAGAGTGTGTGTCATGATTGTTTGTGTTGTGTAGATTCAGCAGAAACTGACAGATTTGGGCGTACACAAAGACACAACAGTGACCTGGAGAGTGCAGCCTGATGGGAATGTTTTCACACCAAAACAGGAAGATGAAGAGAAACAGAAAGTGTGTTCAGACTTCTGACCGATCACGCCACAGTCGTTGTGTTTAAAGACGTCATTTTCATCACTTGAGACAAACTTTGAAATACATGTTTTATAGGATTTGAAATTACATGTAAACGTTTATAATAACTTCAGTTCGTCTCATTATATTGTTATCCAGTCAAATATATTTAGTTATTCTTGATTGAGCTTAGAATGCAGCTTTGAAGATGTGTGTTATTAATGATATTATAGTGATAGTAGCGTGACAATCTATTAAACTACAATCTAATGATTACAGATTAATACAATGACATGTGACAATGTGAGTTAAATGTTTATATTCTGTGTGTTTTATCTTGTGTGTTTGTGTTTGGTGAGGTGTGTAGACTGTAGCAGCTGAACATGTAATGCTTTTCGATCAAAACTTTCACAACATACAGTAGTAGTATCACAACATATAGTAGTAACCATGTGTGAAGGGTAATTCAACATTTTGAGAAACTGTTTTAAATCATTTGGTTGTTTGAGAACATGAATATAAATTAAAGCTTCTTTATAAACACTGAATAGACAAAATGATCTATGAAAATATTTGTGTGGAAGTGAACTGTGCAAATACATAAATAAATAATAAAACATGTTAAACATATTGTTGAATGATGTTTTACTGAGTCTCATCAATCGCTTCTGTCTCTCAACAACACAATAATATATTTTGTGTAGTCGACTCTGTGCTGGTTTGTATTGGCCGCCTCCATAATTTGGAAAAAAAACATCTACAAACTTAATAACTAAATAATTGAATATCAGAATAACAGAATTATATTAGTGAATGTTTTTAACGAGGTCCCATATCTTTGGTTTTTCCTCCAGCTAATGCTGTGACGTAAGTGTGACGTTGACACTAAAAGGGTCTTTGGTTTACAAAAAGATAATATTCGTAACACTATTACACTTATCATGTGAGGCGACAAATATATCCCAAATAAACACCTAAAGCTTGAACATAGTTGTGGTTTTCTGGATGATCGCGGTGGTCTTGATGTTTAATTAAAATAATTTCATGTGTGATTTAATCCACAACGTTTTCCATTAACATTTATTTATCAATGCAATTTTAGGTTTTTCTAACAATTTTGACATTAACAAAAAGCTTTAATATGATCGAATTTTCACAGGAAATTCCTTCTGATGAGGTGTTTGAATGTTAAACATTTCCCCAAACGCTTTATTTTTAATTAAAAGCTGTTACATGTAGGCTCAAATTTTACATGTCAACTTTTGATGAACTGTGTTTGTGTTTTACTATTATTGAATTGTTTTGTTGTAAGAAAAGTTGTGAATTCATCAGACCTTGTCACAACTCAAAGTTTGCATTTAAAGAGCATTTGAATGGAAAATGTGAAAACACACATTTAATTGGAAAAAAAAGTGTATCTGTTGACACCGTGTCCGATTCCGCATTTTAGTTTTCTCAACATAATTGTAAGTTGACACAACTTGCAGTTTTTTAATTTGTTGATATAACTGAACATGCTAAGTTTTCACTGTCTCAACTAGTCTCAAGTTGACTGAACTAAAGTATGTGTCGACTCAACTTAAAAATGTTTGCTGAACCAGTAAGGTTAGCATACCGCGAGATCTTCTGCAGCGAAGACGCGGGAGACGTTCGTAGGCCATGACATGGACATTCGGCAGTTGTTTTTAATTCCTCAATCATCATCTAATCTGGTAAGTATTTTTGTTCATTAAGGTGTAATAACTTGTAAAATGACATCTATGAACTAATCGTCAATGTATTTTTACAAATCGTCAATGTGTTTTTACAGTATTAATATTTCTAGATCTGACTGATCAGACCGTTGCAATCCATGTGGTGTTCCCACAAATTACCCAGTTAACAGTACTTTAGTTGATCATCTGCAAATTAAAGCTAAAAACATCAACAAAACTAGTAACTTAATCTAGCACATCTTTTTCTACAATTCATTAAAGACGTGCATTTTTTTTTGCTAAAAGGCGGTTGCTGCTAGACTAATTTTACATGGAGGATAAATGATATATGCCCTCCCTTATTCAAATAATATCACAATATTTCAATTAATGTGTAATTAAGTAAAGTAATCTGCACCGAATTCTGTTCTTTTAATGTGAGAGAGAAATATGGATAAATGGCAAAATACAAAGCAGGAAAACATGGTGTGAAACAGATCGCGGCTTCATAATTAATTTTACTGATGAACATCAGCGCTGAAACTTGTACTTAAATAGTGCACTCCCTTAAAAATGCATTGTCAAATTAATTTATTCCAAGAATCTGTTTAAAATTTACTCTGAAATTCTTTAAGTTTTCATTTGTTTTAAGTTACTTTGAAGTTAAAGTGGTTTTATAAATGTGTAAAATCTTAGTGTTAGTTCACCCAAAATCATGTTTTTGTGAACTAACACTTTTCATGTATGTTCAAATAGTTTTTTTACTTTTCAGTATTTCTATATTCTATGTATATATATATATATATATCCCTTACAGAAAAGACACATGTGAGATGTGTGTTTTTGGAACATTTGGTTGTGAATTCCCATGTGAAACACATATGATTACACGTAAAAACCCATGGGATGACATGTGCGACATGTGGTGATATGTCTCCACATGTGAACACATGTTCTTCACATGACAACCTGTGTTTCACATTTCATCCCATGGATTTTTAAATGTTATCATATGTGTTTCACTCGGGAATTCACATGGGATTCACACCCTTATGTTAAAAAAACACATTTGACATGTGTTTTTTGCACATGTTAAACACATGTGGTATACATATAATCACATATGAAATTCATGTGTCTTTTCTGTAAGGATATGTCTATATATGCATGAGTTTTACACAGAGTTATTAAAGTGGAGATGTCATTTTGTGTAGGAGACACTTTAAATGTGACACGTAATGTTATATATCATTTTTGTCATGGGAATCAACTATTTGAGTTTTCTCCTCAACGAGTATTTGTCACGGGTAAGAGGTGAGTACATCACCCCGCGACTCAAAGTTCCAGTACCACCAGAAGGAGCTACCCCGCACACGACAGACGACAGACAACAAGAGATATAATTTATATTTCTTTATTTATTAAAATAATGTCCCTTTCTAGAATCAAGCAGTCTCTGCCGGTGTTCCTCCAACCAACGTTGTCTCGATGTCCCCTTTTCCAAGACTGGTTTGCAAGAGGAGATAGACTCGATCCAGCGGCTCTGATGTGCTACAGCACAGACGGAGGACAGTCGAAGGTATCAAGCTTTAACTCTGTATTTCGTACTCCAGGACTGGACTTCATAGAGAGGTGAGCTCTACTCAGCAGCTCTGGTGTGAGGACTGGACTTCATAGAGAGGTGAGCTCCATCGCCCGAACGATCTGCGGGGTTCCCACTGCAGAACACTCCACTCCACCCGTGAAAATATCAACACAACACTGCAATCACTCCAAACCTCAATGAATAAGGCAGTATTCGGGCTCAGATGGACTCCTTGGTAAAGGGAGATGTAATTATTCCTCCTCCTTCACTCCTCTATCCTCCGTCCTCAATCTTCTGTCTTCAGTCCTCAGTCCTTGTACTTCTTCCTGCCCCTCCCGCTGTTTCTTTCCCTCTCTCTTGCAACTCCTCTCCTTCAATGTACTTGTCCTTTATGCTTCTCTTCCCCAATCCCCGTTTGGGGTTTTCCCCTTCACACGTGCCGGTGATTTCGCTCAATCAGTTCTCGCTGCACTTTCGCCTCGTTTGTGAGTCCGGAACCGGCCCGGTGTTACACCGGAAGTGTCCCTGCATAACAACAAAAAATGGTTCCGGCAATAAAATAAAATAATAATAAAATAATTTAAATGAAAAACATCTGTTATTTATTTGGTTGAATGTGCTATTGCAAGTTGAGATAATATGCCAGAATAAGTTTGAAGAACATACAATTTAGTTTAGATAACTAGAAAATGTAAGTTAACGTGCTTCAAATAAACTTTTCGAGTTCAGGCAACTTGAAATAAATTGTTGGGCTAAATAGTTTAATTATGCCAACTACACATTTTAAGTTGAAAATACTTTAAATATTAAATAAATTCAACTTAAATCATTAAGTGCAAAAAGATATCTAGAAAATTTAAGTTGAGTAAACAATTTTTTTAACAGTGCACACACCGGATGTGGCGCGATGCGGCAAGCTTCAGTATAACAAATTAGAACTCATTGTATTTAAAATATTTTTCACACCAGACGTGACACGACAATCCCATTAGAAGAAGCCACGTGTCGCGTCGCATGGTAATGAAAGTAAATTACTAACTGGGCCTATATGTCAAAATTAGAACACAGGCCCGGTTCCTATCAGGGGTAAAAGGGTGGTTTAGCAGATACCTTGTGTGGGCATTCACACAGTACATAGACACAATAAAATTAAAAGACCTTTTTCAAAAAAAAATCTTATAAGAATGTGTTTTGGTAAATGATAATCTTTGTTTATTTCTGTAAAATTCTGACAACTTTTCTCCTAAATTCCATACAGTGGCGGAGCTAGAGTTTTTCACATGGGGTGTCCTGGGGGTGGCCAAGGCAACTTCAGGGGGTCCATAGACCATGATTGCATGTCAGTGTGTAATAGTGATGCGCGGATGGCGGTTAAATCCGCGGGCGCTGCGGATGATCCGCGGGACGGGTGCGTTGGGTAATAAAAAAATACATTCTGATTAATTGCGGGTGGATGATATCATATACAATATTATCAAAATTTCTCAAAAAATAAGAATTTGTTTTAAATGCATTTTAAAGCAGGCGCTAATTTGCAGTAATTTAAAAGAAATGCGCGCGTGCGTCTATTTCTTAAAGCAGATATGGGGGCAAAACAGATCCGAGAGAAATTTAAAAATGGAGAAATAAAAACAAAACAAAAGGTAGGAAAGAAAAGTACCGTGTGGGAGTGTTTTAGCGAAGTGGTTTAACAAGGATGAATCAAGTGCTGGGTATGTAATATGCAACGACTGTGAGGCACTGTACAGTCGTGGCCAAAAGTTTTGAGAATTACATAAATATTCGTTTTCAAAAAGTTTGCTGCTAAACTGCTTTTAGATCTTTGTTTCAGTTGTTTCTGTGATGTACTGAAATATAATTACAAGCACTTCATACGTTTCAAAGGCTTTTATCGACAATTACATGACATTTATGCAAAGAGTCAGTTTTTGCAGGGTTGGCCCTTCTTTTTCAGGACCTCTGCAATTCGACTGGGCATGCTCTCAATCAACTTCTGGGCCAAATCCTGACTGATAGCAACCCATTCTTTCATAATAACTTCTTGGAGTTTGTCAGAATTAGTGGGTTTTTGTTTGTCCACCCGCCTCTTGAGGATTGACCACAAGTTCTCAATGGGATTAAGATCTGGGGAGTTTCCAGGCCATGGACCCAACATTTCAACATTCTGGTCACCGAGCCACTTAGTTATCACTTTTGCCTTATGGCACGGTGCTCCATCGTGCTGGAAAATGAATTGTTCTTCACCAAACTGTTGTTGGATTGTTGGAAGAAGTTGCTGTTGGAGGGTGTTTTGGTACCATTCTTTATTCATGGCTGTGTTTTTGGGCAGAATTGTGAGTGAGCCCACTCCCTTGGATGAGAAGCAACCCCACACATGAATGGTGTTAGGATGCTTTACTGTTGGCATGACACAGGACTGATGGTAGCTCTCACCTTTTCTTCTCCGGACAAGCCTTTTTCCAGATGCCCCAAACAATCGGAAAGGGGCTTCATCAGAGAATATGACTTTGCCCCAGTCCTCAGCAGTCCATTCGCTATACTTTCTGCAGAAGATCAATCTGTCCCTGATGTTTTTTTGGAGAGAAGTGGCTTCTTTGCTGCCCTTCTTGACACCAGGCCATCTTCCAAAAGTCTTCGCCTCACTGTGCGTGCAGATGCACTCACACCTGCCTGCTGCCATTCCTGAGCAAGCTCTGCACTGGTGGCACTCCGATCCTGCAGCTGAATCCTCTTTAGGAGACGATCCTGGCGCTTGCTGGACTTTCTTGGACGCCCTGAAGCCTTCTTTACAACAATTGAAACTCTTTCTTGATGTTCTTGATGAACCTATAAATTGTTGATTTAGGTGCAATCTTAGTAGCCACAATATCCTTGCCTGTGAAGCCATTTTTATGGAACGCAATGATGGCTGCACGCGTTTCTTTGCAGGTCACCATGGTTAACAATAGAAGAACAATGATTTCAAGCATCACCATCCTTTTAACATGTCAAGTCTGCCATTCTAACCCAATCAGCCTGACATAATGATCTCCAGCCTTGTGCTTGTCCACATTCCCACCTGAGTTAACAAGATGATTACTGAACTGATCTCAGCGGGTCCTTTAATGACAGCAATGAAATGCAGTGGAAAGGTTTTTTTCATGGCTAAGAAGGACTATGCAATTCATCTGATCACTCTTCATAACATTCTGGAGTATATGCAAATTGCTATTATAAAAACTTAAGCAGCAACTTTTCTAATTTCCAATATTTATGTAATTCTCAAAACTTTTGGCCACAACTGTATGTCCGTGTGAGACAGAAAACATAATTCCCTGTTTCATGTGGGGAGAGACATTTTGGACCTTTTGGCCTTCCATACTCTCCCCGAGTCTCGTCTGTGTTTCCCGCCCTTTCCGTCTCATTAGCTTCCCCTTAGTGTTTCATCCGTTTCACCTGCTCCCTAATTAATTATCCTGTGTTTTGTCTCCCTATAAAACATCCTCATGTTTGATTGTCCTGTGCAGGTTCATTGTGTATGGTTCCTGTACGTGTACGTGTACGTGTACGTGTACGTGTACGTGTACGTGTACGTGTACGTGTACGTGTACGTGTACGTGTACGTGTACGTGTACGTGTACGTGTACGTGTACGTGTACGTGTACGTGTACGTGTACGTGTACGTGTACGTGTACGTGTACGTGTACGTGTACGTGTACGTGTACGTGTACGTGTACGTGTACGTGTACTTCTTACCATTGCCTGTATCCTGTTCAAGTGTTCCTGTAGCCAAACCTGTTACTTGTTACCTTGTTCCTTTTTTGCCTCTTCTTAGTAAGTGTTTTAGTTTAGTTTATATCAAGTGTTGTGTAGTTCAGTTTTATGTTGGTAAGTCTTGTTCCCGTATTCTGTTTGTTTGGTTTTACCCCATCGTGGGTCTTTGTTTTGTTTCTTGCTATATATTAAATACCTTTGTTACCCCTACCGTCTTGTCTGAGTCTGCCTGCAATTGGGTTCTTGCCACGAGATTCGTGATAAGATTGTGTGAGAAAATGCCAATATCAAAGTGCCTAAAGAGGAAAGCTGACAGAGAACACAAGGCATACAAAGAGGACTGGAAAGAGAACTATAAATTCATCCTACATAGTTTTGTGAATGCAAAGCATTATCTGGGACAAAATTGTCGGTGTTTGAAAAGAATATAATATTAGACGGCACCATGAGACAAAGCTGAATTTGCTTTGTTATTGTTTGTGTGTTGATGCTGAGGCCCCGCATTATAAGCAAACGTTTCAACGCTTCACTGTTAGTTTTTCAAACCCCATATTTCATGAAGGCTGTTTTAGAAGTTTGTTTTAGAAGTACTTCTAGAACTTCCAGTACACGCTGCCCAAAATTAGTGGCTACTTCGATTGCAGCCAGTCTTGCTACATGCCAGAGTAGGAAATCCTAAGGATGATGTTTGGCAAGTTAGTGTTAGGCAGGTGGTTGAGCTTGTGTGTGTGCTCCAACAGTGTCAGAATCACAGGTGGCCCATATGAAGATCCTTATTTGTGGAGAACATAGAAACAGGCATGCCTTCCTTCCACTGACTAAGCTTAGACACAAATATCATTACCTTTGATCCTTGCATCATGCAGGTCTCATATTGCAGCTTGGGTCATTAATTCACACATGGACAATGCATTTTTAAAGCAAGAACAGCTACTTTAAGAAGTGTATTTGGGCAAGCAAGAACTTGAAAACATCATAAAATCACTCTCAGGAAGGCATCAATTGCTGCAGGCCTACCAAAGCAGGGGAAATATGCTCTCCCCTTAGGTTATGTCTGAGTCTACAATGTTTTACCCAGAGTTGTATGATAGTCAGTTGAAGGGGGTGTTGAAAGCATTTGAAGTTGTGACAGATGAAATTACTGCACAAGGCTCATGTCATGAGAGCTGATTCTTGGACTTATTGCATGCATTGTTGTCAAAGAACAAGGCATGGTGATTATTGTTCCGAGACAGAAAAGATCATGTTCTTATTCAGATCTTGATGTTTATGAAGTAGATAGTGATGGAGGTGCTTTTCTTTGAAAAAGACTTGATGAACTTCTTGACTACATCCCACTTAGACACTACAGTAAAGGCAGCAGAATGCTGGTTGCTCTTAAGCACAGTCCGCAATGGAGCACGTAAGACAGAAGCACACTCCCTCTACTAGAAGAAGAGCATCTGGAAACTTTTATCAGAAAATTGATGGACCTGGGAGTTACAAATGTTGATGACTGCACATATATAACAGAAGCAGACTTGGATGGGATTTTTACACCAATACAGTCCAGACGGTTGATCAGTGGGTTCTGCTCAGGTATGTAATGTCTCTAACAAAAGTTTGTTATAAGAAAGTATCTATTCATTCTCTCAGAAATTGTATTTTGGTTTAATGAAACTCAAAAAAGCAACATTACAACAGTTGCTTTAATTTAGGTTACCTAATAGCGTTGGATTACAACAGCAAAATTAGTTTTATAGTTTCAATTAGCAATAAAAAGACATTTAATGCAACAACTACACATGCTTAGTTTGTGCAGTAAGGCGATAGTGTTGAAAGCTGAACTGTCATGTACTTGAACATTTAGTGAATTTCTAACCAAAAGTAAAGGATTGAAGTTATATATGAATAGTATGAATTGTTATTTTCTGAATTAATATTTTCTTGGGATCAACCACTTGTTTTATTGGGACCACATCACTGAGTGATCTGCTAATTCCTGCAGTTATAAATGTATATAAAAACGACTGATTTCAATTAATTTCAGTCTAGTTTTCTGCATTTATTCAGATAGTCAGTATCTGGGCTGCCAACAATTCATTTCATAAATCTAAACATTTTCAAAAAATAAATGATTACAGATGAAGTGAAAAGTCAGGAGAGAACATACTGTCTCTATTTTACATGAATCCATCACACAGAATGAAAGTCAACCTTCACCAGATTTTATTTTTACATTTCATTTTCATTCTTGAAAGAGCTAAAGCAGTAAACAAACACACATCACTATCATCTGTTAATAATTCACTTAAATGATATATTATCCAAAAAAAGTGTCATTTAAAGCGGCAGACCGTAAGATTTTGAGTAAAAATTAACTTAAACCTATCATCGAGCAAGTACATGAGAGAATGGTGCATAAAACTGTGTCATTACCCTGGCTGGAATCATCGGATTTTGTGATTTGTAACGTGTACTCACAACTGTTGGGTAGGATTTTATATAACTTTAAGCATTATTTAAGGTGGTTTAGTACTTTACTTTTAAACGGCAAGCAGTGTTTACATCTGGGGATTCATCATTTGTGAAAAACAAAAAAGTGCAAACTGATGACTGTTTACAAAGAAATAGAGAATGTGATCGGACTTTTACTTAAATTTAAGGACTTATATCCCGGATATGATGGCAAGGCTTATAGTATTTAGTTGTGTGAGATGTATAAGGATTTATGACCGGACCTGTCATCATTTGAGACCCGTGTTCGGGGATCTTCTGTCTGGTTCGCATTATGGGAGTTTCCATGAGAAACAACAAAACTGGAGACTCTGCAGTGTTGGCAGGTATGGAAATGACCCAGCACCCAAAATAATAACAAAACACGGTTTATGTTCTTATTTGTTTCGTTTTATCATCTGCCATCTGATCTGTGTTTATTATGCACTAGTCGTCTACAGTGAAGATTCTCACCGCTGCACTGTCACAGGCCACGACTCAAAACATCAGATTCATCCGCGCAGCTAAGCAGTGCTCAATCACAACTCACATAAAGAAATACCTCCACACATCTGAGATGGCCACAAAGAGGCCAATCCTACGGACTGCCGCTTTAACTCTAATATGAAGTCATTTACAAATCACATATGGAAAAAAAAAAACAGCGTCCCCAACAGCAAGAAGTTGTTTAATTAATGTTAGAAATAGTTGGTTTGTCAATGTTAATGACATTGAATTAATATCACTTTTGCACCTGCAAGTAATGTTGAAAAAAAACATTGACCCACCATTGTCATCAGTGTTTTCATTAATTGAGCTCTTGACTTAAAAAGGATAAATTTGCAGAACATAAGAGTCAAACTATGAGTACTACAATTATTAAATTTGATATTTGTGAGAATTTGGATATCGTCTGTGTCCCCACTTAGTAACTAATAATAATATTAATCTGATAACCCATGCATATTGTGTGAAATGTATTACAATGATTATTGTTCATGCATTATGTCTAAGGTTACCTAAGGTCAAGTGCTGACCTAGTTAGAATATGCAGGCCCATATGGTTTTATATATTGTTTTATATGTACTTAGTTAACGGAATATTCTGTCTTATATATACTTATCAATACAAGAAGTTAACAGTATTTGCAAGGTCATACAGAGGAGTTTTCTCCTTCGGAGTACAGCTCTAGAGACATGTCTGAAAGCTTCAGAGACATGTCTTCACGATGACTTGACATGAATCTGGTCACATGACAACCAGAATGACATACTGTCTTTGAATGTTCTAGATGAAGGAGAACATTACACCAAATAAGGAGTTAATGAATTTATAAGGAGCTCTAAGAACAAAGATCTAACCCACATGAACAGTATTAATAGTTTCAATGACACATTTACTTCCTCTTTTCTGTATACAAATATGGGACCTATTTTCAATAAACTTTGGACTCTGATTGAACTGCACATCTCGTGTCTGTGTCTTTCTTGGTCTCCGGGATCCCGAAACTCTGAAGGTTCAACCGACTCGACTCTTCAACTTAGAATAACTAAATTTAGAGTAAGGGGACAAGTAAGAAATAATCTTACAGATTGGGGGCTCGTCTGCGAATGGGGGGAAGACATCTCTCTTAAGAACCACGAGAACAGAGACCTGAGCTGAGGCAAGCACACCTGACGATCGGGCACAGACCTACATTAAAAGGGGTAAGTGTTTTTCTATAGAGTTCTTTTATTGACTTACAGAAATCTAACGCTTACCCTGTAGGATTCTTGTGGAATTAATATTTCGTACAGACGAAATGGGGTTTCTCAATTCATGTTAGTGGGAATTCACTTTCCCATTGTTGTGACAATGCGGCTGGCAACAGTAGTTAATTAATTTATTATTAACACACGAATATGAATGGTTATGCAGTACTGATCACACTGTAATTTGGGATCGTGGTGTCAGCTTGGCTACTCAGAGGAAAAAGGCTCTGTGACTCAGAATTGAATAATATTGATTTATTCAAAGGTTGTATTAAATTGGGGAAATATATATTATTATTATCACAATTCATGTGTATATTGGAATATTGTTATCAGGAAAAAGACGGTGAATTTAAGATCACCCCAGATCACAATACAATATACGCAATACTGTTGGAGCTGTCAGTCGCTCGAACACGAAGAGTTTTGCTGCTATTGTTATTTTTATCTGTATTGCTTTTATCACTGCCAGTTTGGTCTGTGTAAGATGGGGAGTTCTGTTTCAAGGCCACTGCCGGGCGAAACGCCAGTCGCATTTATGTACAGAAATGATCAAGGGTTCTATACGGATCCATATGTTAGCAACCTCGCAGGATGGTCAGAGGGCATGAAACCGCAAATTGATATTCCCTATCCGAGGGACGGTTCATTTTCTGATGAAAATATGGCTTTGGCAAAGAGCATGGTGAAAGAAGGTTGGGGAGACCCATTATGGGATTATCCATACATGAATAAAGCTTATGCCGTATGGAAAGACATGAAAAAGGTCTGGGACCAGGGTCCCGAAAAACCAAACATTGTTGCGTATGTTGCCAACCAAAACCGGGGGCCAGTGCAAAAGCCGCCCCCATACTCTGTCCCTTGCCAAAATTATATTTCTCCCTCTGCACCCTCACTGCCGACAAAAACGCAAGCTGCTTCCGCACAATTTAACACTACGGCCCAAAAGCAAATGATGGAGATGACAGCGCCTCAAAAACCGGTGAAACAATTTCTTCCTGGTAACTCTGACGCAGCTATACAAAATTCAATGGTTTGGGTCAGAGCTGGAAACACGATAAACGTTAGACCAATACGAATGTCTGATATGGAAGCAATTTGTAAAAGCCTGCCTTCTCCACAGGAAGCGGGAAAATATGTGTCGATTTTGCAAACTCACACGAAATATTCGCATTTTACAGGTGCTGATTTCCGAGCGGTGCTGTTGAGAACACTAGAGAAAGATGTAACTGAAGAAATGTTGATAGAAAAATGTCCCACATTGTCAATCGAGCATGACAGAATCACAGGTAGCGGTACGGCCGCAACCCCACATGATTTATTCTGGGAAACCTCCGCAAATGTTGAAGCATTTTTCAAAGAATTGAGAGTTTTTCTTGACGCACGCTTAGGCAGTCTGCAGGATCTATCGTTCGCTGCCGGCACGAAGCAGGGACCAAAAGAATCCGCTGCTCTATTCTTTGTGCGTTTTAAGAAAGCATGGGTTGAAGATTCCAAATTGCCAATAAATAATGAACTAAAGTCTTTGTTTGTTAATACTTTATTGAATAATATGTCTGCAAAACAAGCGCAATTGATTAGGATCACAACTTCAAACCTGCATGAGATGACTCTGGAGGCCCTAGGGAAGCGTATCAGAGAGCTCGACGCTTCGGGTGGGTTTTCGATTAAATCTGAGAATACAATGTTTTCAGGTTTTCAAGAAAAAAGAAATAATGCACATAACTTTGAAAATCGAGAACAAAGAAATCGAGAGCAAAGAAATAATGAATATAATTGTCAGAATCATCAACAGCCATACACCAGCAAAAAGGGGAAGTCAGACATAATCTGTTTTCATTGTGGCAAAAAAGGCCACTACAAGCGAGAGTGCAGACAATTGCGGAACTATGTGTCACCCAAGCCTATTTCTGGCGACACACACACACAGCAGCGTGCACCACAGAGTAGAGATGACAAAGCTGGAGATTCATATCCAACTCATTGGCACTCAAACCAGGCCTAGAGTTGCCCGCAGAGTGACGTCAGTTCTGATTTATGTATGATGACCTTAGCATTCTCAAATAATGGCGAGGATTTGCCTTATTTTTCCCTTAAAATAAATGGCCAGTCTCAAACATTCCTGCTCGATACAGGAGCAGATGCTTCGTCTATGACTTCTAACTGTTATGAGGGTCCTATTACTAATCAAATTATTCACTCTGTGGGAATTTCTGGAACTGACATTGCCTGTGCGGTCACACCTCCATTACAGGTTGACGCTGATGGTCTTAAACCATTTTTACACAAATTCACAATTATTCCTGATGCTCCATTAAATCTTTTAGGCCGAGATATTATGCATAAATTAGGCATGGACATTAAGTTTACTGATCACAAAGTTGTTTTTTCTTTTCTGTCTAGTCTACAGGCATCCGTCGATCCTTTGCCAACAGGTGGACAGCCAAGCGGTTCACAAGTGCCTGCCTCCGGTGGCAGCGTGCCTACACGGGTAGACTCCATGATTAATCCTTCGTTATGGTCTCAGTTCAAGGATGACACTGGTTTCATTGACATGGAACCATATAAGGCTAAACTAAAAACAAACAAGCCTGTCTACATTAAACAATACCCTTTGTCTAAAGATAAGGAAATAGGTATTGCGCCATTGATTGAAACTTTTGTCAAACAGGGTGTCCTCGAACTAACAAATTCACCATATAACACACCAATTAATCCTGTAAGGAAAGCTGATGGGAAAACTTGGAGATTAACTCAAGATTTACGAGCAGTCAATCAGTTAATCATACCACTTGCACCAATTGTGCCTGATGTTTTGACTGTTATGAATTCTGTGCCACATTCGCACAAGTATTTCACAGTAATTGATTTGTGTGCAGCCTTTTTCTCTGTACCTGTACACCCAGATACTCAGCCTTTGTTAGCATTTACATTTAAGGGGCAGCAGTATACATGGCAACGCCTTGCACAGGGCTACGCAGACTCACCCGCTGTTTTCTCTGCAGCAGTGCACAGAACTTTGGCCAAAATGACTGATTTGCCTTCAACAGTGTGTGTGCTTCAGTTTGCAGATGACATCCTCGTGTCGGGGGAGACGGAGGAGGACTGTGAAAAAGCATCTGTTATTGTTTGCAATGTACTTGCTGAAACAGGGTTCAAAGCCTCAAAGGACAAACTGCAATGGGTTAAGACTAAAGTGACCTATTTAGGACATGTGCTAATGCAGGGTCTTAGAGCAATATCCACAGATAGGGTCCAGCTGATCAGAAAGGTTAAGTCCCCACGAACAGTGCAGCAGCTACAAAGCTTTCTGGGACTCATTAACTATTGTAGACAGTGGATACCTGACTGCGCGATTCACGATAGGCACCTGAGGGGTCTGATCGATCACAAAGCTCCGCCAAACACACCGTTGGAGTGGACTGCGGAAGCCGATGAACATTTCAATGCTTTGAAAACAGCCATCACAACAGCACCAGCATTGGGTCTGCCGGACTACACCAAGCCTTTTCACTTGCATGTTAGGGAGACAGATGGTGCGGCTCTGGGGGTCCTCTTGCAAGGGCATGGCTCCACATATAGGCCAGTTGCATACCTGTCTAAAAAGTTAGATAACATAGTCACAGGTATGCCAGCATGTCTTCGTGCTGTGGCGGCAGCGGCTTTGATTGTACAGATGGCTGAGAAAACTGTGCTGTCACACCCCCTAACATTATATGCGTCCCATCAGGTTGGTGCAATTTTACACAACATGCAAACACAACACATGACAGCGCAAAGACGCTCAGGTTATGAGGCTACTCTGTTGGCAACGAAGAATCTTAGCATTCAACCAACAGCAAACATTAATCCTGCTTTGCTAAGTCTTTTGGGTATGGTAGACATGGCAGATTTTAATGTTGAACATGATTGCATCTTTGAACTGACTAACTCTTATTCTTCTAGGGTCGATCTGTTGGATACGCCCCTAGAGGGGGGAGAACACATTTATGTTGATGGGTCTTGTTCAAAGCCATCTGACGGTGTCTATCTCTGTGGCTACGCTGTGGTTTCCGAGTCAGGAGAGGTAAAAGAAGCTTTTGCTCTAGACTACAATTCGGCTCAAGCAGCAGAGTTGATAGCATTAATACGGGCCTGTGAGCTGATGACAGGAAAGAGAGTAACAATTTACACTGACTCTAAGTATGCGTGGAGTGTTCTTCACCATTATGCAAAAATGTGGGAAGCACGAAGTTTCACAACTGCTGATGGAAAGCCAATAGCACACGCAAATCTGATAGGACAGTTGACTGAAGCAGTTCAGCTCCCGCTCGAAGTGGCCATAGTGAAGGTCAAGGGTCATGCTTCAGGGGAGGATGAACAGGCGATAGGCAACAAAAGGGCTGATCAGGCCGCAAAGGCAGCAGCTCAAGCTCAGATTAAATCACCATTTCATCAGAAAGATGAAACACAGGTAGCAATGACAGTGCACATAACGAATGTACCTGACATTGACATCAAAATCCTACAAAGTCAACCAACACAGGGAGACTTAGAGCATTGGAGCAAAAATGTTTGTGCTCCTGACAAGGAAGGGATCATAAGGGATGAACAGGGTAGGATAGCACTACCAAAATTAGGGTTAATTATCCTAATTAGACATTACCATGGGTTATCTCATACCAGTTGTGCAAAAGTAGTTCAAGCAATAAATCGATTGTATTGCATTGCTGATGTTCATAGGACTGCAAAGCTCATTTTGGATGCATGCTTAACATGTGCTCAGGTAAATCCGCACAAATCAGCTAAGCACGATGCATTGACACATCCGGAAGCTCCTTTTCAACATCTACAAATTGATTTTACGCACATGCCGCCAATAGGTAATTTAAAATATCTTTTGGTAATTGTTGATCGATTCTCAAAGTGGCCTGAAGCATTTCCATGTGCAAAAGAAGATGCTAAAACAGTGGTAAAGGTCTTAACGAAGGAGATTATTCCCAGGTGGGGAATAGCTTCCATAATCGAATCGGATAACGGGACGAGCTTCACGTCAAAAGTAACGCAGCTCTTAGCAAAAGCGTTGTCTATTGATTGGCATTTTAATATTCCGTACCATCCGCAAAGTGCAGCAGTCGTGGAAAGAAGCAATCGAACACTAAAAACACGCCTGACAAAAGCGGTACTCGAAACAGGAAGAAAGTGGGTTGATTTATTGCCTGCAGTCTTGACAGAAATGAGAATGACTCCATCTTCCACGACAAAACTGTCACCTTTCGAGGTGCTAATGGGTAGACCTTTCCCGACCCCGTGGGTCAAAGGCCGGTCCGGTATTTCTTCCTTAGGTGACTTGGAGGTGATTCAGGAGGACTACGTGACTTCCCTAATCGAAAAGTTAAATTCTATATGTGCTGATGTTTCTTTGTGCCTTCCTCTTCCCTCAGAACAGCCAACTCATAACTTTGTTCCAGGACAAAAAGTCTTGGTGAGAAGTCTGAAGCCAACAAAGGTCGGAGAACCAAAGTACCACGGACCAGCGACTGTGATTGCCGTAACACGGACAGGAGTTCTGACGGACTACCAGCCACAGTGGATACACGCTTCAAGACTGAAGTTGTGTCTTCAGGAGAGCAGGCAAGCTCCAAATTTAAAATAGAATCTCACAAAGGGGATTCACCTTACTGCACCTCAGGGTGGAGAAAGCACTGACTAAGCTGAGGAAAGAACTACCTTTCATGAGGTGGGGGCCACCCAAAGCAAGAAGATAGAAGGCCCATTGAGCCAACAGTGCTGACTCCGTAGCTTCCCCTGAAGTGCACCGAGGGCCAAATTTTACCCTTAGGGGACGGAAAAATTGTTATCTTAAGAACAGATCTCCTATGGAATTCTTAGATATCAATTCTTATACTGCGTGCACAATTACAGAAGCTCATATTGTGTTCGGGCCAGATCTTCTTAAAGCAGTAGAGGCGACACTAGAGATCGCCCCGCACCCAACTAGAGTAGTGTTGCAACATCCAGTGCTAGGTAGCCTAACTCTGTACGCTTTTAAACTAGAAGGAGGAGAATTACTAGTAAGCAAAAGGAGTTGCCCACATCCGCAATGATGGACCCTAACAGGCCATGGCACCCGTATAGGCAGCCAGGGATGTGTGGACTGCGCGGAACAACGATTATTCTACTCCTGATAAGTCTAATAATCACTGGAATAATTTTCAGTCAAGAAATAAAATTTCAGGGAAATGAAACTCTCGAGACACGGCCAAAACGAGAAGTGAATGAGAAATTTTGGAAAGTGAATATGAAACATGCCGATGATGATGTCACCCTTAGAGCTAGCAGCAGTTTCTACCCTGACGATGACCCGCTTGCGGTCACCGTTAGAGCAGGCAGTAGTGCAAATTTCCTTTGTGACCCAATAGCTGTTACCAAAGGGGAAAATTATAATACCGAAGCAGTTAGGGAACAATTCGGAAAAAGTCTTTACATCTGCAGGGGATTTTGTGGGTGGTCGCAGGTAACTGCGTATTATGGCCCTGAAGCCACAGGCACCGACCCCAGGTTTGAGATAAAGATTGTAGAGCTGCAACATAAGCCAGTATGGGGAGGAAACCGCTGTATCTATTGTGACGAAACAAGGGTTATTCCTGAACACCTTATTCCCTCAGTTATGGGTAAAACCTACACGGAAAGTTATGCATGGATAATGAATGTTACCATAAAAGATGTTAAATTAGAGGATGAAGGACTTTATTATTGTGCATGGGCTTTAGTGGGAAGAGACGGGTATCAGGAAGTGAGACTTAAAGTAGAACCACCAGAAAAGCATGAAGTAAAGGAAGAAATGAAAGAAATAATTGGGGAACTAGGTTCCAGCGCGACCTACAGTTGTTTTGATGGGCAGGGAGAAGCATCACAAGACATTGATTTCTTCGTGGGTTCCAATCTCAACCATGAAACAAAAGAAGTAAGAGTTGCCAAAGCTAAATGTGGGGGTAACTACGCATGTGCCTTAGCCTTACTGCAGAGAAAGGTAGTAGCAGATGAGGTTGGAGGAGATTGTTGGGTATGTTTACAGCTCCACTCAATGTGGAGAACGCAAGAGCTCACAGCAGACATACTTTTAAAGAATAAAGGTAACTGTGAGATGCCAAAACAAATGTCTTTAATAATACAAATGGCTCTAAATATTAGAGAAGGGAGACCACCAGAATCACTAATTCAAGACTATAACTGTTCGTACACAGGAGAACCTTTCCAAGGTCCTACATTTCATGTACACGCTCATCCCGCAGAATTATGTGTATGTTCCAGAACAGGCAGAAACATAGTAGGAATGTCTGATTGTAGAAATAAAATTACTCTTGATCAATCCAAAACCGGAAGAAGTAATTGCACCATCAAATATCTCAATAAGACAGCTGAGGAATTTGAATGCCCATTCACACACTTAGACAGTGCACCAGGAATGGTGTGGGTCTGTGGTGAAACTGCATACTACCATTTAGATGCAGGAGAATGGAAGGGCTGTTGTTACGCTGCTATTTTGTCTACCGGAACTAGCATAGTTGAAAAGGGAAAACATAGAAAGCAAGCCACATCTTTAAATAGACAAAAAAGGGAAACAAAACTGCCTGACTATTATGCAGGCCACACAATTCGTGATCCATGGACTACTCCGTGGGAGAATATGGGGTGGACCATAGCAGGTTTCTTCACAGGAACCGGTACTACTGTTGCGCTGAACAAAATTAACGGTTTGGCATGGCAGGTTCTTTCTCTGGAAAATGATACAGCACAAGCTTTAAATTTAATCTCTCTCCAATTAAGGAAAATGAGAGTTGCTGTAGTACAGCATAGACTGGTTTTAGATATATTAACAGCAGAAAAAGGAGGAGTGTGCAAAATGTTAGGAGTATCTTGTTGTTTTTCAATTCCAGATTATTCCGATAATGTCACTGACGTGGTGAAGCACATGAGAGAATCAGTTCGTGAACCAAAACCGGTAGATGCAACGTGGCTCCACTGGCTAGATAGCTTAACAGGGGGATGGGGATATTGGATAACCAGTACGGTAATTCCCATTGCTATTATTGCATTGGCCCTGATAATATTATTCCCGTGTATATTGCAGTGTGTGCTTAGATGTGTTAAAAGGTCTGTTACTTCCCTATCAACCCAGGGAACTTATCAAATGATGTTAGCAGCTAGAACGATTGAAACAGAGCAGACTATGACGGTTAGACAAAGAGCTCATGATTATCCTCCGGTAATTGTGAACCAACCGTGTAGAGCTACATTTGATCATAATAGCGAAACGGATGAGGATGATAATGATTATGTATATATATATGAATTAGATCCAGAGCCAATACCGGTAGTAGTAGATCCAGAGCCAATGCCCGTGATAGCAGAACCAAGACATATTGATGACAACGAAACGGAAAGAGATTTTGATCTTGAAGAATCGGTAATTGATTGTGGCTCTATAAATGAGGAGGATAACATATAGCTATGTTTATGTTTTTGTTTTTATCGAGGAGGATTTGTTTTGTTATGTTTTTATATTGGATCAGTTTGACTGATGTATTATGTGTTTTCTCTCACAACAGCTTGCAACCAGAAAATCAAACAAAAATACGCAAAAGCAATATCCTTGTATTACAGAGTTTGATTAATACTAACAACCTTTTTTTGATATATCTTAGAGGGACACAGGACTGCATGTAAGACCGTTGGTCTGAAAGTGGCCATTGTGAGAATTTGGATATCGTCTGTGTCCCCACTTAGTAACTAATAATAATATTAATCTGATAACCCATGCATATTGTGTGAAATGTATTACAATGATTATTGTTCATGCATTATGTCTAAGGTTACCTAAGGTCAAGTGCTGACCTAGTTAGAATATGCAGGCCCATATGGTTTTATATATTGTTTTATATGTACTTAGTTAACGGAATATTCTGTCTTATATATACTTATCAATACAAGAAGTTAACAGTATTTGCAAGGTCATACAGAGGAGTTTTCTCCTTCGGAGTACAGCTCTAGAGACATGTCTGAAAGCTTCAGAGACATGTCTTCACGATGACTTGACATGAATCTGGTCACATGACAACCAGAATGACATACTGTCTTTGAATGTTCTAGATGAAGGAGAACATTACACCAAATAAGGAGTTAATGAATTTATAAGGAGCTCTAAGAACAAAGATCTAACCCACATGAACAGTATTAATAGTTTCAATGACACATTTACTTCCTCTTTTCTGTATACAAATATGGGACCTATTTTCAATAAACTTTGGACTCTGATTGAACTGCACATCTCGTGTCTGTGTCTTTCTTGGTCTCCGGGATCCCGAAACTCTGAAGGTTCAACCGACTCGACTCTTCAACTTAGAATAACTAAATTTAGAGTAAGGGGACAAGTAAGAAATAATCTTACATGTAAATGTTTTGGTCGATAAATAAAAAGATGCTGCGACAGCATGAACAGAAAAAACTGTAACTGACACACTTAGACACAGACACTTGTCATATAAACCTCAACAATGGTGACAATCATCAAACTTATTCAGATAAACAGATCAACTGCAATGCATGCTGGGAGTCAATTTGTTAGGTTTATTTTAACTGATTGAGACAAAATATAAAAAAATCAGGGGAAAAATATATATTATAAAGGCTATAAATTGATTTGCATTTCAGTTAGTGAAATAGGTATTTGATCCCCTACCAGCTAGCAAGAATTCTGGCTCGACAGATTGGTAATGTGCCTATATGCACCACAGATTAGTCCTGTCACTTTAAGACAGTATTCCTAAATCAGCTTGTCATGTATATAAAAGATGCTTGCCAACAGAATCTGTATCTTCCATTCAACCTCTCCACCATCAATAGGTTTTAAAGGATGTCAGTGACAAGATTGTAGACCTGCACAAACCTTGAATAGGCTACAGACAGAATCTTGGTGAGAAGGACACAACTGTTGGTGCGATTATTTGGAAATAGAAGAAATACAAAATAACTATCAAATGACCTTGTTCTGGAGCTCCCTGCAAGATTTCCCCAATGGAGTAAAGATCATCATGAAAAAGGTTAAAGGTCAGCCCAGAACTACATGGAAGAAGCCTGTTAATGATTTCAAGACAGTTTGGACCACATTTAGCAAGCAAACCATTGGTAACACGCTATGACACAATAGATTGAAATCCTGAAGCACCCGCAAGGTCCTCCTGCCCAAGAAGGCCCGCCTGTCTCATCTAAAGTTTGACAATGAACATCAAAATGATTCAGAAAAGGCTTTGGTGAAAGTCCTTCCACTGCCGTGAGGCCAATATTGACTCATGTGTTTGGAGGGAGAAAAATGTTGACTATGACCCCAAGAACACAATCCCTACAGAGAAGCACAGTGTTGGAAACATTATGCTTTAGGCCTTTTTATCTCTGCTACGGTCTCAGGATGACTTCACCGCATTGAGGGGATGAGGGACGGTCCAGTGTACCGTATAATCTTGGACGAGAACCTCCTCCCCTTAACTAGATCACTGAAGATGGGTCGTGGATGTGCCTATAACATTACAAAGACCCAACACATATTGCAAAGACAACCAAAGAGTGGTTTAAGGAGAAGCACATTCAATGTCCTAGGCAGTCTCTAGACCCTAGTCCTATAGAACATCTGGGGAGGAGGCTAAAACTCGAATTTGCTGAGCGACAAGTGGACTAAAATGTTTCCTGACACATGTGCAAACCTGGTGACCAACTATCAGAAATGTCTGACCTCTGTTCTTGCCAATAAGGGTTTCACAACCAAGTACAAGGTTATGTTTTGCTCGGGGATCACATACTTACTTCACTGACTGACATGCAAATCAATTTATAACCTTTATATAACAATTTTTCCCAGATTTTTTTTTCTGTCTCTATCAGTTTAAATAATCCCACCCAAAAAATTATAGACCGTTCATTTCTTTTTAAGCAGTCAAATTTACAAAATCAGCAGGGGATCAAATACTTATTTCCCTCACTGTATCTGTAGTGTGCCCTTAGATGTTCACTATTCCTAAGCAACAAAACAAAAAACCAAAACCAAAAAATTAACAAAGGAACAAAAAACTATATTTAATTCTCTTTCCTTGTACAGATGAAGTTGAGTGTGTGAGATTCTGGAAGACTGATCCAGAGATGATCTCCTCCAGACTGAACCGCTCCAGATCTCACTTCACGCTCACAGTCGTCCACTGCTGTTTCATTCTCCGGAGCCCAATTCTGATAACACGTGATCTCTCCATTCACCCAGAACCAGATCCCCACAGAGCAGGAGAGACGTAACCCCAGCCACACCTCAGCAGTCGAGGCCTGATGAAGAACTTCAGTCACCATGAGCTGAATCTCCTGTGAATCAACTGAAACCAGATCCACATGATTCTCTCTGCAGTATCTCACAGCTTCAGTCCAGCTCAGATTCTTCTGGATCAATATCAGCTCATCTGAACACACAACAAAGCACCAAACAACTGAACATGAGAACAAAACACAAACACTGAGACTGATGACAGAAGTTTCTTTATGATGAAACTGATCTCAGTTCAAACACACACATTGACTTTTATCAACTCACCTTCATGACACACAAAAGTGTAAGCGTTACTGCAGCGTGCATCATTCCATTGACCCTGATTATTCATTCTGACCTCTGTACAATCTTCAGAACCACCAGAATTATTCGGTTCACCAGACCTCCAGTATCTGAAGGCGGAGTCAGTGTTATCTGACCACTCCCACAAGTCTCTGAACAGACCAATCCAGACAGATCTCTCAGGATTATTAATGATGTTGTGGATCAGTTGATTGTCAGTCTGGTTCCTCACACTGGTCAGATCAGTATGATACTGTCTGCAGAAACTCTGAGCTTCACTCCATGTTTTAGTAGAAGTTTCAATGATGTATGCTTTACTGCTGTCTGTTGAAGAAAATAAATAATCAAGTCTCATGATTTTCATTCACTAACAGTCTAGACATGAATCTTCAGAAACTCTTTTCTTCTGAAAGTTTTGAGCAGTGCTTCATTTGTGAATCTGAAGGTGCCGAAACAAACTATAATGAATATGAGGGTGGAGGCGCTGGTCTTGAATTTCATAAAACAGAAAAGTTTTCTCCACTCTTAACCTGAATTAGTTGACTTTACTAGAAAATTGCATTTAAACAAGTTTGCACTGAAAGGTTTTAGTTTACACAAAGGTTGAAACTAAACAGCTTTAGTAAATTTACAAATCATTTAAAGTTTTGCAAGTCACGTTTCCATTAGTAATGTTTGATAGTTCATATTATTACTTTTTAAATTAACTTTTCAAGCATAAGGTAAGCCTCTAAAACTTTAAAATGTACAAAGAGAATGCAAACAGCTTTATCACTTCTCACTCAATGATGGTCTAAATAATGGTTTAAGAACATTTCTTGGTTAAGTGAATGTTTGAGGAACATTACATTCTGTCATTTAGAACAACTGTAGTTGTTAGTTACTCTACAAAACACCATTCCCTTGTTACAGACACCACTTTTACTGATGTTTCTAAATTAACAGAGATTTGGATGTAGATATGTTTTATTTAAGTCACCATTGTTGTACTGAGTTTTTCTTTAGTTGGGCTCTTGACCTTTGCATTCATGTAGTCCTTTGACTTTGTTTTCTCTGGCCTTGCTGCTTAAATTGTGTGTTATGAGGTATACAGTAATAGATTTAGCCTAAGAGAGTCAAGAGAAAGCCTAACTGTAGTGTTGCTGTCTGAGGCTGATATATAAATTGAAGATGAACGGTGCAAGAATCGAGCCCTGTCGAACACCACAAGTCATGGGTGTCCAGTCAGATTTGTGGTTGCCTATGTTCACAGAGTAACCTCTCCCTTTAATGTATGACCCAAACCATTTAAGTACCAACCAAGAAAGCCCTACCCAGTTTTCCAGTCTATGTAGGAGTATGGTGTGATCTACCGTGTCAAATGCAGTACTGAGATCTGGTAAAACCAGAACTGATATTTTGCCTGAATCAGAATTCAATCGAATGTCATTCATTATCTTCATGAGCACTGTCTCTGTGCTATGATGCTGACGGAAACCAGACTGATAATTGTCCTGGTAGCCATTTGAGTTCAAGAATTTGTTCAACTGATTGAAGACAACCGTTTCAATGATCTTGCCTATAAAAGGAAGATTTGATATTGGTCTGTGTAGTTAGACAGCAAGTCTACATATGAAAAAAGATATACAAATATATGTAGAACATACCAACTTTTTTTAAACATGAAAACACGATTTTCACTGAACATAACCATTACTGTTTACAAGCTAATAAAAGCTAAGAGGGTTAAGAAATTGAGTAAAAGTCTCCTGAATAGTGACTACTGGAAAGTAGAACTGAACTTCAAAAATATCAAATTTTACATAACAATGTAAATAACAATCCTGGCAACAAGACGGACACTACAATGACATTAAAAGATTTATATTTTTTTTTGTCGAGTCACTAACTCGAGTGCCCATCTCTGGATTGTTCACCCAAAAATGAAAATTCTGTCATCATTTAATCGTAATAAAAACTGCTTGTCCGATTTTATTAATTTAAATAAGTTAAATCAACATAGTTTTGTAATATTTTCAGCCACAGAGTCAAATTAACTAAAAACACTGATGTTGAGAACGTTAACATGTAAAAATCATGTTTGTTTAAAAAAAAACTTGAAAAAATGAAAATATGCTGAGTAAACATAACTTTATTATGTGCAACTGATGTACATAATTTTTCAGTTAATCCAACAGTTCTTTTTTCAGTATGGTGACATCAAATGAATCTTGTGTTCATTGTCAAAAAGGGGTTTTGTAGAAGTTTGTTATTTGGTCAATTAAAGCAATTGATGTGATCTCCTGTTTCTGACCATTTGTAAGTTAATTCAAGCTTCTTTGAATAAGTCATATTTATTGTTTGATTATTAAATATTTACATTCATAAGAGGCAGATGAACTGTTGTCGGTTATATAAACTAATATTACTCCATTTTAGTAATTAGTAAATACAAGTAATTAGTAAATATTAGGTAGACTTTATCTAATTTCTTTAAGTAAGTCATGACTCACAGCTGATGAATTTAGGTACTCTTTACTTAAAAACATAGAATAAAATCTATCAACCTAATTTAGTGCAAATTGTTTTCTCAATTTTATTAAGTAGATGTAGTACGTTTGCATAAAGTTTTCTTTGCTGCCTAATATATTTAAGCAAACTTAAAAGGATTAGCATGGGTAATATTTACTAACCCTCAAGACTCATTTTTTTACACAATGACCATGATAATACAGTCGTGGCCAAAAGTTTTGAGAATTACATAAATATTGGAAATTGGAAAAGTTGCTGCTTAAGTTTTTATAATAGCAATTTGCATATACTCCAGAATGTTATGAAGAGTGATCAGATGAATTGCATAGTCCTTCTTTACCATGAAAATAAACTGAATCCCAAAAAAACCTTTCCACTGCATTTCATTGCTGTCATTAAAGGACCTGCTGAGATCATTTCAGTAATCATCTTGTTAACTCAGGTGAGAATGTTGACAAGAAAAAGGCTGGAGATCATTAAGTCAGGCTGATTGGGTTAGAATGGCTGACTTGACATGTTAAAAGGAGGGTGATGCTTGAAATCTTTGTTCTTCCATTGTTAACCATGGTGACCTGCAAAGAAACGCGTGCAGCCATCATTGCGTTGCATAATAATGGATTCAGAGGCAAGGATATTGTGGCTACTAAGATTGCACCTAAATAAACAATTTATAGTTTCATCAAGAACTTCAAGGAAAGAGGTTCAATTCTTGTAAAGAAAGCTTCAGGGCGTCCAAGAAAGTCCAGCAAGCGCCAGGATCGTCTCCTAAAGAGGATTCAGCTGCGGGATCGGAGTGGCACCAGTGCAGAGCTTGCTCAGGAATGGCAGCAGGCAGGTGTGAGCGCATCTGCACGCACAGTGAGGCGAAGACTTTTAGAAGATGGCCTGGTGTCAAGAAGGGCAGCAAAGAAGCCACTTCTCTCCAAAAAAACATCAGGGACAGATTGATCCTCTGCAGAAAGTATAGTGAATGGACAGCTGAGGACTGGGGCAAAGTCATATTCTCCGATGAAGCCCCTTTCCGATTGTTTGGGGCATCTGGAAAAAGGCTTGTCCAGAGAAGAAAAGGTGAGCGCTACCATCAGTCCTGTGTCATGCCAACAGTAAAGCATCCTAACACCATTCATGTGTGGGGTTGCTTCTCATCCAAGGGAGTGGGCTCACTCACAATTCTGCCCAAAAACACAGCCATGAATAAAGAATGGCACCAAAACACCCTCCAACAGCAACTTCTTCCAACAATCCAACAACAGTTTGGTGAAGAACAATGCATTTTCCAGCACGATGGAGCACCGTGCCATAATGCAAAAGTGATAACTAAGTGTCTCGGGGACTAGAATGTTGAAATGTTGGGTCCATGGCCTGGAAACTCCCCAGATCTTAATCCCATTGAGAATTTGTGGTCAATCCTCAAGAGGCGGGTGGACAAACAAAAACCCACTAATTCTGACAAACTCCAAGAAGTTATTATGAAAGAATGGGTTGCTATCAGTCAGGATTTGGCCCAGAAGTTGATTGAGAGCATGCCCAGTCGAATTGCAGAGGTCCTGAAAAAGAAGGGCCAACACCGCAAATACTGACTCTTTGCATAAATGTCAGGTAATTGTCGATAAAAACCTTTGAAACGTATGAAGTGCTTGTAATTATATTTCAGTACATCACAGAAACAACTGAAACAAAGATCTAAAAGAAGTTTAGCAGCCAACTTTTTGAAAACGAATATTTATGTAATTCTCAAAACTTTTGGCCACGACTGTATATAATTATAGAAATGTATCAATTGTATTAGGAAATTTGCCACATGAAAAAATTACATTCAACTGATGAGTCATTTTTGACTCTACAGATGTCTGTAAAATAACACTTACACTTGCAGCATTTTATTAGTTCAAAGAAATTTGCTTTCTTTGGTGTTATAGCAATATCCACAGCAACAACAAAGCTGTACTTTTAAGCAATTTAGCGAAACACACTTATCCGATTACATTACATTTTATTTTTATTTCAGTTTTTAAAGGGCTTATGTTTAAAAAATCGCAAACTTTGTCTCACACGTCTTATCACAACCTTCTTCCTTTTTAAATAAAATGACGTATCTGTGTGAGATGAGAAGTGAGTGAGAGATGTGAAGTGAGTTAGAAATGAGAAGTGAGTGAGAGATGAGAAGTGAGTGAGAGATGAGAACTGAGTCAGAGATGAGAAGTGAGTTAGAGATGACAAGTGAGTGAGAGATGAGAAGTGAGTGAGAGGTGAGTTAGAGATGAGAAGTGAGTGAGAGATGAGAAGTGAGTGAGAGATGAGAAGTGAGTGAGAGATGAGAAGTGAGTTAGAGATGAGAAGTGAGTGAGAGATGAGAAGTGAGTTAGAGATGAGAAGTGAGTTAGAGGTGAGAAGTGAGTGAGAGATGAGAAGTGAGTGAGAGATGAGATGTGAGTCAGAGATGAGAAGTGAGTTAGAGATGAGAAGTGAGTGAGAGATGAGAAGTGAGTGAGAGATGAGATGTGAGTCAGAGATGAGAAGTGAGTTAGAGATGAGAAGTGAGTTAGAGATGAGAAGTGAGTTAGAGATGAGAAGTGAGTCAGAGACGAGAAGTGATTGAGAGACGAGAAGTGAGTTAGAGATGATAAGTGAGTGAGATGTGAGTCAGAGATGAGAAGTGAGTTAGAGACGAGAAGTGATTGAGAGATGAGAAGTGAGTTAGAGATGAGAAGTGAGTCAGAGATGAGAAGTGAGTTAGAGATGAGAAGTGAGTTAGAGATGAGAAGTGATTGAGAGACGAGAAGTGAGTTAGAGATGATAAGTGAGTGAGATGTGAGTCAGAGATGAGAAGTGAGTTAGAGACGAGAAGTGATTGAGAGATGAGAAGTGAGTCAGAGATGAGAAGTGAGTTAGAGATGAGAAGTGAGTCAGAGATGAGAAGTGAGTTAGAGATGAGAAGTGAGTCAGAGATGAGAAGTGAGTCAGAGATGAGAAGTGAGTCAGAGATGAGAAGTGAGTCAGAGATGAGAAGTGAGTCAGAGATGATAAGTGAGTCAGAGATGAGAAGTGAGTCAGAGATGAGAAGTGAGTCAGATATGAGAAGTGAGTCAGAGATGAGAAGTGAGTGAGAGATGAGAAGTGAGGTAGAGATGAGAAGTGAGTTAGAGATGAGAAGTGAGTGAGAGATGAGAAGTGAGTTAGAGATGAGAAGTGAGTTAGAGATGAGAAGTGAGTTAGAGATGAGAAGTGAGTTAGAAATGAGAAGTGTGTTAGAGATGAGAAGTGAGTGAGAGATGAGAAGTGAGTTAGAGATGAGAAGTGAGTTAGAGATGAGAAGTGAGTTAGAGATGAGAAGTGAGTTAGAGATGAGAAGTGAGTTAGAAATGAGAAGTGTGTTAGAGATGAGAAGTGAGTTAGAGATGAGAAGTGAGTTAGAGATGAGAAGTGAGTTAGAGATGAGAAGTGTGTTAGAGATGAGAAGTGAGTGAGAGATGAGAAGTGAGTTAGAGATGAGAAGTGAGTTAGAGATGAGAAGTGAGTGAGAGATGAGAAGTGAGTTAGAGATGAGAAGTGAGTGAGAGATGAGAAGTGAGTTAGAGATGAGAAGTGAGTTAGAGATGAGAAGTGAGTCAGAGATGAGAAGTGAGTTAGAGATGAGAAGTGAGTCAGAGATGAGAAGTGAGTGAGAGATGATAGGTGAGTGAGAGATGAGAAGTGAGTGAGAGAAGTGAGTGAGAGATGAGAAGTGAGTTAGATGTAATGATGCTAATGTGTTACATGGACTCTTTGTGCAGATTTGCTTTAATCTGAGGTGTCCAACCCTGTTTATCTGCCCCACATGTGTTCTGTGTCTTAACTGTGATGTTTATTATTGTTTTCTTATGATCATGTTTTGTGAAGTGAAGGTTTGCTGTCACTCACCATTGTAGCAGATAAACTGTAACATCTCATTACAGTCCTGCTGAAGCCATGTTCCATTTCTCATAACAGCACAATTATTTGTGTCAGTTGATGGTTCAGTTTCCCAGTTCAGATATTTCACAGGATCACCCAGAGACCACTTCCATTCATCTGTTCTCTTCAGTCCAATCCAGACCTTCTGATTGTTATTCACAGTCTTCTTCAGCTCGTTCATGTCATTGATGTTGTTGACTGTGGCCAGATCTTTGTAGTTCTCTCTGCAGTATCTCTGAGCTTCAGTCCAGGTCTTCTGCATGTTTATATAGTGATAGCGGAGCTGAGAGCATTCAGATATTGAACAGAGAGCTGAAAGAGAGAGTTTTTATTCAGACACATTCACTCAGAGCTGATGTAAGCAGGAGTGGGATGACACCATACAATCATCATTTACTGACACAACGTTTGTATAGAAGAAGCAGATTCTGAAAGATTTTAGACTGTAAGTCACTCAGAGAGATGAGCGCTCGAGTCGACAACTCGGAATCAAATCATAGTTTAAAACTTGCACTGAGAAAACAAGAAAAACAAGGCAATATCATGCAGCAAGATTTCTGAGCTGGCTCAATGATTGATTTTTTACCCAATTGAAATTAGTTTGAGTCTGCAATATATTCTGCGCTGTTTGTTTTCAATATCTAATTTATTTAATTCTATTGTCATCTATATTCAACCATCAGCAATAGTAACTTTGCATCGTGCACTGAGACCTGAACATTGAAATCACAAACATCACTCCTGGTGACATTTCAAAGCCCTTGTTTGTTAAATGTCGAATTGTTTGTCCTGATAGATAAAGTTGTTTCTTGTTTTATTTCATTTTTTTATTCTATTTCATTTATCTAATCTATTATTCATTTACCATATATTCATTTATCATATGTATTCATTTATTAATTTTATTATTCACTTTTTTTCGTATTATTGTTACATTTCGTCCTTATTTTCAATATTGTTTAACCTCGTTAGGAGTTGTGTTGTATCTTATGCTGATAGGACTACATAGAAGGTGTAACAACACTATTATGTCGTAATTATTCTTACCTTACTTCTTGACTGACTCTAAAATGATTCGTTCCGCGATTCATCGGTCTAATCCCCTCCTATCCGCTTGCCTAGTGTCATGTGATTGGTCAGGTGGTGTAGTCTGCTATGATTGGTCAAAGGCGTTTGTAATGAGCAAGGCGGGATTAGAGCTACTGATGATAATGAGTTACAGTTGTGTTGCACGGGTATCGCATCTCTGTGAAGGAGATTGGAAGCATAAAAGGACGAGTGACCGGAGAGAGGACCAGACCTGCATTTTATATTGTGATTTATGTTTGTGTGGCCGGCAGTCGACCATGTGGGAGCTGCCGGCATTTTACTTTTGTTTTGTGGTTTGTTTATTTTTTATTAAAAGTTGTTGAACGTTCGCCAGTTCCCGCCTCCTTCTTCCCATTCCTTGAACTTGTTACAGCGTTGTTTCACCTTACCAGTTTGAGCCCGAGTCTGATGAAGAAACATCCCAAGACGATAGTAGATAATAGATAGATGATAATAGATTGAACAATTAAATTAGCTGAGTTCATAGATAGATAAACAAACTGTAACACCCTAGAAATAACAGTATATGTTAACGTTAGCATCATATGTATTAGCTAAACACAGACATAAGGTACCCAAAAATTTCTTGAAGTTCAGACAAAAATAAATAGTCACACTTACAGGTTGTGATTCGGTGGACCTAACAGGTCCAAATAAGGTTGGTATTTCCCCCTTTCAAGGATAGTCTTTTAACATATCCTGCAGTGAACGTGGCAAGATTATTGAAGGAATCTTCGATGAAATGACGCATGCACAGTAAAACTTATACTCCTTTGGTGTTTAAATAAGTTTAAATAGGACACACTTAGTTTCACAACGTAGAACAAAGGTTTTAGACGCCAGATGCATCTCGAACGAGCGAGAGTGGTTTTAGGGGAGGAGAGAATTAAGTTTTCGAGGCAGTCCCAGCAAAATGTAGGCAAGGAGTATGTCTAGTGATGTATATACGCAGCGGTTAGAGACACGTCTCGTTAGCGTGATACAAAGTCGACTCCCTTTTTACAAGCCATTAACTTTGTTATGTATTCACCTTAGGACTTTCAACCTGGCAGACTGCTTACTTTCAAACACGGCAACATAACACACTGCATGAAATTCATTTTCATGATCTTATGCTACTTACTCTTTAAAGTATGTTCTGGTTCACTAACCCCCTCACCCTCTCCTCTCTTTTTCTCTCAACAGGTAGTGGTCTGGCTTTTGTTGAAACCAGTAACATTTTTTTAGCACCTATTGTATTATTGCTCCCTAAACTCTTTGTAAATCGCTATGGATTAAAGCGTCTGCTAAATGACAAAATGTAAATGTAAAATAGCATCATTGTTAATGTAGTGGTCTGTTTACATTGCAGTCAAATCTGCTTAATAATATCTTTAATTACTACTTCAAACATTTTTTATCATTTAAATTGCACAGCAAGTTTAATCAGACAAATGCAGACACCAAGAATCAGAGAATGAATCTCAAGAATGGTGACAGTCACATGTAAAGCTTCATGTTGCGATTCATCTCATTAACGAGTCCCAGCATGCACTGTGTAATGAACAAATGTGTTACTATTTTTTTTAGCATTTTATTTTTGTCAATCATTTGAGCACTTTGAATTGCCTTTGTGTATGAAATGTGCTATATAAATAAACTTGCCTTGCCTGTGCCTTTTGTGCATAACAGTTTTATTATGCAACCACATAAAATACCACTAAAAAATATTTTTATTTATTTATTAGAAGTCAAGGATCAGATGCCCAACTAAAGCAAACACTGATCACAATAATGGTGATTTTGTGGGTAGAAAAGGGATATTGATTCCATTAACATTTAAGACTTTCAACTTGACTTGGACTCGCCTCTCTTGACTTGGGACTTGATTGGGACTTGAGATGACTTAAGGACTTGAGACTTGAATGCAAAGACATGAGAATTGTGATTTGAAAACAATGACTTGGTCCCACCTCTGCTGTATAGTATATTTATGAACATGCAATGAACTAAACATATAACTAATGTGTAACGTAGGCAAGCTAGTGTAGAGCTGTGCAGTATGTAAACCTCACTTCCCGGCGTCAAGGACTCTCTAGCAACAGACGCTAGGGACTGCGGTCTTTAGCCTCCTCGCTAGAGCGCCCGACTCCCATGCCGAACCGACTCGGTTCGAGGCCCGCCTGTGCAGGTGTGTGGTTCAATGAGGGAATTCCAGGCATAGATAGTTTGTATGGTAATAACAGTCCCAATAGTTTCAGGCTAGCGTCCATAAAACAGAATAGAGGGGTAGACGCAGACAAAAAATGGTCCTCTTCAGATCCTATTAGTTATCACAGAGAGAGTTGCAATAGGATACCGACAAATCTTCATCCATGCATGTGAGAACTGAAGGGTACACCGGTGACAAAACTGATGTTGTTCATTCGATCACTGATGCTCGTTGTATGCATTTAGTCTTCCGTGGCGCACTAACATACACCATGTAATCCCAACGACCTTGGTTGTCACGACGAACTCTAATATTAATCCACTCGCCAACATCTGTCGGCTTAAAACTCTAGAACGTTAAGCAATTGAATTCCCAGGTCAGCTTTGCTGATCTTTTTGGGTACTGCATGCATCCGCTCAGCATTCTTTCATTGCCATACCGATTCTGCCGCTAGTCTCTTAGAACTCACAAGACTTCTGATAAAACCACGCCTACTCAGCACACGTAACTACAAAATAGAAATATTTCATAATAAATGTTCACAAAACTTTTTTTACAGCTGCCCCCAAATTTGAGAAGTAGGTCAACTGTATCAACTGTAGTAGGTCTATGATGAATTCTCAGAGTCTAGGGGCAACAAGGGCAGCTCGATCAGTTTAGTTTCTGGTCTAGAGTACAACTGGTTTTACACTTTAACCACAGCTGCCTGCACTCTTCCGTCTGAGCTAGGAATAACAGAAGAGAACAATTCCCACTCTCCAGAGCACTCTTGGCAACTGTTCATCAACAATGAGTATGGCAGTACCAAATGCAATGCTTTCCTCCTCTCTGTACCATTTTTGCCGTAACTGCAAGATTGGCAGAAAATCGTGTACCAATGTTTCCAAAAATGGTCACTAATTTCTCCACCTTTTTCTGCTGAGCAGGTCACAATTTTCATATACTGTACCACCTGATACAAGGAAGAATCAGGCCTACCCATCAACAATGAATTTGGTGTGACAGGGTCTGCCTCTGCCACATCGCTGGAGATATAACACAAAGGTCTAGAATTGAGGATGTTCTCGACCTCAATCAGAATGGTCATTAAAACCTCCTTTGAGGTTTGAACACCCAGGGTGGTACGAAAGGCAGTCTTCACAGACCTCATCTCTCTTTCCCAAGAACCACCGAAATGAGGCGCACTCAAGGGGTTAAAGCTGAATTGGATATGTTCCTTTACTAACTGATCCCTAAGGCTGGACAGCATTTTCCTCTAGCTCTTTAAAGCCACCTTTGAAATTCGATCCCTGATCAGAGAGGAGCTCGTAGGCCTTTTTCCTTTCAGAGCAACACATAGTCTGAGAGACAGCAGAAAGAAATCTCCATCCTTGTGGTTTAAAGTCAAGGTGTACAGCTCAAGTAGTGAGACATTTGTATATAATTCCCCATCTCTTTTCAGTGCGACAGCCAACTTTTCTAGTCTACACCCGTTGAGTAGAAAGGCGGTTTGTATAACCGCAGACTAGATGGAGGTAGGTCTGACATTATGGGCACAACTGGTTTACCTCGCCATTTCTTACAGTCGAAACAGTTGTGCTGATGACTATTAACTGCTTCTCTTCACCGCAAAATCCCAAATTTACGCCGTAGCTCAGCATATACTCTGCCTGCCACAGTGTGATGACTTTCTAGCTTAATGCTTGATTAAGAGTTTCACGGCAGGGTTGTTGAATTCTTAACTACCCTGCAGGAGCTGATGAATTCTCAGATCAACTGACGTCACTTCCTGTTTGCGGAGACCGCGTGGTTTGAGACGGAGCTCCTTCAAACTTATTCTTAATATATTGTTTATTCCTGTTATATCTAAAGATGTATGTTTTAAATTGATCATTCACAGAGGGTAAAACTTATCCTTAACTCTTTCGCCGCCATTGATGAGTTATTTCGGCAAAAAAAAAAAACGGTTCCCCGCCAAAGATGAGTTATTATGGCAATCAGTGTTTGTACTGTTATACAGCACGTGACGCTATTACACACCACTGGGAAAAGGTACAGAATCCCAGAACCTAGAACGTATATGTTTTAGCGGTTTTTAATGATTGTTCGGAGTGTAATTGGGTGGACTCTGTGACAAAAAATGTTAATTATCTCAGCTGTTTAATCAAAGTGATGCATTTTTGAAGAAACCTTGCCATATCTATGGAGTGATAAAAAATGAACAAATGATGATAGAAGAATATTGTTTCTTTTGTTTAAAAACTGAGATTCTGTTCTTTCATTTGACCTATTGTCAATATATTCTTTACAGAAAATTTACTGTGAGCAATTAAAGTTGGGAGAAAATGTTAAAAAAAAACGCTAGCGTAGGCTGGCAACTTTTTTTTTTAAAGGCTGATGGAGAATGAGTTAAGTGTGTATCCCTTACCAAAAGCGTTATAAAAAGCACAGATAAATTAGTTTTATACGATTGTTCGCAGCCCTCAGGCTGTTAGCAATACCAGCCTTTACTTACTGAATATTGCCCTTACTGGTTAACTCACTGTTCTCATTATTACATCACTAATGGCTAATGTTTCAGACAACTGTGTACCTCTGAGTGCAGATGAGGAAGCGTTATTCGCATATTAGTCGGAACTTGAGGTTGTAGATAAGTGGTTACTAGAGAAGCAGACATGGCTGCGAGAACAAAAAAGGCCCTAGAAACATCCCCTGACCCTCACAAAGCTGCGGTAAGTTTTGGACGTGATTGTAATACTCCTACCACTTCTACTCCGCGTGTTTCTCTGCACAGAGCCCAGGCTTCAAGAACACGAGGATTCCGTCAGGTCCAGATGAACATAATATGCCCATCCCCAACTAGAGATTACGCCAGCTACATCTAGATATCCTGTGCCATCATCCTGCGAGAGCCAGCGGACTGAAAGGCCATCCCAGCTCCATCTCGGGCAATTCCATGCCAAAAGAAAAGCGACCATCTGACCATCCCATCTCAGGATGTCCCATCCCCAACCAAGAGCAAAGAAGGAAAATATGACACATTAATGCTAAAGTTACAATACTTGCTATTTAATGCTAAACTTACATCACATGACAGCAGTTTGAAGTTATACCGGATTGGAGGTTGCTGGGATGGTGTGTGTAGGTAGTGGGGGAGGGGAGCTTGTTGATTGTGGTGATTTCATTTGTTTGGGTTGTGTGAAACTGCGATTTCAATTTTTTGGGAAACTGTGCTGCCTAATTGGTTTAAAAAAAACCTTGAAGGCCTTTACATCACCACTCCCGATATTAGGTCCATCCATCAAATTAGTGATCCGTTGCATCGCTAATTGGTGTGGCTGCCTATACATATCAGTAAGTGCCCTTATTGTATCACTAAATGGAGCATGACTGTGACTATATGAGTCAGTGTGAGAATCTGGATTTCGTCCTGTCCTCTACAAATATTGCATCTGTGTTTAATACAAAGTTCATATATCATATGTATTCATTCATATTCATTCCTATTAGTATTAGCCTCTATTCACATAAGATGTGCCATACTGTCTTGTTGTTCAACCTCGTTGAAAGTTATATCGTATCTTATGCTGTCTTATGTTGATATAAGTATCTGTTGTTCTCCATCTCAAGGTTCCTAATGATATCTAGGGACAATTGTTTTGATATTGTAATATTAAATACGTGATCATATCTGATTGTTCAGGAGGAATAAGACTAAACAGAAAGTCTGGTGATTTTCCGCTCTGGTAGTTTTATATGACACCTCATGTTTCAAGCTTATAAATATTAGTCCTTAATACAATAAAAATTGAACTCTGATTGAACAAGCACTTGTGTGTCTGTGTCAAACTTTGTCTCCTGGATCCAGAAACTCTGTTTGTTCCGTTGACTAGACTCTTCAACCGTAGAATATTGTTTAGACAAGGGGACATAAGAAGTTTACATTCTTACAGTCAGCAACAAGCATTGCATCCTCCAGCTTAAGGTAGTCCATAAGTATTTGAAATTTGAAGGAGTCAGGAGCATCATCAGGGAGGACACTGGTTAATGCAAGCTTAAGACGAGCAAACTCCTGTGGATCATCATGACAGAAATTCGGGATTGTAGGAGTCGGACCTCTGAACTGCATCAGTATGGAATGATTGACGAATGACTGTGGTCGATCATCGGCATGTGAAGGCCAACTTTCTTGAAAGTACCCTTGCCTTCCCCATTTTGGCAAATTATCAGAATGAGTCAAAATGTCATCTTGCCATGGAAATGTTCTGCCACTTAAACTAAAATGGTGGGGGTCTTTAACTGAATTACCATATGTATCATGGGATGTCATACCTGTATGTGGCAAAGGTAAGTTATCTCTAAACTGATCACGAAAATCAGACCGAGCACAGGGCTGTAATTGGACAAAAGCATCAAATCCAACATCATATTTTGATGAGTTAGTCTTGCCGTCAGGGGGTTTAGAATACGAAGGAGTTTAGAGTCTAGCTCCTCCATTAGCTCCTGGTTGTGTGCAGGAGTTACTCGTAGGGATTCATTGTGTATGTTGCGGTTCAATCAATAAAGAGTTACTTTAGTAAAATTTAGCGACTTTTGATAACCGTTTCAAGCACTCAAGACAAAAAACTCAACACAACATTCAATTCAACATAAACAAGATGATTATTTGTTGTTTAAATCCATATAAAAGCCCAAATAAAGGTTTACATTATACTCGCATAAGCAGCCATGTTGGGATAATTATTTTCCCTTCGTTTGAAGTAAGGTCCTGAAAAATCTTTGTTTAAGGGCTATATGGCCCCTACCCTTCCATTTAAAAGATAATCGAGACATCCCTATGCCTTCACGTGAACGCGCTAAACAGAGGGGTAGGGGAAATTGTATGGTTAAGGGGTAGAAATAGGATTGTGCCTCAGTAACGTTTAAGGAACACATTTTTGTTTGCTGGGAAATGTGTTTTATATTATTTATATTATATTACATAACTCTAAAGAACAATGGGTTCTTTCAATTGGGTCAATAATGAACAAACTTTAAAGTAGGCATATAAAATAGCCTATGCTGGGTTGTTTCAACCGAATATGCTGGGTTGTTTTAACACATTGTCTGATCAAATATAATCATTGTCTGGATTAATTTAACCCAGCAGTTGGGTTTATCCATTTTTAATCAATAGGTGAAATAACCCATCATTTTTTAGTGATATTTATATTTGTGGTGTGCTGTATCAGACCTTAAACATAGAATTCAATGATGTATATTTGTATTGACAAAAAAGAGATGTTTGGAAGAAGGTTGATTTGGGCTAATCTGCTTTTTCTGTTAAGTGTCAAATAATAAAACTCCTGGTTTAAATAACATATATTTTTCAGGATTGTTGTAAATCAGGTCTCCACAACTCTGGACCTCTTGATCCATTTTCCTGCAGAGTTTAGCTGAACAAACTCATCAAGATCTTCAGGATTACTACAAACTTGCAGGTAACTCTAACAGTTGAAAACCATTGAATCAGTGATTAAAACGGTTAATGGAATGGAATCAATATAATTTTGTATTTACAAAACATGAAGTAAGACAAAATCCAGTGGGATCAAGTGAAGATGGTATGGCACACCAACCCTGATTAAACTAAATGTTCATTCGTACATACATATATAAAATTAAACCCAGATTGTCAAAGAACGGTTGATACTTAATTCTTTCAATAATAATAAACAATTCACTTTACATGTCGGTCGGGACTGTTGGATATCTGCTGTCCTGCGTGTTCAAAAATTGGACTTACTGGACTTCGGATGAACAAAAGTTGAAGTTTATTAAGTTGAATCTCAGCGCTGGGCTGTTCTCAGACGCAACGTCTTACAGAGAGTCAGCCCCGCCTAGACAGTGTAATACAAATTTATATGTTTATGTGTGGGTGTGTCTTTCAAGCTTGCTTCGGATTCCTGACCAATCGTTGGACCCGTTCTCAGCTGACGTTTTCTTCTCCACCAATTATACAACGACACAATCTGGCTACACACAGTTCCTGTGTAAACTGTTTTCTGTGAATGAGCTTGGCATCTGTAAAAACAAGGCAATCTCCTAACTTCCTAACATCTGTTACTGCCTATCCGGAGGCCCCAACATCTATGGAATGTTGAGCAATAAAAGCCGCGCACACACATTTTCACATCCTGTTGAAAAAGTCCCTCTGCAACATAGTATGGTCTCAACCCCCCACACACACACATTTGCTCACAATGATACCCTATTCTATTATTGATTATATGTTATCCATAAAAAGAAATAAACTGTATAAAAACGTAGATTGTACTTAAATGAACATTGTGATCAAAAACATGACTTTAAAACCCTTCAATCCCTCTCTTGACCTCTGAAAGAGGTCACACACATTTTATACATCCTACAGTATACCTCTTCATTATATGAGGCGGAACATGATGCCTTGTTGACTGAGCCATCCAGCTTATGGTGATCGAGATGACAATGAATAGTCCCATGCATGGCCAATTCTCCCACAGCATCATATTGACCCTGCTACTGGTAATATAGAGACACACAGTTCCAGTGTGGGAAGTTCTGGTTACATAAGCTTCCCTAAGTCTTTTGCCAATGCTCCTTTTATACCCAAGAACGATACTGTACTCAATGTTCATTGTGAATACAATGGTCATTGTGAAATTTAGTTTTACTCGTGGCTGACGAGATCATCAAATGGGATGCCAATTTATCTGTGAAAAGGATTCCCCTATAAAGCCAATCCTCGTAGAGGAGTGCAGGTAATGTCCTAAAGTTAAAAAACAAAAACTCTAATACACTCTTTGTTGGGTTTGAAGGAACTAGACTCCATCACCCATCGCACCAAGAACCCTAAAACAATACCAAACATAATGTTCAAATCTTCATAACATGACAAAACATTATAACCACAATATAGAATGTGTAATCACTTTTCCAATGATCAAAGCCTGAAGAAATGTTGTGGATGAGAGAGGTGTGATAGGAAAAGTTCAGTTTGTTGACATCAACCCCTGATGGGAGGAAAGGATATTATTCCTCATGATCTAGCAACAAATGGTGTTTGATTGTTTAGTCCCAGCTCTACAAACAACCTTAATTCTTTTCACTTTTACAGCCGGCTTACAGTTCCTCCCCTGACCCCTTAGGTCAGTCTGAGAGCAGTCCCAAAGGGGACATTTTTAGACATTCCTTGTCATTGTGTATCAATTACTGCAGAAGTCTCTGTAGAGCCGGCACTGTGCAGAGCGGGTGGATCTTTGCTTTTCTTTGCCCAGGTTTGTTTCCACCTAAGTCTGATAGTCTGCAATATAATTTGTTGTACCAAGTCCATTCAGTCAGAGCCCATGTGCTCTGTTCGTAGACCCATTTATCCTTAGTTACCACTAAGTAGAAGGTATGGTTTTCAGCGCAGCTCCATAGGTTGAGCAATTCCTCTCACTAATAACACACCATTATGTATGAGACACCTGAACGACATCTTCATAATCATACAACAACTGAACACTGATGATTTTAGTAACATTGGGAGAAGATGATAAAGGGTTACAACAAATAAAAAAAATATATTTATTTCATGGTACCTGGTGCGAGTGGTGAATAAGGTCTCAATTTCATCCAAAGCCATTTATAATATCACATAAGGAGATCCCACTTGATTACCTGATTCTTCACTACTATGGTGAAATTTAGATACTCTGAATATTTTTAAAGGAAGAGTGGCAAAAGTCAATTTAACTGGCATATTCTCCAGTGTTATACATCATGCAATAATAGTTTATAATTATATCTTTTAAATGTATTGCAACCAAAATACAAATCTACATTATGCATATGAATGTATTTTCATATATTAATAAAATCCAGATACAACGTTATGCATAATATGGTATAGTTATATAACTTATTTTTATAACCATAATAGTAATTCAGAATACTCAAACACAAGTTAACCCTGCAGATCTATCATTACAAACAATTATTAGGACATATTCTTAATCTCTAATATAGCTGTTGTCAACAAATTCTGTTAATGTTGATGTGTACATTACGCTACGTCACGTTCAATGGTAAAAATCTGATTAAGAATTGCGAGGCCGATTGCAGAAGCGCCAGCACTTCAGATCTAACCACTCTTTAAACATATCATTAGACATATGTTAAAAACCAGTGTGCTATCTGGCTCGGAACAATGCCAATGATTTCAATTGAAAATTGCACAAATTTTCAATTTCACCTCTCTTCATCAGAAATCAAACCATTTACTATTCATAAAACTATAACCATGCAAATTTACTATGCACATTGCAAGGTTTCACATAAATCAACATAATTGTAACAACAGGTTTTATCTTATAATTAAATTATCATCATGAGTTTGTCCTATGTGTGAGATGCTATATAGTTGTGTTTATGCATGACAGGCTATAGATCCTTCTTATTTATCTTATTTGAAATCTAGACTAATCATCCTAGGTAATGTGTAGTGTATTGAGTCTGGATAACTCTTAAGGTTATGCCAGATAATCATTTTATGAGGCTATAGTTGTGAAAGTGTGTCCACAATGCTATATGTTCATGTCTGGGAGATGGGTATCTACAACAATCTGTGTTGCACAATTTGGATCCGGTGCTACACCGGGAGGCCGTGTAACTACTTTTGTGATGTAGCTGTGAAGTGTGAATGGCCCCTTGAAGTATAATCTCACCCATCTCCTCCATTTCAGGTTCTAAGACACCTCTCTGGTATCTGGACTCTATAAGGAGTCATAGTGATCAATCTGAAAAGAAAGACTTTAGGATAACAGACAGAGATACAAACTTTCTCTCATTTCAGTCAAATCTGTGGGTTAAATATCATCCACATGTTGTGGTGCTGTCTACTTAGCAATTCATTTTTTATGGCACTACCCACACCTGTCCATTTGAAATCTTTGAGGCCTGTAAGGACTAGGTAATTTCTGTGTGATATTTAACAGATGGTTCACTATCACTTGTGCCATGCTATCTATAGTGTTAATGAAAAAGTATGGTTCAAATGTCACTTTTCTTTTATATGACCTGTAATGTTCCTTTTTCTGCGCTCACTTGCTTCCTTGTACTTCACCTTTAACACCCTCCCTCTCTTGGACCTGAGATTCGTCATTCCATTTCCTGTAATGACACTTAGTACAGTAGGTCACTATCATTCCTGTAATAATAAAGTTTCATAGTGTAAGGGGTCAATGAGAGTGAAATATATCGCTATTTATATATTTTGTGTTTTTTTATTGTGACACCACCCCCTTGTAAACGGGCGTGTCATCCAGTTCTCACTTAATAAATGTGGAAATGGTTATGCTAGTGCCATCTGGGAAAGCAACCAAAAAATTCTTAGTTTTATCAACAGGTTATGGGTTCATTAGAGCAATATAGAAACATGTGTTCAAGTCACTAATTTGCCACCGTGGTGGTAAGAGGAGTGGTAAAAGGCTATTATTTTACCCCACTGGAGGCTCCCCCGACCTCTCGTGGATTCTCTGTGTGGGCCCCTTCAACAATCCCCTCTGTTTCCCCAAGGGCCCCAATTTGGGTCGCACTCGTAGTGCATGGGTGCCTGAAAGCTGTAAGGAGCAGGGTACTGTTGCCCCGGGGAGTGACGTGAGGTTTGAGAGCCACGCCCTCTGGGACCTCCTCTAAAGGGACCCCATCCCCTTGCATTTGGTCCTCTGGAATGTTTGCCCTGGTTATATGGACATTCATTCCTCCAATGATCAGGACTTCCACACCCGAAACATACTCCCCCTTGCTTCGGAGGTGGGGCTTTGTTTTGGCCTCTGCCTCTGTACCCACCTCTAAAATTTTGGTACCCACCCCTTGGTTTGAGTGGCTGCCATGGAGTCTGTGCTCCTCCCTGGTCATATCCAAAATATGGGGGTATGACCGAGGGAGCAGGAGGGGTTTGGTTCATTTCTTCTAATGACAGATGAAGGCGGGCCTCTATTGGGCGTACCCCAGATGTGGGCTGCCACTCACTTCCTTTATCACTCATTTGCTTTTGCTACACTAATCTGTTCACTTCCTTCTTTTTACTCAGTGCTGTGGCAGCTAACGCCAATTTATTCCACTGTGTCAGCTCCTCACAGAGCTCTTTGTCTACCTTCTTATGCTGTCTTTGCTTTACCAACGTAACTTTATCTTTTCTTTCCTACCTCATGTGTTTCAACGCACATATGCACTCTTTTCATATCCCTACATATCTGACACCATTTTATCCCATTAACTTCAGCTCCTTCTTGTTTAGGTTATATTATTTATAATTATACTTTTACTATGCGCTTTTATTATCACTGATTTTATATACTTTATTATATCTGTAGTTTTATACAATTCCTAACACATTTTTATACACAATCCAAACGGCTTTATTACAACGTAACCTCGCATAGGGTTCTCTGATCCTACGACTTAATAATTTTTGCACAAAGATATTTCACCCCGCGACTTAATAATTTCTGCACAAAGATTTTTCACCCCGCGACTTAATAATGATTGCACAAAGATATTTCACCCCGCGACTTAATAATTTCTCATAAGGAACTAACCAAATGATTCAATGCGTATGGACCGTTTAACCAGACGACTTATTTTACTTGCGTAAGGATTTTAATCCTACGACTTATTTTATTACGTAAAGATTTTAACTTCACGACTTATTTTATTACGTAAAGATTTTAACTTCACGACTTAACCTGCGTAGGGACTCCAACCCTACGACTTAACCTGCATAGAGACTCTAAAAGTTAACTCTATGACTTAACCTGCATAGAGACTCTAAAAGTTAACTCTATGACTTAACCTGCCTAGGACTTAACAATTTAATGTGACGTAGGACTAATCTACGGTCAGCTGCGGGCCTTTCATCCGCAGTCTTCTAACTACCTGGGACCGAACTCCCGTGTTTAATTCAAACCAACAAACTTCAACCACTGTTAAATTTGGTTTAAATAATGATCAGGAATATTTCAATTCAACACAATCAATTTAGAGTAGTCAATTAGCAGATGTTCGATATAACTGGTCTCTGCTCACCTTTTTAATTTCACCCGGGTGTTGTGTTGAACCAAAGATGTTCCCTCTCTGTTTTTTGTCAATTCATAGTCTTCTAAAATCGTCCGAAATGTCCCTTTTTGCCAATCACGTCGGCGGTCACCATCTGTTGGATATCTGCTGTCCTGCGTGTTCAAAAATTGGACTTACTGGACTTCGGATGAACAAAAGTTGAAGTTTATTAAGTTGAATCTCAGCGCTGGGCTGTTCTCAGACGCAACGTCTTACAGAGAGTCAGCCCCGCCTAGACAGTGTAATACAAATTTATATGTTTATGTGTGGGTGTGTCTTTCAAGCTTGCTTCGGATTCCTGACCAATCGTTGGACCCGTTCTCAGCTGACGTTTTCTTCTCCACCAATTATACAACGACACAATCTGGCTACACACAGTTCCTGTGTAAACTGTTTTCTGTGAATGAGCTTGGCATCTGTAAAAACAAGGCAATCTCCTAACTTCCTAACATCTGTTACTGCCTATCCGGAGGCCCCAACATCTATGGAATGTTGAGCAATAAAAGCCGCGCACACACATTTTCACATCCTGTTGAAAAAGTCCCTCTGCAACATAGTATGGTCTCAACCCCCCACACACACACATTTGCTCACAATGATACCCTATTCTATTATTGATTATATGTTATCCATAAAAAGAAATAAACTGTATAAAAACGTAGATTGTACTTAAATGAACATTGTGATCAAAAACATGACTTTAAAACCCTTCAGGACCCAAGGCCAGCACTTGTCCGTTTCATCATTGTTGTGTGTGAATGCTTCAGCATGCCGGGGTTGTTTTTGACAGCCTCACATGCTCACTATCCGTGTGTGTGTGAGTCACACCAGCCATTACTCATCAGTCCCTTATTAACCCTACATGTTCTCACCTGGTGTCCATTAGTTTCTCCCTATGTATTCTCTACCACTTCTCACCACCTTTGTGCGATCGTTGACTCATGTTGATTCCATACCTTCCGTACCAATGGCCCTGACTGGAGTGTTTGGCTCAACCAATGCAGGGGGTATGTCACTAAGGGTCTCCTCGTCCTGTCCAGGAGTAAGACAGGTTCCAGAGGTCTGGTCTGGAATGGCATTATGTGCCCTTCCCCTGAGGAAGCACAAATAGGGGGTTCGTGGAAAAAAGCCTCTTGAAAATGCCAGCCATTTGACGCACAGTCTTGCGATGGATCGTAGTGTGAAAAAACCTGACACGTAGCGCATATCTAAATGACGAAGTGGACATTTCACCTTACCCTGTGGTAAGACCACTTTTAAATCTGCTGGCCACGGATAGCGGGTGTGTGGACACCACTGGGGGTGCCCTCGCGCCATGGCACCCCTCGAAGACCCCAAAGACCCCTGTCCACGAACAGCATATGCGTCCCTCACAGGTTTATCCCATGTAAGTCGGCTTACCCACTTGTCCTCCAACTTCATATGAGTCCCACGATTCATTTGTTTTCTTGGGAGGCGGGTACGAGCTTACTGCCCATGGGTGCCAGCGACCACGAAACCACTATTTGTCCACTGATCAACTATGGGTGTCAATTTGACCTTCGACCCCCCTGACCCATCCATGGCCACGCCCCCGACCACCAAACCACTGTTTGGCAGCTTCCCAACTACTTTTACCAGAACCTGGTTTTTGACGCTCGGGACTGACATATGTTTGTCTGAGGGGGCGTGGCCATCGAGTTTTGTGGTTTTTAAAACAAAATATAATATTTACACCTTTAAAATGCCCCTTCTGTGCAATGTCCACCAAGCACTTATTCCTGGCCCATTCTACAAACTGCACGTGGACAACATCGCATTCAACGTAGTAGATACCAGAATTTAAGTCAAACTCATCATTTTACCACTTGTTTCTAACATACGCGTGTCCAAAAGAGTGTTCTCAAACACACTTGGAAATAAATAAATCCATATGAAACGTTGTTAAAAAGCAATCCATTTTCCAGTCTGTTCTAACTAGAAAATGCATCCATTTTCTAGTATGTTTGCATTGCCTGTCCACGTGTGGTTTATGTGAGTGGACCACGTGTATTAAGTTGGTGGACATAATGCTTTTTAACAATATTTAAAGTGTATGTATTCATTTCTAGTTGTCAGGAACAACGCTTTTCAGTGAGAACACTCTTTTAGACACACACGGGTTAGGAAACAGCTCGTGAAATGTTCAGTTTTGACAAAAATCGGGTATCTCATATGTTGAAGGTCAGGGTGGAAACAAAGGTCCAGAAGACAAGGTTCCTGAGGTCGGAGGCCATCGAGCCTTTGCAGTGACCACTGTCACGGACCCTCAAATCAGGCCCAGCAGTTTAGAGTCCGTGGCTTCTTCTTAAAGGGTTTAAAAGTGGATGAGCACATAGCTAAAACAGGCCTCGTTTCTGAGTCTCTGCCATTGAAAGCATAGGGCCTTTTCATTTACATTAAAAAGGTTACAAAATACTTTCGGAGGACCAAGACTTTTGCCCTTTCGGTATGTCTCTCGGGGGACCGGCACGCAAGTGCACGCGAGGTTTTGGGATCGTCGGACACTCCGGCGCCCTTGCGGGAGATGTCCTGGAGCAATTTATTTGTATGGGCCACGTGTATTAAGTTGGTGGACAACCCACTTATTAGCAAAAATGTACCTTTATATTCATTTAAATGCATCAACTACCACATCATTCAGTCAGTGCACTTTATTAGACACACATATGTTAGCAACAACTTGTAGAACGCTCAGTTTGGCCTCAAATGTCTAATTAGGGAGAAAAACGTAAGTCAGTGACGCGTGTTCACTGCATGCGTTGTGCATAGAGCAGAATGTCATGCGTGCGCGCTTTGCATGCGTCACTGCATGCGTCACTGCATGTGTGATGCATTGAGCAGATCGAAAGACATGTGTCACTGCATGCATCATGCATATTGCAGTCAGTGACGGGTGCACGCTGCACGTGTTGTGAATAGAGCAGAATGTCATGCATGCGTCACTGCATGCGCGCTCTGTATGCGTCACTGCATGTGTGATGCATTGAGCAGATCGAAAGACATGCGTGCGCTGTATGCGTCACTGAATGCATCCTGCATATAAGAGACCGTGACGCATGCACACGCTTAAGTAACCACACGTGCATGCGTGACGCATATAGCATATAGACATGAGCGACCGTCCATCATCCACCGATCGTCCAGAGAAGCCAGGCGACTTTGTGACTTTGTTTACGGGTCAAAAGGTCAAAATAGGGAGAGTCGTCCACGAAAACGCATTGGCATAGATTATAGGTGGACGCGCTCCCGTTGGGAAACGATAGGCCGAAGGGTATGGACATTTTAGATTATTGTTGTCTAGAAGCCCCCATTTATGCCCCAAATGTCTAAGTTCTTAGATTTCTTTTCTGAAAAATCCCCCCTCCACCACCTCTGAAAGCTTCAAAAGGCTGTTGAGGGTTATATGAGAGAGAAGGCAGTGTGAGTAATCTTGTGATTGGGTGCAAAAAACATTTTCTAAACCTCTAGGGCGATGTGCTCTCGGTATGTGGTCGGGGGCCACCAGACGGGCCAGAATCTAGAATATGGGACCCCTCGGACCTTTCTGGAAATTTCCTCGTATAGCTTATTTGCATGGGTATTCCATAGCGGTTTCGTGGTCGTGACCCGACAGGGTCAACCGATCCAAAACCGGGTCACATGCAACCGTCCATCATCCACCTATCATGCGGAAAAGCCGGGCGACATTGTGACTTTGTTTAGGTGTCAAAAGGTCAAAATAGGGAGTGTCGTCCACGAAGCACTTAATGAAAACGCATTGGCATATATGGTAGGTGGACGCCCTCCCGTTGGGAAACGATAGGCCGAAGGGTCTCGACATTTTAGATTATTTTTGTCTAGAAGCCCCCCATTTATACCCCAAATGTCCAAAGGTCTTAGACCTTTTCTTAAAAAATCCACCTCCCCAACACTAAACCTTCATAATGCTGTTGAGAGTTATATGAGAGAGAAGGCTGTGTGCTTAATCTTGTGATTGGGTACAAAAAACATTTCCTAATCGTCTAGGGTGATGTGCTCTCGGTATGTTGTCGGGGGCCACCAGACGGGTCAGAATCTAGAATATGGGACCCCTCGGATCTTTCTGGAAATTTCCTCGTATAGCTTATTTGCATGGGTATTCCATAGCGGTTTCGTGGTCGTGACCCGACAGGGTCAACCGATCCAAAACCGGGTCACATGCAACCGTCCATCATCCACCTATCATGCGGAAAAGCCGGGCGACATTGTGACTTTGTTTAGGTGTCAAAAGGTCAAAATAGGGAGTGTCGTCCACGAAGCACTTAATGAAAACGCATTGGCATATATGGTAGGTGGACGCCCTCCCGTTGGGAAACGATAGGCCGAAGGGTCTCGACATTTTAGATTATTTTTGTCTAGAAGCCCCCCATTTATACCCCAAATGTCCAAAGGTCTTAGACCTTTTCTTAAAAAATCCACCTCCCCAACACTAAACCTTCATAATGCTGTTGAGAGTTATATGAGAGAGAAGGCTGTGTGCTTAATCTTGTGATTGGGTACAAAAAACATTTCCTAATCGTCTAGGGTGATGTGCTCTCGGTATGTTGTCGGGGGCCACCAGACGGGTCAGAATCTAGAATATGGGACCCCTCGGATCTTTCTGGAAATTTCCTCGTATAGCTTATTTGCATGGGTATTCCATAGCGGTTTCGTGGTCGTGACCCGACAGGGTCAACCGATCCAAAACCGGGTCACATGCAACCGTCCATCATCCACCTATCATGCGGAAAAGCCGGGCGACATTGTGACTTTGTTTAGGTGTCAAAAGGTCAAAATAGGGAGTGTCGTCCACGAAGCACTTAATGAAAACGCATTGGCATATATGGTAGGTGGACGCCCTCCCGTTGGGAAACGATAGGCCGAAGGGTCTCGACATTTTAGATTATTTTTGTCTAGAAGCCCCCCATTTATACCCCAAATGTCCAAAGGTCTTAGACCTTTTCTTAAAAAATCCACCTCCCCAACACTAAACCTTCATAATGCTGTTGAGAGTTATATGAGAGAGAAGGCTGTGTGCTTAATCTTGTGATTGGGTACAAAAAACATTTCCTAATCGTCTAGGGTGATGTGCTCTCGGTATGTTGTCGGGGGCCACCAGACGGGCCAGAATCTAGAATATGGGACCCCTCGGACCTTTCTGGAAATTTCCTCGTATAGCTTATTTGAATGGCTAGTCCATAGCGGTTTCGTGGACGTGACCCCGACAGGGTCAACCGATCCGAAACCGGGTCACAAGCAACCGTCCATCATCCACCGGTCGTGCGGAAAAGCCGGGCGACTTTGCGACTTCGTTTAGGGGTCAAAAGGTCAAAACAGGGAGGGTGTATGCGTCAATGAATGCGTGCATGCGTCACCGAATGCATCATGCGTGGAGCCGGTCGTGTCGCATGCACGCGTTGTATGCGTCAATGAAACCCCCATGCATAGAGCAGACCCTGACACATCCACGTGCTGTTATAGCATGCGCTGCATGCGTCGCTGCTATAGCATGCGCTGCATGCGTCGCTGTTATAGCATGCGCTGCATGCGTCGCAGTCTGCATCGTGCATAGAGCAGGCCGTGACGCATGCACGCGTTGTATGCGTCAATGAAACCCTCATGCATAGAGCAGACCGTGACACATCCACGTGCTGTTATAGCATGCGCTGCATGCGTCGCAGTCTGCATCGTGCATAGAGCAGGCCGTGACGCATGCACGCACTTTAATAACAGTGCGTGTATGCGTCAGTGAATGCATAGAGCAGACCATGGGAAGGTGTTCCATGAAAATGTAATGTACACAAGGACAGTTTCCACAAAGGCCCTCGGGGTCCCGAGAGACCCCAAACATCACAGTCACTTGCGTCACAGTCCCACAAGCGACATACTGAAAGGACAAATGCGTGGGTGCCCGAAAAGTATTTTATTTCATTTTTTATGTATTGCTCTGCAGCCCATTCATTTCAATGGACGATGCTTGAATATGAGGCCTTAAAAATAAAAGATGCTAACTAAATAGTCAAAATGAGCATTTAATGACTTGATACCAACATATATGTGAACAATATAGTGTGCTCATTGAATAATGTGGTTTTTGAAACAAAGAAATTAATATTTTTTAGTTAAACATTGTTAATAAGTGTTATGTCCACCAACTCACTACACGTGGCCCATACTATAAATTGCAGGTGGACATTTTTCAATTTTCGCCAAGTCATCCAGGAAGTGACCACCTGCAATTTATATGACTGGACCACGTGTAGTGAGTTGGTGGACAACCACTTTTAGGGCATAATTCAGTCTTCTGTGAAATGATACTAACATATGTATGTCTAATAAAGTGTACTAAGGGAATAATGTGGTTCTTTAATCGTATATATGTGAATACATTGGACAAAAAAGTAATTATCAAGAAAAACTACAAAGCACTACAAATATGGCAACCAGGAAGTGTCCACCTGCAATTTATATGAATGGACCACATGTAGTGAGTTCGTGGAAATGCATTTTTAAGCATAATTAAGCATAATTAAGCATTCTGTGAGTTTATGCTAACATATGTATGTCTATATCAGTGTACCAACAGACTAACAGGGTCTATAATGCATATAGATTATTATAAAGTGTGTCCACGAACTTCATATGTGTGGCCCATTAACATAAATTGTAGGTGGACACTTGCCCCGTTTTTCACTAAGTCATACAGGAAGTGTCCACCTGCAGTTTATGTGATGGACCACGTGTAGTGAGTTCGTGGAAATTCATTTTTAAGCATAATTAAGCATAAATAAGCATTCTGTGAGTTGCTGCTAACATATGTATGTCTATATAAGTGTACCAACAGACTAACAGGGTCTATAATGCATATAGATTATTATAAAGTGTGTCCACGAACATCATATGTGTGGACTACTACTGTAATCTGCAGGTGGACATGACCACCTGCAATTTATATGAATGGTCCACGTGTAGTGAGTTCGTGGAAATGCATTTTTTAAGTATATATAGGCATTCTGTGAGTTGCTGCTAACATATGTATGTCTATATAAGTGTATTAACAGACTAACAGGGTCCATAATGCATATAGATTATTATATAGTGTGTCCACGAACTGCATATGTGGGGTCCATTAACATAAATTGTAGGTGGACATTTGCCCCGTTTTTCACTAAGTCATACAGGAAGTGTCCACTTGCAATTTATATAATGGACCACGTGTAGTGAGTTCGTGGAAATGCATTTTTTAAGTATATATAGGCATTCTGTGAGTTGCTGCTAACATATGTATGTCTATATAAGTGTATTAACAGACTAACAGGGTCCATAATGCATATAGATTATTATATAGTGTGTCCACGAACTGCATATGTGGGGTCCATTAACATAAATTGTAGGTGGACATTTGCCCCGTTTTTCACTAAGTCATACAGGAAGTGTCCACCTGCAATTTATATAATGGACCACGTGTAGTGAGTTCGTGGAAATTCATTTTTAAGCATAATTAAGCATAAATAAGCATTCTGTGAGTTGCTGCTAACATATGCATGTCTATATAAGTGTACCAACAGACTAACAGGGTCTATAATGCATATAGATTCCTATAAAGTGTGTCCACCAACTGCATATGTGTGGACTATTCTCATAAACTGTAGGTGGACATTTGCCCCGTTTTTCACTAAGTCATACAGGAAGTGTCCACCTGCAATTTATATAATGGGCCACGTGTAGTGAGTTCGTGGAAATTCATTTTTATGCATAATAAAGCATAAATAAGCATTCTGTGAGTTGCTGCTAACATATGTATGTCTATATAAGTGTACCAACAGACTAACAGGGTCTATAATGCATATAGATTATTATAAAGTGTGTCCACGAACTTCATATGTGTGGACTACTACTGTAATCTGCAGGTGGACATGACCACCTGCAATTTATATGAATGGACCACGTGTAGTGAGTTCGTGGAAATGCATTTTTTAAGTATATATAGGCATTCTGTGAGTTGCTGCTAACATATGTATGTCTATATAAGTGTATTAACAGACTAACAGGGTCCATAATGCATATAGATTATTATATAGTGTGTCCACGAACTGCATATGTGGGGTCCATTAACATAAATTGTAGGTGGACATTTGCCCCGTTTTTCACTAAGTCATACAGGAAGTGTCCACCTGCAATTTATATAATGGACCACGTGTAGTGAGTTCGTGGAAATGCATTTTTTAAGCATAAATAAGCATTCTGTGAGTTGCTGCTAACATATGTATGTCTATATAAGTGTACTAACAGACTAACAGGGTCGTTAATGCATATAGATTACTATAAAGTGTGTCCACGAACTTAATATGTGTGGCCCATTAACATAAATTGTAGGTGGACATGACCACTAATATACTATGCCCAATACAATAAACTCCATGTGGACATGTCCACCTACAATTTGTTTGAATGGACCACGTGTAGTGAGTTCGTGGAAATTCATTTTTATGCATAATAAAGCATAAATAAGCATTCTGTGAGTTGCTGCTGACATATGTATGTCTATATAAGTGTACTAACAGACTAACAGGGTCTATAATGCATATAGATTACTATAAAGTGTGTCCACGAACTTAATATGAGTGGCCCATTAACATAAATTGTAGGTGGACATTTGCCCCGTTTTTCACTAAGTCATACAGGAAGTGTCCACCTGCAATTTATATAATGGACCACGTGTAGTGAGTTCGTGGAAATTCATTTTTATGCATAATAAAGCATAAATAAGCATTCTGTGAGTTGCTGCTAACATATGTATGTCTATATAAGTGTACTAACAGACTAACAGGGTCTATAATGCATATAGATTACTATAAAGTGTGTCCACGAACTTAATATGTGTGGCTCATTAACATAAATTGTAGGTGGACATTTGCCCCGTTTTTCACTAAGTCATACAGGAAGTGTCCACCTGCAATTTATATAATGGACCACGTGTAGTGAGTTCGTGGAAATGCATTTTTTAAGCATAAATAAGCATTCTGTGAGCTGCTGCTAACATATGTATGTCTATATAAGTGTACTAACAGACTAACAGGGTCGTTAATGCATATAGATTACTATAAAGTGTGTCCACGAACTTAATATGTGTGGCCAATTAACATAAATTGTAGGTGGACATGACCACTAATATACTATGCCCAATACAATAAACTCCATGTGGACATGTCCACCTACAATTTGTTTGAATGGACCACGTGTAGTGAGTTCATGGAAATTCATTTTTATGCATAATAAAGCATAAATAAGCATTCTGTGAGTTGCTGCTAACATATGTATGTCTATATAAGTGTACTAACAGACTAACAGGGTCTATAATGCATATAGATTACTATAAAGTGTGTCCACGAACTTAATATGTGTGGCCCATTAACATAAATTGTAGGTGGACATTTGCCCCGTTTTTCACTAAGTCATACAGGAAGTGTCCACCTGCAATTTATATAATGGACCACGTGTAGTGAGTTCGTGGAAATTCATTTTTATGCATAATAAAGCATAAATAAGCATTCTGTGAGTTGCTGCTAACATATGTATGTCTATATAAGTGTACTAACAGACTAACAGGGTCTATAATGCATATAGATTACTATAAAGTGTGTCCACGAACTTAATATGTGTGGCTCATTAACATAAATTGTAGGTGGACATTTGCCCCGTTTTTCACTAAGTCATACAGGAAGTGTCCACCTGCAATTTATATAATGGACCACGTGTAGTGAGTTCGTGGAAATGCATTTTTTAAGTATATATAGGCATTCTGTGAGTTGCTGCTAACATATGTATGTCTATATAAGTGTATTAACAGACTAACAGGGTCCATAATGCATATAGATTATTATATAGTGTGTCCACGAACTGCATATGTGGGGTCCATTAACATAAATTGTAGGTGGACATTTGCCCCGTTTTTCACTAAGTCATACAGGAAGTGTCCACCTGCAATTTATATAATGGACCACGTGTAGTGAGTTCGTGGAAATGCATTTTTTAAGTATATATAGGCATTCTGTGAGTTGCTGCTAACATATGTATGTCTATATAAGTGTATTAACAGACTAACAGGGTCCATAATGCATATAGATTATTATATAGTGTGTCCACGAACTGCATATGTGGGGTCCATTAACATAAATTGTAGGTGGACATTTGCCCCGTTTTTCACTAAGTCATACAGGAAGTGTCCACCTGCAATTTATATAATGGACCACGTGTAGTGAGTTCGTGGAAATGCATTTTTTAAGTATATATAGGCATTCTGTGAGTTGCTGCTAACATATGTATGTCTATATAAGTGTATTAACAGACTAACAGGGTCCATAATGCATATAGATTATTATATAGTGTGTCCACGAACTGCATATGTGGGGTCCATTAACATAAATTGTAGGTGGACATTTGCCCCGTTTTTCACTAAGTCATACAGGAAGTGTCCACCTGCAATTTATATAATGGACCACGTGTAGTGAGTTCGTGGAAATGCATTTTTTAAGTATATATAGGCATTCTGTGAGTTGCTGCTAACATATGTATGTCTATATAAGTGTATTAACAGACTAACAGGGTCCATAATGCATATAGATTATTATATAGTGTGTCCACGAACTGCATATGTGGGGTCCATTAACATAAATTGTAGGTGGACATTTGCCCCGTTTTTCACTAAGTCATACAGGAAGTGTCCACCTGCAATTTATATAATGGACCACGTGTAGTGAGTTCGTGGAAATGCATTTTTTAAGCATAAATAAGCATTCTGTGAGTTGCTGCTAACATATGTATGTCTATATAAGTGTACTAACAGACTAACAGGGTCTATAATGCATATAGATTACTATAAAGTGTGTCCACGAACTTAATATGTGTGGCCCATTAACATAAATTGTAGGTGGACATTTGCCCCGTTTTTCACTAAGTCATACAGGAAGTGTCCACCTGCAATTTATATAATGGACCACGTGTAGTGAGTTCGTGGAAATTCATTTTTAAGCATAATTAAGCATAAATAAGCATTCTGTGAGTTGCTGCTAACATATGTATGTCTATATAAGTGTACCAACAGACTAACAGGGTCTATAATGCATATAGATTATTATAAAGTGTGTCCACGAACTTCATATGTGTGGACTACTACTGTAATCTGCAGGTGGACATGACCACCTGCAATTTATATAATGGACCACGTGTAGTGAGTTCGTGGAAATGCATTTTTTAAGCATAAATAAGCATTCTGTGAGTTGCTGCTAACATATGTATGTCTATATAAGTGTACTAACAGACTAACAGGGTCGTTAATGCATATAGATTACTATAAAGTGTGTCCACGAACTTAATATGTGTGGCCCATTAACATAAATTGTAGGTGGACATGACCACTAATATACTATGCCCAATACAATAAACTCCATGTGGACATGTCCACCTACAATTTGTTTGAATGGACCACGTGTAGTGAGTTCGTGGAAATTCATTTTTATGCATAATAAAGCATAAATAAGCATTCTGTGAGTTGCTGCTAACATATGTATGTCTATATAAGTATACTAACAGACTAACAGGGTCTATAATGCATATAGATTACTATAAAGTGTGTCCACGAACTTAATATGTGTGGCCCATTAACATAAATTGTAGGTGGACATTTGCCCCGTTTTTCACTAAGTCATACAGGAAGTGTCCACCTGCAATTTATATAATGGACCACGTGTAGTGAGTTCGTGGAAATGCATTTTTAAGCATAATTAAGCATAAATAAGCATTCTGTGAGTTGCTGCTAACATATGTATGTCTATTAAGGTGTACCAACTGACTAACAGGGTCCATAATGCATATAGATTATTCTAAAGTGTGTCCACGAACTTAATACGTGTGGCCCATTAAAATAAATTGTAGGTGGACAGTTGCCCCGTTTTTCACTAAGTCATACAGGAAGTGTCCACCTGCAATTTATATAATGGACCACGTGTAGTGAGTTCGTGGAAATTCATTTTTATGCATAATAAAGCATAAATAAGCATTCTGTGAGTTGCTGCTAACATATGTATGTCTATATAAGTGTACTAACAGACTAACAGGGTCCATAATGCATATAGATTATTATATAGTGTGTCCACGAACTGCATATGTGGGGTCCATTAACATAAATTGTAGGTGGACAGTTGCCCCGTTTTTCACTAAGTCATACAGGAAGTGTCCACCTGCAATTTATATAATGGACCACGTGTAGTGAGTTCGTGGAAATTCATTTTTATGCATAATAAAGCATAAATAAGCATTCTGTGAGTTGCTGCTAACATATGTATGTCTATATAAGTGTACTAACAGACTAACAGGGTCTATAATGCATATAGATTACTATAAAGTGTGTCCACGAACTTAATATGTGTGGCTCATTAACATAAATTGTAGGTGGACATTTGCCCCGTTTTTCACTAAGTCATACAGGAAGTGTCCACCTGCAATTTATATAATGGACCACGTGTAGTGAGTTCGTGGAAATGCATTTTTTAAGCATAAATAAGCATTCTGTGAGCTGCTGCTAACATATGTATGTCTATATAAGTGTACTAACAGACTAACAGGGTCGTTAATGCATATAGATTACTATAAAGTGTGTCCACGAACTTAATATGTGTGGCCAATTAACATAAATTGTAGGTGGACATGACCACTAATATACTATGCCCAATACAATAAACTCCATGTGGACATGTCCACCTACAATTTGTTTGAATGGACCACGTGTAGTGAGTTCATGGAAATTCATTTTTATGCATAATAAAGCATAAATAAGCATTCTGTGAGTTGCTGCTAACATATGTATGTCTATATAAGTGTACTAACAGACTAACAGGGTCTATAATGCATATAGATTACTATAAAGTGTGTCCACGAACTTAATATGTGTGGCCCATTAACATAAATTGTAGGTGGACATTTGCCCCGTTTTTCACTAAGTCATACAGGAAGTGTCCACCTGCAATTTATATAATGGACCACGTGTAGTGAGTTCGTGGAAATTCATTTTTATGCATAATAAAGCATAAATAAGCATTCTGTGAGTTGCTGCTAACATATGTATGTCTATATAAGTGTACTAACAGACTAACAGGGTCTATAATGCATATAGATTACTATAAAGTGTGTCCACGAACTTAATATGTGTGGCTCATTAACATAAATTGTAGGTGGACATTTGCCCCGTTTTTCACTAAGTCATACAGGAAGTGTCCACCTGCAATTTATATAATGGACCACGTGTAGTGAGTTCGTGGAAATGCATTTTTTAAGTATATATAGGCATTCTGTGAGTTGCTGCTAACATATGTATGTCTATATAAGTGTATTAACAGACTAACAGGGTCCATAATGCATATAGATTATTATATAGTGTGTCCACGAACTGCATATGTGGGGTCCATTAACATAAATTGTAGGTGGACATTTGCCCCGTTTTTCACTAAGTCATACAGGAAGTGTCCACCTGCAATTTATATAATGGACCACGTGTAGTGAGTTCGTGGAAATGCATTTTTTAAGTATATATAGGCATTCTGTGAGTTGCTGCTAACATATGTATGTCTATATAAGTGTATTAACAGACTAACAGGGTCCATAATGCATATAGATTATTATATAGTGTGTCCACGAACTGCATATGTGGGGTCCATTAACATAAATTGTAGGTGGACATTTGCCCCGTTTTTCACTAAGTCATACAGGAAGTGTCCACCTGCAATTTATATAATGGACCACGTGTAGTGAGTTCGTGGAAATGCATTTTTTAAGTATATATAGGCATTCTGTGAGTTGCTGCTAACATATGTATGTCTATATAAGTGTATTAACAGACTAACAGGGTCCATAATGCATATAGATTATTATATAGTGTGTCCACGAACTGCATATGTGGGGTCCATTAACATAAATTGTAGGTGGACATTTGCCCCGTTTTTCACTAAGTCATACAGGAAGTGTCCACCTGCAATTTATATAATGGACCACGTGTAGTGAGTTCGTGGAAATGCATTTTTTAAGTATATATAGGCATTCTGTGAGTTGCTGCTAACATATGTATGTCTATATAAGTGTATTAACAGACTAACAGGGTCCATAATGCATATAGATTATTATATAGTGTGTCCACGAACTGCATATGTGGGGTCCATTAACATAAATTGTAGGTGGACATTTGCCCCGTTTTTCACTAAGTCATACAGGAAGTGTCCACCTGCAATTTATATAATGGACCACGTGTAGTGAGTTCGTGGAAATGCATTTTTTAAGCATAAATAAGCATTCTGTGAGTTGCTGCTAACATATGTATGTCTATATAAGTGTACTAACAGACTAACAGGGTCTATAATGCATATAGATTACTATAAAGTGTGTCCACGAACTTAATATGTGTGGCCCATTAACATAAATTGTAGGTGGACATTTGCCCCGTTTTTCACTAAGTCATACAGGAAGTGTCCACCTGCAATTTATATAATGGACCACGTGTAGTGAGTTCGTGGAAATTCATTTTTAAGCATAATTAAGCATAAATAAGCATTCTGTGAGTTGCTGCTAACATATGTATGTCTATATAAGTGTACCAACAGACTAACAGGGTCTATAATGCATATAGATTATTATAAAGTGTGTCCACGAACTTCATATGTGTGGACTACTACTGTAATCTGCAGGTGGACATGACCACCTGCAATTTATATAATGGACCACGTGTAGTGAGTTCGTGGAAATGCATTTTTTAAGCATAAATAAGCATTCTGTGAGTTGCTGCTAACATATGTATGTCTATATAAGTGTACTAACAGACTAACAGGGTCGTTAATGCATATAGATTACTATAAAGTGTGTCCACGAACTTAATATGTGTGGCCCATTAACATAAATTGTAGGTGGACATGACCACTAATATACTATGCCCAATACAATAAACTCCATGTGGACATGTCCACCTACAATTTGTTTGAATGGACCACGTGTAGTGAGTTCGTGGAAATTCATTTTTATGCATAATAAAGCATAAATAAGCATTCTGTGAGTTGCTGCTAACATATGTATGTCTATATAAGTATACTAACAGACTAACAGGGTCTATAATGCATATAGATTACTATAAAGTGTGTCCACGAACTTAATATGTGTGGCCCATTAACATAAATTGTAGGTGGACATTTGCCCCGTTTTTCACTAAGTCATACAGGAAGTGTCCACCTGCAATTTATATAATGGACCACGTGTAGTGAGTTCGTGGAAATGCATTTTTAAGCATAATTAAGCATAAATAAGCATTCTGTGAGTTGCTGCTAACATATGTATGTCTATTAAGGTGTACCAACTGACTAACAGGGTCCATAATGCATATAGATTATTCTAAAGTGTGTCCACGAACTTAATACGTGTGGCCCATTAAAATAAATTGTAGGTGGACAGTTGCCCCGTTTTTCACTAAGTCATACAGGAAGTGTCCACCTGCAATTTATATAATGGACCACGTGTAGTGAGTTCGTGGAAATTCATTTTTATGCATAATAAAGCATAAATAAGCATTCTGTGAGTTGCTGCTAACATATGTATGTCTATATAAGTGTACTAACAGACTAACAGGGTCCATAATGCATATAGATTATTATATAGTGTGTCCACGAACTGCATATGTGGGGTCCATTAACATAAATTGTAGGTGGACAGTTGCCCCGTTTTTCACTAAGTCATACAGGAAGTGTCCACCTGCAATTTATATAATGGACCACGTGTAGTGAGTTCGTGGAAATTCATTTTTAAGCATAATTAAGCATAAATAAGCATTCTGTGAGTTGCTGCTAACATATGTATGTCTATATAAGTGTACTAACAGACTAACAGGGTCGTTAATGCATATAGATTACTATAAAGTGTGTCCACGAACTTAATATGTGTGGCCCATTAACATAAATTGTAGGTGGACATGACCACTAATATACTATGCCCAATACAATAAACTCCATGTGGACATGTCCACCTACAATTTGTTTGAATGGACCACGTGTAGTGAGATCGTGGAAATTCATTTTTATGCATAATAAAGCATAAATAAGCATTCTGTGAGTTGCTGCTAACATATGTATGTCTATATAAGTGTACTAACAGACTAACAGGGTCTATAATGCATATAGATTACTATAAAGTGTGTCCACAAACTTAATATGTGTGGCCCATTAACATAAATTGTAGGTGGACATTTGCCCCGTTTTTCACTAAGTCATACAGGAAGTGTCCACCTGCAATTTATATAATGGACCACGTGTAGTGAGTTCGTGGAAATTCATTTTTATGCATAATAAAGCATAAATAAGCATTCTGTGAGTTGCTGCTAACATATGTATGTCTATATAAGTGTACTAACAGACTAACAGGGTCTATAATGCATATAGATTACTATAAAGTGTGTCCACGAACTTAATATGTGTGGCTCATTAACATAAATTGTAGGTGGACATTTGCCCCGTTTTTCACCAAGTCATACAGGAAGTGTCCACCTGCAATTTATATAATGGACCACGTGTAGTGAGTTCGTGGAAATGCATTTTTTAAGCATAAATAAGCATTCTGTGAGTTGCTGCTAACATATGTATGTCTATATAAGTGTACTAACAGACTAACAGGGTCGTTAATGCATATAGATTACTATAAAGTGTGTCCACGAACTTAATATGTGTGGCCCATTAACATAAATTGTAGGTGGACATGACCACTAATATACTATGCCCAATACAATAAACTCCATGTGGACATGTCCACCTACAATTTGTTTGAATGGACCACGTGTAGTGAGTTCGTGGAAATTCATTTTTATGCATAATAAAGCATAAATAAGCATTCTGTGAGTTGCTGCTAACATATGTATGTCTATATAAGTGTACTAACAGACTAACAGGGTCTATAATGCATATAGATTACTATAAAGTGTGTCCACGAACTTAATATGTGTGGCCCATTAACATAAATTGTAGGTGGACATTTGCCCCGTTTTTCACTAAGTCATACAGGAAGTGTCCACCTGCAATTTATATAATGGACCAGGTGTAGTGAGTTCGTGGAAATGCATTTTTAAGCATAATTAAGCATAAATAAGCATTCTGTGAGTTGCTGCTAACATATGTATGTCTATTAAGGTGTACCAACTGACTAACAGGGTCCATAATGCATATAGATTATTCTAAAGTGTGTCCACGAACTTAATACGTGTGGCCCATTAAAATAAATTGCAGGTGGACAAGCCAAAATTAGTTTGCAAGTGGACAAATAGTGCTTCCGTGGTACGGGGGGGGGGCGGGGGTCGACCCTGGTGGTCACCTGACCACTTTGGCAAAAGTAGTTGGTTAGTGGACAAATAGTGCTTCCGTGGTACGGGGGGGGGGCGGGGGTCGACCCTGGTGGTCACCTGACCACTTTGGCAAAAGTAGTTGGTTAGTGGACAAATAGTGCTTTGGTGGTACAGGGGGCGTGTCAGGGGGCGTCGCCCGCCAAAAGAGGGACCAATCAGTGAGAGGAATTGGGGTCCCAGGACCACTTGCCAAAGATAGTTGGGAAGTGGGACAAATATCACGTTCGTGGACACTCGGGGGAAGCACAGAACGCCCACCCCTGGACTATGGCCATGGAACGAGCCCCATTCATTTTAGTTGGGCCGTGGACGGTCCTTGCTCCCCCTGGTGGAAGAGTGCCGAAGCGCAGCATATGGCCTCTTCGCTTGGCGCGCCTCCCGTTCGGACCCCCTTGGGCGGGGGTCCGAAATTTCGCCTCAGGTCCGCTCGGGGCGGTCCCCCCTTCGGTTGACCCCGACGTCGGACCCCCGAAAAATCTGGGGTCTTCCCCGCGCAGCGTCCGCGAAACCATTTCCACGAGCCTGTTAGCCTATTGACGATGTGGACTGCTCGCAAAAGTTTGGGACTTCTATGAGAAAGCAGGTCCTTCAACAAGGGAATCGTCCAGGGGGAGTTGTAGTCAAGAGTATTAGCTCCGAGAACAAAGTCCGGTTGGCGAGTATGGTGCAACTAGTAGCACTCAATGCTCCTCTTACCTGACCTTGCACAGAAAGTGTGCAATAAGGCTCATTTGGGGTAAGGCGTACTTCCGCTTGTCCCGCAGCCAGCTATGCCCAATAGCAGTGCCAATGGGGGCTCGGATAGGGAGTACCACAAAGGGCAATGGGTGGTGTCCAGGGAAGCAAAGGGGTCTACCTGAACTGCACTCAAATGAGTTGGATTATGCGGAGATGGAATCGCCACTCCGTGTGGCATCAACTGCCGAGAGACATGTCGGCTGTCTGGTTCAGGTCGCCTGGGATGTGTGTGGCTCACAGGGAGCTGATACCCTGTTGATTCAACAGGATGAGGCGTCGGGCGAGACGTGTTAACTGGTGTGAGCGAATGCCACCCTAATGGTTGATATACGCTACGGCAGTTGTGCTGTCTGACCGTACAAGCTTGTGCTTGTCCTACACAAGAGGTTGTAGCCTCTTCAGTGCATGTACCATGGCAGGCGAGAGCCAGTCCATCTCCCCAAACCTGCAGGGAGACCTCTGTCATCACGTTAACGCGCCTTGCAACCTGCCCAAGGGTGAGCCCCTCATTGAAGACCATTTACATTTTACATTTAGGCATTTGACAGACGCTTTTATCCAAAGCGACTTATATTGCTTTATCCTATACATTTTACATAGGTATTTGAAATCCCCTAGGATCGAACCCACAACCTTGCGTTGTTAACGCAATGCTCTTACCACTGAGCTACAGGAAAGACCAGTGGTAAGGGTGCGTCGGCAGAGAGGGTCATATCCCTGCTGCCCGTGTGCCACGCTCTCCATGGGACCCTACTCTGTACCCAGTGTTGGAGCGGTCTCATGTGCATCAACCCGAGGGGTATCACCCCTGCCTAGGATGCCATGTGTCCCAAGAGCCTCTGAAATTGTTTCAGGAGGACCACTTGCAGCTTGAAAAGGTTCAAGCAGTTAAACAGTGACTGTGCACGCTAGGTTATCAGTGTGCTATCATGGAGAAAGAGTCAAGTTCTATACCAAGAAAAAAGATGCTCTGCACAGTGGAGAGCTCGCTCTTTTCCCAATTGACCCATAATGTATGATTGCAGAAAAAATATATATGTTTGTATTAAACATTTATAGAGCAACAGATTTTGTGTGAAAATAAATCCTAAGTGGTTAATTGTGTTTAAAAATCGTATACATGTGAGGATTGGGATGAAATTCAATTCAATTTTATTTATATAGCGCTTTTCACAATCTGCACTGTTCCAAATCTGCTTTAAAGGAGCAAACAAGAAAAACATGAAGGTAAAACACAGTACAGTGCATGGTGTTTATAGAACAAGCAAGATCATTCTAATTGATAATATCTAATTAATAAAAAAAAGGCACACAGTATTGATGCAATACTTAAGAGGTCAAATGACACGGCTAAAATTAATATTATGATTTGTTTTAGATGTAATGTAATGTTTAAACACGATTTACGGTTAAAAACGGTGTATTTTCCACACACCGTGCATGTTTGTATCTCCTCTTTGCTCCGCCTTTCTGAAACGCGCTGATATTTTACAAAGCTCATCGCTCTGAAAAGCAAGATGTGCTATGATTGAATACTGCAAAACTGTAAGGAAAATGTAACGCCTCTTACAATATTCGGAACATCATGTTCCCAAGCAATTGTACTGACAGACAGGTGATAAAATGTCATCCTGACTTCTTCATATCAATTCGAGCCTGAATCTGATACGGAAAATGAAGAGGATCAAGCCGATACGTCAACTTTTCCAGCACGATTTGAGCAGGATGTAAAGGATTGGTAAGGTTCATTAAAAAAAATATTATGTTAAATATTTAAAAACTATAGCTTACGGTTTTAGCTTTTATATACGACGTTATAAAGACTATAAACATACAAACATATACATCATACAGTTTTGTGTGAGATAGAAACAACCTCACATTACAGCAAGGAATGGTAACACAATAAATAACGGCAGTGCTTTCGCCCTTCTTGATCAACCAACGTTACGCCACGCCTCATCTCGACTCGACGATAAACCCCATTACAAACACCACATTTGTTACCTTTAGTTGGATCATTAATACTGATTATTAGGACTTATGTTGTCTTTTTTTCACATAGTCCTTGTGTCTGCATTTGCAGATCCCAAAAAGTCAAAGTCATTTACAATGAAAATATACTTAAAGGCTTTAAATCTGAAGTGCCAACAAAATTTTAATGGTTGGAATGATCCCCGTTTTTAACCAAAGCTTTCGCGCGTAGCCGGTCTTAATGTCTCTCCCACGTTCATGAAGCAATCGTCTGTGAAATTCGCTGCACAAACTTGAACGTTCGGATTGTACTTTTTAACAGTGTAAATAAAATGTAACTGTTCATTTTTAGTTGTTTCATCTTTTGGCAGGGCAAACAAAGAGTCTTTCTTTTCACAAAGAAACACACAGCGTCTCCACGACATGCCTGCGGCGGTGACGATACGGTGAGATTCAAAAGAACGCCCACCTTACTTGCGTCTACATATGGGTGGTTTTAGTCAAATGCTACCACAAACTGACCTAGATTTGTGGGGGTGTGGTTACACGAGGCTTTCAGGCAGGTCTGGGTTTGCATTTGCTTCTAGATAGAATGCATCTTTTGCTCCGACACTTTAATTTTAGCAATTTTACATGTCTAATACATGCATGGACAACTTATAACACACCAAAGACACAGAAAAACAAGATTTTGTGCCATATGATAAATTAATTAAAATAAAATAATCTGGGTTTGATACTGTTTAAGCAATTACTTGTTCACATTAATCATTTTAGCAAAGTTTATTCTACTCTTTGTTGATTTGAAAGAATAAAATCATTTATTTTTGTTCAATAAATATGCATAAATATTTTGCACAATACATTAAGAAACGTCACAAATATTTAGAAAAAGTTAAGATTTTGAAAGCATGAAAGATTTCAAAATAAATTCATATAGATTTACAGTAGTAACAATAAGTGATATTTTAATGTCATGTTTAAAAAATATAATGATTTCATAATAAATATGGTGATTATCTCTAAAGTGGACACCCAAATGAATATGATATTTACCATCTGAATCTAACCATGTCATGTCAGCAAAGAGAAACTTCATTCAGCTGTTAACTATCATGTTCATTTAGTGTGGGGGGATTAATGGAGTCAAAGGACCCGAGCTCAGAAATCAAAGTTTGTTACTGAAAATAACAACATGTGTTCAGAAATCACTGACCAGACATCAAGAATCAGTGTATGGAACCAACAATAGTGACAATCAACAAATGCATTCTGGGTAATATCAAAGTACAAAACTCATTCATGATCAAACCGCATACATTGCTGTAAATCTGTTATCTGATCAAGTTTGATGATTGTCACCATTGTTGAGGTTTGTGTGATGAGTGTTGATGTGTAATTAGTGTGTCAACAAAATACATTTTATTTATTTGGCTAAAGTCATTTTACATTAATAAACTAGAACCTTGACATTAGTTATGAAAGCATGAACCTCCATATTTGTTGTAGTAATTTAATACTGATTAAGTCATTATTTAAAAATCATCACCTTCATACAATCCCACTGGATCCTAGTTGTCTTTGCCACAACAAATGTATTTCAGTATTCAAGATCACCAATGAAAACATGAAAACACTGATCACAATAATGTTTGTTTGAAGAAATTAAAGAAAAATCCTACATTATTAGCTGGTGAAAAAGTGATATTGATTCAATGGTTACTTGCTGCATTCAGATCATTTAACTTAATTTATTTTAAACAAACTCAATCAATTCATTTACTTCCATTTGAAACTTATCTGAAAAAAACACTTAAACTTATTTTAACTTCATACAGATCTCCCCAATATTAAGCGTTCAGAAGATTTCATAAATAGACGTAGAAAAATCTTTCAATTTTAGCCCCTCAAGGGACATATTTTCAACATCAACAAAGACGCAGAAAAGACGTATTTTGGACACATCACCTTTGTTTGGGGTGGGATATATTTAATAAAGTAATTATTATAAAATGGCTATTCTTCTTTCATAGAACATTTATTAATAGATAGACAGATAACTGTGGTGTCAATTCTCCTGACATTTAAATCAAACGTAAAACCAGAAACACAAACTCACCAATGACAAGAAGACTGAAATATAGAATCTGAGCCATTTCTGAGGAAGAAACACATTGAAAACCTCAAATGTTAAAAACTTTTATTTGTTCACAATTTTGACAGTCAACATAAATTAATTAGCTAATTTAAAATCAATTAAATCTGTGAGTATGACATAAAAATTTGTATAAACATGTATAGAAGTCAATGAAGTTAAAAGTCAACATTTCTATCACTACTGTATCTCTTCAGAAAATCAGTTTCTTGATAAAGTTTCATTAAAAGTTATTTTCAGATCAATTCACAAAAACAGAGTCATTTCAAAAGAATGATTTTAATAAGAATGAGAATGTAAATAGTTCTTACTCTTCATCTCTTGTGTGTTTCTCTCCTGAATCTGCTGCTGTTTCTCTCTCTCTGTGTGTTCATGTGTCACATTATATTACATCTGGTCTACAGCACCTCCCATCTTTAGTTTTTTTCTCAAGAAAGACTTATTTTCATACTTTACATACTGCTTATTTGTATCCTTGTTCACTCAAATGAGAAGAAACAAGGTGTGGGTTCTCTTTTTTGCATGTGTGATGTGTGTCAGCCAGCCAACACAAGAAAGGTCTTCATATCTTGACGGTTCCTTGGGCCTCTTTTATGAACTTTGATCTTCAGTTCTCTCCATAGATTTTCTATGGGATTTAGGTCAGGGCCATTCAAGCAGCTTGATTTTCTTTCTTTGAAACCACTTCATTGTGTCCTTGGCCTTGTGTTTGGGATCATTGTCTTGCTGAAATGTCCACCCTATTTTCATTTTCAGCTTTCTGGTAGATGGCAACAGATTTTTATCCAGAATGTCCCGGTACATTTCTCCATTCATCCTGCCTTCAATAATATGAAGTCTGCCAGTACCCCTTGCTGAAAAGCAGCCCCAAACCATGATGCTTCCACCCCCAAACTTAACTGTTGGTATGGTGTTCTTGGGGTGGTGGGCAGTTCCATTTCTTCTCCAAACGTGTGTAGAATGACTGCCAAAAAGTTCAATTTTACTTTCATCTGACCATACTAAAGTCTCCCAATAATGCTCTTTCGCAAACTTTAACTGAGCCTCAACATGCTTTTTGTTCAGCAGTGGAGTCTTGCGTGGTGAGCGTGCATGGATGTCATGGCGGTTCAGTGCATTGCTTATAGTTTTCTTTGAAACAACAGTACCTGCTGATGCAAGGTCTTCCTGAAGTTCTGCCCGAGTGGTTCTTGGCTCTTTGAGATCTCTCCCGAGGGCGCATTGATTAAAGTAAATTGGCAAATCTGTGTGACACAAGTTTTTTCTGCGCGATTTGAGTGAACGGGGTCACGTTACGGGACTGACTATTCTCCTATCCTATTCTCCTCAGGTGACAGGTAACCAATCACCTGAGAATTAAACATATAAAGTACCGATGAGTATGTAACGAAAAATAGCTGTACCAAAAAAAATGTAATGTACCAATACAGCATTTAAAAAGTACAAGTTTTGAAAAAAACAACTCAATTACAGTCATTTGAGTATTTGGGATTCATAACTTTCCACCACTGGATAATATATATATACTGTATATGTAGAGATTATAAAAGGGATGAATAAGACCAGTGGCACAATAAACTCAACTAAGCTGTGGATGTGCTACTTTTAGTCATTTCAGGTGTCATCACGGTACAGTTTGCATAGTTTGCATGTTTCTAGACACAAGGCTTTTTCCCCAGGACTTTTTTAACCGCCCTAAATAAACAAACAGGCTGGTGTTATTTTTTTGTGGTACAAAAAGAAACTTAAACAAAACTTAGAGTTACCAAAGTAAATAAAAAAGGCAACAAGACGCTTTTGAAAATGCATGTAAATGCATGTAAATTGCGTTTCAAGAGAAACTTGCATTCTGTAAATGGAAATGTGTTTCCTGTTATTACAGCTTGTGACCCCTGCTAAAAAAAAAAAAAAGAATCATGGCCAAGCACAATAGACAATGTAATAGTTATAATGGTACTTGTATTGGTTTTTGTCAGGGAAATCAAACGGGGGAAGAACCCAAATGCAGGCAGCGGTAGCAGGGTTGACAAAAAGGATTTATTTTAACAAGGAACACAAAACAAAGACCCACAATGGGGTATAACCAAACCATCAGAATAGCAAACAGGTCGAAGACTAACTGACTCTTAAACTTAACTAAAAAACACAAGACAAAATCTAAAACACTTACTAAGACTAGACAGGAGCTATGATAAACAGGAACAAGCTAGACAGGAGTTCACACTCAGGTACTAGGGAAGAAGCACGACACGGGTAAGTACAGGAACAAGTACATTCAACTACATACAGATACAACGAACAAGCACAGGGTCAATAGACATAAGGATATTATATAGGGAGACAGACAGATAATTAACAAGGACAGGTGTTGGGAATCAAACACTCAAAGAAAGCTAACGAGGAAACGAGATGGCTGGACCAAAGACACAGACCGGAGAGAGAGTAAATGGAAGAGCGGAGGGGTCAAAATCTCTCTCTCACATAAAACATAAGACTTTGTCGTGAATCTGCCCAAGACCAAGAATAGACATGACATGAAGGCAGACTCATGACAGGTTTTAATGGAAAGCATAATATTGTTAACTGGTATGTGATGGCATCTATTGGTGGGGTGTTATCTTGCAGATCCAATTAAAATAATAATTCCTGAAACACACTACAAATGATTTTTGTAATGGTTTTAAATGGAAAAGGCTAAATTACTGCGATGTTTCTATTAGGTTTCTATTGTTTCTCAGTAGAAATATGCAAATTATGTTCTTCTTGTTAACAACAGCAATGGAGCAATATAACACTGGCAAGTATACAGACGGTTTAAATAACCGGTAAATATAGATGAACTAAGTGTTTTAACTTTGCAGGTGACTAAAGAGATTGAGATAGAATGCTGGTCATTGGGCATTTATACCTTGTTTGCAGCCGGAAACTGAGATAGCAGAAGGTGACTGGGGTGATAGTGAAAAGGGCTGACAAAGAGGGAGGAGACGGCTAGAGAAATCCACAGATACTTGTGGACGACTGGAGACAGGATCTTCAGGAGGTCAGTAATAGCAGGCTAGCATTCAGTCCATAACCCAAAGAGAGACCAGACAATGATTGAAACTGTAGCTGATTGTGGTTCTGATGAGTTCATTCACTCTGTTGGTCATAGAAAGTCAATGAGAAGTGTTCCAAATAAAGAAACAGTTCAGCCAAAAAAATTAAATATCCCATCATTTAATAGGTATGAACCCAACTGTTTTTTGTTTATTAAAGCAGCAGTGTCTACAATTCTGAAAAGAGTGTAAAGCCTCTCTGAAGTGAAAGTTGTATTGTGAGATGATATAAAGACAAATGGTTTTTCAACACCTTATTAAAAATTGAGATAACTTCAAGTATTGTTGGTCCTTGAATGTTTTGTGAGCAGTTGACTATTGATATTATATTGTCAGGAGACATGCAACATTCAACGAGGTTTGACGCCGTCAATATGCAGACATATTTGATTTCATCACTATTCTGAATTCAAGTTTTCAAATTCACCAAATAAGATCAAATAATTAATTGTTTTCCAACACACTTTAGGGAAAGTTTAAATGTTAGATTTGTCCAAACAGACAATAATCTGTAACTGTTTTGTGTCAAGATTCTCAACTGTAATGTGTGTTTGTCATGATTAAAATGTTGTTTCAGATTTGCTTTAGAAAATCCATCACTAATGGAGAGGGTGATTCATTTTCTACTTTTTTCAGGTCAGTGTGAATTGAGTTCATATAATTTTATACTTATATTTTATATATAAAATTATAAATGGTCATTACACTGTTCAGTGTCCATGTGAGTGCGCACTAGACTGAAAAACTGTACACTGGAAAAAATGCTGATTGAACTTTGCTTTAACTAAAAATAATGTGGAACAAACTTTTTTTTGATTTGGTTCAAACCTGTACTCTATGTTTAATATGACATTAGTCAACTTACATGTTCTCAGTACAAATTGACCATTATAGTACTTTCATTGTACATTTTTGTTAAGCTGTACACTGTTTGCCACCATTATAAACACACAGAGTTTACAGCTAGAATGATATGTACTCTTGCCCAATGCTATCCAGAGATGGAAGACTTTGGATTTTAACCAAATACAGAAAACTACATAGTTCGTTTCCAACATTAAACGCTGTTGTATGCTAAAATTGAGTGTTAGCATTAGCAATTATACATTTCAGTAAGACAATTATACCATCACAGCTTCTGTTTCCTGGTGACTTTAACCTTCGCACATTTTGACATGTGTTTGTAGTCTCTGTGTTGCCTGATATTCAACAAAAAATAACAACAAACAAACAAGTACAAAAATAAATAAATAAACACCCTAATGTTTTTATGAGACCAAAAAATTACATCTCTCGTCTGCACAACTGACCACTTTATCAACTCTAGATTTTCTAGCTTTAAGAGCTGAGACCAAACAACATGCTTAAGTGCTTGTAAATACAGTAAGTGGACACAGTAGAACTGCAAGACAGCGCTCTCTGACGCATGCAGCTCCCGAGCATAAACAACAACAAGAAAAACACAGCGCCTCAATCAGCCAAAGGGTTTTGTTCATATCGACGGACAAAAAGAGTCTTTAGACAACAAAAATAGCCCATAACAGATGGTTAGATTCTTAAAGGGATAGTTAATCCCAAACATTCTGTCATGAATTATTCAATCTAGTTGTTCCAAATCTAAATACATTTCATTGGTATATCATAAACTCCGATGGCTCATAGGAATAAAGGATTTTGATATTGAAAGATTTCTGAACACTCAGCATGTTCCTCTCAACAGGACTTTATCTGCTTACTCAAGCAATATCACGTCAGTATGTTCTGATCCAGGAGAAGAAGACCTGGCATGAAGCACAAGCTTACTGCAGACAGAATCACATTGACCTGAACACTGTTCAGAGCACTGAAGACTGGACAAATGTACAAAAAACTATTGAGTCTTCATCAACATAAAATACCTGGATTGGATTATATAATGACATCAATAGCTTGCGCTGGATTTACAAAGATATAACAGTCAAGCTTTGAGCAACTGGAGAGCCAACCAATGGAAATGAGGAATGTGCTTTAATGTGGAGGTGCTCATGGTTTGATTATATGTGCAATTATAAATTGCTCTTTGTAAGAAATAATACAAACGCTCGTCATTGTTGGATGTTTTTTCTAGCTGTTATAACTCAGTTTGTAAAATGTTGCTTTGTCTGAGCATCCCAACCAGGGGTGTGTTTCTGTCATCACTGCTTAACCACGATGAATCAATATCATTGGAGAAGATAGCTAGTCCAGATTGAGTCAATTATAAGAGAACTTTCATTGTTTTCATTTAAAACATTTAATACCCTTTCTGAAAACTGATCCAGACACAATTATGTGTGTCGTCAAAGTTTAGAAGGACAACACAAGAAATATTCAATAAAAATATTCATCTACAGAAAATGTGAATATCTCTGAATAAGTTCATTTGTGGAGTTTGACATCAGGTGGAACAACCAATTGCAATGTTTCAATCAATATTGGATCATTCAATATTTGTACCAAATCATTCGGTCTTGATAAATGCAGTGTAAAGCCAACCTTGTTTAAACCTACTATAATCAACTCTCTTTCTCATTTTATTACAGAAAATGGAACAAATAAGTTGATTTTTATCTCTCATTTCTGGATGACATGGCGTGAGGATCGGAGCTACTGCCGACAGCATTACACAGATCTGGCCATCATCCAGAGTCCATCTGAGAATGACCAGTTGGCATCAATGACACAAGATTATAATGCATGGATTGGTCTGTACAGGGACTCTTGGATGTGGTACACAACTTGATACACAACTCTACCTTTCTTTTCGCCCAGACGATCCGACTGTTTCTGCACGCATCTCAGCTTGCCTAGCCGACATCTCGCTCTGAATGAATGGCCATCACCGGCAGCTGAACCTTTCAAAGACAGAACTGCTTGTAATCCCGGCCAATGCAAAGACTCATCACAACCTCTCCATTCAATTGGGCTCATCAACCATCACATCTTCCAGAAAGGCAAGAAACCTGGGAGTGGTGATCGATGATCAGCTCAACTGCACAGATCAAGTTGCCAGCACCGCCCGGTCCTGTAGATTCATCCTCTACAATATTTGGAAAATGAGACCCTTCCTATCAGAGCATGCTACGCAAGTCCTAGTACAGGCTCTTGTCCTGTCCAGACTGGACTACTGGAATGCGCTACTGGGTGGACTTCCAGCTTGCACAGAGACAGAGACTGCTTTGATCAGAGTTTCAAATGATCTGCTTTTAGCATCTGACCGTGGCTGTATTTCGTTATTGGTGCTGCTAGACCTGCATTTGACACCACTGACCACAGCATACTCCTGCATAGACTCGAAAATCACGTCGGTATTAACGGAAGGGCATTGAAATGGTTTATGGCTTATTTATCTGACCGTTTTCAATTTGTAGCAATAAACAATAAGGTGTCCCGCAAATCGCAAGTCCAGTAAGGTGTACCACAGGGCTCAATCTTAGGGCCTCTGCTCTTCACATTATATAGGATACCTCTTGGAGATATAATAAAGCGACACGGAATTAGCTTTCACTATTATGCTGATGATACTCAACTTTATATTTCCTCGAAGCCTCATGAAACTCAGCAGTTCCATCGAATAAAGGAATGCATAGTTGATTTAAAAAACTGGATAAGTAACAATTTTTTACTACTGAACTCGGACAAAACAGAAGTGTTACTAAATGGACCGAAAACCGCCATAAGTAACAACCAAGAATACTGCTTAACGATTGTCGGCTGCTCCATAAAATCCTCAACGTCAGCTAAGAATCTTGGCATTGTATTCAATAGTAATCTGTCATTTGAAAGCCATGTCGCCAACACCTGTAAAATTTTATTTTTTCATTTTAAGAATATATCTAAACTACGTCGTATGCTGTCACTGTCAGATGCAGAAAAATAAAAAAATGCATTCATGAGATCAAGACTAGATTACTGTAATGCACTGTTAGGTGGTTGTCCTGCAGGCCTACTACCCGGTTCTGTCAACCTCGCACTGGTTACCTATAAAGCATCGCAATAACTTTAAGATCTTGCTTAATATCTATAAAAGCCCTACATGGTCTTGCGCCGTAGTATTTAAATGAACTTCTATTGTATTACAATCCTCCACGTGCATTACGCTCTCAGGCGTCCTGTCAGTTGGTAATACCTAGAATTTCAAAATCAAGTGCAGGTGGTAGATCCTTTTCTTATCTACAGCCTAAACTTTGGAATATTCTTCCCTGCACTGTCCGGGAGGCAGACAGATTCTGTCAGTTTAAATCTAAACTAAAGACGCATTTTTTCAATATTGCATACACTACACCTTCATAATATTAATCCTCAGAGGATCTAGGCTGCATAATTTAGATCAACCGGAACTAGGAACACATCCAACAACAAATGATGTACTTGTTTCATCAAAGAGTGCAGAACAGTACTCTACTCTCAGCCAGTCTTGTCTTTTTGTTCCAAGGTTACCGAAGGATGCAGTTCATGCCCAGACCTGATGGCAGAGCTGAGAATGGGAGGCGATGACCTGACAAGAGCTGAGATGATTGAGCTGGATAAAGGACGCGGCAACTTGACACGATTTTTCTACAACACTTCAAATGCTTTTAGATTGTTAATGATAATCTTAAATCTATAATTTACCTCATTAGTAAGTTTATTTATTTTTATTTAGCCTTGTTGCGCAAGCACTGTTGAGCTTGTGCAGAGGCAGTAGCTTTTGCCAGAGGGGAACTGGAATCCCCTGGTTGGGCCTGGGCTCTCCTGAGTTTTTTTTTTCTCTATTGGTGTTTTGGGTTCCTCGCCACCGTTTGCATATTGTTTTGCACTATTTGCCTGGCCGGGGGGGCTGCGTTAGAATTTAGAAGTTAGACATAATTAATATTGCATATAAGAATTTATAGTCCGTTTAATATTTGACCTGTGGTTCTCTCTCCTTTATCTCAGATGTGTGCTTTCACTGTGCGTGTGTGCGAGTGTGTTTGCGTGTGTGCGTCAATGTGTGTAAGTATGTATGCATATTGTGTGTGTGGAGTATTTGTATGTCTGTCTTTTGTTGTTTTCACTTTTTTCTTGTTTTTACAGGTATATGCCTTTAGATGTTTTCTTGTATTCAATGTGTCTCATGTACAGCTGCTTTGTAACAATGCAAATTGTGAAAAGCGCTATATAAATAAAGTTGAGTTGAGTTGCACAACCAAACCTCTACAGATGATCCAGATTGCTGCGTCAAGAGTTATCTTTAATGAACCGAAGAGAGTACATATGCCGCCCATCGATTGAATGCGAGACTCCGGTTCCATATACAGATGTTTATTAACACCTTAACACCGTAGAACTAAAAAAGTTCAAGTAAACGAAATAAAAGACAACATCAAATATTGCAAACATTACATAAATAACAATAAAGAATACAGAGTAATACTGACCACTTTAGCCTGCTTCTCAACCAACGGCAGAGTCATTTCCCAGAAGCAATCTTCAAAGTCAAATATATTCTTCAACTTATACGCAGTTGTTACAAATGCCACAAAGCAGGGAGTATAAAGAATAAAGTATTAAACTAGCATGAACATCACCGCTACATGTGCGCTTGGTCCCTGCGCTTTGGTTACGGGGCTTCCTTCTGGTTTTCGGCGTGTCAAAATAAAAGTACATGAGTATTTCAAATATAATCGAAATACCGGCTGCATTTACAGTACACGTCACTCCTCTATTCAATAAGCTATTAAGCTCCCTATAGTCGCTCGCATCAAATTCAAGACTCTGCTCCTGGCCTACAAGACCACCACTGGTTCGGCACCACCTTATCTTATCTCGCTAATGCAGACATATGTACCCGCCAGATCCCTACGCTCTGCAAATGAACGGCGTCTTGTGGTGCCATCCCAAAAAGGTAAAAAATCTCTCAGGCGCACCTTCTCCGGATCTGTTCCACCTATGTGGAATGATCTGCCCGCTGCTACAAGATCTGCAGATTCTGTAGCCATCTTTAAGAAACACCTGAAAACACATCTCTTCCGTCAACATCTGACTGATCTGTTCTAACTCTATTTTCTTCTCTACTCTTTAAAAAAAAAATGAATGAATGGTTCTGTATACTGTGTTAAGTTATATGAGACCAGTCTTCTTTTTTTGATTGCACTTATGCTTTTGTTGTACTTATGCTGTTCCAATTGCTTCCATTACCTACCCCACCTGTAAGTCGCTTTGGATAAAAGCGTCTGCTAAATGACTAAATGTAAATGTAAATGGTCAGATGGGTTAAAGGTCAACACTTCCTCCATTAACTGGTTGACTGGACAACCTGATGTTACTGGGCTGAACCAACCTTGCGGCTCTATACGAGCTGATGGTCTGATCACTGATGGAAATTATTACACTATTCAGTGTTTGTGTCCATTAGAGACACTGATTCAGTGTTGAAGTGAATAAGATAATATGACCCAACATCATTAAAGGGACAGATCACCTAAAAGGAAAATTATTTCATCGTTTATTTGCCCTATTTGACTTTCTTTCTTCCAAAAAGCACAAAAAAGATGTTTGAACTGAACAATGGTGGTATTGACTTGCATTACTTTTGTGTCCTACAATAGAAGTGAATGGTTACCGCCGTTATTCCGTTACAGACGTTCTTCAAAATATCTTCTTTTGTGTTGTGCTGAAGAAAGACACTCATACAGGTTTGGCATGACAAGAGGAAATGAGTTTGTACCATTTAAACCCACAACCTTACTAAGGGATATATGTATACATAAATGTAAAGTGAGGCCATGTATGGTGTTGTATACTCGGAATTTATGCTCTTCATTTAACCCATCCAAGTGCACACACACAGCAGAGAGTAACACACATACAGTGAACACAAACCCAAAGCAGTGAGCAGCCATTACTGCAGCGCCCGGGGAGCAGTTGGGGGGAGCAGTGCTCAAGAGTCTCACCTCAGCCGTGGTATTGAAGGTGATGGAGAGAACTGATCAATTACTCCCCCTACAATCCCTGCTGGTCCTGAGGCTCGAACCGGCAACGTTTGGGTTACAAGTCTGAGTCTTTAACCATCAGACCACGACTGCCCCCGTCACATTTTTTTTCACACCATGTGAGCGTCCCCTGACATGCTCTGGCGCCCCCAGTGTAGGAATGTCACACACTTTAAAAAAACAGATTTGATAGATAGTCAAGCTACCTTGAGTCAACAAATTTGCTATTATTATTTGTACAAATTACTATTTTTTCTATGATGTTAAAATTAAAACACTATTGTGTCTAGTGTTAAGATATATACTGAAGATGAGATATTATGCGATTGTATCTGCTATGCAGCACCTTCTGTGTTTATTTAGCAAGTGTCATTTACATAATTTCTCGTTTTATTTGAGTAAGACTTTAGATAGATAAGAGGTGCTAAAGAGTAGATGAAGTGAAATTATATGTTTTTTTCAACACCTCATTTAATTTGTTCTTTCTCATATTGTGTGAATAATGGGACAACATATTGATAGTAAATACAGAAATGGCTTTAGTCAAGATATGGAAGAGACGTATTAATGTTTAGTGTTCTGCTCTATTGGTATTTTAAAGAATTTATGTTGTGTGGTTTAACTTAATATTGTGCTGAAGAGTAGAACATTTCCTTAAGGGTGTGTTCACATTTGCCATGTTTGGTTCGATTAAAACTAACTCTGATGCGATTGCTCTGTTAGTGCGGTTTATTTGTGTGAATGCTGCCACCTGGTGCGCACCAAACAAGCCGAACGAAGACTGCTGAAAAGATGGGTCTCAGTCCACTTTGAAATGTTCTCTGGCGCTGTTTGATTGAAATATAAAGTGCAAATAAATTATATTATTTACATTTGCCATTTCCAACAGCAGTCTTAATGTGTAATGTGCATACTTTTTAACGCTTTATAAGTAGCAAAATTGAAATGAAAATGTATAAATCAAATTGATTTATATGTGTAACATGTCCAAGCAGAAATAGTAGCAAAATTATAATTTAAATGTTATTTGACCTAAATACATTTAGACTTACAGTTAGGACACTTGCGATTGCATTTTCATCATGACGCCGTGGGATATTTGTAGCAAAATTCAATGCGGCTTTGAAAATGCATTCCGAGCGGACCACGCCCACCCTCAGTCAATCACTACGTCAAGGCGGGGATAACTTTGTGTTGTCATTGGTATTTCGATAACTGGGGAGAGGGAACATGGCGAAGTCCATTGCTGAGCTTCTCCGAGAAGCTGCCCAAGCACTGGAGCGGCAAACTGTAAATGTTGGCCCTTCAGAAAATCCATCCTCTGCTCTGAGCGCGACGCCTCCGGATCGAAGTGGTGGGACACGGGGTAAGTTGGCAGACAAAGACCAAGGCAACAGTTTTGTCTAGGGTTGCCAACTTTCACTCGGGCTCTGGGGAGGTGGGATGTAACTGACGATCACATTCGTAGATCATCGTCTGTATGAGAAATGCTGGACAAAACAATGGGACGACGGCTTTAGCCGCGGTCAAACTACACCTTGAGCACGTGTACTTGCATGACAATTTTTTTTTTTTAATTAAACGTAAAAATATCCAAAGCTTCACTTTACTGCAAAAGGTTACTTATACTTTTAATATAGCTAAAGGTCGCGTTGGGATCGGTATTGGTCACGTGATACGAACTCGCAGGTCAGAGTTCAACAAACGTGAACAGATCTCCCTCATTCGCATGTGTTTAAATCCTGGTTAATTCAGTTGGCAGCCCTGACATTGAATTGCACAGTCAATTTATTAAAATACAAACTACTTAAATATATTTTTCATTATGTATGAACATTTTATTGCAGCAGAGGTTTTAAGATTGTTTGCACCATTTTCAAATTCACGGGGCCGTCTGATGAAACGTCCCAGCACCGCTGGACCTTCAGCAAAAAAATCTAAAAGTGTTTCCTACACCCATCGTTTTTTTTGCCTGTCCAAGAGAAAGGACTGTGAGGTGCCAAGTCCATCTGTGAAAAACAAATTAGAGAGGGAAGGAATAGGAGAGAAGAGGATCACCATTCCAGGTAATGGTCAGTTAAATGTTTTTCTCTACCCTCCAGATAAAAGGGTTTGCTTAAATCATGCTTATATTAATGTATTATCCTCCTGAAATCATAATTTAACTTGCATTTTTGTTTCAGACAAATACTGCACTCCTCAGGAGTTTTCAGACCATCTCTTTCAGCATTTCCCTATGTTGAAAGATTGTGGCGGTTTCCAGCTCTTGTGATCCAGAGGATCAACACGTCCCAAAAAATTTGAGACAATTCCCTGTCCAAATGATGGGTTTTCCACTGTGTACCTCTTAAGTGAGTTTGTCATGGTTGGTCAGGCTGTCATATATATCAGGCCACTCCAGAAAGATATAGATCTGCAGGTGGGTAGGAAAAGGTTCAAATCTCTGGTTAGTAATAATACTCTGGATGTTGAGAAAGTTTGAACCACCAAAATTAAGTGATACACTAGTTTTAAATAAAGTGATTTAGGATACCCCTAAATTAATATGTATTTGTATATGCTAACCCTACTATCTGTCTGCTAATGTGACTTTTTATATTCTTACAATGATTCAGACTCTTGAGAGTGACCATTCTATATCCTCTGGACCACTGACAGAATGCTTGTACTGCAACGAGAAGTATAGCATGTCAGAAATACAAGACCATCTTGATGTTTGCGAAAAGTAGGTATCTTTAATAAAAAGGGTGTGTGGAGTTGGTGGTGCTTATTATTCAACAATGTAGATGCAACTTACAAGAATATTAACTTTTTTTTAATGTAAAATTATTTAAATGTAATGTGGGCAGACATCCCACCTCTTTGTCTCTCTCTCACTCGCTCTTCAAAATTCCAGGGATTTGTATATACAGTTGCGTTCAAAATTATTCAACCCACACTGAAATTGATTGTTTTGGTCGGTTTGACATTGATTATGATCATTCAGTCATCCTGCTTACAATTAAATCAAAGAGGCATGTGTAGGTCAGACAAATATAACATAACATTTATAATGAAATAACCACAAATGTCTTTTCTGAGCTCACATCATTATCAGTTTTATTCAACCCCCAAGTGACATTCAATCTTAGTACTTAGTACAACATCCTTTTACAGTTATAACAGCTTTTAAACGTGAAGCATAGCTTGACACAAGTGTCTTGCAGCGATCTACGGGTATCTTCGCCCATTCATCATGGGCAAAAGCCTCCAGTTCAGTCACATTCTTAGGCTTGCGCACTGCAACTGCTTTCTTTAAGTCCCACCAGAGGTTCTCAATCGGATTTAAGTCTGGTGACTGCGATGGCCACTTCAAAATGTTCCAGCCTTTAATCTGCAACCATGCTCTAGTGGACTTGGAGGTATGCTTGGGATCATTGTCCTGTTGAAAGGTCCAACGTCTTCCAAGCCTCAGGTTTGTGACGGACTGCATCACATTGTCATCCAATATCTCCTGGTACTGAAGAGAATTCATGGTACCTTGCACACGCTGAAGCTCCTCCAAACATAGCGTTGATCCATGGGTCTAATTTTGTTTCATCAGTCCACAGAACACTATCCCAATACTTCTGTAGTTTTCCACATGACTTTTGGCATACTGCAGTAGACTCTTCTTATTCTTTGGGGACAGCAAGGGGGTGCGCCTGGGAGTTCTGGCATGGAGGCCTTCATTACGCAGGGTGCGCCGTATTGTCTGAGCAGAAACTTCAGTACCCACATCTGACAAATCTTTTCTCAGTTCCTCAGCAGTCACACGGGGACTTTTCTCCACTCTACGCTTCAGGTAGCGCACAGCAGTCGAAGTCAGCATCCTCTTTCTGCCACGACCAGGTAGCGTTTCAACAGTGCCCTTTGCCTTGAATTTGCGAATGATGCTTCCTATGGTGTCTCTTGGTATGTTTAACATCTTTGCAATCTTCTAATAGCCATTGCCCTTCCTGTGAAGAGTAATCACCTGTTCTCTTGTCTTCCTGGACCATTCTCTTGACCTCACCATGTTTGTAACCACACCAGTAAATGTCTAGAAGGAGCTGAGTATCACAGTCTTTTTAAAGCTGCCTAATTGGTGCTTATTAGGCTTTATTGCTGCTCCCTGATATCCACAGGTGTTTTTAAATACCTGATTGAAAACACTTCATTGAACCTCTGTTCTTCAGAGTGGTAGTCTTTAAGGGGTTGAATAATTATGTCAATGAAGAATTCACAAAAGAAACATTTACTACTGTATTACAAAACTAATTGATGTCATTTTAGTTGCATATGGTTCTTTAAGAAGTCCTTGTAGGATTTCATTCTGAATACAATTACAAATGTACACTAAATTCCCTAAAACCATTTACAGCATTGGGGGTTGAATAATTTTGAACACAACTGTAATTTGCACCAGGGAGCCACGGTCAATATGTGGGAGACTTCCTCAACTTTTGTGAGAGGTGGGATATCTGTGTGGGTCTTAATATCTCTTAATACAGATTTAACATTTTGCACTTGACCTTTTAGTCATAGATTGCAGTGATGGATGTCTGCAATAATTCATTTATAAGTTTCCTAACTTTAAGTAGTCAATTACAAAAAATTTGATGGTACTATGGGAGGTTTTGCAATTTAGCTGCAAAGAGAGTGATGTTGAATTTGATATCTTTCACTAATCTAGCTGCTGTACTGTCATTATGGTTATGTCAGGTTTCATGAGTCAGGCAAAGTGATATCAGATAGCACTGGCAGTACAAGACAAGAAGAAATGGCAGCAACCATGTCAGAGGATAATGCTGAAAGGGAGGAAATGGCCTCAACATCGCTTAATACTGTTTTCTCAGCCAGTACCACCCCATCAGCGGAGCCTGCCACTGAAGGTGTCTCTATCGAATTGACCATACCACTGAGCAAACTTTCTCTGTATTACCTTTTTTTTAGCATACAAACATTTTTTCTCATACTACAAAACAACAGGACATCTATCAGGGATGTTAATCATATTTTTTTTTGAAGAATTGTTATCATTAATCTGTGTTTTCATAGAGTGGAAGATTGACCCGGATCTTCAATCAGCTGCCCGGATGTATCGAAGACAGATCTTAAAGAATGCAGATGACAAACCAGACCTTGTTGTTACACTAGATCTGCACAGCTGTGAAAAGGATCGTGAACGAGAAATGTTACCTTTTTATAAACGTCCAAATGTTGATTGGACAGGTCCATTAACTGTAAAACTTAAGGTATGCATTTATTGAGCAGTAGCTCTGCTTGTTTGCATTAATACTTTGAGGAATATTTAATTGTATGTAATCTCTATTAAAAAAAGGAGATGCTGCCTTAGGGGATGGAGTAAAACGGCACTTTTTCACATTGGTAATGGAAAAGCTCCACCATGGATTTGAACTTGACATTGGTGAGTTACAATTGAAAACATTTTGAAATGCTGTACAGAGCTTGAACATACCATTCCCTTGACCTCCACTTTAGTCACTGTTAGAAATACAGGATGTAATACATTTGAGCTTTTTTTAGTATGGATAATTTAGCATAGATAATATAGTATGGGATGCTTAAGTATGCTCATCTGAGTGCATTTTACTTGTTATACATTTTTCAGATAACTGTGGCAAAATGCTGCTCTTCAATGGCGAAGATGATCACAAGGTTCCTTCAACATCCAGAGCACTCTTGGATGGTGATCTGTTCAGAGTTGTGGGAAGACTGATTGGACATACATTTATTAATGAAGGTCCACTCTACTCGGGACTTAGTCCAGCTTTCTTCCCCCTTTTAAGTGGCAATAAGGATAATACTCCAGTTTTGGAATTGAAGGACTGTCCTGATACAGATGTGATTGAAGTTGTGTCCCTTGTAAGTATTTATATTTATCTATACAGTACTGTGCAAAGGTCTTAGGCACGTTATAGTATTTTCACCCCCATAAATTGTTTTGAGCCAGTTATTTATATTTTGGTGAAGTGTGTCTGTAGGAAATGTAAGTTTACATTTCCAAGCATTCCTTTTGAGATTGTTTGTGATAATCCAGTGAGATTTTTGTTTTGAAAACAATAGATATTGTTCTCTGCACAGAGATGTGGTCTTGTCATCATCTAGTCTGTTTATCATATTGTTACATTAAGAAATAGAAAAAAATGAGACGGACTTAATCCAGAAGACCTGTGGCAATGTGTCCAAGAACACCTGCAAATATACAGTACAGTGAAACGTTTTGGGCACTTTTTTCTGTAATCTGTAAAGGGTGGACACTTAATAATAAAATTATGTCATAAATCAATGTGTTTATCAATTACCTTCTTTTAATGAAATCAAATCAATATTTGGTGTGACTTCCCTATTCGTTTAAAGCCGCCATGGTCCTAGTTTTTTTTACACAGTTTTTATAAGTAGCTTTTCAGGTCGGTTTCTTCAAAAGTCTCAGAGACATTGCCACAGGTCTTCTGGATTTAGTCTGTCTCTCATTTGTTCTATTTAATGTAATAATAAACAGTCTAGATGATGACAAGACCACATCTCTGTGCGGAGAACAATATCTATTGTTGTCAAAACAAAAATCTTACAGGATTATCACAATCTCAAAAGGAATGCTTGGAAAAGTAAACTTACATTTCCTACAGACACACTTCACCATAATATAAATAACTGGCTCAAAACAATTTATGGGGGTGAAAATACTATAACGTGCCTAAGACCTTTGCACAGTACTGTACATTTAAACCCATTTGTGTCTTACTTTTTCACACTTGTGTAAATCTTAGCTGGAAAGCCAGAATGAAATGGATAATATCAACAACCAGGCTATCAACTGGGACTTGCTAGCGGTCAGCAACAGCAACAGAAGGTGGTTGGCAGAAACCATTCTCCACGTATGTATTTCTTATCATATAAAGGTGGAAGTATGTGTTAATTGCAGTTGGGTATGTACTTGAACTTTTTTAACTCTACATAAGCCTCTTTACATAAACATTTAGTTAGGAAAAAAGCTTCAATCTTTCTTCATGGCTTGATTAGTGTTTATAATTTGTACTGTTTGTGGGTCATTTCTAGGTTATTGGTCGACGTGAAAAACAGATCTCTCAGCTGCGGAGAGGACTCAAAGATACAGGTGTTTTGAGAATGATAAAAGAACGACGCAGTTTAACTGCAGTACTGTTTCCCAGATCTTCTGCACTGCTGATGGAACCAGAGGTAATTGGTCTATTCTACTTAGGAGAACAGACCGTATGGAAGCCATTGCACTAAATCAATCCTAATAATTATCAGTAATACATATAATCATAAAGCCCAGTTTGTGGGTTGTTTGTAAAATAACACTAGCTCAGTGGATGAATTGCATTGTTGCAACTCCATATTAAGGCTTGTAATTCAGTGCTGCTATTGTTGTATTAGATGATTCTTAGGAGAATCATCTGGCCAGAACCTGACAGTGATGATGAAGCCCCTTTGAACCTGGAGCAATCTTGTGATGTTACAGCTTGCTTGTGGAATATATTCAAACAGGTAAAATTTGCTATTGCAAATGTTTAATTATAAAAACAAAACAAATTGAATGTGCATTTGATATTTAGTTGCAGATGATTGCATATTTAGGAATAAAATATTTTACCCAAACTGATGCAGGATCACCTGCTAAACTGTGTGAGTTGCTGAAGTTTTGGACTGGCTGGGCTGTTCTCCCTCAACACCTGTATGTCGAAGTATCACATGACTTATCACTCCCAGTGGCTTCAACCTGCCTCACAACACTGAAACTTCCTTTAAGATGCAGAACTTTTCTTGCATTTACACAAGCAATGAGAGCCGCTGTTTCATCCACAAGATTTGGCTTTGGTCTTATCTGAGTTGTAAAATTTAAACGTGTTCATGTGGAAAAATGCATGTTTATGAAAAATGTTAAATGACATGTTTGATGTCTTCAGTATTTTTCCACATTTGTTGCTTTTAAAAAAATGCATGTTTTTGACAGGAAGTTTAAAAGAGCTCTCATTGTAGTGATGGAAATTCGTATGAGTTAAGTGAAGAAAAAATTAACTACAACTGTTAAAGAAAACTATATCTTTCTCAATGTACTTTATTGTCATACATTGCCATGCATGTTCTAAGAGAGAATTTGGAGTTCTGACATTTGTTGAAATAAACCCACCAAAGGAAAAGCTGTTTGTGGTGTGCATGCATGTTCAAAACGTTCAATGTCTAAAAATCTCTGTCAATTGGGCTACTGTGCTCATGTAAGCATCGATTGCCTCATTTAGTGGCATTTCCCGGTTGGGAAGACCTGTCAACTCCTCTGCAGTGAGACGTCGTGGTAACTCTACATCTGGGATTGAAATGCAGTCTGCATCTTCCACGGCATGTGGTCCATCCCAGTCAACACCATAGTCATCATCAACCTTGCAAAATACCAGGACAGATGCTTTTAAATTATACATCTACCAAAACATCCAGTAAAAATTACAAGCGTTTGTAACAAAGGCATATATTTTTGTTCTGATGTAGGTAAGGGTGTGGAAATGCATGTGGTAACATTAGGATATTTTAAAGAACTGGAAACCAAACAGTTCTGGGGCACCACTGACTTCCATAACGTTTGTTTCCATACAAATCAGTGGTGCCCCAGAGATTTTTGATTACAAACATTCCTCAACATATCTTTTTTGTGTTCAGTAAAATAAAGAAATAACTTGAGTGAGTAAATGAAGAAAGAATAATTTAAAATGTGCAAACATACAGTTTCCAGATCATCGGCAGCCTCTCTGTTTTGAAGCCAAAGTTGGTATGGAGAGCGACCATTCTCAGTTCTCAGCCTGTGCAAGTTCCATGCTTCTTTAAAAGTGTTAAGCTGATGTTTTAACTGGGCCAAAAATGCCCAATGCAGAGCAAAGAGGTGGATCTCATCATCAGGATTCAAGAGTCCTGTCACTTCCAAATGGTAAAACAACATATGGAACAAATCGAGGACTTGTGTGTAAACATCTCGCCAAAGACGTTCAATCCTAAGAAAACATATAAAAACAAAACAAGTGTCAACATCAACCGTTAATGCTAAAAATAATCACTTTGCCTTGCTTGGTTGTTTAGATTTGTTTTTATGACAGATGAAGTTAAAATAGTCTGGACAAGCGGTGCTCAATCCTGTTCCTGGAAATCTACATCTTCAATCAAATCTTGATTGTAGTGCAGTCTGACTTTAAAAACGGACACACACAGTTGATCGGGGATGCGTACAGGTAAGAAGTGAAAAAGGTGAGAATGAGGGGTGGGTGATATGACCATATATATATATATATATATTTTTTTTTTAAGTAAGGATTTTGTAATAGCAAAATTTTGATGCCATAGAAATTCCTGAATTCTTGTCACAAATATATCTATCTATCTATCTATCTATCTATCTATCTATCTATCTATCTATCTATCTATCTATCTATCTATCTATCTATCTATCTATCAATCTATCTATCTATACTAATACTAGCCGCCCCCTCGTCAGTGATGCCATATTGTACCTATCACATAGATACAGTACTAGTACTTGTTACAAACTAGTTTTTTTTCTTTAGATTCTAGTTCTTCTTTATTGGATAAGAAGTAATTTGTATTAGATACCACTGAGCTGCAATGACGTGAGTCATTCATCATATCTCAGCAAACATGTCAAGCCACCATAAATATAGGAAAGCATGATTATTATTTCAAACCATAATAGTAATTTTTCATTTACCTCTGATTGTGAACGCTTCTTCCAGTGATGTGAGAGTTGCGGTCTCTCCACGGTTCTGTACCATAAAATGAGCAACCTCAATGTTTTCTCCTCCTTTATCTGAACGGACACGAGCGGGCAAGTCAAACTGGCTAACAGCACGAACAAAGGCATCAAGCACAGTGGTTGCCTTATTGTTAGTGGCAGCATTCAGATATACTATAAGACGACTAAATCCATCGATAGCACCATGGATCACAAATCGCCAGCTGATTTGAAACAAAAATGACAAGAAAGATACTGATTTGTCCACATTTTGAATAGCAAACTTCCATGCCTTCCCCCCCCCATCAGAATCCTTCTAAAAGTCCATTTCTGTTGCAAAATTTTAGAATGTTTCTGATATATAATTTAGGAAACAAAGTTGTTGTGAGTATCAAGCTTATTCTCACACAATGTAATGTGTAGTAAATTAAAATATGTAGTTTCCTTTACTCACAATGCAAGCTTAATATTTAGGGTTCCCCTTGGCATCAAAATCATTTAGCAATTCCAGTTGTAAGATAAGGCTGGAACAAAAATGTTTTTTTTAAATCAAATTACCGTATTAATTTATGATTTCCATCAATATGCCACATGCAGTTCGGAGCAGGAACGGAATACTGTCTGCGATGTAGCGTCTGGTTAGCCAGGGCTCGGAGTTGAGTTCCCTCGGGATCCACTCTTTGTAGTGACTCACGAACCCTAACAACTTCAGATAATGAGATGTTATTGCACTTGGCAATCCCTGGCATAGTGCCAATGCAGGTCTGTCATGGGTCCAGCACATAAGTATAAACAAGCCTGTATGTAACAAAAACAAACTTACACTGAATCAAATGCCCACTTGCTTGGAGAAAAGCTCTCATCATACGGTATCCATACTGTGGGTGTTCCCTTTGAATTTCCAACACCAAACGATCCAGGTCTGTATCGTTAATGTCAGAGTACAACTCTGATACTCTGTGGAACAGGTGGATAATTGAGTCATACGTGGCATTAGATGCATCAGATATTTGTGAGATGAACAGAATTATGTAAAGACCTAAACATGCACCTGTGAATTTTTTTATACAATCAAGTCATATCTGAATGTCCTAGTTACATTTCTATCAGATTATTTAAGTCAGCTCTATGCGTTTCTATGATGCTTCAAAAAAAGGGGGCATTCTTGGCAAAATATTTAGAATAGGGGTGTTTAACGTTATATGAAACCATAAAAAAATATATGTTTAAGTTGATGTTTACCTTAGTCCACACTGTTGCATTCGTCTACGTACCGTCCAGCGACTAACTCCATACAAGGCAGCAATGTCTTTAACTTTAAGACCATACATAAGATACCCCTCTATGGCCAAGTCTGGGATCTCCACGTCCGGTTGTCCCACTCCCCTTGGCAGAGACGAAGATAATCGCTCTTCCACCACCTTCAAGGGTTCAGCAGCGAAACGAGTGTCGAGGCCTGTTAAGGCCGATAATTCTGCAAGACGCTCCAATATTGATTTAGTTCGGTCACCTACATACACGTAAAACTCTTCTGAAACAGCACTATTTCTCTGTTCACGATACACTTCATCTACCAGTGAATTCAACGACCTTATCAGATCTCTAGCCGCCATGTTTCGAACGATCTAAACGTAATACGCTTTCCGCCAATCCCCGCCTTGACGTAGTGATTGACTGAGGGTGGGCGTGGTCAGCTCGGAATGCATTTTCAAAGCCGCATTGAATTTTGCTACAAATATCCCACGGCGTCATGATGAAAATGCAATCGCAAGTGTCCTAACTGTAAGTCTAAATGTATTTAGGTCAAATAACATTTAAATTATAATTTTGCTACTATTTCTGCTTGGACATGTTACACATATCAATCAATTTGATTTATACATTTTCATTTCAATTTTGCTACTTATAAAGCGTTAAAAAGTATGCACATTACACATTAAGACTGCTGTTGGAAATGGCAAATGTAAATAATATAATTTCATTTTCCTTCTGCACCAAACTTTGCACATGTGGAGTAATGGAAAATGTAAATTTAAATACAGAAATAAATTGCCATTTTGAATATTGCATTGCCATTTTGAATATTGCATTGCCATTTTGAATATTGCATTCCCATTTTAAATATTGCATTGCCATTTTAAATATTGCATTGAAAATTGAATTTTGCACCACATATGCTTCCATACGGTGCGCTGGTCCGACCCTTCCGGCCTGAGACTGGTGGTCTGGATCATGTGTCCTAAATGAGTGCCTGTGGGCTTGCAGCTGGATACTCTTGGTTTTAATATAAAATTTAAATATATATTTTTACTCTCTTTAAGTTGACATATTCAAATGAAATTCCCCAGATTGATTGTAGAAGTTTAAGATAATTAGCAAAACTGTAGCAAATTCATCATTCACATGTTATTTTCCAATTCAAATGAGTGGAGTCTCTCCTCAACCAGCACCAGTGTGCAGCAAACCAAAAAATATCAGGTTGTTTTGTGGAATAAAGGTAAAACGTAAAAAAATATGTTTTTTGTACACAAACTAAGAGTGAACTCCTGTTGCATTGCACCACAAAAACACAACATTGTGGAATATGTCACCTTTAAATCACACCAACCCAAATAGTCTTTTTTTGTGTGATCACAGTATGTGTTGTGTAAGTCTGTTGAGCACACAGTGAGGGTGTTGTTAGGTTACACTTTTAGCTTGACATTGTGACATCACATCATGAGTGTTGTGAGAGCTCATGGTGGGATCACTGTAGAATCACATTGTTGAATGGGTGATAAATGTACATCTTGAATATGTTGCTATGAAAATGTAACTTCTAGGGTTAAGGAAAAAGATTATATATATTTATATTAAAGTCGTGAATGCAGTGACGCTATAGTTGCACCGACAAGGAATATAAATTAAGTGCCTACAATAGAGCATCAATTACTGGACAATATTATACCTGTGTTTTGAAACAACACACCACAAAATCTTAGTATATAGACCCATTAAATATTGACATTATCATTTGATGTTTCCTCTTCTCCTCTGTGTACTTAATGTTTCTGGTTAAAACAGGATTTCACAGAAAACTTCTCTCCTGAGACTCTTAAACTCTGTATTTAACTAATGGTGGATAAAAGGGATGACCTACTTTGGACGATTTAGTTATTCTTTAATACATATGGATACGGATAACATATTTTGTATTCAAATATTTTATAAAAGGGACAGTTTAAAAAAAAAATTCAATTACATTAAAATAAATATTCATTTAAAAATGAAAATATTTTAGTGCCTATAACAGTGTTTCAATGAGAACACTTGTGTATCAATAAAGGAAAAAAACAAGAGAATAGAACACAAAACATTAATTACATTGTGACCACATCATGAGTATTCTGCAAGCTCAAATTGTTTATATTCATCACAGATTTCCCAACAAGAATATTCAACTTATCTGACAGCAACATTCCCAACTATCAGAATGTGTTCCCACTGCTTTGATTGACAAATTTAGCGACAACAGACTGAAAAGCTTAGGACCTTCTTGTTGTAATGAACAAAAGTCAAAATTTGAGAAATTTCAAAATACCATATTATACCATATTACAGATCATCACTTTAATGTAGCTAGCTTGCTATACAAACAGTTCAGTCAAACCATCAGAGATTGTGTTGTTTGAAGTACAGTACAAAATAAACATTTACATTATGTAGTTAGGCCTATTTGCCTTTTATTGTTTATTATTACGGATGAAAATCGAGATGGAAATCCCTTTTAGAAACTTCCTGAGATCGCAGGTATCTTTTCAGGTTGTTGACAGACCGTTGACAGCTAAACTATGCACATAAGGTTTAGGTGTTCATCGCTCTTTTTTTCCGTAACACAACTAGTAATAATGTCAAATTTATTATATGAACACAGTTTCATTATTACAGCTTTTCAACAAAGTTACACAGAATTTAAATCTAGTTTACACAACGAGCAAAGATATTTCCAAAGTATGTATTTTTTCGTCTTCAGCCCTATTCGGACGGGACTAGTTTTCAAAACAACATCTGTTTCACACAACTACTGTGATCTTATGTACCATTTTGGATGGGTCTAGATCTCAACAACAGAGTTTGGCTGCATACGATGCACTCTCAGCCGCTCAATGCGCACTAGGACACATGCACTCTCAGACACATGCGTGTTTTAGGTACAAGCACAGGCCACTATTTATATTCAGTTTGTACAGGATTAAGGTAAAGCACAAGTGTTGTTTTTAATTATTAGGCAAATGTTATAGAAAACGATCCTGATATTTAACATTATCTGATATCTCTCAAGTACTGGGCCCTCGACGACATTGTTAAAGAGTTCAGCGACTGCTAAGGAATTTTTGTATATATACAACAATTGTATATTTATTGAATTCATACAATACAGGTAAGATAGGTGTATTTTAAAATTATAACAATTTCTCTGTTTCTATTCAAGACGAATTGCAAACATAAGCCCTATTCGCACAGGATTAGTATTACCTGGGGACCTCTAGTCATTTGTAATACTTGCAGAGGTTGTCTGTGATCTTAATCCCATGCGAATCGGCCATGTCTGTAATTTGTAAAGTACAAATTCCCCCTGCAAATGACCAACCATCTTTTGACGAACACCTAAGTCCTGTGATAATATAAGTCCCGTGTGAATCGGCATCTCTGTGATTTGGCGGCTCATATATCCTTTTTTTCCTGTTATCCAACGTTTGCTAATAAAAGAGGCTGTTTTTAAGTGTTTTGATATCATTTTGGGTGCTGGGTCATATCCATACCTGCCAACACAGTCGTTTTGGCCAGGAGTCTTCTGTTTTGTTATTGCTTATGGAAACTCTCGTAACATTTGAGACCCGCGATCGCGTTCGGTGACCTATCCGGTTCGCGGATCTCAAATCTTGACAGGTATGGTCATATATCATTATACACCATACAACTATATACATACTATACGCAAAGCCTTGCCATCATATCTGGGATATAAGTCTGTAAATGTAAGTAAAATTACAGGCTTCACTTATCTGTGTGAATGCACCACATGTAATACAGATGTTAGGAGGTCGGTCTCCACATAATACTAATCCCATGTGAATAGAGCTTTACTGTCAAACTCTCTCTCATACACTGTTATAATGTCACTCACACACATATCAAACTCTCATTCACTACTAACTATATTATCTCTTACACACTATCAAAGCTTTCACACACACCACCAAACTCATTCTCGGGAAGAGAATAATTAGCGTAGCTGCTGTTCATTAACTCTGCATTAAGTGAAAGCTTGGCTGAAAAGATGTGTCTTTAATCTAGATTTAAATTGGGAGAGTGTGTCTGACCCTCGAATAGTATCAGGAAGGCTATTCCAGGGTTTAGGTGCTACGTATGAGAAAGCTTGACCCCCTTTGGTTGATTTAGTTATTATAGGCGTCATCAAAAGTCCTGAGTTCCTAGAGAGCATGATAGGTTGTAATGTGATAGAAGCTCTGTTAAGTATGTAGGGTTTAAAGCTTTGCAAGGAAATAATTAAATTACGTTAAATAAGTAATAATAAAACAAGTAATTCAATTAAATAAAATAAAATAAAGAGACAATTTTCGTTATTAGGTGAACAATTACTTTGAAGCCATAAAGGCTTTTTCTAATAGATGTGACAAAGAAACGTCAGTGTCAAAATAAGCATGTTATTGTTTATAGCTAGTTAGGAAACATCAGCCGTTTTCTAAACTTAGGGGAAAAAAAATAACTCAACTTATCTTTGGTTCGTTTACACCGCACAACAAATAAATCAATAAAGTATGTTTCCGAACTCAAATGCAGAAGCTCTCTTAAGTGACGTCATGGGTGGCTCTTAAAAGAGCCTTTGTGTGCGGCGGATGAAAGCGGCGCTTTACTTGGAGCTGGTGTACTTGGTGACGGCTTTGGTGCCCTCGGACTTTGTACACGTAGATGGCGTAACTCTCCTTCCTGGACTTTCTGCGCTTTTTTCCTCCCTTAACGGCGGTCTTGGTGACGGCCTTCTTAGAGCCCTTCTTGGGCGCGGGTTTAGCTGGTTCAGGCATGCCAGTACTCCAATGAAATCAAGACAAATAATATCGGATATTGACTGCGAAGGTTTATTTATTCACTCCCACATGCAAATGTTTGCGTCACGGGCGCGTTCTCCGATTGGGTGTCGTCGGCGGCCAAATCCCATTACATGTTTCTATTGGTCAGCTCATAGTTTGACGGGTCGGATAGTGAGCCGATGAAAACGGAGGGGTCCTCTCGCCAACCAAGAGTTCAGCAGATGGGACAAACACCCAATACAGATTCTGCAAACAGAAATGTGCAAAAACATTCTACGTACAGAGAAAAACTCCAAACAACGCCTGCAGAGCAGAATTAGGACTGTATCCTCTAATCATTAAAATACAAAAAAGAGCTTTAAAATTCTACACGCACCTTAAGAACAGCGACACAGACACACTCCATCACAAAGCCTTAAGACATCAAGAGCTGAGCCCAGAGAGAAACCCCTTCATCCAACTGATCTCACAACTAACTCTACAACCCCAAACATGCCCAAGTCAACCCCAAACCCCAGCCAGACTAAACCAAATGATCAAAACACAAAAAGAGAAATATCTCAAACACTGGACAGAAGCAACAGCTCAGCAAAGTAAACTGGAATGTTATCTGTCACTAAAGAGAGAATATAAAGTGTCAGAATACCTCACAAGCGTATCAGACCCTAAACTAAGAAAAGTGTTGAGCATGTACAGACTCAGTGATCACCAGCTCACTGTAGAGACGGGCAGACACAGACACACATGGACACCGAGAGAAGAGCGACTGTGTCCACACTGCACACCCAATCAAGTGGAAACAGAGCTGCACTTTCTCCTCTCCTGTCCCAACTACACACACATCAGAGAAACATTCTTCCCCCAGTTTACAAACTTACACAAAGACTTTGACCAGTTTCAACAAAAGGACAAGATCTCATACATACTGGGAGAAAAGTCAAGAAGCTCAAACCTGCTGCAAGATATGTCAAGTCCTGCCACGACCAAAGAACAAGCAGCACAACACAAAACAACACTGACAGGACAACACACACAAACTGACACTATCACCCTCATTGAGAACTTTAATTAAAACTCTTTTTCTGCTTATATTGAGATGTATATATATATATATTTTTACTTATAGACTTTTAATATTATTCTATCTTATTTTTTATCTAAATCTGTATTTTTGCATGTTTATATTTAATCCTGTGCTTTGGCAATGTACATTTTCTTTTATCATGCCAATAAAGCTCCTTTGAATCTTGAATCTTGAGAGCGTTTCTCGCCCACAGTCTCGCGTTTGAAGGTGAACCTCCCACAAGCAATTCAGTTTCCTTTGTTTGCACTTCCCGCTCTTTATCGAATTTGATTAAAAAACGTTTATTTCTGTGTTTACTCTGCATTATGAAATAATTAAATGATTGTGTCATCACAGCCCCTCAAAGATTTTGTACAGAAAGCATTACATCATTTTACATGTTATTCACCATTCATTGCACGTGCTGACGTTTATACGATTATGCCATAATGATGGTGTTTATTTTAGGAACGAGAGAAGTTGTGCAGCAAAACAGCTGTAAATGTACCAGTTGTTTGTTAGCGATTCATTTTATATGTTATTACTTCTGAAATTCAACTCTTCGAGTGAGACAGTGGGCGGCTCTTAACGTCATCACGTCGAGAGAGATCCAGACCGCCGTGCGTCTGCTGCTGCCCGGTGAACTTGCCAAACACACTGTGTCCGAGGGCACCAAAGCCGTCACAAAGTACACCAGCTCCAAGTAAAGCGCCGCTTTCATCCGCTGCACCCAAAGGCTCTTTTAAGAGCCACCCATGACGTCACTTAAAGAGATTTTAATATCCTGTTTGTAGAACTTGTGTTGAAACTTTCCACGTCTCGTTGATAAACATTTATATTGTTTTATTATACGTTAATCGGTCTTGTGTTGTATCTTAAATGAAGAACATGAGTTTGTTTAAATCCAGATTTCAGATCGACACTTGTATTGACATTATAGTTGCAGAACAAATTGAATGTTTCCGTGTCAACAGAACTCATTGTCTTAATCTCGACATATAGGCCCAGATAGTCATTTCCTTTCAATCGTTTGTACAACTTCAAGTTAGTTTTAAGAGAGAATCTTTCTCTACAGACATAGTTCTTCAAAAGTAAGAATAAGATAATTTAAAAGTTGTTTGGTTGACGTCGGAATTGCGTTGTTTAAATAAATGGTTAAGGAAAATGTTGTGGATTTAATAACACATAAAATGATTCGAATTAAACATTTAAACCACCGCGATCATGCGGACTACAAAATATTTTCAATTTGTAGGTGTTTATTTGGGATGAATTTGTCACCTCACATAATCAGTATAATTGTGTTAAGAATATTATCTTTTTATGTAATTCAATTATTAAGTTTGCTTCTATTAATTAAGACAACGTCACAATTATGTCACATCATAACCAAAGGGAAACTGGAGGCGTCCAATACACACTAACACAGAGTTGGCTACACAAAATTTTAAAATAGTATATTGTGTTAAGAGGCAGAAGCGATCGCTGTGATGCTGTGGGATGTGTTCTTTAGCTTCAAATAAATTCAGTTTTGTTCTAAATAATACAGGACCACAATAAAAAAAAAAGCTGAAAATCCAACCTTTAGTTCAAGTGCATTTATTCAGTGGGAAAATAATCCCACATTAAAAATAATTATTTTACATCAAATCATATGTGCCACAATTATTAGCACCCCTGATGTTAATACTTCGTACAACCTCCTTTTGCCAACAAAACAGCACCTAAGCTTCTCCCATAATGTTTCACAAGATGGGAGAATACAGATAGAAGGATCTTGGACCATTCCTCTTTGCACAATCTCTCTAAATCATCCAGCGACCTGAGTCCTCTCCTCTGCACTCTTTTCTTCAGCTCACTCCACAGATTTTCAATGGGGTTGAGGTCTGGGAACTGAGATGGCAATGGGAGGAGCTTGATTCTGTGTCTGGTAAACCATTTCTGTGTAGATTTGGCCACATGTTTAGGGTCATTATCTTGCTGAAAGAACCAGTGACGACCCTTCTTTAGCTTTCGGGCAGAGACCGCCTGATTTCGCTTTAAAATGTCCTGTTATTTCAAAGCATTCATGATGCCATACACCCTAACAAGGTTCCCAGGGCCTCTGGGAAAGAAACAGTCCCACAGCATCACCGATCCTCCCCAATACTTCACAGTGGGCATGAGGTGCTTTTCTGCATACTCATCTTTTGTGTTCCGCCAGACCCACTTAGAGTGTTTGTTGCCAAAAACCTCTATCTTGGTCTCATCCGACCAAAACACACGGTCCTAGTTGAAGCCTCAGTACCGCTTAGCGAACTCCAGGCAAAATAAACTTGCGTCCTCGTCCAGGCTTGTTTACCACTGTTCCAGTTGTTTTAAACTTCTTAATGATTCCTCTTACAGTAGATATGGGCAGGTGCAGGCGAGGGGCTATTTTCTTGTAGCCATTGCCTGACTTGTGAAGGTGGACACACATCTGCCTTACATGAATGGTGCGTTCCTTTGTCTTTCCCATATTGAAGAGTGGATAAGAGAAATGGCCTCTGTGTCACGTCATATTTATACCCCAGGGAAACAGGAAGTGATGAATTAGTAATTAAATGTTCCTAGATACTCTGATCAACTTTGTAAACTACTGTAGAAATGACAGAAATACTTCAATTACATTTATTTCCTAGGAATTGTTAGAGGTGCCAATAATTGTGGAACAGGTGATTCTATGAAAAATAATTCTTCCTTAGTCAGGGATTTTTCCCCCCTTAAAATTCACTTGTGTTGAAGGTTACATTTTTCTACAATTTTCAGTGTGAGAGTATGGTTCTGCAATAAAAATGTAATTTATTTTAAGACTTTTAACACATCTTAACCAGGGATGCCAATAATTATGGAGGGCAGTGTATGTATTTTCACAGTTCACTTCAACACAAATATTTTCATAAATCATGTTTATAAAGAAAAAGAGCTTTAATTTAAATTCATGTTCTCAAACAACCACATGATTTCAAAACAGTTTTTTAAAATGTTGAATTTTACCTTCAAACACGATTACTTTTGTATGTAGTGAAATAGATTAAAGTTTTGATCTAAAAGCATTACATGTTCAGCTGCTACAGTCTACACACCTCACCAAACACAAACACACAAGATAAACACACAGAATATAAACATTTAACTCACATTGTCACATGTCATTGTCTTAATCTGTAATCATTTGATTGTAGTTTAATAGATTGTCACGCTACTATCACTATAATATCATTAATAACACACATCTTCAAAGATTAATTATAAGATCAATCAAGAATAACTAAATATATTTGACTGTATTACAAAATAATGAGACTATTTGAAGTTATTATAAACGTTTACATGTAATTGCAAATCCTATAAAACATGTGTTTCAAAGTTTCTCTAAAGTGACGTCTTTAAACACAACGACTGTGTCGAGATCGGTCAGAAGTCTGAACACACTTTCTGTTTCTCTTCATCTTCATGTTTTGGTGTGAAAACATTTCCATCAGGCTGCACTCTCCAGGTCACTGTTGTGTCTTTGTGTACGCCCAAATCTGTCAGTTTCTGCTGAATCTACACAACACAAACAATCATGAAACACTCTTACACTGACTGCAATAACACCACAAGAGAAACAGTGAATGATCTCTCAATACGGTCACATTGACGTTGTTAATGCAATAGAACATGAACTAGTGGCGATAGATACTTCTACATCATTTAATCATCATTCATCATCATCATTTCAGTATTTACTAAATCAAACATTCTACCTGTTCACATTAGTTAATGCACCATAAACTAAAATAAATAATTGTCCTGACATTAACTCACATTGACAATTATACATACTGTACAGTCCTGCTCACCATTTTTGGCACTGTTGGTAAATATGAGCAAAGATGGCTGTAAAAAAATCTGCATTGTTTCTCCTTTTGATTTAAAAAAAATATATACAACATTCCAACATTTAGTAAATCAATTTGAAGCTTATATTTTGCTCATATTTAATAAGGGTGCCAATCATGGCGAGCGGGACTGTACATGCACATCTATATGTATATTGATAATTGTTATTTTATCTAAACAATGCATTGGCTACTGTTAACAAATACAACCTTAATGAAGTGTTACATCTACATAACAGCTCATGTCAGTCTATCACATTTCTGTCCTTTCTGTTCACTCAGAATTTTGCCGAGTTGTTGATACCTGGAATGTCAAAATGAGTTTTCTATTTAAACTTTGGATCAGTCTTCCTGACGCAAACAGTTTACACCTGCATCTCTTTAACATCACAGTTTTACAGATCTATAATCTACATGACAGTATAATCAAGGCCAGATTGGGTAGTCCATACCACAGAGTACAAGAAGCGGTGTACATATAACATACAATTTTACACTAACGTCAATAACCAAACAGATCTCATCCCCCATTTACTGGCATTTTTGGGGGTTAACTTTTCTCTAGAGCCATGAATATAGACGGTTTTATCAGACATTTGCGCCTGGACTGCAGATAACTTTCGGTCTGAGTTTGTTTATCCGTCTGGCTAGTGTCTATTACAGTGACGTGCAGTCAGGGGTGAGAAAAACTTATATTGATAACATAAATAAAATTGAATAAATGAAACCTGTACTGTGCTTTAAAGGATAGAACGAATGTATCCTTCACAGCTTTGGCTATCCTGAGGTTCATTGCATGCCTGTAATGGCTTACATTTTTTAATTACTCATTCAAAACGTAAATAAAAGTATGTGATTCACAAAAACAGTCCATTTCAGTGTTTTAATATTATGTTGTTCACTAACATTACTGCTGCATTATTGTGTTTTAAATTTGTAAGGTTGGTTAATTTGTAAAGTCCTGGTTTAAATGTCTGCGACCTTAGAAGGTTGAAGCCCCCAAATTGGACCACAGTTTGTGGGCTACGACTCCGGGGTAACGGTAACTATAGTAATCAAATCTTATCGTCTGTGACTGAGCTGGTGATTTTGATGAGTTGGTGAACTGAAATAGATGGACTGCATAACTGCCACATAAGGCAATGAAGATATATTTTTTTTATTCTATGCCTGTTGACTTTTCCCAGATGTGGCAGATCAGTTTTGCTATTTATTTGTATAGCTAGTCTTGCACAAAGCAAACACAGAGTGTACTAGTTACAGCCCAAATTATGCAAAATAACAAACTGAGATTTAATCATTTGCTAACAGCTTGGTCCCCCCAGACAAAAATCCCATTTGCGCCCATACAGAAATGTGATGTGCGGCAGTGAAGTGGCGAGTCCATCCAGGTTTGCAAGACTGGGTGGACAATTTCCAGGCCAAACGGATCAAATAGGATTAAAGAGAGTTTACAAATATGTCCAGAAACCACTTCGAAGCGACAATCAAGACATTAAAGGCGGGGTGTCCAATTTCTCTTAAATGTTGTTAATGTTCAAATCACCATAAGAGACACACCCCTTCCCCCATATTTCTGTTTCGTCAGCGCTCGGCTCTACTGATGTCCATCCTGTCCACTGTTCACCTTACTGCTGATTGGCTACAAGGTTGTTTTGGTAACCGGACACCCTGCCTTAAACCAATGACTTTAACCCTCAAACAATAAATTTTGTGCAAAAAGTAAATTGAATAAGCTTCTATTTTGGGCTCATATATTTATGCATTCTGAGATAAAGTTTCTCCTGCCTAAACATAATACAGAAAAGAAACAACTTGAGAACGAGCAGATGCTTTTAGATTTGGCCTTTTTGACTGACCTGACTAACATGCTGAATGAGCTAAATTTAGAGCAGCAAATAAAGAGAAGATGGTGGTCAACATGATCATCTCAGTTAATGCTTTCACAAGAAACTAGGTACACACATCTAAGCTGCAGTGCCACGAATTATCCCACATCCAAAACTGCACAAGCAAGGAAGGGAGCCAGCATAACTGAGCTCTACATTGAGCGAATTGAAAAGGTCAAGTCAAACTTTGACAAATGTTTTCAAGACTTTGCTTTACTTGAGCCAGTTGCTACATTCATGTGGTTTTCATTTCGAGATGAGCATGAAGTAGAGTCCCTGATCACAGACATGGGAAAGCTGTTTCAGATGAACCCATCAGAATTGGAGGATGAGATTTTAGCACTGCAGAGTGACATTGAGGTGAAGGCATGGGCCAGTGGACAGTTTTGGAATCTTCTTGCAGGAGAAATATCAAGTATCAGAAAATGTGCCACCTCACTGACCGCACTGTTTGGCTCAACTTATCTATGCGAGTCAGCCTTTTCTCACAAGATAATTAAGTCAAAACACCGGTCCACCATGACCAATGACAATTTAGAAGCCTGTTTTTAGACTAGCTACCAGCAGCTACTGCCCAACTTATGCAAAACTGTCTGATTCAATTCAGTGCAAGTCATGAGAATGAGGTAAATGGCCTGGCTATTGTATTCTGTTGGTCTGGAGATGTTTAGAGTTAAGTGATAAAACGAATGATATCAGCACTGAACATTGTTTTGCATTAACGAATTCCATGTATTGAAAACCCATTGGAAGTCTAGTAAAAAGAAGAAATGTGTCATAATGTGTTTTTTAGTTGGTAGAACTTATCAGGGTTACTATTTTTTTAAAGTAGATCCCCACGCAAAAACAAATCTGGACACCCCTGGTTTAAGTAGTTAGGAGTTTTGCTTGATATTATTAACTCTGTATTTGTTGTGGGAATATTTTTTTAAATGATTGCTACAAGCTAAAAGCTTATGGAATTGGTTAGCTAAAAAAAATAGGCTTAACAAAAAAAAAATGTTTTACGGCATGTACAAAGCTTAAATATTGCTTTGAAGGAACTATTTACAAATATATGGTGTTCAGAGGTATACTGGGTATACCCAGTTCTTTATCAGTCGACATGGCGTGTTTAAAGATGGGGGCATAAATGAAAAGTATACCCACTTCTCCAGGCATCACACCACTGATGGTGTTATTTAACTGTATTTCTTCTTGTTTGTTATTTTGCAATTGAAGAGAACCAGTAAAGTCAGTGCAGTCACAAGACTGCTTTCTGTAGTTCAGTGCGTTACTTAAGAAAAGGTTTCACAGATAGTGGTGACAACTCAATAATCACAGTGACACAGTAATTCTGCGGTCAGACTAGACTTTGAGCATGTTTAATTCCTTCGGACGCTGTGTAAATGGGCGGCAGTGATTCCTCCATCTTTTACATTTCTGTACTTCGAGGTCACTTATAATGTGACCTTCTGATCCTCTTTTGGTCTCATTGGAATTTTGCTACGCAGCTAAATATCTTCGGAAGGACTTGCGTTTCAGGTCTGATGCATTCGTATCCGTATGATCAGAAGTCAATGGAACGAAAAGTCAAGTGTGGCCGCGGCTTAAGCAAGAACCAAACATGTTGTGGCCCACGAGTGAGTCTTAAAAACTCTACTATCTGTGTGTCAGCTCATTGTGTTGTGTAGGACACACTTTCAACACAAATAGTTGAATACTCACCGACTGTAAGATGGTCTCCATCACTGCAGGATCATTGACATTCTGACCAGATTTCAGCTCAAATCTCACAATCTGTTTCTTGGTCTCTGCTGGAAGATTAAAAGCTGTATTAATTAAAACAGGATTTTCTTCTCTTGTGCTGCCTTGTTGTTCGAGGAGACTTTCTTTTCACACTGGGATAATTACCACAGCTAAGTCTCAACACATTATTATTATTACTTAAACACTAACGGTTTAACACCAGATGATCCTCAATGTGATTGTTTTCCATCAGTTTTTCTCACTGCCTTTGATGTTAAATAAAATACAAAATGGAAATCAACGTTTAAAACTTTTATAAATATTTTGACTATCAACAGCTATGTTTGTCTAACGTCTCTTCTCTCATTCTGTGTATTTACGATGTTTGTGTTGTGAGTAGTTTATGATCACACATAAAAACTTACGTGTCTTGCAGATGAATGGAAAAGTATTTGAACACAGTTGATCATCTATAAGACCATCAGGATGTATAACACCACAAGGTTGGTTTGAGTCCGTCAAGTCAGGTTGTCCAGTCATCCAGTTAATTGAGGACATGCCGACGACATTTATTTCATCTGACCACTTCCACGAGTCTCTGAACAGACCAATCCATGCAATAGTAATGTTTTGTGTTGTCATCTTCAGCGTCAGCACTTGATTCTCAGTGTTATTGTGAATGACGGCCAGATCTGTGTAATGTTGTCTGCAGTAACTCTGAGCTTTATGCCAGGACATTGAGATATTAACATAAACAAACCTGTCAGCGTCTGTTTCATTCTCTGTAAAAAGATGAGATTGAAAAGACAATCTGTTAGAGAACAACTTAAAAGAAATAACAGTTTCAGTTCTTTGTATTTCATTTTATTTGCTTATTTTTTCGTATAATTTGCATGTTTATATTCAACACACATATAGACAATAAAGACTTTTCAATTGAATACATTGTGATGTAGACATTGGAAATAAAAGATAAACATGTTTCCACCATTCTAAATTACCCCGTGCTGAAATTTGTTTTATTTGCTTAAGTTTTGTTGTTTTGTTTTAAATAAAAATGTTATTTTGTTATGATCCATAACTCGAATGTGCGCAACATTAATGAGATGCGTGCCTTTTATCTTGCACAAAGATGTTTGTCAAATGTAGAAATTTGATTTTGAAAATTAAATTGGCCAACTCCTCTGTCCACCACATGTCTCTGTCTCACACTTTGGGAAGCTTGATAAATCAGGCCTTTGTAATCTCTAGACTGGACTACTGCAATTCTTGGTTTACTGGTCTTTCTGAGGACTCTTTCATAAAATAAGAAATAAGAAAATAATGGCAGGCAAATTTGAGTTAGTCAGATTTATTGCCGGTGGATTTGGTTTCATAGAGCAAACTTGAAATAGTTCAAACTCAGTTATTATAGCACCCAATGCTGGGAAACTAACCAGGGGCCGGATTTACAAACATTCTCAAAGGAATTGTTCACTTTGAACATACATTTTCTACATTTAATTTACTCACTCCTGTTGTCATCCAAGATATTAATGTATTTTTTTCTTTAGTGACCTTTTCAATGTAATTACGTATTTGTGTTTATAACGCATAAACATTTTTATTTTCAACCGATCGTTTCGCTACATAAGACCTTTATTCATCATTTGGTATGGTTAAAGCCCTTTGAAGATGCACTGAAACTGTATTTTGACCTTCAACCATTTGGAGTCCATTGAAGTTCACTATATTGATAGAAATCCTTCAATGTTTTCATCAAACACCTTCATTTCTTTTCAACTGAAGATAAAAATACACAAACATCTTGGATGACATGAGGAGTGAGTAAATTATAATGAAAATGTATGTTAAAGGTGAACAATCCTTTAACTGCCTTTTTTTTCCTTAATTCCAATTTAAGGAAAGTTAGGAATATAACGAATTCCAGGAAAAACAGTCTTAAAACAGTAGTTAAAAAAGTCTCAGGATTCATTTTAGAGAAAAAATAAATAAATAAACCAAATTTCTGAAACAAAAGCTGTCATAATTATCTCAAATTGAGTAAAAATCTCAAAATGTAAGATGTTTAATACATGTATTATTGACCCAGAATCATAATTGATACTTTACTGTTTTTAATATTTATATTGACATAATAATGATAAGATCTAGATCCATTACTGTAGCTTCCATTATTAAAAACAGAGCGCTTTTTACATTCATTTTGGACAAAGTGACTCTAAGCACAGACGGTCACAAATAGTATGGAATATTTGTAATAGTATGGCGTAGTAACACACAAAAAGCATTAAAACAAATATGATTTTTTAACGCTTCCTAACATTTTAGCTAACATGTGATCATAAATACCATTTAACACATTACATGCTAATATATACAGGCTTTTTACAGACATGAAGATCATTGTATAGATAAACATATACAATTACCACATGAGTAAGTGAGTGTCATCATTGACAAACCATATCATTTTATTCTTACGAAAAAATTAAGATGTTTTTAGGAAATGATTTGATAACTTTTTAAGAAATGTTTGAGAATCTCACTTGCGAGCTTTCTAACGGACTGCCTATAACATATCTTAAGAACAATCTGAAATTCTGTCTTATGAACAGTTTCGTGAATCGAGCCGCTGGTCCAGGACAGACTTAGTTTACACAGCAGGACTTGATGCTCAATTCTGATTTCTTGCCTATAACCGATTTTTTCGACAGTCCGTTTACACAAACTTTCAATTTTCACACAAATCCGATTTACGTGCTTACACTTGCCAAACCATTTGAAACATTGCGCATGCGTGAACGCGGGTTGTTCAGCAAAGAATACTCACTAGCCATGATGGACGAACGTGAATGTTCTTGATGTTAGCTCTGCTAAGTTTTCACTTTTCACTTTCACTTTCACTATATATGACAAGTTCGCCAAACATTAAATTGAAGTGGTGGAGGAGGAAAAGAGCCATCATTTCAGCCGGCCTATATGCTTTGATTGTTTAATGTCATCGATTTAACCGCATCCACATGTTCTTCCTCCTGATCATACATCATAAAACCACGGACAAGTACCAAATTGTCGCCGTTTTAATTACGTACAGACAGCAATGCCTCAGAAAATCCGATCTGCCTGTTTACATTGGCACACATCTGATCAGATTTTTTACCACATATGAATGAGGCCTGAAACTGATCTCGAAATATTTACACTATGATGGGTCATATAGGATCTGTGCCAGAATTGGGTCACATTTAACTGGCATTGTAAACAGGGCCAGTCAGGCTAAGCCTTAAATAGAGCTCCGATAACACTGACCCATGACGATATGATGATATTACCACAAATGTTCTGTCATGATGAAATATTATATTACTTTATTTCAAATAAAATAAATCATGGGCATCGGAAGAACATAACATGTGAGTGGGTCAACGGGAGCTTGAGGGGTGTTGTGAGAAAGGTGTGACGAGTCGATTTGACACTTTATCATTGCTGGAACAAATCCGCCTTTTCTACATTTTCACATATCAGACTTTACAGCAGTTTATTTTCACTAAAATTAAGATAATACGGAGGTTATTATTAGTTTTGCATCCATGAAATAATTTTAATCAATTTAATAAGTCACTTACATCACTAATACTGCACATTTTAGAGTGGCCTTTTATTGTGACCAGCCTAAGGCACACCTGTGCAATAATCATGCTGTCTAATAATCATCTTGATATGCCACACCTGTGAGGTGGATTGATTGTCTCGGCAAAGAAAAGTTCTTACTAACACAGATATAGACAGATTTGTGAATGATATTTTAGAGAATAGGCCTTATGAGTATGTAGAAAAAGTCTCAGATCTTTGAGTTCAGCTCATGAAAAAGTGGAGCAAAAACAAAAGTGTTGCGTTCATAATTTTGTTCAGTGTACAAAATAATAATAAATAAACTTACAGGCAGGCTATATCGTACTCCAGAGCAAAGATTGTTTGTGTGCTGAACTGAAACTGATGCTGCAGGGAGCGAGATCTAAATCAACACTGAGCAGTGTATGGAATAACAGAGTTCAATACTGGAAAATGGGCACTAGGTGGCGGCATAACACCAGATAATGGACGTAACACACATTTATAAAAGAGAAACTGTTGGCAGAGTCTCTTAGCAATTTATTCACAGTGCTCCTGTTTTAAAAATGACATCACGGGGGCTTCGAGGGTCTCTATCAAGTGCTTTAGAGAACAGAAATTGTCTTGTCAACTTGCAACACTAAACATTTCAACAACACTTTTCTAAGTGACTTTTATGAAACAGCCCTCTGCATGGGTTATTAAACCACTTAAACACAGCATTTCTGTGTCTTCCAGAAGTCCAACACATCTCATGTGACATCACTCTTTATCTCCCTCCACTAGTCGTAGGACACATGAGGTTTAAGTCACTAATGCTCATTCTCCGTGTTGCTGGAATGATCTTTCAACCATATCGCTCACAACATTCAAAAATCTATTGATTATTTTTCTGCGAATACCTGACAGGAACACATGACTGTTCTTTAATTCATCCCAAAAACTGTTTCTCTAAACAGTTATTGCTCCAGCCTTATGAAAACTTGATATACGCACTTGTTGTACTGCTGTCTCTGTACAACCTCACCAAATTGTTTACTGCTTTTGAAAAAAGTGTCTGCTAAATGCCCAAATACATATATCAGTCCATTTCTGTCATTGAAAGTATTTTATAATACATTTCTACTCAAAATATTCATGCAATTTACGTGTGTTTGCATCATTTCATACCTTTGAAGCAAAAAAAGGGATATACAACAAAGCACGCTGTATCACACCATCCAATAGATGATACACTTTTAAAGCCACATTCCTCTTTTCCACCAATGTTGTTTGGTTCAGATCCAGACCAACTGGAGAATGGAGAGAGAGAGAGAGAGAGAGAGAGAGAGAGAGAGAGAGAGAATTTTTACCAAACTACCGTACAACTGATCATATGTACATGCTTCATACTTTAATTGAAAAACATTTTAACCATGATAAAGATCAATTACAGTGGATTAGGAAAGTATTCAGACCTCCTTACATTTTTCACTCTTTGTTATTTTGCAGCAATTTGCAAAAATCATTTAAGTTCATTTTTTCCTCATTAATGTACACACAGCACCCCATATTGACAGAAAAACACAGAGTTGTCGACATTTTGCAGATTTATTAAAATAGAAAAACTGAAATATCACATGGTCCTAAGTATTTAGACCCTTTGCTGTGATCATCCTTGAGATGGTTCTACACCTTCATCTGAGTCCAGCTGTGTTTGATTATACTGAATGGACTTGATAGGAAAGCCACACACCTGTCTATATAAGACCTTACAGCTCACAGTGCATCTCAGAGCAAATGAGAATCATGAGGTCAAAGGAACTGCCTGAAGAGCTCAGAGACAGAATTGTGGCAAGGCACAGATCTGGCCAACGTTACAAAAAATCTGCTGCACTTAAGGTTTTTAAGAGCACATTGGCCTCCATAATCCTTAAATCAGTGGTTCTCAACTCTGGCCCGCGAGATCTATTTTCCTGCAGAGTTAATCCCCACCTGTGATATAAAACACCTGAACAAACTAATCAGCGTCTTTACAATAGATGCGTTCAACTTAATGCGGCGCTGCACAAATCTATGATCGTATGACATTTAAGTACCGCAAAAGAGATTCAAGCGCACTTTAATGCGATATGCCAAACAATCTGCGCAGCCGAACATGAAATTGAACGAGTCTGTTCAGGATGTCACTGATTAGCCTCTTCAGGTGTTTTATCAGTGTTGGTGCTAAACTCGGCAGGAAAGTGAATCTCGCGGGCCAGAGTTGAGAACCACTGCCTTAAATAGAAGACGTTTGGGACCAAGTACATGAGGCCAAGTACAGGGATATCCTGGACGAAAACCTTCTCCAGAGTGCTCAGGACCTCAGATTGGGTCGAAGGTTTACCTTCCAACAACACAATGACTCTAAGCACACAGCTGAAATAACGAAGGAGTGGCTTCACAACAACACTGTGACTGTTCTTGAATGGCCCAGCCAGAGCCCTGACTTAAACCCAATTGAGCATCTCTGGAGAGACCTAAAAATGACTGTCCACCAACGTTTACCATCCAACCTGACAGAACTGGAGAGGATCTGCAAGGAGGAATAGCAGAGGATCCCCAAATCCAGGGGTTAAGAACTTGTTGCATCTTTCCCAAAAAGACTCATGGATGTATTAAATCAAAAGGGTGATTCTACTAAAAACTGAGCAAAGGGTCTGAATACTTAGGACCATGTGATGTTTCAGTTTTTCTTTTTGAATAAATCTGCAAACATGTCAACAATACTGCGTCTTTCTGTCAATATGGGGTGCTGTGTGTACAGTAATGAGGAAAAAAAATGAACTTATATGATTTATCAAATGGCTGCCATATAACGAAGAGTGAAGCATGTAAGGGGATCTGAATACTTTCCGTACACACTGTATATGCATTTTTTCATTAAACGGATGCTATTATCCAAAGCGACTTACAGATGGGTAAACAAGTGCAATCAAAAAGACCCGTCTCATGCAGCCTACACACAGATTACAAAGCTAAATCATTTATTTTTTAAGAGAATAAAAGAGATAGAAGTCAGACATGATCGGTCAGGTTTTGATGGAAGGAATGATTTTTCAGCCGATTTTTAAAGATGGATACAGAATCTGCAGATCTTGTAGCAGCAGGCACATCAATACAAATAAGTGGAACCGATCCCGAGAAGGTACGTGAGAGAATTTTTTTTTTTTATACTTATCTTAAGGGATCTGGCGGGTACCTACGTCTGCATTAGCAGGTGAAGGTAAGGGGGTGCCGAACCACTGGTGGTCTTGTAGGTCAGGAGCAGAGTCTTGAATTTTAAGCGAGCGAGAAAACATCAATCTGCCCTGACCTGATGCTTCCAACATGTGTAGGCCTACACAACATTATATTTTTATATCCCTTCATTCCCTATCCATTCTGCTACTTCAATGTGTATTTTGCTTTTGTAAATCTTTGTTTAAACTATACTCTATTTACATATATTATAAACCACTTTGTTGCAATATACACCTCACACTTCATTTCATTGTATTTTATTACTCTATTTATCTTTCTTTTCATATGTATACACATTGGCAATAGGGATATACATTTTCTCATGTCACAAAACACACTAACATTGAACAAATTGGAAAAAGAGAGAGAGTTGGACTTTTAACACACTTTTTTAAAACATCCTCAAAAAGCAAGCACTATGTTATCCCAAAACAAATTGTATCATAATATAATAAGGGGAAAAAAAGAAGAATTAACAACAAATAAATCCAAGTATGTTTTTTGTCATTTGAAAAAAAATCTATGTTCCATATATTTGAAAAACCTTTACATTTCGCCCTTCAGCAGACAGTCTACAAGATTTACAAATGGCTGTTTTGTCTTGTCCAATCACAACGTTTGCCACAGTACGCTGTTGTTTGTGCATTCTTTAATAATTACAACCGTAAACCGCCATGTTAAACACAAAGCCCAATTTCCTAAGTATCATTTCCTTCAATGTATAAAATGGGTCCAATCTATACATTCAGTGAAAGCATTAGGAATGATTTCACGTGCAGAAAAACATTGACTTTAAACTTGGAAATGTGAGTGTTAGTGTAAAAAGCACAATGCAATATTTTCCACAGTAAATTCTTTTAGGAAGAGGTCCTTTATAGAAAAGCATCCAGGAAGTAGAAGAATCAACAGAAACTGTTAAGAATTTCCTCCATTCTGTATCACATCAGTCATTAATGTTCTCAAAATAATCTACTTTGACACGGAAGTCTGATAAAGCTCACCCCCGGATAGGGGTTGTGACGACAAGACTAGGGGCTCTCTCGCACCGTGGCACCCCTCGAAGACCCCGTAGCCCCCCGTCCACGAACATCACACGCATACCTCAAAGGTTTATCCCATGTACATTGGCTTCCCCAGTTTTCCTCCAACATTATATGAGTACCTCGACTCATTTGTTTGCATGGGAGGCGGATGCCAGCTTACTGCCCATTGGTGCCAGGGTCCACGAAACAACTATTTGTCCACTGATCAACTATGGGTGTCGATTTGACCTTCGACCCCGCAGACCCTTCCATGGCTATGTCCCTGACCACCAAACCACTTTTTGTCCGCTTCCCAACTACTTTTACCAGAACCTGCGTTCTGCCACTCGGGGCTGACATATGTTTGTCTGAGGGGGCATCACAATCAAGCTGTGTGGTTTTTAAAACAAAAAAATTATATTTACACCTTTAAAATGCCCACTCTGTGCAACGTCAACCAAGCATTTACTCCTGGCCCATTCGATAGACTGCAGGTGGACAACATCATATTCAACATAGTAGATACCAGAATTTAGGTCAAATTCATCATTTTACGAGCTGTTTCTAACATATGTGTGTCTAAAAGAGTGTTCTCGATGAATCTTGTTGTTCTAACTAGAAAATGCAATTCATTTTCTAGTCTGTTTGCATTGCCAGTCCACATGCCATTTATATGAGTGGACCACGTGTAGTAGGTTGGTGGAAATAATGCTTTTTAACAATATTAAAAGTGTATATATTGATTTCTAGGTGTCAGAAACAACACTATTCAGTGAGAACACTCTTTTAGACACACACAGGTTAGGAAACAACTCGTAAAATGTTGAGTTTTGACTAAAATCTGGTATCTTAAATGTTGAAGGTCAGGGTGTAAACAAAGGTCCAGAAAATAAGGTTCTTAAGGTCAGAGGACATCGAGCTTTTGCAGTGAACACTGTCACGGACCCCCGAAACAGGCCGTGCAGTTTCGGGTCCGTGGCTTCTTCTTAAAGGGTTTAAAAGTGGATCAGTACATAGCTAACACAGGCCTCGTTTCTAAGTGTCTGCCGTTGAAATCAATGGTCTTTTTAATTTACATTAAGAAGGTTTTAAAATAATTCTGGAGGACCAGAACTTTTGCCCTTTCGGTATGTCTCCCGGGGGACCGGGACGCAAGTGCCCGTGAGGTTTTGGGCCTGTCGGACCCTCCGGCGGCCTTGCGGGAAAGTTCCTCGAGCAGTTTATATGTATGGGCCACGTGTATTCAGTTGGTGGACAGCCCACTTATTAGCAAAAATGTGCCTTTAAATTCATTTAAATGCATCACCAACCACATTATTCAGTAAGTTCACTTCATTAGACACACATATGTTAGCAACAACTTGTAGAACGTTCAGTTTGTCCTCAAAGGTCTAATTAGGGTGGCCTGTTCACAAACCCCCTATCATAAACCTATTGGATAGGTGACGGGTGGAAGGCCTTCCGTAGGAAAACGAAATGCCGCAGGATCTTGGAGTTCTAGATTCATGTTCTCAAGAAGCCCCTGAGGTACCCCCCAAAGGTCAAAAGCTCTACATCTTTCCTGAAAAATTTCACCCTCCCCCACTCCTGAAATTAACAAGGCTGTTGAGTGGTATATGGCAAAGGCTGTGTGGTTCATTTTGTGATCTGGTGTATAATACATTTCCATGTACTCTGGAGCAATGAGCTTTCGGTATGTCATCTGGGGACACCGGACGGGCCAGAATCTAGAGCATGCGTCACTAAATGCATCGTGCAAAGAGCACACCATGACGCATGTGCGCGCTGCATGCTTCAATGTATGCTTCATGTGTAGAGCAGACCGTGACGCGCTGCATTCGTCACTGAATGTGTCCTACATAGAGCAGAGCGTGATGCATGCACGAGCGGCTTGCATCACTGAATGTGCCATGCATAGAGCATGCCGTAAAGCATGCACGCGCTGTATGCGTCACTGAATGCATCGTGCATATAAGAGACCGTGACGCATGCACACGCCTAAATATCCACACGTGCATGCATCACGCATATAGCATATAGACATGAGCAACCGCCGTCATCATCCACCGATTGTGCAGAGAAGCCGGGTGACTTTGTGACTTTGTTTAGGGGTCAAAGGGTCAAAATAGGGAGAGTGTATGCGTCACTGAATGCGTGTATGCGTCATTGAATGCATCAGGCATAGAGCAGACCGTGTCGCATACATGCGCTGTTATGACATTAATCAGTGACGCATGCATGCGCTGTATGCATCACCGAATGCACCGTGCAGAGAGCAGGCCTAGGAGCATGCACGCAATGTAATAACAGCGCGTGTATGCGTCAGTGAATGCATAGAGCAGACCATGGGAAGGTGTTCCATGAAACTGTAATGTATACAAGGACATTTTCCACAAAGGCCCTGGGGGTCCCGAGAGACCCCAAACATGAAACTTGCGTCACAGTCCCACAAGCAGGCCAAATGCCTGGGTGCCCAAAAAGTCATTTATATCATTTTTTATGTATTACTCTGCAACCTATTCATTTCAATGGATGAGGCTTGAAAATGAGGCATTGAACATAAAAGAGGCTAGCTTAATAGTCAAAATGAGCATTTAATGATTTGATACCAACATACACGTGGCCCATTCAAATAAACTGCAGGTGGACATTTCTCCGTTTTTCGCTAAGTCGTGCAGGAAGTGACCTTTATATGAATGGACCACGTGCATTAAGTTGGTGGAAATTCCTTTTTTTAAGCATTATTAAGCATTCTGTGAGTTGCTGCTAACATATGTATGTCTAGTAAAGTATAGTAACTGACTAACATGGTCCATAATGCATATTAAAGATTATAAAGTATGTCCACAGACTTCGTACGTGAGGACTTTCCTGTAAACCTCAGGTGGACGGCCATGAAAACAAACTGGAAAATGGATCAGACCTTTAAACTTACATTTAAGCAAAATTAGTTTGTAAGTGGTCAAATAGTGCTTCCGTGGGACGGGGGGGGTGGGCGGGGGTCGACCCAGGTGGTCCCCGGACCATTTTGGCAATAGTAGTTGGTAAGTGGTCAAACAGTGCTTTGGTGGTATGTGTCCGGGGGCGTCGCCCGCCAGATGAGGGACCAATCCGTTAGAGGCAATGGGGTCCCAAGACCACCTGCCAAAGATAGTTGGTTTGAGGGATAAATATCATGTTCGTGGTCTCCCGGGGGAAGCGCCAACCACCCAACCCTAGACTACGGCAATGGAATGAGCCCCATTCGCTTTAATTGGGCCGTGGACAGGATTGGTGCCACACCGTGGCCGACTGCCGAAGCGCAGCTGGGGAGCTCTTCGCTTGGCGCGCCTCCTGTCCGGACCCCCTTGAGCGGGGAGGGGAGCGCGCTTTCACCCCAGGTCGGCTCAGGGCGGTCTCCCCTACGATTGACACCGGCGTCAAACCCCCGAAAAATCTGCGGTCTTCCCCGAGCAGCGTCCTCGAACCCCTTTTCACCAGCCTGTTAGACCAATGAGGCCGTGGACAAAAGTTTGGGACTTCTGGGAGATAGTCAGTACGGAGCTAAATTAAGTCTTTTATACCTACTGCAATACCTATTTTGAAGCAGGTTTAGCCTTTTTAGCACATATTTTTAAACTTTTTGATGAGTATGTGTGTGCATTATTTTTGTGTCTATTACTTTGTCCACATTAACACGTTTTTGTTTGAACGCAGAGTTTTCATTTTAAATCGCTCTTCGTCCACACTAGCGCTTTCAAGCATCTTTAGAAGAGGCAACCATCTGGGATGACAGCCATGCAGTCCAATATGATGCAGTGTGCGTAGTGTGGTCAGAGCACCTACAGTCTGACCCCCCACCCCTTCAATCTCTGCAGCTATGCTGGCAGCACTCATACTTCTATTTCCCAAATACAACCTCTGGATTTACATGAACAATACATTTATGAATTTGGCAGACGCTTTTATCCAAAGCGACTTTCATTGCATTGTCCTATACATTTATACATAGGTATGTGCAATCCGCTGGGATCGAACCAAAAACCTTGTGTTGTTACGCAATGCTCTTACCACTGAGCTACAGACCATAGTGAGGCCTGTTTTGAGTGGAAACTGTCCTGTTTTATGGTCTCGGCCACCGAGCTGCAGCTCAGTTTCAGGGTCTTGGCAATCTTCTTATAGCCAAGGCCAGCTTTATGGAGAGCATCAATGATTTTTTTCAGATCCTCAAAGAGTTCTTTGCCATGAGGTGCCATGTTGAAGTTGAACTTCCAATGACCACTTTGAGGAAGTGAGAGCGATAACACCAAATTTAACACACCTGCTCCCCATTCACACCTGAGACCTTGAAACACTACCAAATCACATGACACTGGGGAGGAAAAATGGCTTATTGGGCCCAACTTGGACATTTTCTCTTAGGAGTGTTCTCACTGTTGCCAGACATGTTAAGACATTATTGGCTGTGTGTTGAGGTATTTTGAGGGGACAGCAAATTTAAACTGTTATACAAGTTGTCTACTCACTACTTTACATTGTAGCAAATTGTCATTTCTTATGTGTTGTCATGTGAAAAGATATAATATTATATTTACAAAAATGTGAGGGGTGTACTCATTCTGTGAGATACTGTACATTTGATAATTATTGGCATATTTAATGACATTTTAGTAGGCCGGTAGGTGTACAGTCATACAGAATAATGAACAGAGTTCAGCGCTGTGGAAGGAATGGAGGTTACATGTGTAACCCGGACATTCCCATTCTTTCAGTCACTTTGAGTTTATATTGCTGATGACCCTATACTACTCACCCAAGGCTGAAACACTTAATGACAAAAAGTACACTAGTACTAGTATACACTAGTATACTAGTGGTGTTGGAAGGGCAGGGTGCCCCACTAAGGTAATGGTAGGGGAAACACTCTATGTACAATGTCATGACGTCAGGAACATGCTAATTAACACATATTGTCGTCCTTGTCCCATTGTCATGAAACAGAGGGGAACGAACCCGAGTGCAGGCAGCGGTTACGGGGTTAATAACAAATATTCATGTATTAGACAAAACACAAAACAAAGACACACAAGGGGTAAAACAATGATGACAGGGGATTGATAACAACAGGACAAAAATATCTCAAACTAACTGACAACTGACGAGACTTGATTACTCACAGGCAGGAACAACAAACATCGACATATGAGGCGAAATGCAATAGCAAATGGCCAACTATGCAAAATCCAATACACAAAACAACCAACATGAACAAGAACAAGACAATAGACCCGACGGCATTATAAAGGGGACCAAATCAAGAGGGAAAAGGTGTGGGAAATGAAATAATCAACAGTTACTAATGAGGAAATAGGAGGGCGGGAACAGAGACGAGACCGGAGAGAGCATATGGAAAGCCAAAACGTCCAAAATGCCTCTCTCCACATTAAACAAGAGGTTCTATCATAATTCTGCCACTAGATCAAAAAAAGCAAGACAAGATGTTGCAGAATCACAACAGCCGTAGTCATATTACAGATTACAACAGATTTTCTTCGAGCCTGTTCGTCAAAATGACGGGCAATGAAAAAGTCTATCTCAATCAATATCTACATTGTACTAACTGTACTGATCTGCTTGCCCAATAAAAGCAAGCCACAGGAACGGTATGTGTCGGGGGCGGATAGACACATGAAAGTATGCATCTTTCAGGTCTATGGATCGGCGAATAGAGGGAATCATATGCTTCTGTGTCAGCATTATGAAGGGCAATTTGTGGTGTACCTCATTAAACTTTCGGAGGGCCAGAATCAGAAAAAAGACCACGCCCTTTATGTCCACAAGGAAATAAGGAATGTAGAATCCTGTGTGCATTTCGGCTTGCGATTAGCGGTTCTATTGCCCCATTCTACAGTAGGGAAGCAACCTCCAATGAGCAATTGTCCTCCTGAGCCACATGGAAGGGCTGGGGAGTGCAAAACACACCCAAAAACAGCACGAGAGGCTCAGGTTTCATCATGCCTGGTGTGGTAGAAACACAGCCGCACACATATGATATTTCTTGATGCATTGTGTGTCTAATCAATTTAGTTACAAAAAAACTCATGTTGTAGTATCACAGACATCACTAAGGTGTTATCATCTGATCCCATTGTATTTTACTAACAACACATTTACTTTAACACGCTGTAACAACAGCAGAAAGAGTCAAGAACCCAACTAAAGCAATCACTGATCAGACTAATGAATGGTCATTTAATGAAATTTCAATATTTTCAACATTACATTTGGCTTCAAGAGTGATACAGATTTAATATAATAAACATAACTACAATAAATAAAAAATAAAAGTCTTGCTGCATTCAGATCATATGATCAGATCATTAAGGTTTCTTACAACAAATGGTACAGATTTAAATGACAATTTGATAAAAAAAATATATACCCTTCATTATCAATCTGTGTTTTAAAGTTTATCCATTTAATATTGTTGTTTATTAATTTTGAGTGAAATCTTATAAAGTTAAATTAATTTTGTACTTGAACAAAAATAAATTAAAACATTTAACATTTAATAGAAAAGTGTCACACTGACCTGAGAACAGCAGCATATGAATGGGTTTTTCCATTGCTGATGGCTTCACAAGTATGAAATGAATCTGAAATGATGAAAATAGCTTATTGAATCATAACAAACGCTTTAAAATGATAAAAGTGACTCAAAGTGAAGTGACTGGTTTGAATTATAAGAAGTTTACAGTCAGGAGTGAACATCAGACTGTCTTTGCCTTTTCTGTCTTGACATTTCAGGTTTAATTTCCTACACAAATGTGTGCATTAGACTAAATGCAAAACCTGAATTGGTTTGGAGATCCTGAGACTGATTTCCATTCGGATTTAGTTTGCAGTGAGACTTTAGGATTGGCTCACAGGTGTGTCTGTGTACATACATGTTATACTGGGTACTAACAGCATGTGCTTCATTCCAAGAAACACGTGAAACATCCAGGGAAACAAAAACAGAGTAATAAAAAAACATAAACAGAGTAATAAAAAAAAAAACAGAGTAGTCAAAAAACCAATAACATCCATGGAACAAGGAACAACAACGATCAAAGGTAACAATTAATACTCGAGAATGAACAAAGGAATGTTGAGTGTATTTGTAGTGTCCGGGTAATGAGTTTGATGACAGGCAGGTGCAGACACAATGACGAGGAACAGATGAAACAGTCATGATGAGGGAGTGTGTGAAAAGGAACGTCCTTGGTCAAAATGGGGAGATTAAGACTAGGGAGCAACGGGAGAGTTACATTAAGTCCTGGATTGGAACAATTCCAGACACCATTCTCACAACGTGCAACAATAAAAAATTATTGCAATACAATATGAAAAAATACAACAAATTCATGTTTGTTAACTTTGTGTTCTATTAAGAGGGAATATTTCATACACACAAAGGGTGCTTCTCATTTCTTATTTGTGCGTCCTTGTTTCCTTTCCTCGTGTCTTAGCTCCACCTCTTCAGGATGCGAGAGAAGGAAGCAAGGAAAAGACGCAAGGACGGAGGAATCGAAGCAGGTGAAATGATATATCCTCCTCGCTCTTTAACGTCACTTCAAAGCGTCGTCAACTAATGATGACTCTACACCGCTGGAGTTATTTTGAACATCGGGATTCTTGAACATAAGATATAATTATTTATATTCTAACCGTTTCAACCTCCACAAAATACCACATTTGTTCTTATTTTATTACCAGTTATTATTAATGAGTTATTGTTGTTGTGATTTCACGTATATTGTGTTTTGTACATGTAAACAATAATGATTATAATAAAATAATTAAAACTGTGCTGAAAAGAAAACTTTATACATCGAAATTAAAGGCACTGTCAAAAAAAGAACATACAGTTACAAAAATTGTATGATTAATACTCACATTTATGTGTGTTTGAATGTTCTGCCACGGTTAGCACTTGGAGCAGATGTGAAGTGGGAGGAGAATTTATACGTGCGTCACGTTTAGGCAATAAAAAACTTCCGCATAGGATACACCTGCGTGTCCTCGCTCATGACTCCTCAGGAAGCCTCCTCCCTCCTCGATCCTCGACTCCTCCCGGAGCAATTAGAGAATTGAGATGTCCTTCAATATGGCTGAGCTCGATCGGTTTCCGGGTCATGGGATGTAGGATAGAGGAGCGAGGAGACAAGGAGGGATATTGAGAAGCCCCGAAATTTTCCTTACAAGTGGTGCTCCACAAACAATACATGGCGTTGCCGGCTCACGCACCTGGTCAGACACAGGCTCCTGGGTGATGATTGACGCTGTCACTCTTGTATGCGATGGCTCGAGACTTATGGTGGGCTCGGACTATCCGTCTGCGGTGGGCTCAGGCAGAAACTCCGTGCAGCGGTGTGATGGCTGGCTGGTCTCTGGATCGGGCTGGAGATGTCCTCAGCGGAGCAGATAGAGAAAAATAGCTAATTTTCTCCAGAACTCACTCCAAAAAAGCATTGAAGTTCTCTTTGGGACCATCCGCTGGAAGGCATGCCTTAGATCGCTCGCACACAGACGCTCAAAACACACAGAGAAGCGGTCAGAGTAGTGGGTGAGGCACTCGAGATTGAAAAAATCCTGCGTCTGGATTTCCAGCGGTCGGTCTCCATGCTCCAGGCAGAGCAGCAGGATGGCTGGAGGTAAATCCATATTGGTTGAGGGATAAAACTAAACAGAAAACGCAGCAAAAAACACTACACTTGTGTCCTGAATTCTGTCACGGTTTGTGGGTGTAGAGATGCCGCACGACAGAGAAGTAAACAATATTCTCTCATGCATTCTGACTTCTTGACACTGTTAAACATGCTGGCCTCTCATGCTTAACATGGTAAAAAACGAGTCAGACATATGACATCCTTGATACACTCCCAAGCATTCCAAATTGTTTTGGAAAGTTTTCCCTTCCATTTTTCTATTCCATTTATTGGGCAATTCTCCCAGAAAATCATGGCAAAGCAAAATCAATAGCCATCCCACACGCCAACCGACGAGCAAAGGAAGACCCACTTATCAAGATTGCCTGCGCTGCGTCCAGATCAGATGCGCTGTGGCCCTGCAGCCCGTTACTCTTGCGATATTGAGAGGTGTTTGTTTGTTTATTCACAGCATTTCAGTGATGGATGTAATATAAATTGTGGATATAATGCTGGATTTGGAAACTGATAGATAGGGCCGTCCCAGAGCTAAAAGATGTCGTACATGAACTGAGAGATACAGGCACGCAGTTAGTGAAACTGAGACATTTGTCTGTGTTTTGTTGGCAATCGACGTGTATGTGCATAATGTAAAACCCGAAGGGATATTTGCGATGAGGTGTTGTGTGAACGTGCTGTAGTTGCGTCCCACTGCCTGCGTCCAGCAGCTTGTGTTTTTCCAGAAATAATTGTACAGCTGTATCTCTCCTTTATAAATTTGATCAAACTAAATATGACGGATGCAATACTACTGTATCGGTACTCAGGATTAATATGAGATTGGCAGAAACTGCGTGTGTAACCCAATATTTAATTACAAAGTAAACACAACAAACAGGAGAATCACAAGGAGAACATAACCACAAGCACTTAAACTGACAAAAATCCAGGAGAAAGACTAGACAGAAGCTGAGGGAATATACAGGAGAACAAAGGAGCATCAAGATGATTAACAGTTTATAGGTGAACAGTATTAACTGGGAACAACCGGGAAAACTACACAGGGCAAACAGAAACAAGGAAAACAACAAATGAAGCCCATAATTGTTACAATAACATAAGATGTACCTGATATTTACTATTAAACTTAACTATAGCTTTTGCTTGTAAACAAATGAGGCAATTTGTTAATGTCAATTGCATTGAATCGAAAATTACTTCTGCAGCCACAATTAATGTTTTAAAGAAAGGAAATTTCAACAAATCACCATTATTGTGCGATCAGTGTTTCGTTTGACTCTTGATCCCTGACTCTGGTTGGGAGATTTTGGAAAAACAAAGTTCTTAATTAACTGTACATGACTACATGGGGGACTGATTAAATAAAACCCATATAAGCAGGTCTTTTAAATAACTGATTAAAATAGTTGATTTTGTAAATGTCTTATCTTGTATTCCCTATGCAATGCTTTCTAAATTTTATGTCTATTGTATCCCATACAGAAGAATTAAATATATCAAGATATGAAAATCTAATTTCAAATACTTGTACATATTTGCAACATATACAGTATAAAATATTACAAAAAAGTTGATTTTCATGTATGTGGCGCTGGACAACAAAACAAGTCTTTAGTATACGGGAACATTTTTAGAAATCACCAAAAATACATTGTAGGGGTAAAAATTACAGATTTTTCTTTTTGCCAAAACATCATTAGGATATTAAGTTAAGATCATGTTCCATATATTCTACAAATGTCCTACCTTAAATGTATAAAAACATTCTTTTTGTGAGTGGATGGCCTGCTACAGTGCCTCAGATGAACACCTTCAAAGGCGATTTTCTCAATATTTTGCTTTTTTTGCACCCTCAGATTCCAACTTTGTTAACAGTTGTTTTTCCACCAGACAGTGTCCTATCCTAACAAACCATATATCAAAAGAAAGCTTATTTCTTCAGCTTTCAGATGATGCAAAAATCTCAATTTTGAAAAAAATACTCATAAAATTGTTTTGTCATCCAGGGGCACATATGTCATAATCCACGGCTAAATTTTTGTGAATTTTTACTAAATCTTCTCATAAATGAACTTTTCTGAAGTGAAAATCTTATACAAAACAGGACTAATATGGGGCAACACGTGGCACGACAGATCACATAATAGTAGAGCTGTTTAAATGTTGTTCCCTATCAAAAGCTACACTCGATGCTGCGTTTCAAACGCTATGGGAGAACAGTCTTTGTTCGACCGGTTGTGAAGCACGTGTGTCAAACACGCCAAAAATTATTTTGGCTTTAAAGAACCTCGGCAGGTGACGTGGCTAATTACACCCGCACCTGCCGGTTATAAATACGCGTGATTGCGGACGCGTCATCAGGTTCTTTTGTCTTCAAGGACCGCTTTGTGTGTGCGTGTGTTGTGAGGGAGAAGTCTCCCTCTTTGTTGTTTTCAAAGTCTTTATTATAAAACAAAGAGATAATACCAAGAATCTTACACTAGTGACCAAGCACTCTCTGAGTTACTTAGCCTAGTGTAAAAATAAGGCAAAATAAAACAAAACCATGACTGACTCGTTTCGGAGATGTGTTCCTCCCTGTAAGAGGATGCTTTCCGATTTCGATAAGCATGAGTTTTGCTTTGAATGCTTGGGGGCTGACCATGCCGCCAAGGGACTTGAGGGAGAGTTTGAACTCTGTGATGTTTTTGAATTGAGAGTTCTGCGTGCTCGGCTCGCCTTTTTTAAACGAGACCGAGCCACCTCTTCCTCACCCTGTGGTTCGCGGTTTGTTTTTGCTGAGGCACGGGAGCCCGTGCATTCGCCGAACCGCGATGTCCTCGCGTCTGCTTCTGGAGCGTGCCACCGCACTTCTTCTGAGCCGGCGGAGGACGAGGCTTCTCTTGTTTCTGCGGGGTTAGATAGCTCCGCCTCCGAGCGTTCCTCTCGCGATTCTAAGGCGATTGAGGATCTAATCGGGGCGGTAACCAAGGCAGTCGATAGGCTCCACCTCGACTGGCCGCAGGAACAAGAGGCCCCCAAGGATTCAAAGCTTGACGACAGATATCTGTCGGGTGGGCGGAGGGAGGAGACCCAGAATCGGGCTCTCCCTTTCTTTGAGGATCTCCACGGCGAGCTATCTCGCTCATGGCAGAAACCTCACTCCTCCCGTGTTTTTGTGCCATCGACGTCGATTTATTCGACCATCGTTGGTGCGAAGACACGGGGATACACTGGGATGTCCAGGGTGGAAGAGACGCTGGCTAGCTATCTCTCTCCTGGGACATCGTCATCCCTGAAAAAGCCTTCTGGGAAAGGCTTTTCAGGCAGCGGGCCAGGATCGTGCTGCCCTGCACACCATGGCGGTTCTGCAGGCGTACCAGGCTGATCTACTCGATGATGTCAGCACTGGCGGGGTTATTGACGAAGCAGCGTTTTCTGACCTACGCTGCGCCACAGATTTGTCTCTCCGTGCAACCAAGCAGACGGCCCGTGCCATCGGCCGTTCCATGGCTGCTTTGGTTACTGCGGAGAGGCACCTGTGGTTGAACCTCACGGGCATCAAGGACAGGGACAGAGCCTTCCTCCTTGATGCCCCGATCTCGCCTTCTGGACTCTTTGGGGATTCGGTTAATACCGTTGTCACCAGGTTCCGGGAGGCGAGACGACATGAGGAGGCATTCGTCAAATACCTACCCCGCCGTGCACATGCATCTGGAGTGTCGGCCACCCACTCCGGATCAGTTCCCCAGTCCCGGCCAGGCACACAGTCTCGGGTGGGCCCGGTCTACCGGAGACGTGAGGTCCTCAGGGAAAGTGTGGCGAGTCGCGCCCCCCCTCGCAGAGGCAGGGGAGCGGCCCACCGTGCCCCTCAGGCAGCATCGGGAGGTCCGGACCTGAGGCGTTTTATTTCTTCAAAGAAGAAGAAACCCTGAGACATGTGTGGCCGGGACTGTGGGGGTTTGCCCCCCCGGGGAGGGGTGCCCAAAATTCCAAGAGAAACTAGAGGCTCCTCTTCGGTACCCTCACAGGGCCGCTTTGCAATCCCCGGAGCTACAAGCCTTTCGGGGATTAGCGGGCTCAAAAATGCTAAATACTCGGTCGTCTCCTGCCATACTGCAGGGCACCGAATGTCTGGCATCCCCCCAACAGGACGAAGTGTTGACATTGATACCCCTTTCAGAGAATCTGGCAGCGTGGAAACTACTGCCAGGTATCTCTCCATGGGTAGAAAGGACTGTAACCAAAGGCTACAGAATTCAATTTGCATATCGCCCTCCGCGTTTCAACGGCGTGGTCTCCACTTCCGTGAAACCGGAGCGAGTGCATCTGTTGACACATGAATTACAAGCTCTGCTGGACAAAGGGGCCATAGAACATGTTCCCCTATTAGACAGAGAGTCAGGCTATTACAGCCGGTATGTTCTAGTCCCCAAGAAGGATGGGGGGTTGCGTCCAATTCTAGATCTTCGCGGATTGAACCGCTACCTAAAGACACTCAAGTTCAAAATGTTGACAATCAAGATGATTGTGTCTCAAATTCAGTGTCACGACTGGTTCGTGACGATCGATCTCAAAGATGCATACTTTCACATAGAGATCTTACCACAACACAGAAGATTCCTGAGGTTCGCTTTCGGGGGCGAAGCTTACCAGTATCGGGTTCTTCCATTCGGCCTAGCCTTGTCACCCCGCACATACACAAAATGCATGGATGCAGCTCTGGCTCCTTTGCGACTCCGGGGCATCCGCATTTTGAATTACATAGACGACTGGCTGATTTTAGCTCAGTCTCGAGAGCTAGCGCTTCGACATCGGGATGTCGTCCTAGCTCATCTCAAAGCTCTAGGGTTGAGACTCAACGCCAAAAAGAGCGTTCTTTCCCCTACGCAAAATACAACGTATCTCGGGGTCATATGGGACTCGATCGAAATGCAGGCACAACTGTCTCCGGCACGTGTCGAGTCCGTACAAAACACCCTGAGGAGCATCAGGTTAGGCCAGAAAGTGACAAATCATTACTTTAAGAGAGTTCTAGGTCTCATGGCGGCGGCTTCCACAGTAATACCTCTGGGCCTCCTGCATATGAGACCGTTTCAGTTGTGGCTCAGAGCCAGGGGGTTTCATCCAAGGGCCAACCCCCAGAGGCATATAAGGGTGACGCGCCAGGGGCTTCGCACCCTTTCTATGTGGTTCAGACCTCGGTTTCTGACTTTAGGTCCCACTCTCGGTCTGTGTTGTCGTCGCAAAATGCTAACGACAGACGCATCCCTCACAGGTTGGGGTGCGATCTTAAATGGCCGTCCAGCCCAAGGGATCTGGAGAGGTCATCTTCTCGATTGGCACATCAATTGCCTCGAAATGATGGCTGTATTTCTGGCCCTGAAATACTTCCTCCGGCAGTTACGAGGCTACCATGTCCTAGTGCGGGTGGACAACACTTCAGTAGTCTCGTACATAAATCACCAGGGCGGACTGCGGTCGCGCCACCTGAACAAATTGGCCCAGCAGATTCTGCCCTGGGCAGAGGGCAAATTTCTGTCCCTCAGAGCAATTCACATCCCGGGGCATATGAATGTGGGAGCAGACTTGCTGTCCAGACAAGCTGTGACAAACGGGGAATGGAAACTCCACCCCGAAATAGTCAAACAAATCTGGGAAAGATTTTACGAAGCAGAGGTGGACCTCTTTGCTACGCAGGAGACAGCACAATGTCCCCTCTACTTCTCTCTGACTCATCCAGCTCCCCTGGGTCTGGACGCGATGGCCCATACGTGGCCCAGACTGCGTCTTTACGCATTTCCTCTGACAGCTCTGCTCCCGGGAGTCCTGGCGAAGGTCCGTCAACAAGAGTCTCGCCTCTTATTGATAGCTCCCCGTTGGCCAACCAGAATCTGGTTCTCGGACCTAGTATCCCTCCTAGAAGACCATCCTTGGGCGATCCCAGTCAGGAGAGATCTTTTATCTCAGGCACAGGGGATAGTGTTTCATCCTCGTCCCGAGCTCTGGAACCTCCATGTCTGGCCCCTGAGGGGCACCAGTTGAGAGGCACTGGGCTCCCGCCTGATGTAGTAGAGACTATTTTAAGTGCTAGGGCTCCCTCCACTAGAAGGTGCTACGCCCTTAGATGGAGCGTTTTTGAAAGATGGTGCCTTGCGCACCATGCAGACCCAATTCACTGTCAGATAGTTTCAGTGTTGGAATTTCTGCAAGAGAAACTGTCCTCAGGGATAAGCCCTGGTACTCTCAGGGTTTACGTGGCCGCCATTTCGGCCTGCCACGCCCTGATTGAAGGGGTTACTGTGGGAAAGCACCCTTTAGTTGTCCGCTTTATTCGAGGAGCGAGGTGACTGATGCCTCCTTCTAGAAGGACAGTCCCTCCATGGGACTTAGCGACAGTGCTCGAGGGTCTAGTTAGCGCCCCCTTCGAACCTATGGAATCAGCGCCTGTCAGGCTTCTGACCTTTAAAATGGTTTTTCTAATGGCAATCACCTCTCTTAAGAGAATTGGAGATTTGCAAGCGCTCTCGACCTCGCCGTCCTGTTTAAACTTTGCCCCTGGGATGGTCAAAGCTATTCTGCATCCACACCAGAGTTATCTTCCTAAAGTTCCGTTCTCCACCGTGCATCCGGTTATTCTTGAGGCCTTTTGCCCTTCGCCGTTCACGACGTCGGAGCAGGAAAGATTACACCTACTGTGTCCAGTACGTGCTCTTCAGACTTACATCTACCGCACAAGCCAGTGGCGTAAATCAGAGCAACTCTTTATATGCTATGGGGGCCGCAACAAAGGGGCGGCTGCTACCAAGCAAACAATGTCACATTGGGTGAGGGATGCTATTGCTCTGGCCTATGAGGCGCGCGGTCAAGCTTCACCTCTAGGAGTCAGAGCTCATTCCACAAGGGGGGTTTCTTCTTCTATGGCCTTAGCAAGAGGAGTCCCCTTGCAGCAAGTGTGTGATGCAGCGGGCTGGTCCTCTCCGCACACATTTGTTAGATTTTATAGTCTGGATGTCCATGCCACTCCCGGCTCACGTGTCCTGGAGTCTACATCCCAGAGTCGTGCTTGAGTCCTCCTCTCGGATTGTGCACACACGTCACACAACCTTGGGGGGTCCAGACACTTCCAGTACGGCGGCGTTGGTATTCTCGTTCCCATAGCGTTTGAAACGCAGCATCGAGTGTAGCTTTTGATAGGGAACGTCTCGGGTTACTTGGCTGTAACCCTGTTCCCTGAAAAAGCGGGAACGAGATGCTGCGCCTCAATGCCGCACTGTAGGCGTGCCCGGACGTCCTTTCAGACAAAGTTGGAACCTGATGACGCGTCCGCAATCACGCATATTTATAACCGGCAGGTGCGGGTGTAATTAGCCACGTCACCTGCCGAGGTTATTTAAAGCCAAAATATTTTTTGGCGTGTTTGACACACGTGCTTCACAACCGGTCGAACAAAGACTGTTCTCCCATAGCGTTTGATACGCAGCATCTCGTTCCCGCTTTTTCAGGGAACAGGGTTACAGCCAAGTAACCCGAGACGTTTCATTTGTAATGTTGCAGGAGAGAAGATATAGATTTTGAGAGCGAAGGTAAAATCTGTCCAGCGTGTAAAAAATCCTGCAGTGAAGGAGAACATCTTACAGTTTGTGAGTAAACTGTTCAAACTGAAACACATAAAGTCCTCTCTGTGTGTGTAGTGGCATAGATTATTATTTTTTTGTATTATTGTTTTGCTGTTTGCTTATTTAATATATCACTAAGGACTGTGTATGCTGGGGTGTGATGTTAGAGGGCAATATTGAGATGCCTTGTGTATATATGAAGAAGTAACACTGCCAGCAGTGAGAAGAACGCACAGATCAACGTACGTTGTTTTGTTGCCTTTTTGATGTTACAGGTTGTGACAAAAAAAATTACATTACTTTCTTCTTTCAGACGAATACAGTCTTGAGTTATAAAACGATTTATCCTGGCTCTTCCAAGCATATAATGGGAGTGAAAGGGAAGTGCATCCATCGATCAAAAGAACTGCACGATAAATCCATGTGTTTGTTTAAGAGAAATATCCATACTTACAACTTTTTAAACTGTAATTTCTAACTTTCGTTATCCGTCGATCACGAGTGCTGGAGAGCTAGACATTACAGTTTATTCAAGATGTAATTATTGATATTTCTCTTAAACAAACACATGGATTCACTTCGGAAGGCCACATGGAGCCGTGTCGAGCAGTTGTTTTATCGATGGATGCATATTGTAAAACAGTATGACGTGTTCAGCTCCCCTTGCTCTGTGCCAGTGGATACAAACCATAATCCAGACTAAAACCTGCTCCAGAGCAGAGTAGCTGTGTTAGTTGCCATGGTGATGAAACCCGCTCAAAACCATCCCACCTTCTTGAGCCTGAAAACTTAATTGGCTAAAAAACAAAACCGGCTTCACGCAAAAGGCCACAGATCAAGCTGAATAAATAGTAAGTTGAGTTATTTGCTAGGAAACATTATTATCTATGTTGTAATACAGAGAGAGAAGCTTGCAGTGATTTGGATTTGGATTCATTTTATTTTCATTAAACATATAACAAGTACAGAAGTACAGAAAAAAACAGACACACATAATACACCATAGACAAGACTTGCAACAGGGTAAAATAATCCAGCTCCGACAAGCAGCCATCTGGCCCAGTGCCATTACGGCGCCGCTCGCAGACCCGCTTGTCAGGCTGGCGGTTCAAAGCATACGGAGGAGTATGAATGACTGACTGTGTTTTTCAGAAATGTTTTGTGAAATCAATGGAAATGAATCAATGTTCATTTAATCAAAACCACTTTTGCATCTGTATCCATGATAGCAAACAACCATTGATTTAATATTAAAATTTCATAAAACCACCATAATTGTGATCATAAGTTTATGAAAGAAATCATTTTTAACCAACGTTAGTTTATTCAAGCAAAACACATTCATTTTGAGTGTACACAAACTTCTGGAAATAATTTTGGGCTTTTAGACATAGATCAAGTGCTTTGCATCTGAGTCAAATGTTTAATGTAAATACAGCCTTGTTTATCCACCATCCCTCCGCTTACAAGTCCCTTTCTATGACTTCAGGACACCAGTACACAAGTACAATCATTATCTTGTACTCTTGCCTTTAGTGTAGCACACAGGGTTGGGAGGGTTACTTTAAAAATGTATTACGGTACAGAAATGTGCATGAAATTTAATATAGATATTGGTTGCACAGCTCAATATCACCTTACAATTCCATATTTTTAAACATTTACTTAAGTTTTGGAAAAATTGTAATCCTGATAATAACAAACCACTTCAGGAGGTGGTTTAGGACGCATTCCAGACGAAACTGGACAAGTGTAAATGCATCTGGGCTTTACTCATAGCAATTTATCCACGTCTCAGCACAAGTTTGTTGTTTTAAATGTATACACATGATGATCACACTCCCAATGAGAGAATCACTGACACCACACTCATGTGACATTCTTGAGATAAAGCTTAGAAAAGATGAACAGATGAGAGCATAAATAAAGCTAATAGCAAAACTACTGCGAGGGAATTTCGGTGATTGAAATCAGTTTATAATTTTCATAAGCTTAATGTCATGGGAATTAAAAACGTTGAGCTTGATTTAATAGGAACTTGCCGTCTAGTTTGACAGTGTAGGTTTTACAGTGGATTTTTGGTTTAGATGTTGAACTCAAATTGTCCATACGTCTGCGGATTTGTATTAACCAAACATTCTGCTATTTTCCATATGTTATATTTGCATATGTTGAAAGTGCATTGTGATCACTGACTGTCAGTCTCAATTTCAGTTTGCTTTGGAGATTTACATTGCATAGTAGGTTAGACATACCTGCATATGGTATCTGTGTCCCTTCCCACACTTTGCAAAGTATGAGGTGACATAAGATACAACACTTACAAAACCTGACTGATGTCTTTTGATTTTTTATCACAAACCAAATAGTCATGTTTAGGGTGTTTATTACTGAAAGTTCCTATGTCAGCACAGGAATATTTGTGGCAAAAGCAAACATTGTACGGTGCAAAAAGATCCATTCTTCTTTAATACCTAAAATCATTAGGATTAGGAAGTAAACATCATGGTCCATTAAGATATTTTATACATTTCCTATACTATAAATATATCAAAACTGTATTTTTGTGATTAACATGTTATGCTGAGGACTACAACTGGACAACTTTAAAGGCGATTTCTCGATTCCAGATTTTCAAAGAGTTGTATATTGGACAAATATTCCCCGATCAAACCACATGAACAGAAAGGTTCTTTATTCAGCTTTCAGATGATGTATTATTCTCATTTTCATCGCTTATGACTGGTTTTGTGGTCCATGGTCACATATTAGGTTTTAAATTAAAATATGATGTGATGTTTAAAATATGATACAAATTGCATGTCTTCAGTATGTTTTATCTAAGGGTCACTCATTTAGGCATTTGGCAGACGCTTTTATCCAGAGCGACTCCCTTTCAAAAATGTACAAAGGCCATGGATGAATGTTTGATGTTCTCTGTTAACTGGGATATTATTGAAGATTTTAAGGTTCTTCATCACATTTACTCAAATCTAGAATATATTTTTAATACACAATTGAAAAGAAACAACTGAGAAGTCAACCACGCCTGAGCTATCAAAGAGCAACGTCTGACCAATAACATTTTCATCTCCACTTTCATCTACAACAAACATTCATTTCATTTCCTTTACTTTCCATTTTATTTTTAAATACATATTATTTACATTTTTGTGTCGTTATTGTGTATGCTTTTTCTCTCTTTATAAATGATATAGAATTCACTTTGTATTATTTTTCTATGTAAACATGCTTTTTAAATAAACTTGCCTTTTCTTCTTTAAACGGATGATAGACAGACAGCACACTCCCTGGCTTATTTGTATATATTTGTTTTTTTGGGGTGGGTTGCGTGTGCGCAAAATACACTTGGTTTTAAGAAAGACAACTGTTTGTTTTACTGGTTACACACACGCACAGGCATGCACGCACACATACAGGATTACATAACGTCTGTTTTAATGTGTAGCTGATGCTGTATGTTGTGGTTCTTACACTGTCATGGCCATTTTATGATTTTTTTTTGTTCTGAATGTTGCAAAATATAAACAGGAAGATTTAAAAATGTTGATATTTCATCAAAGACCATCAATAATGTGATCAGTGTTAGAGATTTGCTTCACAGATTATCAGGCGGTGGTCTGGATCTAGACGTCAGTTTCTCTCATCCAGACAGTGTGATAGTTTGATAGATTCTACACATGTATTGTAAAAGATAATCCTCACATCCACATCATTTTGTGCATGCATTTCAAAGAGTAAATACATTAAAATACCTTGCAAGTGAAAATGTCTATGCCCTGCATTCACAAACATAAGTGCTTGGATCTTTCAACACACACACAATTCACATGAGGTCATGAGGTGCTAGAGAATTAGTCGTTGATATTTTTCTGTAGAGGCTGTGTACAACCTATCAATGAGGTGCATTCCAGAACCTGGCGTTCAGTGGGACTAGTGTCAATAACAGATATATCTCAGTAACAACAGCGTTTTCAGTTCTGACACTTACAAACTACATTTGAATGAGAGAGAGAGCTGAACACGTGAACATATCGTTTTAAATAACAAACTTACTTTCAACTTTAGGTGAACTAACCCTTTAAATGTTCAGCAAATAAACAAGTAAATTGTTTCTTTGTTGGAATTTATGATTATAAAACGCATTTAACTACTTCAATTTAACATCAACGTCAAACCTCAACCTATAAACACTTTTGAGCCACACATATGTGGTAGTGAAGGTCTGAGGAGGATTTAATGTTTGGCAAAGCAATACTTAGTAAAATGATTAAATAATAAATTAAATGTATTCACAGTAAGACGTTTAAAAATATATTTATTGTCATAAGAAATAATGAAAACTCAAACGTCTATTAATATAATAACAATGGACTGATGGAATAAAGAGGAATAAAGCTAAGTGAGTCCGGAGACACGATATGAGAGCCTCATCATATAAGAATTATCCTTTTTGCTTCTCTGAACGTCATTACTCTGACCCAGAAACAGAAAACACACATGAGATGAGAAAACAGCAAATGATGACACCTCACACCACACATCTGTTTTCTCACGCAGGGCCGTACATCAATGTGACCTCCTTCCTCAAATAAGACCTCAAGTCAGGCCGGGGGAAGTCGTTCCTCTGGAAGCTTGAGACCCCCAGCACAGAGGCGTTCTCTAAAGTGTGGTCATCCATCTCAAAAGTGATCGGCTGAAGAACTCGCTGACTGTAGTATGAAAGTCTACCAGACCTGTTTTTTTAAAGTCATGCCTAAAATCTGTAAGTTTGTTGTTTTAAATATATATTTAGTAACACATCACATCAACCTCTGCTGTGTCTCTTATTATCTTGTGTTGGCTGGCTGACACACATCACACATGCAAATAAGAGAACGCACACCTTGTTTTTCTCATTTGAGTGAGCAAGTATACAAATAAGCATGATGTAAAGTAAGTAAGTAAATAAGTCTTTCTTGAGAAATAATCAAAAGATGGGAGGTGCTGAAGATCAGATGTAATATAATGTGACAAATGAACACACAGAGAGAGAAACAGCAGCAGATTCAGGAGAGAAACACACAAGAGATGAAGAGTAAGAACTATTTACATTCTCATTCTTATTAAAATCATTCTTTTGAAATGACTCTGTTTTTGTGAATTGATCTGAATATAACTTTTAATGAAACTTTATCAAGAAACTGATTTTCTGAAGAGATACAGTAGTGATAGAAATGTTGACTTTTAACTTCATTGACTTTTATACATGACAGAAACTAAGCAAACTTTTATGTCATACTCACAGATTTATTTGATTTTAAAACTGCAAATGAATTTATGTTGAATGACAAAATTATGAACAAACAGAAGTTTAACATTTGAGGTTTTCAATGTGTTTCTTCCTCAGAAATGGCTCAGATTCTGTATTTCAGTCTTCTTGTCATTGGTGAGTTTGTGTTTCTGGTTTGACGTTTGATTTAAATGTCAGGAGAATTGACGCCAGAGTTATCCGTCTGTCTATTAATAAATGTTCTATTAAAGAAAAAGAGCCATTTTATAATAATTACTTTATTAAATATATCCCACCCCCAAGCAAAGGTGATGTGTCCAGGTGAAACAGGTGAAAATATGTCCCTTGAGGGGCAAAAGTGAACGATTTTTCTACGTCTAGTTATGACATTTTCTGAACGCCTAATATTGAGGGACATCTGTACAGAGTAAAAATCACGGCCATAGCAACCACACACATTAGCCTAGCAACCGTTTAGCAAGAGTTATATCTCTGCTTCACAACATCGTAGAGACATTGGGAGTTGGTAAGTTGAATTATTGGCTTAAAATGTCATCGCCCTGGTTCCCAGTTCCACGGTTTGCCACAAGGCACCACTCACATTTTCTACTGTAAATATATTTTAAATTATTATGAGATCTTTAACTCCTGAGATAGCCGCAGGCTCCCCGTGACCCGAGGTAGTTCGGATAAGCAGTAGAGAATGGAATGGAATGGAATGAGATCTTTAATGCTTTCAAAAATATTTTAGAAATGTTTTGCTTTTTTAAATATTGTGATATTAACATATTTTAATGACAGTATATTTATTGAACAAAAAGGAATAATTTCATTCAATAAAATAAACAAAATATTGTGCTAACCTCGTTGTGCAGTAAAACACACCTTGATAAACTTAAAAAGTCTATTATTATGCAGAGAAAGTGACTCGTCTTGAAGCTAAACATTTAATGTAACAAGACATAAAACAACAAGAGTAAAGTGTATCAGCGTTTACTTTTTCCATAAGGCTCCCCGAGGCTGGCGGTCCACAGAGAGTGGAAATTTATGATGAAGTCCCCTGTTTAGAAAGACCATACGATTGTTTAGTTTTACTGTCACTCAAAATGAATCTCTTATTGATTTACAATGACTTGGTCATTATTTCATCATCTAGACCTCTACGTCAGAGCAGTGACTGTTCAGCGGATGACATCACAGTATCACGAGAGCAGACTTCTCCTTTACTACTCTCATGATCCTTACAGTCATACGCTGAGCAGTGCTGAAGGAGCTGGAAAAGACCTTCTCTAATTGGGAAAAGTGACAAACTTTCTTTAAAAGTCTAAAAATACTTTCATCTTTAACATTGTTTGGTCATCTCCGCCGCCTTTGCTCCAATCGCTCGCGGCTGGATTCTCGGTTTCTGGGGTCGCTCCTCCGGTGCCCTTTTTCCCAGAGGTGCATGAGGAGCTTTTCCGGAAGAGCCCATTTCGACAAGTTGTATACTTGGTGGCCCTGTAGCTGTCACTTCCCTGGATGGCGGAGAGGCTCGAGGCTATGTCGACATCCCCCAGGTGGAGCGTATTGTCGCGGGACACTTGTGCCCATAGACAGCCGCCAACTGGAGGGGCCGGCTTAGACGCCTGTCCAAGGCTTGTGAGCTTTCTTCGACACTTTTGTCGAGGGCGTACAATGCCGCTGGACAAGCCACTTCCGCCCTCCACGCAATGGCGATCCTCCAGATCTATCAGGCTAAAGCCCTGAAGGACCTTGATGATGGGAAGCCCGACCCAACTCGCATGAGCGTGCTTCGCACTGCCACTGATCTAGCGCTCAGGACGACTAAGATCATGGCACGTGCGTTGGGTCGGTCGATGTCCACCATGGAGGCCCAGAAAAGATATCTGTGGCTCAAGCTTGCGCAGATGAGCGACGTCCAGAAGGCCGGGCTGCTTGGTGATACCGTGGAGGACGTGGCACAACAATTTTTTGCGGTCACTGAGGCAATAAAGCAGATATTGCCTCGCCGCGACGTGACCACCCCTAGGTCGTCACGTGCCCGTGTGCAGCCTGCTTCCCAGCAGCCCCACCCCTCAGTGATGGCCCCTCCGGTAGCAGGACCCTCCCACAGGACGGCCCACCTGAGACGCAGACCCTCGCGGAAGTGGGCATCTGTCCCCCGTTAGCAGCCCGCAAAGAGCACCTCTAAACGGCCCTAACGGAAAGAACCCAGGGCAAATAACATCGGGCCTGACTCCAGACGTACCATCGTTGGATCGGGGAGGAACGCTGCCCTTTCTCACAACGAGACTGTTTTCCCCCGGCTTCCCTTTCTGTCAGTCTCTCGACGTTGTGTCGAGAACGACAGATGGGGTTCGCCCTTTAGAACCAATCAACTCTGACTACTATAGAAAAGGCCAATGAAATTTGGCGAATGAAATTTGCATGCCGGTCTCCTCCCCCGGATGTCCGGTATAAAAGGAAGGCGTGCAGCATTCAATTACCTTTTGTCCTTCAGAGCCTTCGCTCATGACTACGAACAAAAAGAATTCAACGAATTCTTATTCTACATTGCCGGATCTACGACATAGAGCAGCGGATCGTCCCTACCGGCAGGCATGTCCCGCTGTTCTCTTGGGTGCGGGACCCTCATCAAGGAGGGGGATGGACACGATCGCTGCGTTAGGTGTCTGGGCGTCCAGCACGCTGAAGCAGTGTTCATTGACACATCTTGCCCACACTGCAGGCGAAGTTTTATTCAGAAGTTGCGCTCACAGGTGGCTGTCTTCCTACGGGAACCAGGGCCCTGGCCGGGCCGTGACATCGGTGGCTACGGCCCCGAAGTCCGCCTCTATTAGCAGCGTTAGTGATGTGGGGACCTCTGCGAACGTAAACCCGCCAGTCAAGTGCTGACGGGCTAATCTCACCCCGATTCGCTCTTCTGAACATTCCCCAACCGGCGGTGGCATACCGTCCGGATCCTCAGGCACGCACTCTGAAACGAAGCGTGACGTAGATGAGATGTCGCTCGCAGCATCAAAGAGAGACTGGCATCCGACTCTGACGAATCCGAGCTCCCCCCAGGAGTGGTCGAGCTCAGGAGGATGCAGAAGTGATGTCAGCTATGCTAACCCGGTGATATGTGGTTCCTGGGGTCGGAGCGCGGTGCATGAGGAGCTGTGTAAAACTTGGAGCGCTCCACACACAGCCCGCTACAGTCAAACCAGCTCCGGCTCCCTCACTTCCCTCGATGGTGGGGCAGCCAAAGGCTACGTCGAGATCCCCCGGGTGGAACGTGCTGCTGCGTTGCATCTGTGCCGCAGACGGCTGCCACCTGGGGGAATCGGCAACGCCAACCGTCCAAGGCGTGTAGGACTTAAGTTCAAGATGCAGCCATTCAGGATGCTCACGCAGAGGCGCGTCCTGACATCTATCAGGTGTCAGGATTGGTTCGTGGCAATTGACCTGAAGGAGTCCTCCCTTTCGGTCTGTCCCTGTCTCCAAGGGTCTTCACGAAGATCGTGGAAAACGCCCTACTGGCCTATCTTGGCACACTCCCGAGATCTGTTATGTACACAAAGGGACCTGGTGCTCCGGCAAGCTCTCCCCAGTGCAGAGCATCCTCTTTCTCGTATAGAACTCAACTCTGTCACCATGTCGGTGCAACTGCCAGTGTTACCATGTCGGTGCAACAGCCAGTGTTGAACTGCCTGGAACATTTCAGGCAGACAGCGGTCCCCCTGAAACAATCCAGAGGCCCCTGGGACACATGGCATCCTCGCGGAGTAATACCCCTCGGGTTGATGCACATGAGACCGCTCCAACACTGGCTACAGAGTCGAGTTCCGAGGAGAGCGTGGCAAACTGGCAGCAGGCACATGGTGATGACGCCCTGCTGCCGACGCACCATAACCCCTGGTCTTTTCATGACTTTTCAAAGGACTAAGGTCCCTCTGGGCAGGTTACAAGGCAAGTCGTGGTGTCGACGGACGCCTCCCTGCAAGGGTGCGGTGCAGTGTGTAATGGGCATGCAGGCTGGGCGTTGGACGAACCCCCACCTGCGCTGGCATATCAGTTGCCAAGAGTTGTGGGCTGTGCTACTTGCACTGAGCAGGCTTGGGCCTCTCGTGCGGGACAGGCATGTGCTGGTCCGAGGACAGCACTACAGCTGTAGCGTACATCAGATCGTCAGGGTGGCGTTTGCTCACAGCAGCTAACACAACTTGCTCGACGCCTCCTCCAGTGGAGTCAACAGGTGACCCGTTCCCTGCGGGACCACACTCACCCCGGGCAAACTGAATTAGACAGCCGACCTGCTCTCTCGTCAGTTTACGCCTCGCGGAGAGTGGCAACTCCACCAGACGTTGTGTCCCTTATGCCACAAACACATATCGTATTCTGCTGCAGTCATGAAAGGCTCTAAGGCTCTTCAGAACAAGAGGTAAATGAATGCTGCATGCCGGCTTCATTTTATATCAGACATCGGGGGGCGGAGACTGGCATGCAAATTTCATTCGCCAAATTTCATTGGCCTTTATATAGTAGTTGGCCTCTATAGTAGTCAGAGTTGATTGTTTCTCAAGGGCGAACCCCATCTGTCGTTCTCGACACAAATTCTCGTACCCTCCATCAGGGAACTGAGGTTACATCCGTAACCAAGACATTTTCCTCCACAGCCCTCTCGGCTTGACAGTGTCTGGGATGGACAGGGCCACCGACCACAACCTCCACAGGACCTTGCGCCGGTCGGCCCCCAAAAAAGCAGGTAAGTCAACAGAGCCGACAACCTTTCTGGAGTTCAGCCCTGTGCAAGGTGACCGCTCTGTCCACCACCGGACCAACCCTCCAGGGCATGGTGAAGGAGATCGTCGCTCTGGTTCATATGTCAGTGTTCTTGGGTCCCAGTGCACCAGCCCGTCACGATGGCTAGAGAGGACGATCCATCTCGGTTATGTGATCCAGTTTGTCAAGCGCCCGCCCAAGTTTCAGGGCATTCCCTACACCTTGGTTGCCGCCCTACTGGCGAAAAGGAGGGATGGAACCCGTCCTTGTAACCGAGATGTCTTCCAGGCTTTACAGCCCTTACTTCATAGTGCCCAAGAAAGGTGGAGGGCTGAGCCCCATCTTGGATCTGCGCATTCTGAACCGGCACCTGCACAAGCTGCCGTTCAGGATATGACGCAGAAGCGCATCCTGGAGTCAGTTCGTCACCAGGATTGGTTCGTGGTAATTGACCTAAAGGACACATACTTTCACGTCTCTATTCTCCCTCGACACTGGCCGTTCCTGCGGTGGCTTCGAGGGAAGGGCGTATGAGTACAAGGTCCTGCCCTTCGGTCTAGCCCTGTCTTCACAGGTTTTACAAAACTCATCGAGGCCGCCTAAGCTCCCGTCAGAGTAAGGCGTGTGCATTCTCAACTATCTCACGACTGGCTTATCTTGGCAAACTCGCGAGATGTTTTGTGTACGCAAGGGACTTTGTGCTCCGGCACCTACACCATTTGGGATTACAGGTCAACCTTGAGAAGAGCAAGCCCTCCCCAGCACAGAGCTCCTCTTATCTCGGTATGGAACTAGACTCTGTTCTCATGTCGGCACGTCTCACGAACGAGCGGGCACAGTGGGTGCTGAACTGCCTGAGACTGTTCAGTCAGATGCCAGAAGTTCCACTGAAGCACTTCCAGAGATTCCGGGGGCAAATGGTATTTTTGGCAGGGGTAATCCCTCTTGGGTTGATGCACATGCGGCCGCTTCAGCACTGGCTTCAGAGTCGGCAGACCGGCACCATTTGGATTACGATCACGCCTCAGTGCTGGCGCACCCTCAATCCTAGTTCAGAGCTGATCTTTTTACGAGCGGAATCCGGCTCGGGCAGGTCTAGAGCCGCGTCGTGGTAACGACAGACGCCTCCCTGCGACGTTGGGGTGCAGTGTGCAACGGGCACGCAATAGCGGGACATTGGGCGGTTTCCCAGCTGTGTTGGCACATCAATTGCCTAGAATTGTTAGCGGTCCTACTGGCACTGAAGAGGCTTCTTCCTCTAGTTCAGGACAATCAGGTGCAAGTCCGGTCAAACAGCATGACTGGTGTGGCGTACATCAATCGACAGGGCAGCATACGCTCATGGCATCTGACACAACTCGCCCGAAGCCTCCACCTATGGAGTCAGCAGGTGAGCAAATCCCTGCGGGCCAGGTTTATCCCGGGCGACTTGAACCAGACAACCGATGCGCTCTCTCGTCAGAGGACGCCCCGCGTAGAGTGGAGGCTTCATCCCAGGCTCCAGGTCCTGTGCAAGGTCAGGGAAGAGGTTGCTCTCTAGACTCTGCTAGTCAGGCAATTCCGTGGGTTCTCCCAGCGGGAAGAACACCAGGATGAGAAGAGACGCAACTTGTGACTGTACAGACTCCTAGTGGCGGGGGCTCTAGCCTGCAGGACGGTCTCTCATTCTGCTTGGGGCAAGCCGCTCAAGGTCTCCTTGTCCTGTCCAGGGTCCAGGCATGGATATTCCAGAGGCCTGGCTGGGGGTGCCACACCGTTGAGAGCGTATGTAGCCGCTATTGCCGCTCATCACAATCTTTTGGAGGATATGTCTCTGGGTCGGCATGACCTGGTCACCAGGTTCCTCAGGGGCGAGAGAAGGATGAATCCACCTTGACCGTGCTCTGTACCCTCTTGGGACCTCAACGTGGTCCTACGGGGCCTTGGCACGGCCACTTTTTAGCCCCTCAGAGACTCCTCTCTATCTCATCTCTCAATGAAGACCGCGCTCTTGATGGCGCTTGCCTCTATCAAGAGGGTGGGGGACCTCCAGGCATTTTCCGTGTCCCAGGGATGCCTAGAATTTGGGCCTGACAATTCTCACGTGATCCTGAAACTTAGGCCTGGTTATGTGCCCAAGGTTCCCACCACTCCCCTCCGGGACCAGGTGGTAAACCTGCAGGCGTTTCCCTCTGGGGAGGAAGACCCAACCTCAAAAGTGCTGTGTCCAGTACGCGCACTGCGCCTCTACTTGGACCGCACGCAGAACCCTTAGAAGTTCTGAGCAGCTCTTTGTCTGTTTTGGGAGACAGCACCAGGGGAGGACTGTCTCCAAAACGAGACTCTTGCACTGGATCGTGGATGCCATTTCCTAGGCATAACGATCCCAAGATCGCCTGTGCGCTTGCAGTGAGAGCACCCTCCACGCGGAGGATGGCCTCCTCGTAAGGACTGGCCCAAGGCACCTCTCTGGCAGACATATGTCTACAACCTCCGAGGGGAACCAGCGTCAGCCCATGTTTTGCACCCTACCATGTAGGACAGATATCTGGCCTGGTCGTACGCCTGCAAAAGTGCCTTCTTATCTCCCAAGGAAGTGCAGTGCACTATTTCTTGCCTCTCTACTCCCCACACATTGGGTGAAGTATAGGCATTCCATCCATCACTAAGCAATTGGTAACGGACCGGGCGGAGCGGTCTGTTGGAACCAAGTCCAGTACTGGTCCTACTCAGGTGGACCCCTATACTAGGACTATTGCCCCAAACGCAGTGACTCCCCCGTTGGGTAGTCCCGTGTGTTGATTTCCTCACTCCTGATTCCCCTGTTGGCGAACCTGTGACCTCGCCTCTGGTGGCACTCTCACCTGGGTTCTGGCCCCCTACGGCCCTAACCCACTGGAAGGTTACGTCTCGCTGCACCGCTCAATTGTGACTCGCCAGGCTAGTCAGTGTCGCTCAGCTTGAGGTCGTAATGTCGCTCAGCTTGAGGACGTCCCCTGCCGGGAACATCTCGGTTACGTCTGTTACCTTCGTTCCCTGATGGAGGGAACGAGACGTTGTGTTTTCATGCCATAACGCTTTGCCAATCCGCTGCAAGGAGAACCTCAGCTTCCTCAGCACAAAGGGTGATGAATGACCGCTGCCATCTTCCTTTATACCAGTATGTACGGGGCGGAGACTGGCGTGGGCAGGCCATTCACCAAAGCCCATTGCCGTTTTAGTTTTAATCTCGGAGATGATAGGTTCTCAGAATAAGACCCCAGTGTGTCTCTCAACATACATCTCGTTCCCTCCATCAGGGAACGAAGGTTACAGATGTAACTGTTATCTGCGCAGGCCTACGCACAAGTGTACATTTGTTATCGGTTTAGTTCATTAAAATACTATACAGTGATAGGTCATTGAAAAGTAATAGATAGAGTAATATCTGTCAGAATCTGCTTCTTCAATACAAACGTTGCATCAGTAAATGATGATTGTGTGGTGTCAGCCCAACTCAACTCAACTCAACTTTATTTATATAGTGCTTTTAACAATTTTCATTGTTATAAAGCAGCTGTACAAAAGAGACATTGAATAAAAGAAAAACAACAAAATGCATATACCTGTAAAAACAAGAAAAAGGTGAAAACAACAAAAGACAGACACACAAATGCTTCACACAAACATTATGCATACATACTTACACACATTGACATAGACGCACACACACAACACACATTTGAGATAAAGGAGAGAGAACCACAGGTCAAATATTAAATGGACTATAAATTCCTATATGCAATATTAATTATGTCTAGCTTCTGAATTCTAAAGCAGCCCCCCCGGCCAGGCAAATAGTGCAAAACAATTAGCAAACGGTGTCGAGGAACCCAAAACTCCAATCGAGAAAAAAAAACTCAGTAGAACCCAGGCCCAAGCAAGGGATTCCAGTTCCCCTCTGGCAAAAGCTGCTGCCTCTGCACAAGCTCAACAGTGCTTGCAAAACAAGGCTAAATAAAAAAAAAAACGTACTAATAAGGTAAATTATAGATTTAAGATTAGCATTTGAAGTGTTGTAGAAAAAATCGTATCATGTTGCCGCGTCCTTTATCCAGCTCTATCATCTCAGCTCTTGTCAGGTCACCGCTTACCATTCTCAGCTCTGCCATCAGGTCTGGGCATGAACTGCATCCTGCGGTAACCTTGGAACAAAGAGACAAGACTGGCTGAGAGTAGCGTACTGTTCTGCACTCTTTAATGCAACAAGTACATAATTTTTTGTTTGATGTGTTCCTGGTTCCGGTTGATCTAAATATTGCAGCCTAAATACTTTGAGGATTAATTTTATGGAAGAGTGGTGTATGCAAGACTAAAAAGATGCGTCTTTAGTTTAGATTTAAACTGACAGAGTGTGTCTGCCTCCCGGACAGTGCAGGGAAGAATATTCCACAGTTTAGGCGCTAGATAAGAAAAGGATCTACCACCTGCACTTGATTTTGAAATTCTAGGTATTACCAACTGACAGGACGCCTGAGAGTGTAATGCACGTGGAGGATTGTAATACAATAGAAGTTCATTCAAATACTGCGGCACTAGACCATGTAGTGCTTTATAGGTAATAAGCAAGATCTTAAAGTTAATGCAATGCTTTATAGGTAACCAGTAAGCTTGACAGAACCGGGGTTATATGCCAGTTCTGCTTAGATCAGCTCTGAGTGAATGTATCTGAATAAAAACTCTCTCTTTCAGCTCTCTGTTCAATATCTGAAAGCATTCAGCGTCACTATCACTATATAAACATGAATAAGAACTGGACTGAAGCTCAGAGATACTGCAGAGAGAACTACACAGATCTGGCCACAGTCAACAACATCAATGACATGAACGAGCTGAAGAAGACTGTGAATAACAATCAGGTGAATGTCTGGATTGGACTGAAGAAAACAGATGTTTATAAATGGAAGTGGTCTCTGGGTGATCCTGTGAAATATCTGAACTGGGAAACTGAATCATCAACTGACACAAATAACTGTGCTGTTATGAGAAATGGAACATGGCTTCAGCAGGACTGTAATGAGAACATGAGATTCATCTGCTACAATGGTGAGTGACAGCAAACCTTCACTTCACAAAACATGATCATAAGAAAACAATAATAAACATCACAGTTAAGACACAGAACACATGTGGGGCAGATGAACAGGGTTGGACACCTCAGATTAAAGCAAATCTGCACAAAGAGTCTATGTAACACAGTAGCATCATTACATCTAACTCACCTCTCATCTCTGACTCACTTCTCATCTCTCACTCACTTCTCATCTCTGACTCACTTCTCATCTCTCACTCACTTCTCATCTCTAACTCACTTCTCATCTCTGACTCACTTCTCATCTCTCACTCACTTCTCATCTCTCACTCACTTCTCATCTCTCACTCACTTATCATCTCTAACTTTAGGTGCATCAAAGGATTTAATTACCTGTCAATTACAGACTTTAATTCTCAGCTGTGGTGAGTTTCATTTGTATTCTGTCCAATGAATTAAAGGCCAGATAACATGATGAGAAAATACAAAATTTAACACAATCGCATGTAATGTGACTTTTATCAACAGAGCAGGGAACCATTAAAATCCTTTCAGCCAATTATGGGCGTACAGACGGACAGACCTGCTCTACTGGAAGACCAGATGGACAGCTCTCAAATGTTCAGTGCAGTCTGGAAACATCTCTAAGTGCGGTGGCCACTCTGTAAGAACAGAAAACATTATTAAAGAGCTTTCAGATATTATCAGATAATATTTTATATATTTATGATTTATTTTGCATTTATGTCACAGATGTGATGGAAAATCGAGTTGTTCTATGATTGTGGACTCAGTTTTCTCAGTTTTCGCTGATCCTTGTAAAGGAATTTACAAATACCTGAATGTGTCTTATGAGTGTGTTGCAGCACCACCAAGTGAGTTTTACACCCAACTGACACCTAACTCTATGCAGTGGTAAAGTTTAAGCGTATTTTAAGTGTTATTTATTTATTTATTAAGTATATAATTAACAGTCTGCTAGTAGTGTACCTGTAGGTGTACTATTGTAATACTGCTGGAGACTAATCAGGTCCAGTTTATGAAAGTAAACTTTTAATTGAAGTCTACGTTTAAGTCTGAGGTTTTTAACTCCAGTCCTCGGGGTCCCACACAGAATGATTATGTCTCCATATTGAACAAGTGAATGAGTTAAATCCGATTGAGTAAATGAGATAATGAAGTAAAGATTGAGTCAATCACAATCACTAAAGAAAACATGATCAATAAGAAGAAAACCCCTCTTCGTGTTTAGTTTGTCCTTCAGTGCAGTGCTAATTTCGTTGACGAAAACTACGACGAAAAGTATTCTTTAACGACATGATTTCACTGACGAAAACAAGACGATAATTAAATGAATACATGATAACTAAAACTGTAATAGAAATATACTGACATTCTCATGAACTAATGAAAACGAGACAAAAATATTCTTGTCCCATCTGGCGGATATCAGTTTGCGCGCATGTGCTGCTTCACTCATATAAGCGGTAGAGTGAAGTCTCTTGGGGTAAGCCAGCACAGACATATATTCTGTGTCTCCACATGGTTTTCAAAGCGTCTTATTTTCCTTCATGATCGCCAGTAAAAATTCAAATTGTGCTATAAAAGCGCAAATAATCATTAAGCTGCTGTGTAAATATGCCTTCTGCTTCTTCTAAGTGAATGAGTGCTGTGGTTTTGTGTAACAAAACTTAAAAAAAAGAGTTTCTGAAGATTCACATATAAAAGGGTTAGTGAATATAAATCATGAGACTTGAATCTTTATTTTCTTCAACAGACAGCAGTAAATCATACATCATTCATAATTCTAATAAAACATGGAGTGAAGCTCAGAGTTTCTGCAAACAGTTTCATACTGATCTGATCAGTGTGAGGAACCAGACTGACAATCAACTGATCCACAACATCATTAATAATCCTCACACATCTGTCTGGATTGGTCTGTTCAGAGACTCGTGGGAGTGGTCGGATGACAATGACTCCGCCTTCAGATACTGGGACTCTGGTCAACCTGATAATTCTGAAGATTGTACAATGACCAATATGAATAATGCGGGGAAATGGCATGATGTATCTTGCAGTGAGTCTAACACTTTTGTGTGTCATGAAGGTGAGTTAATAAAAGTCAATGTGTGTTTGATTACATTAACATTTATTCATTTGGCAGACGCTTTTATCCAAAACGACTTGGAAGTAGGGTGCAGTGGGCAGCTATCGCTGCAGAACAAACAGGGATAAGGTGCCTTCCTCAAGGGCACTTCAGTCATTTCCTGGTGGCACTGAGATTTGAATCAGTGTCCTTCGGGCTACGAGTCAAACTCTCTAACCACTAGACCACAACTGACCCTGATGACAGAAGTTTCTTCATGATGAAACTGATCTCAGTTCAGTCTCAGTGTTTGTGTTTCGTTCTCATACTCAGTTGTTTGTGTTTTGTCGTGTTTTCAGATGAGCTGATATTGATCCAGAAGAATCTGAGCTGGACTGAAGCTGTGAGATACTGCAGAGAGAATCATGTGGATCTGGTTTCAGTTGATTCAGAGAAGATTCAGCTCATGGTGACTGAAGTTCTTCATCAGGCCTCGACTTCTGAGGTGTGGCTGGGGTTACGTCTCTCCTGCTCTGTGGGGATCTGGTTCTGGGTGAATGGAGAGATCACTTGTTATCAGAATTGGGCTCCGGGGAATGAAACAGCAGTGGGCGACTCTGAGAGTGAAGTCAGATCTGGAGCTGTTCAGTCTGGAGGAGATCATCTCTGGATCAGTCTTCCTGAATCTCACAAACTCAACTTCATCTGCAGAAGAATAGATAAATAAATATATCTTTTTTGCTTCCTTTGTTAACTTTCTGGTTTTTATATTAAGCAATAGGGAGCATTTAAACGTCCGGGAATCAGGGACTAAACTTTAGAGGAAAGAGGGCTTTAAGTTATTTTAGTTCAAAAAATTTGCATTTATTACATATTTAGGATTTAATACTTTTATTGTAATAATGTACTAGAGGCTGCTGCTTTATCGTGAATAAATCATGACTGAAAGGGGTTTTCTGCTTCACAAAGCGCCTTAAATTATTCCTTAAGATTATTCTGTACTTGATGTTGAATCTGGTGAAGGTTGACTTTCATTGTGTATGTGTTGGATTCATGTAATGGTGATGGATCAGTTTAAATAAACTCTGATCTACAGACACTATTTTCTCTCCTGACTTTTCACTCCATCTGCAATCGTCACAGTTATATTCTTTTTAGGAGTATTACATAAACGTGGGAGCCTATTGATCTAGACTAAATGTGTCACTTTAAGATGAAATTAACTGAAATAAAGACCACCTGCCAGCAGTCATGTGGGGCTCAGATGGGTGTGATGTCTTTGTGTTCTCGGCTTTTTGCCGGTGTCACGTAGGCCTCATATAGGTTGGCCAAGATGAAATGAACACTGCCTAGTCTGAATACTACAGGCTGCTAAATGTAAAGCTGAATGTTGGACTGAATGAGATAATGAAGTTATAACAGAATCACTGATAGACAGAGAAACAACAAAGACAGAAATATATAAAACACAAGAACTGACTTCAGCCACAGGGTTTGATGAAATCAACAGTAGATAAAAGAAAACATTTAATCTTCACAAACAGTTACCATCTTCACTTACTGCAACACTAGATTCAGTTGTTTGAGAATAAACAGAGGTTAAAGGTCAAGTGTATGAAAGTTAATGGCATCTAGCGGTGATGTTGCAAATTGCAACCAATGGCTCACTCCATCCCTCCCTTTAGAAGCCAAATGGCTGCACAGGATTTAGATTTAGTCACATTTTCATTTATTTGCCGAATGAGAAACCGTTTTTACAAAAGACTCTGTAAAGCAGTTTGTCTGTTTAGAACTACTGTAGAAACAGCTGAATTCCATGTGAGGGGACCTGAGTAGTTTAATCATATACTGTGTGTCAAAATGTTGATTGATTTATGACCCTCCTGTGTAAGGTCAGTCAACCTGTCACTCAAATGCAACTTTAGTGGCCGGTCAGTCTTGATGACATTTATGTTTTACGACTGTTGTGAGTCCTCTGTCCCGCCACCCCTCCCCTACTGTAGGCTACCTACTTGAGATCGACCGATACCTCGTTTCCCCGATAATTTTCCCGATATTCAATTAATTCCCCATCATCGGGTATCTATTTTCTATTATCGGATTAACCGATAAACTTCGCCATCTTGTGGCCGTTTATAGAATTGCATGCAGGAACATCACTGCAGCAGAGCCTCTGCGATTTATGAGTCCCCTCTTTTTTATTTTTTTATTGGTTAAATTGATTCATTTTTGAACAAAGACACTTTAGCAACAGTGCACTTTATTTTCACTCTATTTATTGGTGTATAGATGCAAATGTTTTGCTTTGTATGCAAGGAGGGAGTGATTGTTCTACATAAGACAGTTTGTATAGTTGTGTTTTGATCCGTGTGTCAAAAACTGTAAATAACAGTAAATAAACATCTGTTCTGCATTCAGGTATCGGACACACCACATGCAAATAATCTGTATCCGTTTTAAATAAAAAATATGGGTAAACCACTTCTACCTACACAGTACACACCAACCCACACCCTAGGCAAAAACTGTGCTTTCAGCATGGCTGATTTTCTACCATGCTACATGCTGCGAATGACGGTTGTGTCTGTGAATTAGAGAGAGATAAAGTAAATGTTTATGTGATGTTTCTTCTAAGATTTTATTGTTTCTTTTTTTTATGACTTTTATCTGGCAAATGAGTGTTTGAGAATTTGGGTTCCATGTTCTTACCAAAGTGTTCACGAGTTAACCCACGCAGATAAGAAGCTAGGTTGTAGGATGAATTGGTAAAGCATGGACGCCCAGACGCCTAACGCAGCGATCGTGTCCATCCCCCTCCTCGGTGTGGGTGCCGCACCCAAGAGAACAGCGGGACATGCCGCGCTGGAGATTGCTCAGTCCTGAAAAGGACCTTTTTAGAAAAAATCTCTAACACCTCCGGAACCGCCGAGAGGCCCAGGGGAAGGTCGCTGCAGGTATGGACGATCTGCTGCTCTACGTCGTAGATCCGGCAATGTAGAAGAAGAATTTGTTGAATTCTTTTTGTTCGTGAATACTGCACGCCGGCTTTCTTTTATACCGGATATCCGGGGGCGGAGACCGGCATGCTAATTTCATTCGCAAAATTTCATTGGCTTTTTCTGTAGTAGTCAGAGTTGATTGGTTCTCAAGGGCGATAGAAAGGGAATCATGTTTTTTTTACTCATGATTATATAAAGTAATTGTAAAACAACATTGTCATAAATTATGGAACTCAGTTAAAAATATATTTCAAGGTTAAACCTGGAACTCAGAGTTGATTTACTTAGGAATCAGAAACTTTGAGTTTTTAAGTTTCAGAACATCTGATTTGAGTTAATTCAATTTACTCTGGGTAGGCTTACCCTGGGTTAAGGGCTTGCACCACGACTATAAAACCCATCATCAATGGAGTCCAATACTACAATTCACCATGGCAACAGTACCAAAAAATCAACATGGCAGCAGAATGCGCTTGAGAGTGAGGAACACTTTCCGCTCTGCATACAGTGGATTTACTAATGTCCTGAAAATGACATTTAAATGAAATGAAATGAAGTTAAAATTAATAAATTAACTTATAAACAAATCAATTAAATAAATGTAGGGTGAAGATACACTGATCGCCGGTTCGAACCCTGTTATGAGCAGATTTGAGTTGGAATGCTGCACGTCAAAATCAATTGTTTATTACCTTTATCGCTTCATTTCTGCATTTATGTCTGTATTTATTAATTTCTTTATTCATGCACTTTATTAAGTCATTTCTTATCCTCCATAGAAAATGATGCTCTGATGTAAAACACGTACGGTGGCTGATGTTATTGATGTATTGATATATTTTGATATATCTATGTAAAGGAAAACAGTACAATTTTAATTAAAAAGCACAGGGAAATGACTAAATTCCAGTCGGGTCCTAAATTGCTCTCCTGAATTCAAAGTACATCGCAATGAATGAATGGAGCCTCTTCATGAATCCTCTACAAAAGCACATATGACATATAAGTCACTGAGCTGGTCTCTGTGTCATCAACATGTGTGCCATGAATGACTGTATTAATGAATTAATTAGTTACACCACATGCTCTTTAAATAGGGAGCAGATCGAAATAAACTCTGGGTTTACCAAAGAAAACCTGCTTCCGACCAGGTTAGGTTCACAGAGAAAGTTATTATGGTTGCTGACGGTGAGTATAAGTTACTTCTCTTTTAGAGACGGGCTTGAGTTACCCCGCTTTCTCGGTTTCAACATACCTCACATTCTGAAACTGTAAGGCAGCTGAAAAAGTGCTCAGAACTAAGGTTGTTTGTGATGCTAGGACACAAAACAATCAAACCCCATTTGTTGCTAGATCCTGAGGAATGATATTCTTTCCTCCCATCAGGGGTTGATGTCCATGAACTGAACCCCTCTTCTTATCACACCTCTCTCCTCCCCTTCATCTCTTCAGGCCTTGATCATTAGCAAAGTGCTTACACATTCCATATTGCGTTTTTAATGTTTTCTCATGTTATGAAGATTTGATGATCATGTTTGGTATTCGTTTAAAGGTCTTGGTACGATGGGTGAAAGGGTTTAGTTCCTTCAAACCTAACAAAGAGTGTTCTAGAGCTTTTTTAACTTTAGGACATTACCTGCACTCCTCTAAGAGGATTGGCTTTATCTGGGAATCCTGTTCACAGATAAATTGGCTCCCATTTGATGATCTCGTAAGCAGAGGTGGGGAACTCGAGTCACATGACTTGACTCGAGTCTGACTCGAGTCACAATTTTCAGGACTTGCGACTTGCTTGATTGAAGTAAGAAAATGACTTGACTTGACTTTGACTTGAGAGCAAGTGACTTGAGACTTGACTTGACTTTAAATAGAAGACTCGACAATGACTTGAACTTTGTAAAGTAATGAAATTAGCTAAAATAATTATTGTGACTCAGCAGCACTACAGCGCCTGTGCCTTTAACGCTGCTCAACTCAAACCGCGTCAAACAAGGTAACGGCCAATTACAGCAGAGCAGTTACGATAGAGAGGAAACTCCTCTCGCGCCTGGCGGCTTGAAACAGTTGTGGCCGTTACAATGGCAGACAACAGTCGAGCTCCTCAGATAGTCACGTTTGGCTACAAGGACTTTGCAACTGGCAAATCTTTTTTTATTTTCATGGTCCAGTTCAGAGTATGCAACGCAAGGATTTCTGACAAACACAACGTCGAATTTCATCCAACATTACTAGAACCACGACGCAAGGTAAGAAAGTAATTTCTTTATAGTCAGTGTAATAAAACGATCACTAATGCAATGAATTAATCGTTTCTGTTTGTCATAATTTTGCCTTGGTTGTTTTTTATTATTAGAAATGTGAACATCGATCATCACTGATAGGCCTACATCTCATCTCATGAGTAGATGAATTGGGGAATCCGCAGCCCAGATTATTATGTTCTTAAAACATTAAAATCATGTTAAAATACAGAAGGGATTCTCTGTATTACATGTGGGCTAATGTCTATATTAAATGTGAGCATGTTCAAGTGTTTGTGTGGACTGCGTGTGGAAGCTGAATAGCAGCTCGCTTATATACTGCATGACCGGCTGACATGGACGCGCCGGTGAGATCACTTGCATTTAAAAAACTCTTTAAAAACTTTTCGGGCATACTGACGAGAATAATTTCATAGTTTGAATCTGTTAACTGTTTGCATTTTTTTATACTCAAAATAACAACAAAACGTTTTGTGCTGTAAAATAATGAAACCAGTTCAAATAGAAAACAAATATTCTCAGATTATATATTACGTATGAAACTGCATATTGCGCGTCCACCACAGAGATGACGATTAAGCATCATAACTTCATCACTGGGCTATATTAACATACATTTAATTTATATTCTACCGAAATGAAAAAGATCCGTTCATTTTGATAAACAAGATTCAATATCGAAGGCAATAAAATGATCCGGGATTCCCATAACTAGATGCAAATTCCCTATAGGCCTATTTGTGCACTTTAATGGACAGCACAAGTATTACAGCATCATATACTTAAAACATACAATAGTCAAGTTTTCAGTCACAATCTTAGTTTATAAGCTGCATAGTCTGTATAAATGCTTAAGTCTTAAGTCATTCTGTCTGATACGAGTATTTCCATTTCTGTGTAGATGTTTCAAATAAATTGAATTAGATTGTATTATACATTTCAGACTGGATTTCTGTTGTGTAAGCAACACTTTTATTTTCAGATATTAATGTTGCACAGATATGCATATAATTCATATATAGCAATGTGAATAAGATACATAATGTATGTATATAAGTTCATCTTTTCAGTGCAAAAATAAACATGAATCTAAAAAATTAACCACTGTTTATTTTAGCACTGCGACTTGACTTGACTTGACACTTATCAGGACTCGACTTGACTTGCTTGGGGTGAACCCTTGACTTGACTTGCTTGATTTGTCTAAACTGTGACTCGAGACTTGACTCGAGACTTGATGGTTAAGACTTGAGACTTGCTTGGACTTGACCATATGTGACTTGTTCCCATCTCTGCTCGTAAGCCACGAGTTAAACTAAATTTCACAATGACCGTTGAATTCATGATTCTTTGTCACATTTGGGTATAAAAGGTGCGTTGGGAAAAGACTCGAGGAAGCTTCTGTAACCAGAACTTTCCATATTGCAGCTGTGCATCTCGATTTGGAAGCATCTGTAAGCAGAACTTCCCACACTGCAACTGTGTGTCTCGATTTTGCCAGGTATGATAAACTTTGTGGTTTTATTTGATTCTTTTACTATGTTGATAATCGTTGCTTAGTAAATTAGGAATTTCTTTTTATATGCATTCTATGATTTTAATTAATGTTGTGCCTACCTGGCATAATAAATTGTTATTATTGATATTATCTGAATTCTTCAAAGTCTGTTATTACATGCAGATTGAAAGGAACCTGTTCTGTTGCCGCAAATTTGATATGTCAGGATAGGAAGGACTAGTTTATACTAGACTTTATATCATAAAAGGGTCATTACTAAAGCTCACATGTTACAGATTTCCACCTATCATCTGGCTTCCCACGTTGCATGATCGTGACTAAAATAACTATTGTTTTGTTTCTAAGCAAGCATATCGCGGCCCAACTTAATGATATTAGGCAAGGCAAGGCAAGGCAAGGCAAGGCAATTTTATTTATATAGCACATTTCATACACAGTGGCAATTCAAAGTGCTTTACATAGAAGAAATTAAAATAATAAAAAGAAATAAGAGTAATTAAAACAGTTTATAAAAATAAAATACAGTACAGTACAGACAGTCGGACGAACATTGGCACAGTGCTCATTCATTAAATGCATAGCTAAACAGATGCGTTTTGAGTCTGGATTTGAAAGTGACTATTGTAGGAGCACATCTGATCTCCTCTGGAAGCTGGTTCCAGCTGCGGCTGGCATAATAGCTAAAAGCAGATTCGCCATGCTTTGAGTGAACCCTTGGTATTTCTAGCTGATATGATCCTAGTGATCTGAGTGATCTGTTGGGTTTATATTCATTGAGCATCTCTGCAATGTATTGAGGTCCTAGGCCATTGAATGATTTATATACCAGTAATAATACTTTAAAATCAATCCTAAATTTAACTGGGAGCCAGTGTAAAGACCTGAGGACTGGTGTGATATGTTCATATTTTCTAGTTCTGCTCAGAATCCTGGCGGCAGCGTTCTGTATGAGCTGCAACTGTCTAATGGTCTTTTTGGGAAGGCCAGTGAGGAGTCCATTACAGTAATCCACCCTGCTGGTGATGAAAGCATGAACAAGTTTCTCTAAGTCTTGTCTGGAAACAAAGCATCTAATTCTTGCAATATTTTTCAGATGGTAGTATGCTGATTTGGTTATTGCTTTGACATGACTACTGAAACTAAGGTCTGACTCTAGTGTCACACCAAGATTCCTGACTTGATTTTTAGTTGTTTGACCCCTAGAGTGAAGGTATGCGTTCACCTTGAGAACTTCATCTTTGTTTCCAAATGCAATGACTTCAGTTTTGTCTTTGTTTAATTGAAGAAAGTTTTGACACATCCAATTGTTGACTTCATCGATGCATTGGCACAGGGAGTCAATGGGGCTGTAATCGTTAGGCGATAGGGCTAAGTAGATCTGTGTGTCGTCTGCATAGCTGTGGTAAGCAATTTTGTTCTTTCTCATTATTTGGCTCATTGGGAGCATATACAGGTTGAACAGGATTGGCGCAAGAATTGAGCCTTGAGGGACTCTGCATGTCATGGATGTCCACTCAGACTTATGATCTCCTATACTCACATAATAACCTCTCCCATCTAAGTATGTCCTGAACCATTTTAGGACTATCCCAGAAAGCCCCACCCAGTTTTCCAGCCTGTCAAGAAGTATGTTATGATCGACAGTGTCAAATGCAGCACTGAGGTCGAGTAGTATCAGCACTGATAATTTGCCTGAATCAGTATTTAAGTGAATATCGTTTATTATCTTTATGAGCGCTGTCTCTGTGCTGTGATGTGGTCGGAAACCAGATTGAAAATTGTCAAAGTATCCATTCACGCATAAGAATTTATTCAGCTGATTGAAGACAACTTTTTCAATGATCTTGCCTATGAAAGGAAGATTTGAGATCGGTCTGTAGCTGCTTAATATGGTCTTATCCAGATTGTTCTTTTTCAGGAGGGGCTTTACAACTGCAGTTTTCAGGGAGTTTGGAAAACTCCCAGAGAGAAGTGAGGCATTTACCACTTCTAGAAGATCTGCTTCTAAACTGTTTAACACACTTTTGAAAAATGATGTGGGAAGTGTGTCAAGAGAACAGGTTGATGTTTTAAGGTGCTGTACGGTTTCTTCCAAAATTGTGCCATCAATTTCTTTGAAGTCAGACATAGTAACAACTTTCTCAGGTGGTTTGATTATCTGTCTAACCCCAGGGCAACTCAAGGATGTGCTGATCACCTTTCTGATATTATTGATTTTCTCACAGAAGAAAGAAGCAAACTCACTGCACTTGTTGTCTGAGAGCATTTCACTGGGAATCTGGTTTGGCGGGTTTGTCAGTCTCTCTACAGTAGCAAAAAGAGTGCGTGTGTTGTTTAAATTACTGTTTATAATATTTGAGAAGAAAGTCTGTCTAGCTTTTCCTAGTTCCATATTAAAAGCATGTAGGCTGTCTTTGTAGATGTTATAATGGACTACAAGTTTTGTCTTCCGCCATATGCGTTCTGCTTTTCTGCATTTTCTTTTCATATTTTGCACTGCTGTTGAGTTTCTCCAAGGTGCTTTTTGTCTGCCACTCTTCTTCCTGACTTTCACAGGAGCAATATCATCAATTACAGTTTTAACTTTTGAGTTAAAGGAATCAAGGAGAAAATCAACAGAGTCTGCAGATATGCTTGGTGTTAAGGATATAGCCTTCATAAATAGTACACTAATGTTCTCATTTAAGCATCTCTTCTTGACAGACACAGATCTAGCTTCAGTGGCAGGAGAGATCAATATATCAAAGAAAATACAGAAATGATCAGACAGTGCTAAATCCTTGATAACAATCGATGAAATGTTTAGACCCTTACTGATAAGTAAATCTAGAGTGTGCCCACGATTGTGTGTGGGTGCATGTACATGCTGAGTAAGATCAAAAGTTTTTAAAACAGTATTGATTTCTTTTGCCATATTGGTTTCTGCATTATCTATGTGGATGTTAAAATCTCCAGCAATGGCAAAACAGTCAAACTCTGAGGTAATTGTCGATAACAGTTCTGTAAAGTCCTCAGCAAAGGCTGGAGAGTATTTTGGAGGCCTGTAAATAATGATAAGTAAAATGCGTGGAGCACCTTTTAACACAATACCCAGATATTCGAAAGACAAGTAATTCCCAAATGATTTTTGCTTACATTGATAGATATCTTTAAAAAGAGCAGCTAGACCCCCACCTCTCTTAACAGCTCTGCAGACACTCATAAAAGTAAAGTTAGGGGGGGCTGCTTCATTTAGGATTGTTGCACTGCAGCTGTCTTCTAGCCAGGTTTCATTCAGAAGCATAAAATCCAGATTGTTTGTGGTTATTAAGTCGTTGACTAGAAGTGATTTATTTTTAAGTGAGCGGATGTTAAGGAGTGCTAACTTAACAGTCTTACTTTTCCCCACAGCAATATTAGTTTGACGTGTAATAGGCACCAGATTAGTTAGGTTTGCAGTACGGCTATTGAAGGCCTTAGACTTTCTATCTTGTAATAGAACAGCAATAGAGGAAGATGCAGGCACACTGGGTTCCCGCTTGTTCTGTAAACATTTGAGAAAGTTACTGTTATCAAAACGGGGACCCGACACACATCACTGAGAGCTGGTATCAGTTGTTTTCGGTTCACCTCGAGCAGATAAAGGAAGGTGTGGGGCCTGGCGTTGTGGCAGAGACCGAAGAATTCTCACAGGAGCGGTAGGGCGAGCTGGGCCCGCAAGCTTTGCTGCAGGCTTCGAAGTCGGTGGTAATGGAGCCTGTCTTTTTTTGGTTGTTATCTGGGGGCTTGCAGCAAAAGAGTGGGATAGTCTGGTTCCAGCATACACCAGTTCTTCCATTTTCTGTGAGAAGCACAGAAGGGGCGAGGCTGGAGAGAGGGAAAAGGTGTCTGGTGAAAGGTCCCGTTGCTCTGCTGTTATCGGAGGTTGTGATATGCTGTCCTGGCTTCCCTGGCTGTTTTCCAGGAAGTCGTCCTTGGGTGCTGAATCTTCAAGCAGTTCTGATATGTCTGTCTGTGATGAGCTCTGTGGGCAGGCTCAGCTGAGATTGTGTCCGTGAGCAGAGGTTGTTGTGGTGGAGTGGTGTTATCATGTCCATTTTGCTGCTGAAGTGAAGTCCCATGGTCATTCATACTGTGTCCAGATGTGTGTGTGCCGTTCAGATTGAGTGGATTGGCACAAACTGCAGAAGGATGATTGAGGGAGAAGTAAATATTATCCTTTAACACTATTGAACCAAGTTTGTTTGGGTGATGCCCATCCCGATGAAAGAGTTGTCTCTGACTCCAGAAAAGATTGAAATTGTCAATGAAGTTCACTCCTTTTATATTGCAGGTTTTTTGCAGCCACGTATTTAGCCCAAGTAACCGTGAAAACCTGATTGTTCCTCTTGCTGGGAGAGGTCCACTGATGAATGTTTGAACTTTCAGTCTTTCAAGTGTTTCAAAAAGTTCATTGAAATCCTTCTTAAGGAGTTCTGACTGCTCTTTATGAATATCATTCTTCCCCACATGAATGATGAGTCGATTTGCAGTCTTATGTTTCATCAGAATATTCTGAAGTTCCCTGTTAACATCAGAAGTTGTTGCTTGTGGAAGGCAGCACGTAGTTGTATCCCTGCCGCTAATGTTTCTGATTATGGAGTCCCCCACTATCAGAGTCCTGGGCTCTGCTGCTCTCTGAGCGGAGTGCCGATGTCTGCTCAACCTTGAGCGCCAGTTAGCCTCAGTGTTAGCTACTGGCCCATTCAGTCTGTGTTCGATCACATTCATCACGTTTGGGGATTCCTCATTTACATTCATTAGCACTTCAAATCTGTTCTCAAGATGTATAGGCGGTGGTAGGAGACTAGTGTTTGCAATCCTTGTCAGAGCTGTATCTGGGGTAGAGGATGCTACTGCAGTAATATGTGATGCTCGTGACAGTCTGATGTCTCGAGTGCCTTTGGGTCTCGCTCCCTGTTTGTGCCATCGATTAGTAAGTCGATCGGCTTGTTTCTCTACCTGTCGAGGAGCACTAGTTTCATGGGACTCACCGGTATGCTGAGGGTGTCCATGACGAAGCTCCGTTGTGTGCTCCGTCTGGTTTGGTGGTCTCGTAAGTACCTTTGTTTCAAGAACTGCAATCCTTTGTAAAAGTCTGTGGCAGTTTGTGCAGCAAGTAGATTCCAGAGGAGGCATTTTCTCTTATCCTTTGGGCAGTTGTGTTTTCCTTTCCCGGAATGTAAGCTGGTCGGGTAAAAGAATTCTCAGTTTTTGTAGTAATCCAAAACTTTGTCGTATGAGCACTGTGCTGATTTGCTAAAGTTAAAATTAGGTGATAAAAGGAAATAAAATAAAAGAAGAAATAGGAGATAAAATGTCAAAGCGATAGAGCAAAGCGCGGAGCAGTAAGCGAGAGCGTCCGAACAGTAGCTGAGCAGGAAGTCTAGCCTGCATTGGATATTAGCTCTCCTGTAGCTCAGTGGAGAGAGCGTTGAGTTAGGTTGTGGGTTTGATCCCAGGGGATTGCAAGTACCTATGTAAAATGTATAGGATAAAGCAATGTAAGTAGCTTTGGATAAAAGCGTCTGCCAAATGCCTAAATGTAAATATATATTAGTTTACTCGGCAACCTCTGACTAGATCAGAACTGACCGTTTTGTGTCCGTGAGATCCATGAACCCGGCCGACGTGAGACTCTGTGCGACTGCAGGTCCCAATCGAAAGAATAACTATTCATAATATTATTAAAGTATGGAGAATTATAGATAAGTTAACTTTGATTAACAGATACATTTGAAATGTCATACAAGTTATTTTATATTATATTAAATTGGTGTCAGATCGGTCTTAACCACAGCGTCATATAAATTGAACTAAACTGTAACAGTTCTTAAATAACTTTATGTAGAAATCGCTGAGGAGAAGCAGAACACGAGATCCCTTCAACCACACCATTGGATTTCGTCGTTGGGCCAGTGATGTAGTCTTTTACAAATGGAAAAAACAGAGTTTCCCTCATTTCAGGGTTAATAATAACCTTTCTAACTCATTCACTTGTTTATGTGTTATTTAGGAAGACATCAAAAACATTCAGGGTGGGAAGATACGTTATATGAAAGACTGTAAAATGCATAAATTTCCAATCGCCTTAAACTGCAGAAAACCCACCTGTTGTCTAGAGCAGAGATTCTCAACCGGTGGGCCTCGGAAAGACATCTGGTGGACCGTAAAGACAGTGGTAGAGGACCGCCAAAATAATTTGTAACATTTTATTTTCTAATTATTTATTTAGTCATGAATTTACATGTTAAAGAATCATGTTAAAGAAACACTAAAGTGGAGTCCAGATGCATTTCCTGTCGCGGAATTCAAATATATTATGTTACAGTAAATGATGTTGCTGTAAAATGGGTCACACACTTTCACGAACAAATCATGATTCACAATAACTTTTGTACATAATTTTATTCTAAATAGGCTAGAAGAGATAAGAAAGGAACAGTTGAAAGCACACGTATGCAGCAATCACCAGTCTCTTTATTTCATTTTCTCTCACTCACTCTGTCTCTCTATCTCTCTCTCTCTTCTCTCTCTCTCTCTCTCTCTCTCTCTCTCTCTCTCTCTCTCTCTCTCTCTCACTCTCTCTCTCTCTCTTTCTCTAAGACAAAATGACAAAATGCATGTTTCATCTCAGTATATATATATAATTACGAATAGATGTAGGCCTATATTTAATTTTAATAATAATTATATATAATTTCATCATATACAGTAAAAGAATAAGAAACCCTGCGTTAGACTATCGCTGGAGCTGTGAGGTTTCTCTGAATAACTTTGCTGTTACAGCAAGAACTCTGCTAACCGCGTGACTGTAAAAAAGACACATCCACATTTAAAGTTTTTTTCACTGATCAGAGAGGAGCAAATAGGGCTTTCCTCTCCAAACAACAAATCGTCTGAGAGACAGCAGAAAGGAATCTACATCCATGTGGTTTAACAAGTCAAGGAGTACAGCTCAAGTAGTGAGACATTTTTATATAATGGACCATCTCTTTACATTGGACGGCCAACTTTTACCATCAGTGGTCCAAAGCAGTCTACACCATTGAGTAGAAAGGCGGTTTGTATAACCTCAGACTAGATGGAGGTAGGTCTGACATTCTGGGCACAACTGGCTTACCTCGCCATTTCTTAAAGTCAAACAGTTATGCTGATGACTTTTTATTGCTTCTCTCCCACACAAAATCCAAAATTTAAGCCATAGCTCAGCATATACTCTCCCTTCCCCAGCGGGATGAAGTTTTTCATCATAATGCTTGGTTAAGAGTTTATATAGTTCTATGCATTCAACGGAGTAGTAGTGTTGGCTGCCACTAGTCGGGATCGAGCTGTGGCCTCCAAAAACTCAACATAGCTACAGAATAGACATGCATCAGGTTCAACTTCTTGTTTTGCCCTGCAAAAGGCAGATTTCTTAGGTTCCTGTTCTTCTGCCTGAACTGGGGCTTCTGGATTTTAGTCCAACAGTCACTAGCCTGCATTAGGAAAGAAAGAAAGTTTCTCCCTCGTGTGTAGTTGAGTCAATGAAAACCCACGTGAAAAATCAACGGCGGGATTGTTTACAGAGTCAATATTGCGGCAAGCTCCAGGGTCAGATAGTTCCTGGATTTAGGTGACTCTTACACAAACAAACACACGGTTGCGACAAGAATCAGACTTCAACCAGGTAAGAACCGTTGTTGAATCTGACCAGTACACAAAATGGTGGATGTCCAGAGTCAGCTCCCTTCTCAGAACATCTATCAACTGTGCTCCTGTTAATGAGGATATAATAAAGTTACAATTAAATCAAAGAGGCACGTGTAAGTCAGACAAATATAACATAACATTTATAATGAAATAACCACAAATGTCTTTTCTGAGTTCACATCATTATCAGTTTTATTCAACCCCCAAGTGACATTCAATCTTAGTACTTAGTACAACATCCTTTTACAGTTATAACAGCTTTTAAACGTGAAGCATAGCTTGACACAAGTGTCTTGCAGCGATCCACGGGTATCTTCGCCCATTCATCATGGGCAAAAGCCTCCAGTTCAGTCACGTTCTTAGGCTTGCGCACTGCAACTGCTTTCTTTAAGTCCCACCAGAGGTTCTCAATCGGATTTAAGTCTGGTGACTGCGATGGCCACTTCAAAATGTTCCAGTCTTTAATCTGCAACCATGCTCTAGTGGACTTGGAGGTACGCTTGGGATCATTGTCCTGTTGAAAGGTCCAACGTCTTCCAAGCCTCAGGTTTGTGATGGACTACATCACATTGTCATCCAATATCTCCTGGTACTGAAGAGAATTCATGGTACCTTGCACACGCTGAAGCTTCCCAGTACCTGCAGAAGCAAAACAGCCCCAAAGCATGATTGACCCCCCGCCATGCTTCACAGTAGGCAAGGTGTTCTTTTCTTCATAGGCCTTGTTCTTTTTTTCTCCACTCTACGCTTCAGGTAGTGCACAGCAGTCGAAGTCAGCATCTTCTTTCTGCCACGACCAGGTAGCGTTTCAACAGTGCCCTTTGCTTTGAATTTGCGAATGATGCTTCCTATGGTGTCTCTTGGTATGTTTAACATCTTTGCAATCTTCTTATAGCCATTGCCCTTCCTGTGAAGAGTAATCACCTGTTCTCTTGTCTTCCTGGACCATTCTCTTGACCTCACCATGTTTGTAACCACACCAGTAAATGTCTAGAAGGAGCTGAGTATCACAGTCATTTTAAAGCTGCCTAATTGGTGCTTATTAGGCTTTATTGCTGCTCCCTGATATCCACAGGTGTTTTCAATACCTGATTGAAAACACTTCATTGAACCTCTGTTCTGCAGAGTGGTAGTCTTTAAGGGGTTGAATAATTATGTCAATGAAGAATTCACAAAAGAAACATTTACTACTGTATCACAAAACTAATTGATGTCATTTTAGTTGCATATGGTTCTTTAAGAAGTCCTTGTAGGATTTCAATAAAGCCTAATTAGCACCAATTAGACAGCTTTAAAATGACTGTGATACTCAGCTCCTTCTAGACATTTACTGGTGTGGTTACAAACATGGTGAGGTCAAGAAATTGGTCCAGGAAGACAAGAGAACAGGTGATTACTCTTCACAGGAAGGGCAATGGCTATAAGAAGATTGCAAAGATGTTAAACATACCAAGAGACACCATAGGAAGCATCATTCGCAAATTCAAGGCAAAGGGCACTGTTGAAACGCTACCTGGTCGTGGCAGAAAGAAGATGCTGACTTCGACTGCTGTGCGCTACCTGAAGCGTAGAGTGGAGAAAAGCCCCCGTGTGACTGCTGGGGAACTGAGAAAAGATTTGTCAGATGTGGGTACTGAAGTTTCTGCTCAGACCATACGGGGCACCCTGCGTAATGAAGGCCTCCATGCCAGAACTCCCAGGCGCACCCCCTTGCTGTCCCCAAAGAATAAGAAGAGTTGACTGCAGTATGGGGGGCACGGTGGCTTAGTGGTTAGCATGTTCGCCTCACACCTCCAGGGTTGGGGGTTTGATTCCTGCTTCCGACTTGTGTGTGTGGAGTTTGCATGTTCTCCCCGTGCCTCGGGGGTTTCCTCCGGGTACTCCGGTTTCCTCCCCTGGTCCAAAGACATGCATGGTAGGTTGATCGGCATCTCTGGAAAAATTGTCCGTAGGGTGTGAGTGTGTGAGTGAATGAGTGAGTGTGTGTGCCCTGCGATGGGTTAGCACTCCATCCAGGGTGTATCCTGCCTTGATGCCCGATGACTCCTGAAATAGGCGCAGGCTCCCCGTGACCCGAGGTAGTTTGGATAAGCGGTAGAGAATGGAATGGAATGGAATGGAATGGACTGCAGTATGCCAAAAGTCATGTGGACAAACCACAGAAGTTTTGGGATAGTGTTCTGTGGACTGATGAAACAAAATTAGAGCTGTTTGGGCCCATGGATCAACGCTATGTTTGGAGGAGGAAGAACAAGGCCTATGAAGAAAAGAACATCTTGCCTACTGTGAAGCATGGCTGGGGGTCAATCATGCTTTGGGGCTGTTTTGCTTCTGCAGGTACTGGGAAGCTTCAGCGTGTGCAAGGTACCATGAATTCTCTTCAGTACCAGGAGATATTGGATGACAATGTGATGCAGTCCGTCACAAACCTGAGGCTTGGAAGATGTCGGACCTTTTAACAGGACAATGATCCCAAGCGTAGCTCCAAGTCCACTAGAGCATGGTTGCAGATTAAAGCAGTTGCAATGCGCAAGCCTAAGAATGTGACTGAACTGGAGGCTTTTGCCCATGATGAATGGGCGGAGATACCCGTGGATCGCTGCAAGACACTTGTGTCAAGCTATGCTTCACGTTTAAAAGCTGTTATAACTGTAAAATGATGTTGTACTAAGTACTAAGATTGAATGTCACTTGGGGGTTGAATAAAACTGATAATGATGTGAGCTCAGAAAAGACATGGTGGTTATTTCATTATAAATGTTATGTTATATTTGTCTGACCTACAAGTGCCTCTTTGATTTAATTGTAAGCAGGATGACTGAATGATCATAATCAATGTCAAACCGACCAAAACAATCAATTTCAGTGGGGGTTGAATAATTTTGAACACAACTGTATAACCCTGTAAATAAAGGAATAAAGCATAATATTAATCCTATAGAAAAGGAATACAGTATGAAAGTATGAACCCTGAATGATAAAGGGACACGAATGTATGTATACAGTATATGTTCCCAAAACAAATAAAGGAACGGGTATGAATGTTGAATAGTAATTGCTTGAAATCTTACCTGTATAGGTTATAGAGATTGAAAGTCTAACATTTTAATACAATGTATCTCTATTGTTAATGTGAATAACTTTATCTAAAGGAGTGGTTGAATAATAATATGTAACATTGGCAAATAGGAATAAGTGGCAGGTATTGCTGTATGGTATTAGATTATCAGAAGTTTTTTACATCACTTTGAGAATCTATGTGTAATTAGAAGCTTTGCAAAAAGTTATACGGAGGAATTTTTGTATAGCTGATAATATTTTGATGGATAAGAGATTCAAAGTGAAAAATGTTGCCTATATTAAATAATTATGGGTGCAACTCCTGTAGAACTTATGTGCCTGAAATATCCCTTGTGCAAACAAATGATCATTAAACTTTCTAAAAAATGGCAGAAAAGAACAAAAAACATGTATACAAATTTGCCAACTGAGGGTTTGTTTGATTTATCTTTATTAGGACAAATGGACACATTGGTAAAAAATCACAAAATTAAAAACATGGGTAAAAAACATAAGAAAAGACAGGAAAGACGAGGAAAAGAAAAATAAGTTTTGTCATTGTTTATGAAAGAAGGACAATTATTACTTGAACAGGCAAGAAAAATAGTCCAGGAAGGAAATGAAAAGAAAGAGGATTTCTGTGTCTCAGGAAGTGTTTGTGCAAACCCTCCCCCATATGTGACCTCTGAAGGTCAATTTCCATTGGTCAAAGGAATTTTAGGGGTGACAGGCGAAATGCAAGTAGAGGGAGATTTAAAGGCATGTGAAGAAAAACAGATGGAGCCAGTGGTAAGATCGTGGATCTTGGGGCAGTCGTGGCCTAATGGTTAGAGGGTTGGACTTGTGACCAGAAAGTTGCCGGTTCGATCCTCAGGTCCAGCGGGTAACGATTGTGGTGTCCTTGAGCAAGGCACCTAACCCCTACTTGCTCCCCGGGCGCTGCAGCGATAGCTGCCCACTGCTCTGGGTGTATGTGTGTTCACCACTTGCTGTGCGTGTGTTCACTACTCTCTGGATGGGTTAAAAGCAGAGAAAAATTTCGGATATGGGTCACCATATCTGACAAAAACAGGTCACTTTCACTTTTCACTTTCAAGATCAAAAGTCATGCCAGATAGAAGCAAACATCAAAGCCCATATTTAGATTGTTACAGGAATGCCAGGGAAGCTTTGTTACAGGTTAAAGCACAATATGAACAAAATATACCAAGTGAAAAGAAAACAGCCGAGCAGACTGAAAGAAAAGAAGAGGAAAGTGATGAAGCAAGGAAAGTAGAGGAAGAGATTGCTAGAAGGATTGAAGAAGCAGATAGATTTGTTGAGGAAACTAAGATATTATTAAGGAGAAGAAGAGAAACAAGAGAAAGTAGAGTTGAGGAAGAAGATATGGAGTCCTTATCTGATGAAAGACTGTGGTCACGTGAAGGGAGAATATATTCCGTCGGCTTCAAGAGACCTACAGGGGCTTGTCACTCGCCTCCCTTACATCAACGAGGGGGCGGAAAAGTGGATAACCATCTTTGAGAATGAGACGGCTGGCAATATTATAGCAGTGGGGGACATTAAAGCACTCCTTGCAAAAATTATTGGAGGGGCAAAGTTAGGAGAAATCCTACAAGCATCTGGCTTAGAGAGAGCGGTGGACTCACATTGCAGAGACGGAATTGTTTTTGATGTATATCGCCCTGCTGTGTGGCAAGTGTGACGAGCAGGTTAGTATGACGTCAGGGTCGCCAAGGCAACGGCGCAATCAAGCCGCCATACCTCCGGATCGGCAACACCTGGTCCCCATCAAGCTCACCCTTTATAAACACAGAAGAAAAGGAAAGGGTGAGCTTGCGCTCAGCATCACAACTGAATGACTAATGTGTTGTATCTTTTCTTATGCAGAAACCAGTGACTGACGATCCCAGGAACTACACCTTTAAAAGCACAGGGAAGATTGGAACCATTACACCACGAGGCACGAGCACCACCACAGCTACAACGGAGCACACACGAGTTACATTCCCCTTGTACTTTTCACCGTGTGGCACTGTGTTTGTGTGCTCATTAAATCACCCTTCGGGGTTTACTTTTGGAATACCTGTGTCTGTCTCTTGTTCAGCCTGTCACACAAGCATTACGTTTTGAATATCCAACCAGAGTCAACCCTAAAGCTCTGAAAGGTGATCAATTATTGGACTCAGACAATCCGGTCAGTTACCTCAAAGACACTTAAAAAGATGGAAACAGGAGACTGAAGGGAATCCAGAAGAAGACCCTTTAATGGCTATATTATTTTTGAAATTCTAATACTGAAGCCATGCCACCAGTTGTAAGAAGCAAGTTAGAAGATGTCGTTGGATTAACGTCCAAATCACACAAATAATTTGCTGAGTAGCCTATGTGTCCCATATAGTGGAACACTACAGAAAAAAATTAACAATCCTTGAAAAATCAAGAGAAAGAAATACAAAGGAAGCTAACTCACTTACAGCTTGACGAAATAACAAATACAAATAAGAAAAAGTTTCAGGCAGTTGTAAAAACACAAGATTCTAACCAAATGACTGTAATCGCTCCTTTGAATGCTCCCTCACCAGCTATCACACCAACGTTCCCCGCAGGAATTCTTCCAGAGACCCACCAGAGCCCTGCCCCCATATTTAATGTTTTTACTCATCAGCAGACACCACTGGAAGAATGGCAGAGAAACCCACAGACAAGTGGGCCAAGAGGGAGAGGGGGAGGAAATGGTCCTCCTGGAATGTGCTGGGGATGTGGTCAGCTCGGACATAACAAGCAAAAATGTCCATTCAATCCATGGCCTCAGGCCCTTGGGGGTGGAAGGGGGATGGGTTGGCAAGCACCTTTTCGAGGTCCAGTGAACCATTGGGGAGGGACAAATCAGGGATACTAGGGATGCCCAGAGAATCCTTTGGGGGTGTGTCAACTACCAATTTAACATCTAATGCAAAACAAGAACCAATATTGCAAATTGAAGTAGAAGGGAAAACCATACCAATGATGATAGACACAGGAGCAGTTTATTCATGTGTAAAATCAAATTACGGCTCACACCTCCCCATGTCTGGAAAATTTGTAAAGACAGTAGGATTCTCGGGACAAATACAACTAATTCCTATGACTGCTCCAGTTTGTTTGCAAACAAAAAACAAAAGTGTGACAATACCAGTTTTAATATCTGATCAGACTCTGTTTAATCTGTTAGGAAGAGATGCATTATGTAAATTGGGTGTTAATATTTGGTGTTCTTCAGATGGAGTGTATGTAGATCAGAAGGGTACTCAAATGATTATATCAGAGCCGAAAGCTAATGTATACTGGATAGGACAAATAGAGGAGGATGTGAGACAGACGATTAACAAATGGGGTAAATTCATTGAAGCACAGCTTCCTGACGCACAGATACCCAAATCAGGATTTCACTGCACAATGAAATACGACCCCTCGAGGAATGCTGACATAGAAAAGGAATGGCAGGAAGGAACTAAAGAACAAAAAATTGAAATGATCTCACAATACATCATAATAAGTAAACAGGGAGCAGCTTTAAAAATAACAGAAAACGAATTTACAAAGAAATGGTTCAATGTAAATAATTCGATTCCGCATATATCTTTATACGTAGGAAAAAATTGGGAGGCAAAAGATTTGGGACCAATGATGAAAAAAGCAGAAGAAAACAAATGGAAGGCTACCATAAATACATTAATTTTTCATTCTGTTAACAAAAATTACATAAAAGTTATGTGTGGTACTTCTTTGCTAAGAATTACTCACAGCCTTATCGTAGATGCACATGGTTTTGACCATTGTGCAAAGGGGGAAGTAATAAGGAAAATTAAATTAAAAAGTTATTGGTATCCATATTTGTATGCTATGGTAGCGGAATTTTTGTCAACATGTGAGATCTGTGCTAAGTATAATGTGAGAAAGGGAATAACGACACCAATAGCTGTACCTGAAGGACCCTTTAAACACTTGGTGATGGACTATGTGGATATGATAAAACGAGTGCAGGGAAAAAGATACATGCTTGTGATTGTTGATCGGTTTAGCAGTTGGGTAGAAGCAGAGCCATCAGCAGATGCTGGGGCAGCTGATGTTGGAAAATTAAAAGGGATTCTCAAGTCCAAGCTTGACAAAAAATTAAATAAGATTATCAAGGCCAAGCTTAACAAAATTTGTGCAAGTACTAAACTGAATTGGGTTGATGCATTACCTCTTGCTTTAATGAGTTACCGCATGCAGACTAACAGAATTACTCATTTAACACCGCATGAAATGCTTACAGGTCGACCTATGCCGGTGCCGTGCAGCAGAGGCCCATACAAAGGACCCCCATTAGAGCAATTGCAAATGGAATTAAGAGTGTATATGAAAAAACTAACTTCTATCCATAAAGCTATTTGTGTGCAGGAAAGGAGAAAGGAGTCGTGTGAGGACACGGAGACAACCTGTCTAATAGCCCCAGGGGATGAAGTCTATCTAAGGGTGTTCAGGAGGAAATGGAACGAACCGAGAAGGGAAGGACCTTATAAAGTAGCCGCAGCTACTCCAACCGCCGTCCAAGTGGAAGGAAAAACCACTTGGTATCACCTGAACCACTGCACGAGAGTTCCTAAAGAAAAAACAGGAACAGGAAGAATAATACCGGAAGTCAATGAGCAAGAAATTCCGGTGGTTCACAACAATGAATTGCAAAGTGTGGCAGAAGCAAATGAACAAAGCAGTGAAAATGAAAACTCTGACAATATGCCTGATCATCATATGCTTCTCACAAGTTCAAGCTACAGACAACATGACAACTCCATATCCTATAACTCACAACCATACTTCCCTATCATTAACTACTCAGTCCTCAGCGAAACCCAGTAACAACTCTGTAAATGAACTGTATGGAAATCAACGAAGGAACATCGAAGAAGATTACAGCATGTATGAGGGTGATACCAAACTAGATGCTTTATGGGAAACAGCACAGAGTAATCAATGGTATGAATGGGCAACCTTTACAGCCACAGAGGTAAAAAAGAAAGACTGTTTATTCTGTACTAAAACACCGATGAGCCAAGTGATAGTAACCCCAAATCCTTTCAATTACGAACATTGTGCTAGATTCAACAGAGACTCTTGCCATTTGATAAAAGCCGCAAGATATTTTTGTCCAGCTGAATGTTTGGGTTTCCTAAGTAATTATCACCACATGCTTCTCCTAAAGAACATACCTCAATTGAGAGCTAAATGTAAACATGTTGAAATAACTGAAAGTATAAAAATGCAAGATAACCAAATAGAAATTCCACCATTGTACACCATAGACTATAGCAAGGAATATGAATGTTTTTTCAAATCCACAGGGGTTATAAACATGGGACAATTTAAAGGGAAATGCAGTGTCATTTGGAATATAGATAAAGACATTTTTCTAGATGTAGATGACTCTAGGGACTTCCAACCCTTTAGGGCCGCAGGACTAAGAAGAGGAGAAAGAATAAGTCCAGCTGAAACTTGTGAAAATCAAACTATATCTTTACCTTCAGCAAAGATATATCACGATCAAACTAAAGCAATAGCTGACTATTTCTGGATTTGTGGAAAAAGAAAACTATTGTCTTCTTTACCCCTCGGATGGAAAGGAAAATGTACCAGAGTACGATTAATACAAGAAATCAAAATAATAGAATGGGATTCAGAATCCACAAGGGAAATGAATAAAACAATCAATTACCGAGCTAAGAGAAGTTATACACCAGATCCAAAAGTTTACATAGACTCCATAGGACAGCCTAGAGGAATACCGGGTCAGTTTAAAGCAAGAGACGAAGTTAAATCAGGTTTTGAATCAATATTAATTTGGATTTCACCAAACAAAAATGCAGAATGGATAAATTATATTTACTACAACCAACAAAGATTCATTAACTATACCAATGAAGCTTTACTTGCTTTAGGCGAACAATTAGATGCAACCAGTAAAATGACATGGCAAAATAGATTAGCCCTGAATTGGATGTTAGCAGACAAAGAAGGTGTGTGCGTCTTATTTGGGAACCAATGTTGTACTTATATTCCTAACAATACATCACCAGAAGGAACATTTACTAAAGCCATGACTAAACTCAAAGAATTACAAATAGAATTAGCAACTAATGCTGGAAGAGATGAAAAAACATGGGATTGCTTTAATTTAAAATTAGGAGTTTGGGGAGAATGGTTAGCGAAATTAGGAATACTTTTTGGAGTGACAATTGTTATAGGAGGATTACTTTTTTGTTGTGCCATACCCATATTAAAATCCCTAATTATTAAAGCCACAGTTAAACAGATGGACATGTTAAGGTATTATGATGATGAGAAAACAAATTTGACTCAACAAGAATGTTATCAAAAGATATTAAACAAAACAGTATTGACTTTGCAACAGGCGGAGGAGAGTTAGAAAGCTTCTTTTGAATATTAGGAAGGAACGCTAATCAAATATTTTGTAACCTAATCAATATTATGCATGCCTTGTTTTCATATTATCTTGCTTTTATGTCACGGATGATTTATTTTAATTTTTACATGTTATACTTTTGGATCCTTATTATTTTTGTTTTTGTGCACATTTTATTTTATTATTTTATTATATTTTATTGATATTTCATATTTCATTTGTTATGCGCATTTCTTTATCTTAAATTTTTTATCTTAATTTCTTTAATTTTCATTCATGCTTATTACAATGTGTTATATTTCCATTTTCTATATACTTTCTTATATTGTTGTATTTACACCAATTTATGTTGTTTACTCTTATTTGTTTATATATACATATATTCTACATAACTGTGAAAACCACAGGCAAGAGCAGAACCTAATGCACGCACATGCTTTAAACAAGTTTTTGTAACCTATAGTCTTATAGTATCGGAATCTTTTACTTCCTTCTTGTCAATGGAGGAGGGAGATGTTTGGTTCTGATACTCCAGAATGCTGTGGCATGATTGGTTATTGGTAATAGAAAATTCTGACTACTTAGTCATTAGATAGACTTTGTGACTTATATCATGAAACAGTATTCTGAGAAATGGTACGTAAATAACGTACCAAAGGGGGAAATGTAGAAGATATTTTTGGCTAAAATATAGAAGAATAATGTCTACATTTGTTTACTATTATAAAATCATTTTAAGAGTTTCTTATCTGAGGTGTCGAATGCTAGTTGACACAAAGGACCCTAGGTAAGCTGGGGGAGGAAAACACATCTGTTTTACATTATATTGGGGGGCTCAGAGGATGTGTGTGTGTGAATGTGTGTGTGTTGAGCACACTATATAAGGGCTTCTCCAAAACCGGAGGAGAGAGTGACATTGCAATCCTACTCCATTAATAAAGTGGTTTTTGTATAAAAACTCGAGACTCAACAATAATTCTTCAGAACACGCAAAGAAAATTCACATCAGAGGCTACAATAAATCCATTAATTTTTCATTCTGTTAACAAGAATTAAATAAAAGTTATGTGTGGTACTTCTTTGCTAGGAATTCCTCAAGAAATAATTGTTAGCCAAAAAGAGCATACGCAAATGATGTCAGCACCAGAAGAGGAAAATAATACTGATGAACTTTTACAGGAAGTAACAAAAAGTTTGAACAAAAAGTCCCAGCTGAGCTATGGTCCCTGAATGAGACAGATATAGGGTTATTAAAATCAGCCAGTCCAGTACAAGTGCAACTTAAACTAAATGTAAGACTCCCCAGAAAAATGCAATATCCTTTAGGACGAGAGGCTGAATTAGGTATAAAAGATACAATAGAGGGACTTCTTTAATCAGGAGTGTTAATAGAAACAAACAGTTATTGCAACACTCCCTCATATCCTGTCCGTAAAGCAGACAAAACTAAATGCCGTCTTGTACATGATTTGAGAGCAATCAATGAGATCGTTGAAGATTACCCTGCTGATGTTCCTAATCCACACACGCTGTTTACAAATGTTCCTCCTAATGCCAAATATTTTACAGTAATTGATCTTTGTTCTGCATTTTTCAGCGTTCCGGTGGCAGAAGAAAGCAGACACCTATTTGCATTTACGTATGCTAAACAAAGGTAAACAATATTCTTATAATCGCCTACCAATGGGGTTCACACACTCACCCCATATATTTAATCAGGTTCTCAAAGCTGATTTAGAAGACATTATGCTCGACAGCACTTTGATTCAATTTATGGATGATGTTATGATATGTTCAGAAACACTTGAGCAGTGTCATAGAGATTCCAAGAAAGTGCTAACAAGATTAGCCCAAGGAGGGCACAAAGTGTCAAAAGCCAATCTGCAATATTGCCTGCCACAGGCTGAATATTTAGGACGATTGATAGCATATGGCACAAAGGCCATAGCGCCATCACATTTAGAAGGCATAAGTAAAGCTCCAATGCCACAAACAGTTCGCCAAATGTTGACATTTTTAGGAATGACTGGATTCAGTAGTGATTGGATTGAGGATTATGCTGTAAAGACAGCTCCATTGAGAGACATAATGAAGCAAGCAGGATTGCAAAAATTAAATGCCTCATTAAAATGGCATACGGATGCCACAATAGCCTTTGAGAGCATTAAGAAAGAGTTACAAAAGGCACCTGTCCTGAGTGTACCTGACTATAGTAGACCATTTCACCTGTATTTTGCTAACAGAGTAGATGGCTTTGCCTCAGCTATATTAATGCAGGACACCTGTAGTGGTAGGAAAAAACAGCCAATAGCATACTATAGTACAAAACTTGACAATGTAGCACAGGGATACCACCCATGCTATCAACAAGGCCTTGCGGCCTTACATCAGGTGTATGAAAAAGCATCAAGCGTCACTTTGGGATACCCAGTTTTCATTTACACACACCATAAAACTGTAGAGTTAATTGAGCAAGGAAAATTTGTGTTAACTCCGGCCCGAACCCTACCTTATGCGATGTTACTTACATATCCAGATGTTACTATTAAACGATGCAACACTGTTAATCCATCAGAATTCATTCCCTTGGTTGGTGAAGGTAAACCACATGATTGTGTAGCTAATGCCTTAGCATATACTAGGTTAAGACCTGATCTAGAGTCAATCCCAATTCCTGAAGCTGATGTTTCTTACTTTGTAGATGGATCCAGTTTTAGAGATCATTTGGGAATTCATGCAGGATATGCGGTAGTGAGACAAGAAGAAAATAATTTTGTGCCTGTAATATCTCAACATTGTGCACAGTCTTGCTCTGCTCAACTAGCAGAATTAAAAGCCCTAATAGCTGTGTCACAGGTCGGGATGGGCCAAGCCGGACTGCGCCCACCCCTGAACCAGGACCACCCTGAGGAGCGTGTCAGAGACAAGACGGAAACAGAATTCAAGGGAATAACAGTTCTTTTTATTAAAGTTAAAGTAATTGGAATAACCTAAGCTAAAATCTTCCTTTCCTCTTCTTCCCCGGAATCGAGGCAATACAGCAGTCTCCGGAGCCCACTCCCACGCCGATACAAGGTTCACAATGGCCTGAGATGGATCGATGGATTTCCACGGGTGTGTATACAGTCGGGGCTGTTCCTCTTCAATCTGTCACAGGTCGGGATGGGCCAAGCCGGACTGCGCCCACCCCTGAACCAGGACCACCCTGAGGAGCGTGTCAGAGACAAGACGGAAACAGAATTCAAGGGAATAACAGTTCTTTTTATTAAAGTTAAAAGTAATTGGAATAACCTAAGCTAAAATCTTCCTTTCCTCTTCTTCCCCGGAATCGAGGCAATACAGCAGTCTCCGGAGCCCACTCCCACGCCGATACAAGGTTCACAATGGCCTGAGATGGATCGATGGATTTCCACGGGTGTGTGTACAGTCGGGGCTGTTCCTCTTCCCACACTGATGCAGGATTTACAGGGGCCGACGACAGACAGGTGAGTTTCCACAGGTGAGTAGACAGTTGGAACTCTAGGGCTACAGCAGACTCGAGTCAACGGCTGGACGGAGCTTCTCATGCAGATGGACCGGGGGCTATAGCAGACTCAAAGGTGCAGGCCGAGCGGAGCTTCTCCTGGACAGACAGAATCAACTTCAACAGCGATATACAACTCTCACGTGTGTTGCGGGGGACAGATAACTTCACACCATGCAGATGGACCTGGGGGTGTGTTGCAGGGGACAGATGACTTCACACCATGCAGATGGACTTGGGGTTGTAGCAGGCTCGAGTCGCGGGCTGAGCGGAACTCCTCTAAGACAAACAGAATCAACTTCAACAGCACTATACAGTTCTCACACGTGTTGCAAAGGGGGGGGGGGGCAAACCTTCTCACCATACAGGTGGGTTGACAGGCAAGTAGCGAACTTAAGTCACAGGCTGGACAGAGCTTCTTCTAAGCCAGTCAGAATCGCTACTTAAAAACAGACAGGTTAGTTTGACTCACAGGTGCTATCCCTTCTAGTCCTCAACAGATGGGACCGATCGACATTATTAAGCTCCAGTTACTGACAGTAGACCAGCATGGCACGTGGGGAGTGCACAGCAAAAGAGAATAAATCTTCCACACACACACGGCAATTTCACTCCAAACATACAACGTGAGGGGGGAAACGTCAATTTAAGCACTGCAATCCACTTCAATAAGTGCAGATAAGGCCAGCACTCACCCAGGGGTCTCCGTGCCACAAGCAACGAGCTCCAATGTTGGGAAGAAGATATTTCAGGGTTTTCCTCCCCAGACATAGACGGATTCACATCACCGTTCCAACACGGGGGAAGAGGGCAAGAGATCGACCATGAATCAGTATAATTCACTCAGTGACGTTTAGATAGCACAATCAAAGCACTCCAATCCACCTCAAATTCAGTGTCGAAACATGCAGGTACGAGATACGATGGTCGATTACTTATCTCTCTCCCTTCCAGGCAAACGGTGTGTTTTCACAACTCTTCCACACTCCTCGAGTCCCCTCCAGCAGCACTTCCCTTTGCACCCCGCAATTCTTCTCTGCAACACTCAAATAGAACGACTTCTCACGGGAGAGAACCACACCACAGTCTCTCTTCATTGGCTTTTTATATCCTTCTCAATGCCCACATGGCTTCGTCATGGCTCTAAATTAATTCCCCACACCTGGTGTCAATTTCCTCATCCCGGTTGGCAGGGCAACAGATATACACTTACACGGGGGGTAGTGTTTCCTTGTTATTATACCGGAGGGGACACAATTGCGGCGAACTTTAGTTCCGCCCTCATTTGTCACACCGTGACAGCTGCGTGTCAAATAGCAAAAGGACAAATAGCAAACATTTACACAGATTCAGCATATTCACACGGGGTGTGTCATCTATTTGGATCAGTATGGAAACAACGAGGCTTTAAAAAAAGTGATGGAACTCCCATTCAGCATGCTGAACATATAAGTCAATTAATAAATGCTATTATGCTACCAAAACGATTAGCTATCATAAAATGTCAAGCTCACAAAAAAGGAAATTATTATGTCATTAAAGGTAACAACGCTGCAGATTCAGAAGCTAAAAAAGCATCAGGGTGTCAAGTAGCCATATTAGCTCCAGAAGTTATTATCGAACCTCACCCTTGTTTAGATGGCATTGTTAGAATTCAGCAGCAAGCAGGTCCTTATGAACAATCTATGTGGCATCAACGAGGTGCATCCACAGCTTCTAATAAAATTTGGCGTTCACATGAATGACATATTGTGGCACCGACATCACTTCTGCACAGCCTTATCGTAGCTGCACATGGTTTTGACCATTGTGCAAAGGGGGAAGTAATAAGAAAAATTAAACTACAAGGTTATTTGTCTCCATACTTGTACGCAATGGTAGCGAATTTGGTCAATAGTGAGATCTGTGCTTAGATTAATGTCAGAAAGGGAATAACAACACCAATAGGTCATATACCTGTACCTGAAGGACCCTTTAAACACTTGTTGATGGACTATGTGGATATGATAAAAGGGTGCAGGGAAAAAGATACATGCTTGTGATTGTTGATCGATTTAGCCATTGGGTAGAAGCAGTGCCATCAGCAGATGAAGTGGCAGGACCAGTAATTAAGTTTTTGAGAAGAGAAGTTTTTCCTCGGTTTGGAATTCCGTCTGTTTTATCATCGGATAATGGCTCTTCTTTTATACAAAAGACATTTAAACAAGTATTACAACATTTACGAATAAAACAACGATTAGGCTGCATCTACAATCCACAGAGCCAATCTAACGTGGAAAAAACCAATGGGATTCTCAAGTCCAAGCTTAACAAAATATGTGCAAGTACTAAACTAAATTGGGTTGATGCATTACATCTTGCTTTAATGAGTTACCGTATGCAGACTTACAGAATTACTCATTTAACACCGCATGAAATGCTTACAGGTCGACCTATGCCAGTGCCGTGCAGCAGAGGCCCATACGAAGGACCCCATTAGAGCAATTGCAAATGGAGTTAAGGGCGTATATGAAAAAACTAACTTCTATACATAAAGCTATTTGTGTGCAGGAAAAGAGAAAGGAGTCATGTGAGGAGACGGAGACAACCTGTCCAATAGCCCCAGGGGATGAAGTCTATCTAAGGGTGTTCAGGAGAAAATGGAACGGACCGAGAAGGGAAGGACCTTATAAAAGTGCAACGGCTACTCCAACCGCAGTCCAAGCGGAAGGAAAAACCACTTGGTATCACCTGAACCACTGCACGAGAGTTCCTAAAGAAAGAACAGGAACAGGAAGAATAATACCGGAAGTCAATGAGGAAGAAATTCCTGTGGTTGACAACAATGAATTGCAATGTGTGGTAGAAGGAAATGAACAAAGCAATGTCACGGTTCTGCCTATCTTGTTTGGCTTATTCTTGGTCTTGAGGCAGAACCAGTACAGAATTCCCTGTTTTATGTGGGGAGACACATTTTTGGCCTATTGGCTTTCCATACTCTCCCCGAGTCTCGTCTGTGTTTCCTGCCCTTTCCGTCTCATTAGCTTCCCCTTAGTGTTTGATCTGTGTCACCTGGTCCCTATAAATTATCCTTTGTCTGTTTTCCCTATAAAGAGTCCTCATGTTTCATTGTCTTGTGCCGGTTCATTGTGTATACTGTTTGTACCTTGCTCTGCATTCATCATACCTTGTCATGTATCCTGTTGCCACGTGTTGTGTATCTTGTCTCCCGTAAGTCTAGTTTAGTTGTTTGCCTAAAGTGTTTTATTTCTTAGTCTAGTTAGTCCGTGTTCTTGTTTTTGTCATTTAGTTTTTCAGTCTTGTTTCCCCCCTCGTGGGTTTTTGTTTTTTGTAGATTTAATAAATCCCTGTTTCCCCTACCTTTCCGTCTTGTCTTGAGTCCTGCCTGCAATTGGGTTCTCCTGCCTTGTCTCCCAGTGAGATCCATGACACAATGAACCGGCCTAACAGAACCCAGCAGGCAGCAGCCAACGACAACAACTGTTGGTCATGCACCTCCAACCCTGTTTGGTGGGAGGCTATCGCCTCCCAGTCGCACGCTGGAGGTGGTCCGTTTCCGGCCCAGTGCCTTAGGCCTCTGCTGGTCTATGCACGGGAGGTTGAGGCCAGGAGGGCATCTGTCCCCGAGGTGAATCTCCTCTCGTTCTGGGTGGGGGTCCATTCCGGAGGACCATGTGGTGGGTGCCCTCACCTTGGGGAGACCCACACCATTCCCCTCCTCACCTCCTGTAGCCACTGCACCATCTACCAGATCCATGCGCAAGCGGGGGAGAAAGAAACTCCGGAGGGCGGCTCGAGCCCTGGTGATCCCGAGTCCGGAGGTGTTAAGCCCCATGGTCCCGAGTCCTGTGGTCCCGAGTCCGGTGGTGTCAAGCCCTGTGGTCCCGAGTCCTGTGGTCCCGATTCCGGAGGTGTCAAGCCCCAAATATTTTTTTGGGGGGCGCTGTGGAGATGTGACGGTCCGAGCGGTCTGCCCGGCCGCGGATTCTCCTCAGCAGCCGCCGGCACCAAGCCCGGTCCAGCCGCCGGCACCAAGCCCGGTCCAGCAGCCGGCACCAAGCCCGGTCCAGCAGCCGGCACCAAACGCTGCCCAGCCGCAAGAGAGCGCTGCCTAGCCTACTGTCCAGCCGGCCCAGCAGCCGACGTCAAGCCCTGTCCAGCCGGCCCAGCAGCTGGCGTCAAGCCCTGTCCAGCCGGTCTTCCGACCGGCATCAAGCCCTGTCAAGCCCCCTGGGGCTCCGCGCTTTGGCGCGTCCCCCAGGGCTAGGACTTCCCCTCCCAGCCCTGCCCCTTCTGGACTTCCCATGTCTTGTTTGCCCCCACCCCCCCTCCCTTGTTTGTTATTTTTATTGAGTCACCCCAATCCCTGTTGATTCTTGCCTGTCTGCCCCTTATCTTGTTCTCCATGTTTTGTTTGGTCTTGTCTTTGTTTGTCTGTCTTGTCCTGTGGGTCTCCTTGAGGAGCGTCAGGATGTCGCTCCTTAAGGCGGGGGTTCTGTCACGGTTCTGCCTATCTTGTTTGGCTTATTCTTGGTCTTGAGGCAGAACCAGTACAGAATTCCCTGTTTTATGTGGGGAGACACATTTTTGGCCTATTGGCTTTCCATACTCTCCCCGAGTCTCGTCTGTGTTTCCTGCCCTTTCCGTCTCATTAGCTTCCCCTTTGTGTTTGATCTGTGTCACCTGGTCCCTATCAATTATCCTTTGTCTGTTTTCCCTATAAAGAGTCCTCATGTTTCATTGTCTTGTGCCGGTTCATTGTGTATACTGTGTATACTGTTTGTACCTTGCTCTGCATTCACCATACCTTGTCGTGTATCCTGTTGCCACGTGTTGTGTATCTTGTCTCCCGTAAGTCTAGTTTAGTTGTTTGCCTAAAGTGTTTTATTTCTTAGTCTAGTTAGTCCGTGTTCTTGTTTTGTCATTTAGTTTTTCAGTCTTGTTTTCCCCCTCGTGGGTTGTCTCCCAGTGAGATCCATGACAAGCAATGAAAATCCTGACAATATGCCTGATCATCATATGCTTGTCACAAGTTCAAGCTACAGGCAACATGACAACTCCATATCCTATAACTCACAACCATACTTCCATATCATTAACTACTCAGTCCTCAGCAAAACCCAGTAACAACTCTGTAAATGAACTCTATGGAAAACAACGTAGGAACATCAAAGAAGATTACAGCGTGTATGAGGGCGATACCAAACTAGATGCTTTATGGGAAACAGCACAGAGTAATCAATGGTATGAATGGGCAACCTTTACAGCCACAGAGGTAAAAAAGAAAGACTGTTTATTCTGTACTAAAACACCGATGAGCCAAGTGATAGTAACCCCAAATCCTTTCGATTACGAACATTGTGCTAGATTCAACAGAAACTCTTGCCATTTGATAAAAGCCGCAAGATATTTTTGTCCAGCTGAATGTTTGGGTTTCCTAAGCAATTATCACCACATGCTTCTCCTTAAGAATATACCTCTATTGAGAGCTAAATGTAAACATGTTGAAATAACTGAAAGTACAACAATGCAAGATAACCAAATAGAAATTCCACCATTGTACACCATAGACTATAGTAAGGAATATGAATGTTTTTTTTAAATCCACAGGGGTTATAAACATGGGACAATTTAAAGGCAAATGCAGTTTCATTTGGAATATAGATAAATATTTTTTTCTAGATGTAGATGACTCTAGGGAAAGCAAGACTCTATCTAAAGCAATAGTTGAATATTTCTGGATTTGTGGAAAAAGAAAACTATTGTCTTCTTTACCCCTCGGATGGAAAGGAAAATGTACTAGAGTACGATTAATACAAGAAATCAAAATAATAGAATGGGATTCAGAATCCACAAGGGAAACAAATAAAACAATCAATTACCGAGCTAAGAGAAGTTATACACCAGATCCTAAAGTTTACATAGACTCCATAGGACAGCCTAGAGGAATACCGGGTCAGTTCAAAGCACGAGACGAAGTTAAATCAGGTTTGGATCAATATTAATTTGGATTTCACCAAACAAAAATACAGAATGGATAAACTATATTTACTACAACCAACAAAGATTTATTAACTACACCAATGAAGCTTTACTTGCTTTAGGCGAACAATTAGATGTAACCAGTAAAATGACATGGCAAAATAGATTAGCCCTGAATTGGATGTTAGCAGACAAAGAAGGTTCTTATTTGGGAACCAATGTTGTACTAATATTACTAACATTACATCACCAGAAGGAACATTTACTAAAGCCATGGCGAAATTAGGAATACTTTTTGGAGTGACAATTTGTATAGGAGGATTACTTTTTTGTTGTGCAATACCTTTATTAAAATCCCTATTATTAAAGCCACAGTTAAACAGATGGACATGTTAAGGTATCATGATGATGAGAAAATAACTTTGACACAACAAGAATGTTATCAAAAGATATTAAACAAAACAGTATTGACTTTGCAACAGGCAGAGGAGAGTTAGAATACCTCTACTGAATATTAGGAAGGAATGCTAAACAAATATATTTTGTAACCTAATCAATATTATGCATGCTTGCTTTCATATTTTCTTGATTTTATGTCACGGATGGTTTATTTTTATTTTTGTTAAAATATAAATTGTTATACAATTTTATCCTTATTATTTCTGTTTTTGTGCAGATTTTATTTCATTTTCTTTAATTAATATTTACTATTTCATTTGTTATGCGCATTTCTTTATCTTAATTTCTTTAATTTTTATTCATGCTTATCACAATATGTAACACTTCATTAGTATATACTTTCCTTTTATTGTTGTATTTACACCAATTTCTTTTGTTTACTCTTATTTGTTTATATATATTCTACATAACTGTGAAAACCACAGGAAAGAGCAGAACCTAATGCACGCACATGCTTTAAACAAGTTTTTGTAACCTATAATCTTATAGTATCAGAATCTTTTACTTCCTTCCTGTCAATGGAGGATTCCCAGTATTCTGGGAAATGGTACGTAAATAACGTACCAAAGGGGGAAATGTAGAAGATATTTTTGGCTAAAATATAGAAGAATAATGTCTACAATTGTTTACTATTATAAAATCATTTTAAGAGTTTCTTATCTGAGGTGTCGAATGCTAGTTGACACAAAGGACCCTAGGTAAGCTGTGGTAGGAAAACACATCTGTTTCACATTATATTGGGGGCTCAGAGGACGTGTGTGTATGTGTGTGTTAAGCACACTATATAAGGGCATCTCCAAAAACGGAGAAGGGGGTGACATTGCAATCCTACTCCATTAATAAAGTGTTTTTTGTATCAAAACTCGAGACTCAACAATAATTCTTCAGAACACTCAAAGAAAAATTCACAACAACAGACATCATCTGTAGCTTTGAGACCACTCTTTGCATGCCACGGTTTTATTTACAGCAAGAATTTGACATTAATTTGAACTGAACGTATTTGTTAGTAGACATCCTTACTCCACCACCTGTGTGGCGTTATAAACTAGATTTCTGAACCAGCTTGGTGTAAAGGATTGATCTCCAAAAAAATTACTACGGTAATCCAGAAAGTGGTAACATGTTCTTACAAATATCTTGTGGTTAGAATTTGTGGTTAGAACCAAGAGATTTTACAGGTTTGGAACAACCTGAGGTTGAACAGGTGAACAGTCACTGCTCTGATGTAGAGGTCTAGATGATGAAATAATGACCAAGTCATAGTAAATCAATAAGTGATTCATTTTGAGTGACAGTAAAACTAAACAATCATATGGTCTTTCTAAACAGGGGACTTTGTTGTCGCTGACTTCATGATAAATTTCCACTCTCTGTGGACCGCCAGCCTCGTGAAGCCTTATGGAAAAAGTAAAAACTGATAAACTTCACTCTTCTTGATTTATGTTTTGTAACATTATATGTTTAGCTTTCAGACGAGTCATTTTGTTGCAGTCATCGTATGAGGTGGGTACACAGTATACAATATTTACAATAGAAAATGTGAGTGGTGCCTTGTAGCAAACCGTGGAACTGGGAACCAGGGCGATGACATTTTAAGCCAATAATGAAACTAACCAACTCCCAATGTCTCTACGATGTTCTGAAGCAGAGATATAAGTCTTGCTAAACGGTTGCTAGGCTAATGTGTTTGGTTGCTATTGGTTGCTATGGGCTACTATGTGCAGAGGTCCCCAATATTAAGCGTTCAGAAAATGTCATAAACAGACGTAGAAAAATCTTTCACTTTTGGCCCTCAAGGGACATATTTTCACTATCAACAAAAACGCAGAGAAGACGTTTTTTGGAAACATCACCTTTGCTTGGGGGTGGGATATATTTAATAAAGTAATTATTATAAAATGGCTCTTTTTCTTTAATAGAACATTTATTTATAGACAGACAGATAACTGTGGTGTCAATTCTCCTGACATTTAAATCAAACGTAAAACCAGAAACACAAACTCACCAATGACAAGAAGACTGAAATATAGAATCTGAGCCATTTCTGAGGAAGAAACACATTGAAAACCTCAAATGTTAAACTTCTGTTTGTTCATAATTTTGTCATTCAACATAAATTCATTTGCAGTTTTAAAATCAAATAAATCTGTGAGTATGACATAAAAATTTGCTTAGTTTCTGTCATGTATAAAAGTCAATGAAGTTAAAAATCAACATTTCTATCACTACTGTATCTCTTCAGAAAATCAGTTTCATGATAAAGTTTCATTAAAAGTTATTTTCAGATCAATTCACAAAAACAGAGTCATTTCAAAAGAATGATTTTAATAAGAATGAGAATGTAAATAGTTCTTACTCTTCATCTCTTGTGTGTTTCTCTCCTGAATCTGCTGCTGTTTCTCTCTCTCTCTGTGTTCATTTGTCACATTATATTACATCAGATCTTCAGCACCTCCCATCTTTTGATTATTTCTCTAGAAAGACTTATTTTCATACTTTACATCCTGCTTATTTGTATACTTGCTCACTGAAATGAGAAGAAACAAGGTGTGCGTTCTCTTATTTGCATGTGTGATGTGTGTCAGCCAGCGAACACAAGATAATAAGAGACACATCAGAGGTTGATGAGGTGTGTTACTTAATATATAGGAACCTTAAATAGGAACCAGACTGACAATCAACTGATCCAAAACATCATTAATAATCCTCACAGATCTGTCTGGATTGGTCTGCTCCGAGACTTGTGGGAGTGGTCAGATAACACTGACTCCGCCTTCAGATTTTGGAAGTATAGTTTCCCTACACAAAAATCTTCACAATGTATAAAGGCCGGACGGATGATGGACACTTGTATACAGTGTCTTGCAATAACAATGAGGACTTTGTGTGTTATAAAGGTGAGTTGATAGAAGCCAATGGGCTTCATTCATGATTTTTTGTTTAAGTCGCTTGTAAAGTCGTTTTGACGTAAATGTCATTTGGCATGAAGGGAATCTACACATACTCCCAGCCACGTGTAAATGGTGCTTTAAACATCCGTATGTTTCACTCATTAATAAGGCTGCATTTTAATTCACCTCATAACGTACATGTTACAAAGCATTTTTCTGTAAAATAATGTATACATATATATAATAATCTATACAGTAATTATGTACTGTTTCCTTTCATTTTTATTATGAACACTAGTAAAAGTTTCTGCAAACGTTAATCTTTAATCAAATAATGAATTGCTTACAATAGGCAAGGCAAGTTTATTTATATAGCATGTTTCATACACAAGGCAATTCAAAGTGCTTTACGTAAAATGATTGACAGAAAGAAATAAAACGTATCTTTAAAATGCAAATGATTTAAGATCACAAATACTTTAGATTTTAAGAAACAATAAAACAGCAATAAAATTGATTAAAAATGTGAGTTTATATATAAAAAGAATAAGAGAAAAAATAAAATAAATTAGAAAGTGCAGTTGATGTAAAGCAGCACAGTGCTCATGTTGTGAATGCACAGCTAAACAAGTGTGTTTTTAATCTGGATTTAAAGAAGCTTCTGTTGATGAACATATGATGTCTTCTGGAAGCAGATTTCAGCTACAGGTGGCGTAATGACTAAACGCTGACTCGCCCTGTTTTGAGTGAACCCTTGTTATCTCTAACTGACTTGATCCTGATGATCTGAGAAGTCTGTTTGGTTTATATTCAATGAGCATATCTTAGATGTATTTAGGTCCTAGACCATTGAGTGATTTATAGACAATAAATAATACTTTGAAGTTGATTCTAAAAGTAACTGGTAACCAGTGTAAGGACCTGAGGATTGTAGGGATATGCTCAGATTTTTTGGTTCTGGTCAGAATCCTGGCAGCAGCGTTCTGTATGAGCTGCAGCTGTCTGATGGTCTTTTTAGGAAGACCTGTAAGGAGTCCATTACAGTAATCCACCCTGCTGGTGATGAAAGCATGGACTAGTGATGGGGAGAAAAATGCTGATCTTGTAGTTCAAAAAATTGCTCAGACAAAGAAGGTCCAGGTGTCAAAGATTTTACTTTATTTGTACAAGTCAAACAAAGTGAGATGATTCCCAAAAGCATCTGAAAATCGGGTGTTTTCCAACCTCTAGTTATAGTGAAACTACTCCGAGTTGTTTACCTTTCGAAACCAATCATGTAAATTCCCGCTATCTCTTATTTTTTAATATCCAACTGTCCTTGTTTGCCACCATTATTTCTAGACATCAAAGCTTGTGGTCTAATGGTGGAATTTCAAGCAATCTTGAAACAATCTTGATTCTAATACTCATCTAAATTAATATGATTTTTGATTCTACTAACACAACTATGTTACAAACATTCCTATGAATACTTCTTCATAACCGGGGTACACAGCAGTCCCCATAGTATACAGGATATGATCAAAATTATACACAATACTAGTTTCTCTAAATCTTGGCTTGAGACAAAACATCTGATTCTGGCTATGTCTCTGAGATGGTAGTACGCTGATTTGCTTATTGCTTTGACATGACTGCTGAAACTAAGGTCAGACTCCAAAATGACCCCAAGATTTATTACCTTGCTTTGTGTCTTTAGACCTCTTAAGTCAAGGTATGTGTTTAGCTTGTTAGTTTCATCCTTCTTACCAAAAACAATGACTTCAGCTTTGTTTTTATTTAACTAAAGGAAGTTTTGACACATCCAGCTGTTAATTTCATCAATGCACTGGCAAAGAGAGTCAATAGGCCTGTAGTCATTGGGTAATAGGGCTAGATAGATCCGAGTGTCATGTGCATAGCTGTGGTAGGCAATTTGGTACTTTTTCATTATTTGGCCAAGTGGGAGCATATATAAATTGAAGAGGAGCGGAGCAAGAATTGAGCCCCTGTGGAACACCACAAGTCATGGGTGTCCAGTCAGATTTATGGTCGGCTATGTTCACAGAGTAACCTCTCCCTTTAAGGTATGACCCAAACCATTTAAGTACCAATCCAGAAAGCCCTACCCAGTTTTCCAGCCTATGTAAGAGTATGGTGTGATCTACCATGTCAAAAGCAGCACTGAGATCTAGTAAAACCAGAACTGATATTTTACCTGAATCAGAATTCAATCGAATGTCATTAATTATCTTTATGAGCACTGTATCTGTGCTATGATGCTGACGGAAACCAGACTGAAAATTGTCCAGGTAGCCATTTGAGTTCAAGAATTTGGTCAGCCTATTGAAGACAACATTTTCAATGATGTTGCCTATAAAATGAAGATTTGATATTGGTCTGTAGTAAGACAGTAAGGTTTTGTCTAGATTGCCCTTTTTTAGAAGAGGTTTGACAACTGCATTTTTAAGGGACTCTGGGAAAGTTCCTGAGAGCAGTAAGGTATTAACTATTTTTAGGAGATCTGCTTCCAAACAGTTAAACACTTTTTTAAAAAAGGATGTGGGAAGTGTGTCAAGGCTGCAAGTTGACGTCTTAAGATGCTGTACCGTTTCCTCAAGGGTTTTGAGATCAATTGTCTGAAATTCAGACAAAGTAACTAATTTCTGAAGAAACTGAATTCAGACTGAACTGACTGCCACATGGAGCTTTGCTGATTTCCATTCTGATATTACTGATCTTTTGAAGGAAAAGGTTTCAACTCATTGCATTTGTTAGTCTCTCTACATTTGCAAAAAGGGTGCGAGTATTATTTATTTTGCACTTTATAATGTTAGAGAAAAAATTCTGTCTAGCTTTGCCTAAGTCAACATTGGAGGCATGCAGACTGTCTTTATACATGTTATAGTGAACTTCAAGTTTGGTTTTTCGCCACATACGCTCAGCTTTTCTGCATGTTCTTTTCATGCTTTGTACTGCTGTTGTGTTTCTCCAGGGTGCTTTATGCCTGCCAGTTATCACTTTGACCTTTACTGGAGTAATGGCATTGATAGCATTTTTATCTTTTGCATTAAAGCTACCCACACGGAAATGTAATATATGACATATATGTCCCTATATCGTAAGTGAAGCTGTCATATATGTTAAATATATTAATATCACATGTATACATATCACTAGATATATGTTGATATAAGTTTCAAACATATATAAATTGTCCATATTAAATGAGTATATCAACATATATTATTACTGTGTATATGATTATGAATTGTATAATAATGTATGTTATTACCATATATGTCATTAATATTTGTTTAATTTATATATGCAAATTTATTTTACCAACATACATACAAACATTTTTCATGTTTACCATATTAATTCTGTTATATTTTCCTTATTTGAACGGCTTGAACTTTAAACAAGTCTACAAATTGCACATTTTAGTTTCTATTCCATTTAAGAATTAACATATAATAAATACCATTCAAATTATATTTTCAAATTTCATTTTATTTTTTATGTCAACAACCATAAATCTATTTCTTCATTTAAAAATACATACACAACATTGTTTAGAAATGCACCTTAAACATTTCAAATTGCAGTGCTTATATACAGGTAAGTAAAAAAACATAACATCTTTGAAAATGTTTTGTAAATAAAACTTAAAAACTACCCCACCCTTCAAGTCAGTGTGAAAACTAGTTCTGTCAGCAAAGCTGCAAAAACTGATGTCAGAAAAGAAAAATTATAGAGTTACTTCATAAAGATTAAGAAAGGTCAAAACATAATCACATCTGTACTGTTCCAAAGGCATGTACAAACATTTGTGGTCAATTGTTGAGGCATGTACAGCAGTTAAGTGAGACAGCACCTTCTTGACTGAATGGAAGTGTGTTGGATTTTGAACACGGGAAGAAAAGCTGTGCTTCCCCTCCTCAAAAAAACGACCAATTGCATAACAAGTACTACCATTTCCTAGGTCAGTCACCATGAATGTTTTAATAGAGAAGAATGTGTTGTCAGTGCCTATACGAACTATACTCGAATTCCTCTTCTTTGAACGGCGATATAACTGGGAATGAACAATCACACCATTGACAAACACTCGGTCATAATAGTCTACAAACTGCTTCTCAATCCGATCACCAACACTGTGTAAAGCAATGTAGTCATCATGTGCTATCATTTTTCTTTTGGGTGTTCCAAAAGCTGTAACTCCAGAACATCTCACAGCACGCTTTAGCTCTGGTTTTCCCCTGAGTAACTGACTAAGAACAGCACTACATTCTGAGAAGGGATTTTTCATTGCTTGACTGGCATACAGTGGTAGGGCTTTTTTAATCCAGAAAACTTTACATATTTGGATAGGCACAGACTGGGTGCTTTTGACCATTTCTTTTAACTCCATGTTATAGGCCTCAAATTGAAAAGCAGAATGGGTCCATAATGGACCCCAATTCTTGACACTTCTTGTGAGATGGAGGCAGAGGTGAACATTGTAGGTGACATTGCCTATTCCATAAAGGAGCTCCATCTCAGATACAAACTGATGAAGCAGCTCCTGTGCTTCTAAAAGCTGCTGAGATGAAATCGATGTAGTAAGCAGCAAAGCTATGCCACTTGCAAGCTTCATCCAATGGTTAAGGTATCTCTCCGGTAGAATCCCCTTTAGAATGGGAATACTGTAGTAAAGTAGCCACATCAGCCATTCATGGGCTTTCCAGTAACGTCTTTCTTTAACAGATCGAGGTGTTCTGGAGACATTACTTGGTGGCTTTATCTTTAACAGTAGTTGGTCAATTTGTGTTATGGACCTGCCTATGTACCAAGGAGATTGGTGGTTTTCAGAGTTACACCATAGTGAAGTAACGGACCTTGTAACACCAAGAAGGACGCTGTGCATGTAGTCAGGGACACATCCCTCAATTATATCGAATCCAGGTAAAAGGGACAACACCGAAGGTCCTTTCACACCTACTGAAGGTGTGCCTGTCTCAACTGCCCTTGAAACTAGCTCCAAAGTCTGACTTTGACGCCTTAGTTCCATGTTTTCCTCAAATGGGTAAACCCTAGCCTTTCCCTGACCACGTTCAACAAGGGTTCCTTTCTGAAGACAAAAAGAACACCCAAACTCCCCATTGAACTGCTTAAAGTTCTGTAAGAGTGGACGGGCAACAGAATCACTTACAAGTATTAAAGCATATACTTTGCTGGTACCGCTAACACCATCAGATGTAACCCAATCAAAGCCACGATCATGTAGATCAATGCACTCCTTTACAAATGGCTCAAGAAAGATGTTCATCAGAGGCTTTTTAGCCCCAAACCATAGTGCTGTTAACATAATATTGTCAGATCTCAGATTGGGAGGTAGTTCATTTAAAGTGCACAACAGGGGCCATATAGACTGTGAAGAGGATTTGAACAATGGTACACCATCACAGCTAAAGGTGATCGAAAAGTTGGGGCAATCATTCAGAGGTGTGAAGGCATCTAAAGTCTTTTTATAGAGCAGACCATCATATACATCATTAATTAGGTGAGCATTTACACTATCCTTTTTATTGACAGTCATTTGTGGTAACTTGTGTTGTTCAATAATATTTCGTAGTTGTGCTTCTAGAGGGAGAACAATAAAAAAGTTTCCAGATGTCATGTTCTTCTTTGCATCAACTTCTTTGCCGCAAATTCTACAACCTACACTTTCATCTTTTTCTTCCATTAAGAGAGTACAATCTGAACAGAAATGCTTGATAAGAATGTAGTCCTTATAATCAGACATGTTTTTGTAAAAATGGTGTTTAGAAGTTGACACTGAGTGTTCACCAGTGATAACATTTATGACTTTAAATATGTCTTCTAATGCTTCATCAGTCAAACCATGTTTGCATTTTAGAGCTAGAAGGAGCAACTCATGTTCTTTTCTTTGTTGTTCATGTAGTGCTTTCTCACTGTATTCTGGCACTGTCCATAAAGGAGGCACATGGCTTTCATTGCTGGGGGTTTTCTCCATAATTTCATCCCCTGTAATGCCTTCGCCCTGTTGGATCTCATCACTTGATTCTTCTTCATAGTCAGTCATGTTCTGTTTGACCTCCACTTTACTGTGTAGGATGCTTGAATCATGAGGTATAGTTGATTCCTTTACTTGTTGCTGAAAGTCAAAGTCAACAAATTATTTCTCATACATAAATGTCCTGCTTTGACAAGGTAATAAGAAATCATGTCTTTTTTTAACAGTACTTTTTACAAGTTGACATACATTTTTAGATAAATATGGCATAATTGACATTTGGCGACAGGAGTCAGATTTAAATTACAATGTGAGGAGGTGAGCATCAAGATTATGGCGGAAGATTTGGTTCCAAAGCACACTGCAAAAGCACCTATTTGGACGTATTTGGGATTTAAACCTACAGTTGAAAGAAAATGTATGTGAACCCTTTGGGCTTACTTGGATTTCTTCATAAATTGGTCATAAAATGTGTTCTGATCTTCATCTAAGTCACAACAATAGAGAAACACAGTCTGCTTAAACTAATACCGCACAAACATTATACGTTTTCATGTTTTTATTGAACACAACATGTAAACATTCATAGTGCAGGGTGCAAAAAGTATGTGAAACCGTAGGCTAATGACTTCTCCACGAGCTAATTGGAGCCAGGAGTCAGCCAAACTGGGGTCCAATCAATGTGATGAGATTGGATGTGTTGTTTAAAGCTGGCCTGTCCAATAAAAAAAACACACCAGTTTTGAGTTTGCTGTTCTGAAGAAGCGTTGTCTGATGTGAACCATGCTCGCACAAAAGAGCTCTCAGAAGACCAACGACCACGCCTAGGGAGTGTAGCAACAGTGCCGAACTTACTCCATTTGTAGACAATCTGTCTTACCGTGGACACATGGACATCAAGGCTTTTAGATATACTTTTGTAGCCCTTTCCAGCTTTATGTAAGTCAACAATTCTTGATCGTAGGTCTTCTGAGAGCTCTTTTGTGCGAGGCATGGTTCACATCACACAACGCTTCATCAGAACAGCAAACTCAAAACTGCTGTGTTTTTTATTGGACAGGCCAGCTTAAATCAACACATCCAATCTCATCACATTGATTGGACCCCAGGTTGGCTGACTCCTGGCTCCAATTAGCTCTTGGAGAAGTCATTAGCCTAGGGTTTCACATACTTTTTCCACCCTGCACTATGAATGTTTACATGTTGTGTTCAATAAAAACATGAAAACGTATAATGTTTGTGCGGTATTAGTTTAAGCAGACTGTGTTTCTCTATTGTTGTGAATTAGATGAAGATCAGAACACATTTTATGACCAATTTATGAAGAAATCCAAGTAAGCCCAAAGGGTTCACATACTTTTTCTTTCAACTGTAATTCGAATAGGAAACCCGAAAACCTTAATGATCGCCATCTGTAAACTTTGCCTGATAAAGGTGACTGAATCTGAGGTAATGCTTCTAAATTACATTTCCACCGCCTAATAATTTCTTCCATGGCATGTTTTTAGTTTTGTAATAAAGTTCTGTGTTTAATGTAAGCAAGTATAAATGTCATTTTCCTGTTCTGTTAATTCAAGTAATTACAGCTTCTAAATTGCCACTTATTCAAAAATGGAAGCAATTTACAAAGTGTGCACACTGAACCCCGTGACAATTCACCCATCCCCAATGTCCCCGGTATGTCCTGGGTACAACCAATCCAATACCTATCAACCGGTGAAAAAAAATGTACCACAGTCACATCCCTAAAAACCAGGTGTGTAAAGGTACACACAATCATTTCAAATCCTTGTTTCCACATGGACATATTAAGTGGGGGACAGCAAATTAGACCCCTATATAACAATCATTCTCATTACCTGCAAGGAATCATCAGATGCATCCAGATCATCTGGTTTTTCATCAACATCTGCAAAAGCCTGAAAAAACATTTACGGATCATTCACAGGTTATGAAGAAATAATGAAGCTCTGGAAAACAGGTTATATTCTGAGGACAAAACAGTGAAAAGGTGGCCGTGTAGAGCCCTGCGAATATGAACTTTTTCCACTGTGACAAAAGCTACATATTTTGGCCTTTTTTCTGACAGTATATGTATAATATGTATTCTCCTTGCCTGCAAGAACCCATCAGGTGCATTCAGATTCTCTTGTTTTTCTTCAACATCTGCAATAATCTGAAAATCAACATTTTAAAGAATTAAAAAAAAACTTTACAGACAGAAAAAGTTTATAAAACCAAATTTTATAATGATAAAAAACATTGTGTTATTAAGCTGTGACCTCATGTTTTTGTCATCATTTAGTTATTTATTCCTGTAAAGCTGCTTTAAAACAATGCAACATTGTAAAAAGCGGTATATAATCAAATGGAATTAAGTGTTTTAATAATAATTTTAACATCAATAATATATTTGGGTGAGGAAGGCACAAGCTAATGCAGGGTTAGTTGTAACACAGATATTTTACAGATACACAGGGTCAATCCATTTTGTGAAATTGTGCTTTTAGTATTTTTATCTCAATTAAAAAGATTGTCTCCCCTAAATTTTGGAAAATTTAGGTGAGTTTTTGAACCCACTTCGGGTACGGGTCGAGTGCGAGCTTGAAATTTAACTGTAATGGTCGGACCGGGTTACATTTAACAACCTTGTGTACGAGCCGGGTGCGGGCTTTTGTCTAAAGGCCGTGCAGACCTCTAAGAACGCACATTTTATTGCTGGAATTGAATAATAAAGTTCCTTCAATGTTTCTCAGTACTCTCTACTCTGTGTGTGTGTGCGTGCGTGCATGCGTGCGTGCGTTCCAGACAGTGAGAATGAGACAATTGATGTTTTGAGCTTGTCCACTTTTATTTTAACAAAAATGGCTGTATGTCAAGTAGGGGTGTGACGATACACTCAGTTCACGGTTCGATACGCATCCCGATAGTTGGTTCCGATATCACGATATATAAACAAAATTAAATTCAAGTTTAAATAAAATATGAATTTTCAAAATATAAACAATTCTCCATTGCACATAAAACTTAATAATTGTACCATTACAAGACATAACTGAACCTTATGTACTGTAGGTTTGTCACTGAAGAAAATTGAATTTTAACATACCTTAACTTTTTTAGAACGTAGCATTGGTGCTAAAGAGGTTTTAAGTATCAACCAAATGCTTGTAGCACAATTTCAAGGTTATGTTAGAAAAAATATTCATGGGTTTCACGTTTGGTTAGCGTTAGCACCATTGATTTACATCACACCCAAACAAGCACCGCAACATGCACACATCACACAAACAAGCGGCTCGGTCTTAAAAAATAAAACGATTTAAGCTCTGGTACATTAATATTAACAAATACTTGTATAAATTTAACAAAGGTTATTTGCAAAAGTCAATTTTAAAAAGATTTAAATACGTTTTTTTTTTTTTTTAAAGAGATATCTTATGTTAACATTTTTTTACTTTTATAAAGCATTACCCTCCCAGACAACCAATTTATGTGACATAGATAGATTAATTCATATATAGAAAGATTAAGTTATATATAAGACAGTAAATCCATACTGCTAAACAAGCAGCACAAGCAAACACTAAAATAAATACAAGTTGCATTTCTAGAGTTTTGTCTCTTCAGAAGATATAATAAAATTGTTCACGAAATGTGAGACAGTATCTCACAAAAACTGTGTACACCCATGAAACAACAGTTTTTAGAAAATAAGATCCGTAATGCCTTGTGACAGTAATTTTATAACAGCTAAAAGAGTTTTAAATCTTTCTCACATTATGCTTAACAGTACATCTTAGCTGTATATTATCACTGTAAAGCACAGCTTAACAGTGCTTACTGCTTTATAAATCAAACTAAATTTTTGTGTAATTGAGGCAAAACTAAAGTGTAGGTTGTACACTGTTCTTCCCCCTACAGCCAACAGTACAGGGCACTTAATTCAAGAGCCAGCTTTATTGGACATCATTTTCAAGAACAATTGTGTTTACTGCATTTCTCACCTGACTGAATGTCTCTGCATGTCTGCTGGTCACAAAAGGATTCTGGTCTTCTGATTCTGAAGTCTGGTTCTGCTGTGTTGCAATATCCTAAATATTGATATAGAAAATATATTTCAGTATTAAAGAGCTAAAGAACTTTTACCCTTAACAAACAATTTTAAGTAACAAAATTTGTATTACATTACATACCACATATCATATCATAGAGTAATTATGCCTTAAGGTGGGGCCCCACCAAAAGATAATCGGGATGATTTCTCCCCTTCCGACCATCTTGGATAGCGCCCCGATGATCTTAAACGGCTCTACCGATTATCTTATCAGATTTTCTTGTGGTGTGATGCGTGTTAAGAGTGAATGACCTGATCGGAAAGAACGTCGGAGCCGCCCCAATCAGGATCAGAAATCCTAATTTGAGGGGGGAACTCAGAGAGCTACACACAGTGTCATCCCGACTCGTTTTAACGCACAGGGTACCCCTTTGGCGACGTTTTTCGGCGAACGAGGAATGCAAGGTTTACCTGTTTTCATGAAATTGTATATTGTATATAATTTGCAATGATGATGTGTCAGGGTTTGATTTATGTTTTACATTTACACCCATCAGAGAACATAAGCACAAGAACTCTGTTGATTTTCACGTTGAACAAAAAAACAATCAGAAAGCAAACTAAACGCATGTCAATCCATAAAATAAAATATAATTTTATATAAATAATGTGTAAACCGCTGTACCAGAAACATAGCAACCACAGTAACAAAAGCATAACAACTGCAATTACAGTAATATAGAAATCACAGTGATGTAAAGACACCTAAGTGATGTTTTTTTTTTGTTTGTTTTCATTCTAAACCGTTGCAAAGATCATCGCCGCAATTTATTTTTGTCTGTCATCTGCCATGTTGATTCTAAAGTCTTGAAATAATTTGTGAGGTTTCCCGTGATGAAAGTTGGGATACTGTGTGAAATTCTTGTGTAGGAGCAAAACGATTTGAATCTAGGATTTTTTCTCCTTATGTTTGTGGTCTCTCACAGTTTGAAAATCCTAAAAGATTTAAAAAATCTTTTGGTGGGGCCCCGGCGTAACCTTTCAGCAAGACCAAACCATACACCATTTTGAAATTATTATTTACAAATAAAACTTTGCGCTGTTGATTAAGCAAATATAAATGTGTTACTGTTGTTTAGTACATTGCAAGCTTTGGGTAATCCAACCTCAAAGAAATCTGGTTTAAAAAAGGAGATGGAGCTAATAATGTGTGAATAATGTGTGATCAACAATCTGATCTTTAATCCTTACCTGTGACATATCAGCAAAAGAATTTTGTTGTCCACTCACTCCAACATGGTGGGATTTTCTGCAAAGCATTAATTAAGAGTTAAAAAATAAAAGTAAATTTTTTGTAAATACGAAGATGATATCTGGATCCTGTGGGTGGGCGGACAGTGCTCCAGACAAATTCTCGGGTGACCGGAGTTCAAATTCCGATTCGAGGCCCTTATTTTCTTGTGATATTTTAAAATAAATTATTTATTTTTATAAGCATGTAAACTACAACAAAATTACAACGTAATCCAAATCCTGTCTCACAAGACTGCATCTAATGGCCATTTAATACAGCGAAATGAGATGTATTTGACACATTTATTTGGTTATTATAATTTTGTTATGCACTGCATGCTTAACCTGTATTACAGTGTTCGCCTCTAGATGTCCCTCTCAACAGCACGTTAATGGTTAACCATGTTTAATATTATTTGATTATTTCCTATGCCCTTAATACTTCACAACTGCCAAACGATCCCTTTATTCCACAGTATTCAGGCCTATTTAATTGAAAAAAATAAATAAATAAAAATGACAAAATCAAATTTGCCAGGTGCCTCTGCTGATCGCACGTGTCCGGTAGACCCGTAATCATTCCCTGAACTCTTTGTATTTAATATTAATTTGCAATATGATTTCATCGATACATTCCTGTAAAATTCTCAAAGAATATAGGCTAGCCATTGAAGTGTACTATTGATAAAAATAAACATTACATACCTTCTCCACCGATGTTGTGTTGTTCGTGGAATGTTTTTTCTCTCCAATAGGTATTTTTTGTACTTCATCTCACTACCATCGCACACAACACAAACGTTAAACGGTAGCGAACTGATGTCTTTGGAAGCCTGGCTGGGTTCGACCTAAAATCAGTTAATGAGGGCAGAGCATCGCACACGTGTTTGACCTTTTGAACTGGGCAGTTATCAAAGTACCGTTTCGTATTTTTGCGAGTTGTTCTCGCGATACTTTGATGTCATACGGCGATTGGTTCGCGCTGTTATTACAGTATTCATAGCATATCAACCTTTATTGTCCATAGCAACGGTAGTGCTGCCACAAATTATATGTTTTCTTGTTAAAAGATAAAGCATTAGCATTATTCCAAACCGAATATAAAGTATGATTGATTTATCAATCCATTATTATTATTTCATTTAATATTATTAGAATCCGAATCAGAATTCCTTTATTGTCACATCACTAACAACACATGTGCTGTAGTGAGTGAAATTCTTTAGAGCGGGCTCCAGACAGCGCAGAATTTAATTAACATAAAAGACAATATACATTTACAATTTACATATATGGACAATATACAGATTGCAATGAACAGTATAGCTTAGTATACATAGTATACGGCTGACCTACTTAACAGTACAGTGTTATATACAATATATGCAATGCAGTATGATGCGCATGGATGGTATTTCAGTGATATGGATATATAATTGTATTAAAGTGCAGTGTGTGCTGCTGTAGAGTCCAGTTTGTTGAAATGAGGTGAAGTGCAATGTATGGCGAAAGATATAGTGGGGTGTGTAAGAGTATCATTTCTAGCTCTTCATTAACCTGATAGCCTAAGGAAGAAACCTGTCTCTCAGTCGGCTAGAGCGGGATCAAATACTGCGGAAACATCTGCCTGATGGTAGCAGAGAAAGCAGTCTGTGGGACGGGTTGCTGGACTCACTGATGTACATGTCGTGGAGGGAGCTAAGCTCACCTCCTACAATGTGGAAGGCAGTTCGCAAGACCCTCTGCAGAGCTTTGCGGTTGCCAGCAGTGCTGTTTCCATACCAGGCAGTGATGCAGCCAGTCAGGATGTTCTCCACAGTACAGGTGTAGAATGATTTGAGGATGTTGGAGCTCATTCCAAACTTCCTCAGGCGTCTGAGGAAGAAGAGGCGCTGATGTTCCTTATTAAGCACTGCCTCTGTGTGAGCAGACCATGTCCTCAGTGATGTGGACGCCGAGGAACTTAAAGCTGTTGACCCGCTCCACAGGTGTCCCATCAATGGTGCAGGGGTATGTGTTCTCTGCTCTGTTTCCTGAAATCCACCAGCAGCTCCTTGGTCTTGTCGATGTTGAGTGAGAGGTGGTTCTCCTGACACTATTTTGTCAGTGTGTGCACCTCCGCTCTGTAGGCCGTCTCGCCGTTGTCGGTGATCAGGCCTACCACTGTGATGTCAGCGAATTTTACTATGACAGTGGAGCTGTGTGTACCTGCACAATCGTGTGTTTACAGGGAGTACAGGAGTAGGCTGAGAACACTGAGGAGTATGGAGTATTTTTGGAAGCATGAAGGAACCACATACAGAGAGAGGGAGAGGTTGAAGATATCTTTGAAAACCCCAACTAGTTGCATGCGCATGCTCTGAGTACATGGCCTGGAATACCATCCGGACCCGCAGCCTTTCAGATTATTAATTTTGTTATATAGGCTTAATACTTTTACTTGACATACTAAATACAAAAGAGTATTGTGGTTAAATTATATTTAGGCCTATTAGAAAAGGCACTGTGTTTTGCAACACTGAGATTAAAGCATTAATCTCAAAGAAAACCTTTGCGGTGGACAACATAGTAGATAATTTAGGCTAGTATAGTATATACTAAAACTAATATTAATTTTTCAACAACATATTTACATTTACATTTAGTCATTTAGCAGACGCTTTTATACAAAGCGACTTACATAGAGTTAGGGAGCAACAAGCGATATGTCATACAGACATATAATAGCACAACAGCACTTACTTGGAATGTAAAAGTTTTCAAGTCACATAGAGGTTTGTATGGTACAACCATATATTTTCTGTATTACAAATTAAGCAGTTTGCCTTTACAAATGACTTTCTGTATACAACACTTCAACTGGCTACAACTGCCATCCTTGTCAGATGCAACAGGTATACCGCTGCACAATAAAAAGCATCATAACTTTATGGACACTTTATCTGCAAAAAAAGTTGTAAAAATGACAGTATATGAATTCCTTGTAAATCTGTGTCGCATGTTGAGATCATCTTTTTACACAGGCCACAAACATCTAGTAGGACCACTCACATCATGGAAACACTTCTGCTCATGCAGATTTAGAGGTTTCTATGTTTTATGGGGACATTCTATAGGCGTAATGGTTTTTATTCTGTATAAACGGTATATTCTATACCCCTACACCTAAACCTAAGAATCTCAGAAAACGTTCCACTTCTTTAGATTTAAAAAAGATAATTCTATATGATTTGTAGACTTGTTTCTTATGGCGACAAAAAATGTCCCCATACAGACAACGATTTTCGATCTTGCCATCTTTGTATGGACACTTTGTCCCCACACTACAGATTTCCCCAGGACCACACACACGCACACACGCACGCACGCACGCACACACAGTATTCAGATATTACATATATGTAAATAATGCTTGGCAGGGTTTAATGGATATAAAAGATACAGTTCATTAAATATATTAATGGTTGTGCTGCTAATTGTATTGTTTCAAAATACTTTTCTTGAAAAATATGCAGTGTAACCCTAACAAATAATTATAATATTACTTATTTTTTAATTTTGTGGATTTATTTCATGATTTTTGGCTGCTTTACTGTGGCCTTTAACCTATTGGATAAAGTTTTTAGATTTGTCCAAAACAGTGCAGAATATTTGTAACACTTCCAGTATTTTAGGCCTTGCATGTAGGCTGCGTTGTGCGTTCCACTTTAATTCCCAGTGTTGCGTCATATCCTGCTGCCTATTTTAAATAGGCGCGCCAAAATTCAAATTCAAATTGCGCGCATTCAGGATAGAGCCTAATGGAAGATGAACATGTCGTTCGCTCTTGTGGAGTGGAAAGAAGAAACGGATAATGAAAGTTGGAGCATTGTTTCAACAACACAAATAAAGAACTTCGACAAAAATGATTTCTTAGACGGATTAGACGAAACATCTGTATATTTGATTGAGTGGAGAGGCGGATTGAAAAAAAAACCTAAAGGCGGATGGCCGTTGTACGAGGCAACGGTGCATAAAATTGCAGGTACGTAATTTATTAACTCTCATTATAATTGAATTGTTCACATATTGAGATTGCTCAGATAATCAATTTTAAACAATCGCTGAAATGCATGAGTCATTTATGTTGCCTTTTGATCAGATCGAAGTTTAATCGTATTATGGAGCACATCTATACTGTTTAACTGTTACTGGGCATGCAATATGGCATACTATGTGCGTTGCATTTTTATTTTCTAGTGTGTTTAGTGTTTAAGACCTAACAACGAGTAGATTACACTGCCATAAATTCTTGAATAATATCTTTTAAAGTCAGTTTAAATGTAGCGGCGATGTCGTGGTCCATCAATGTTTATTGTGGATCCATTACATGTGCATAACGTCTGTACACTACAGCAGCGGTTTAAGCCTAACCTAGTCAATGATGTTTTATACAAAAAGTTAATCCTTAAACCACACCTAACGTTACAGGATTACAAATATATTGTTGTCATTGTCTCTCTTAGCTTTAGTTGTTAGTTACTTTTGTTTTACATTTTACAATTTACATTCACTTTTTTTCCCACAGAGAGACAGTCCACCCTTGAAAAAATAATGAGAACACAACATCATTCCAGTCCAAAACTTCTGACCAAAAGGAAATACAGGCCAAACCCTAGGTTTGCTGAAGAGGAGACCAGTAACGACAGAACATCTAGCCCCAAAAAGGTTACAAGATTTTTTTAACTAAGTGTTAAAACTTTGGCTGTAAAATTGTTTCTTGAAGATAAAATAAAACAAAATTGTTGTATTAACTTGCTAATCTTTTACTTCATTTTGAAATTATGTACTTAAAATAAAGTATCCAGAGTTAAGCGTACTTAATAACTACGTTTTTACAGTCAATACAAGCAGTCTGTTAGAGTTATGTTGCTATCTGTTTTTACTTATTGCATATAAAGCTAACATAAAAGTCCACATATCTGTTTACCTGTTTTAATGTCTCCCTGCTATTATTTTTGAGTTTTGGGTAAGCTGATCTTAATTCTCTGCTAAAGAAGTCTAATCATATAGCTGAAGATGTTGTGCTTTGATTCCCTGTATGCTAATTAATTGATTAAAGGTGAAAAATTAGACAGTTTAAAATGTACTGAACCGTACTACGCGCCTTCTTAATTTGTAAAGTGGTCCAAGAAATGATATTACACGATTAGTGTTTGTTGAGGTTTTTATTTGTTATATTGTTCTTGGTTGTAAAAAGCAATTTATCTCATCTACTTTTTGACAATGGAGGCAAAATTAATCATAGACTGTGATGTCATCATTTAAATTTTTCAGCTCTTTGTTTTTATTTTTTATGTTTTTAAGACATTTTTTATTTATGTCTGTTTTTATCTTGAATATATTTTCTGTCATGTTTTATATAGAAGCAAGCTAGTGTTGGAAATTTGGACAAGGAGCTTTTGGAAAAAATAAAAGTACACCATGGACTTCCTCTAATCTCATCTGCCGCAACTGTAGTTGCTCCAACTTCACCTGGCTCAGCTTCTCTCACACCACCTCTTCCTAAATGTCCAACTACACCTTCCTCAGCTCCACCTTCACCTGGCTCACCTTCCAAATCACCACTTCCTAAATGTCCACCTGCACCTTCCTCAGCGCCACCAGCTTCACCTCCTTCATTGTCGCCTGCTTCTCCTCTTGCCGACATAATAGGACAATTAAAGGCAGAAAACGAAGTCCTGAGAAGTGAATTAGAAAATCTGAAAACAAATGTTGTCAGTCGTAAGTGTTTATTACATTATTTCTGAATATTAAGTTCTTAAGGTTGATGATAAATATTAACATTATGCATTTCATATAAGTTTGCCCTACTCTAAATCAGTTTGAACTGTTTTGCTCCCTAGAAATGCCAAAACTTCTCAACACGATGTGCAAGCTGGGGCAATGGCTTGAAGCCAACGAACAGAGCTCACAAAAACAAATGGCATTGCCTTCTACCTTACCGGAAAATGTAAGTATGCTGTTTGCTAAACCGGCATTAAGTGATGTTCATAAAGGCAACATGATTGAGTTAATGTCAGGTGGGAATAATAATGATAACTGGTGTAAATTATTGTTTTGTTAATGTATTTTATCATTTAATTAAGTGGTGTCATTCATAAACTATAAAAGTTTACAATAAAACAATTTTTAGATGCTTACACCCACCTGATTTTAAATCAAAGGTGTTGACTTCATGATCATCACTAACATTTTATATATTTTGTAGTAGTCATGTCAAAGTTTTTGATTGTCCTCAAAATAAAAAGATTAATCTTAACATCATAAAGGAACTGCTGAACATGTGTCAAATATACAGAAATGCTTAAAAAAAAGAAAATATTTTAATTGATTGTTCGGATAATAATCCGAACAATCGAAACAATCGAACATGTTTTTGGATAAAAGTTTCTGCCAAATGACTAAATGGATAACATCAAAAAATATTAACAATCAAGTGAATGTAAACTTTTGTCCTGGGCTATTTTTAGATATAACTTTTATAACGTTTAATATGGCTTTATAATGTTAGTGTATGTCCCCTCCCCGCAGCTTGAAATTCACCCTGGCTCAGGAGTTTATGTGCCCAGAAATGTGTTGTGGTCAGCAAGCCATGCCAACAGCCCTACAACCATGGCACGGATGCTTCTTCTTGGGGTTTTTGACATTGAGGTGCTTCTAAAGAGCAATCTCAGAGGTATGTCATTGGTCATGCATGTGTCTGTGTAATTAATATTATTTTTCTTGCAATTAAATATAATGAAATTTAGATCTTAAGTATTTTAGTAAAGAATCAAAAAAGAACAGTTGAAATTTCAGATGTTCATTATCGATGATTAACCGATTTTCAGTTAATCATTAACATCCCTACTTCAAATAGCGATCGCATTTCCCTAGGAGTTGGGTTATAGCCATAGGTCACCCAAAAATAAAAACATGTTGTTTATTTACTTTATTTACACTGACTTTTACTGAAGTCTTGTGAAGTGAATGAATCATCATTTGCAGTAAACTGAACGCCATTTATAATAAAATGAGCCATAATGTACAGCCTCTCCCACTCGTCTGGTTAAGACTAGAAAAATTGTCACTGCATCTTGGATGCACTGGGAATTAGTTCTTATATAGAATTCTTATTTCATTCTAAACTGTATTATGTTTTTTCTTAGGCGGCAAGTCTAGGAATGCTAGCTCTGAGGAAACAAAAGAGGCACTGGACAGAGATAAAATTAATGCAATAATGAGTATGTATATTACCTGGTAAATTGGTTTCATTAAAAAAAAATGTTTTGTGCTAATTTAGTGTGTTTGAGGTGATTTTAATTTAGATGTTCGTAGATAAATGCTACTAAACTAAAATGCATTTCTTTGCCTTTATTACAGATGCAGTAATCCAGAAGTTTCCTGGTACCAGCAGAGGTCAGCTAGGAACCGCAATAAATCAAAAGGTCACGGAGTTGCGGTTATGCAAGAAGACCCAACAGACTTAAAATATAGTTATGCATTTTGGTGGATTTTGATTTTCTGGGGTTGTGGTGTTTTATTGTATGTTCAGTGTTAAGTTGTGTTCTAATTCTGTTTCTATTTTTTCTCTTTAAATTAAACTATATAAAAAAGTTTTACTGTTTTAGCTGTTTTACTTTTTTTTTCTGTTTAGATCCATATTAAAATTTTCAATATTCAATCAATAGTTGTGTTAATAAACTTGGTTTAACTGTTTTTGCACTAACTTTTAAGGCGTAAGTCCTGCTATATTTAAGGCTATATTTAAAAGAATGTACGCAATTAAATTTAAAAATGGATGTTTTTTTAATTTGTTTATTGACATCATACATTAATCCAAAATAGTCGTTATTCCAATATATATTGTAAAATATATACCAAAACTATAAAAATACATATTTGGGACATATATCCACAAGTATATAAGCAATATACAAAGCATATATGTATAATTTATATACAAAAATATAAAATGACAAATATATACTACATGGGTTTAAGAAATATAATAAGCATATATGTGTAATTTCTACATAAAATAAATAATATGGCATATATATGTAAGCAATATACTATGCATTTATGCGTAATTTCTATATAAAATGGCATATATATGTTACATGTATTTAAGAAATATAATCAGCATATATGTGTAATTTCTATATAAAACATTTAAACAGAGACATATATACCACATATATAAATAATTGTTTATGTACCATTTATGCATTATACATATATATATTTATATGATAATTGTTTATATGTCAATATATGAAATTGTTCCATTTTCAAATAGGATTTATATATGGGGAGATATATATATATATATATGTTTTCACTTTCTATGTGGATATATTATATATATGTAGATTCCATATGTCTACATATATTACATTTCCGTGTGGGTATCGAGTACATCCATAGAGTCTGCAGATATACTCGGTGACAAAGACATAGCATTCATAAATAGCTCACTGGTGTTCTCATTTATGAATCTCTTTTTTATAGGGACAGGTCTATCTTCAGTGGCAGGACTGATTGATATATCAAAGAAAATACAGAAATGATCAGACAGTGCCACATCTCTAATAATAGTGGAAGAAATGTTTAGACCTTTGCTAATGAGCAGATCCAGAGTGTGTCCACGATTGTGTGTGGGCCCGTGTACATGCTGGCTCAGATCAAAAGTTTTTATAACATTTAAAAGTTTATTTGAAGTGTTGTCTTGTCTACATGAATATTAAAATCTCCAGCAATAACAAAGCAGTCAAATTCTGAGGAAATAGCTGATAGCAGTTCTGAAATATCACCTACAAAGACTGGGGAGTATTTGGGAGGTCTGTAAATAATTGTAAACAGGATGCGTGGTGCACATTTTAAAGCTATACTCAAGTATTCAAAGGACAGGTGGTCACCAAGTAAAACTTGCTTGCAGTCAAAGAGATCTTTAAATAGAGCATCTATTCCTCCACCTCTCCTAACAGCTCTGCAAACATTTATAAAAGTAACGTTTGGGGGGCAGATTCATTGAGGATTGTAGCACAACAACTATCATCTAACCAAGTTTCATTTAGAAACATGAAGTCCAGTTTGTTACTGGTGATGAGTTCATTGACCAAAAAGGATTTGTTTTTTAGTGAACGGATGTTTAAATGTGCTAATTGAATAGTAACTGTTTTTATTTTTTTACCCGTGTCATTCTCAGGGTGACGTCTAAAAGGTATAAGATTATATAGCTTTGTCATACGACTGGAAAGGGCATTAGTTTTTCATTCACTTATCAGGACAGATATAGGGAAAACTAAAGGAACAATGGGTTCCTACTTGTTCTGTAAATATTTGAGATTGTTGCTGTTATCATAGCAGGGACCCAATTCATATCAGTTACCAGTGCTCTTTGCAGTCTTGTTTAGTCCATCTCCAACAGATGGGGGTTTGTGTGATCCCTGGTGTTGTGGCAGAGGCCGGAGAGCTCATTCAGAGGGAACAGGATGGCCAGGTTGACCCAGAGGCTTTGGTGGTTGTGGGGCCCGTCGTTTTTTAGTTGAAACCTGTGGACTCGTCACAATAGAGTGGGAGAGTTTTGTTCCAGCAAATATTAGTTCCTTTCATTTTCTCTGAGAAGCTCAAAAGAGATGATGTGGACGAGAGGGGGAGAGCGTGTAGTGAGAGGGGGTGCGAGTCTGGTGATTCTGAAGACTGAAGTTGTTTCGGCTCTCCCGGTTGTTATCCACAGAAATGTCCTTTAGTGTCGAGTCCTTTTCATCGTCCAACTGATGTGATGTCACTGGGAAGGGTACAGCTTGAGTGGTGTTATCCAAATGTCCATCCAACTGTTGAGGTGAGTCACTATGGCCAGGTGTATTTGTGCCATTTAGGAGTGGAGTGGCACACTCTACTGATGGGTGAAGGAGGGAGAAGAGGATATTGTCCTTTAGCACTCTTGAACCAAGTTTGTTTGGGTGGAGGCCATCTGTGGTAAAAAGTTGTCTTTGACTCCAAAAGAGATTAAAGTTGTCAATGAACTTCAGTCTTCTCATGTTGTAGGTTTTTTGCAGCAATATGTTCAGACTGAGTAGCCGAGAGAACATATTCGTTCCCCGAGCTGGGAGAGGTCCACTGATGAATGACAGAACTTTTTGCTTTCCAAGCATTTCAAAGAGTTCATAAAATCCCTTTTAGGAGCTCTGACTGCTCTTTTCGAGAATCATTTTTCCCCACATGTATGACAATCCGATTTACAGAATTATGTTGTTTCAGGATGTTTGAGAGTTCCTTGCTTACATCAGCAAGTATTGCTTGAGGGAAATAGTATGTACGTATAGCCCTGCTACGAAGGTTTCTGCTAATAGAATCAAGATAGTAGAATAATAAGAATCAAGATGATTAACAGTTTATAGGTGAACAGTATAACTGGGAACAACCGGGGAAAACTACACAGGGCAAACAGAAACAAGGAAAACAACAAATAAAGTCCATAATTGTTACAATAACATAAAATGTACCTGATATTTACTATTAAACTTAACTATAGCTTAGGCTTGTAAACAAATGAGGCAATTTGTTAATGTCAATTGCATTGAATCGAAAATTACTTCTCCAGCCACAATTAATGTTTTAAAAAATGGAAATTTCAACAAACCACCATTATTGTGTGATCAGTGTTTACTTTGACTCTTGATCCCTGACTCTGGTTGGGAGATTTTGGAAAAACAAAGTTCTTAATTAACTGTACATGACTACATGGGGGACTGATTAAATAAAACCCATATAAGCAGGTCTTTTAAATAACTGATTAAAATAGTTGATTTTGTAATTATCTTATCTCGCATTTCCTATGCTATGCTTTCTAAATTTTACATCTATTGTATCCCATACAGAAGAATTAAATATATCAAGATATGAAAATCTAATTTCAAATACTTGTACATATTTGCAACATATATAAAATATTACAAAAAAGTTGATTTTCATATATGTGGCCCTGGACAACAAAACAAGTCTTTAGTATACGGGAACATTTTTAGAAATCACCAAAAATACATTGTAGGGGTAAAAATTACAGATTTTTCATTTTGCCAAAAATCATTGGGATATAAAGTTAAGATCATGTTCGGTCCGTATATCATCTGATCATTTGATAATTCCATTCAGTACAACAAATGGGAAAAGAAAAAAAACTGTCGATATTTCGTTTGTTCGTTTTTCTTTATGCACATTTTTTCGGGAAAACAATGTTTTTCTTCTTATTTCCGCTTGAAACGGGAAATCCAATAAAAAATAATCCAAATGGAAATAACCACCCGAATTACTTTTAGCAAGTTTAACAATCACATGTAGTTTATAGGGTTAGAGTTAGGTTAGGGTTAGTATGTGAGTTAGGGTCCGGGATCAAGTGCATGCGATCTTGCGAAACTGGAAATGGATGTTCGTACTTTTCACTCCCGTTAAAAGAGTCACACTGAGAGAGGAGGACATGATGGTGGAAAAGATCTCAAAAGATATAATATGACAATGCCTAACAATCACATACAATACTTTCCAGAGCTTATACAGTCGAAGTTTGATAGCATTATTGCTTTTATTATGTGACATTTAAGGGAACAGTTACCCACTGCTTGCTCACAGCAGAGGTGTTAATCCATGCATTACGTTATGTAATGCGAACAGCCCCTCCCCCCGTAACGTCACTCAACCGAATCCATTAGGTTCCCCCAGCAAAAACTACAGTTCTGCAACAGAGTAATTCACAAAATTGTTCAGTTTGTGTTGACACTATGAGGTTTTTATGTCATTTGCACTATTACATTACATCAGTTTTAGCTAAATTAACCTAGTAAACTGCAAAATGATTGCAGCCATATGCCTATCTAGGTAATAATTTCCTTTTTGCAGATTTTGATTGCATAAGGCTACTGTTTTTAGGTAACATGCCAGAGCCTGTACCGGCCCATAATATGTTGCAGTGTTCCCCAGAGAGCATATGGACTCTTTTTCCAACATCTTGTGATATGTCACATTATTTATAAACATTTCATGAATATGAAACATGTACAGCTAAAGACATATTAAATTATAACTGATCGATTGCATTTGTGAAGAGCGTGATGCCGCGCTCACATAGGGTGACCACCCGTCCCGCGTAGCGCCTGCGCGCACAACGTTTGAAGCCCAATTCATGCGTCCCGCAAATTGAGACCGTGTCACGCATAATCAATGCTTGCTCAAAAAAAAAGTTGGTCGCTTTATACCCTCGAGCCCCAGGCAGCCAAACGAACATTACTTGACAGTTCAGCACGCTACTGTTGCCACGCCCACGGCCGCATTAACAATAGGGCTAGGCGGGGCTAAAGCCCCGGGGCCCGAGCAAGGAGGGGGCCCGTGATTGGCTGTGTAGCAGATTGATTACTACTAGCCATCTGATTGCCAAAGCCTTACCACGCACCCCACAAATTAGCCCTGTTATTTAGTAGCGCTTTGCCGTATATTCCATGCATTATCATGGAATCATTCTCATTAATATTATTAACAAAATTGCGCATTCGCGTTATGATTGGTCAGGTTGCATGTCAATCAAACCCCCGTGGGCAGCAGGGCACGGTGAATTGAAACGTCACGTTTGAATTTGATATACCAAATCAAATGCATTTATTTTATATACAACAATTCAGCTTAGGCCTATCAGGCGATGGCTGTCTGCGCCTTATTAGAATATAGCCTACGCATCAACCAATCAATCGCCTCCACTCTTCACTTCATTCTAGACTATTCTTAAAATTATCACGCAAAAAACAGTCTTCGTCTTCGACTGCTAAAAATGTCTTCTTTAAAAAAAAAAATGTGCGAGTGGGGCTCAAAAAAGGATTTTTTTAAAAGCTAAACAGCAGAGGAAACATGAGCTGATCAGTAAAATCCCAAAACTATCGGGTTATTTTACTAAAGCTGATGATCACGGAGTGGTGGATGATAAAGACACAGCGTCATCATCGACTCCACCAATTAACTGTTAATTTTGATTATTAACTTGATGGATGTATGATATTGCTTTTTGTGTTTGATCAAACTATTCGCCTAAAGGGCTGGCAGTGGCGATAGTGCTAATGTGTCCGGTAGAAATATGTCAATTGTGCTGCGCCATCATCATGATGTAAGTTTATAATTTATACACGTATTTAAGTATTGTGATATAGATACAAATTATTTTAAACTGCTCAGGCACAATAAACAGCAGGAGAGGATTCATTTTTTAAATGCTCGTTTTGATGGTGAACTTGAGACGGTTTTTGCACAGCGCACTTGGTCTTAAAGTGACAGAAGCTGCTAATAAAGCTGCTGTCGCCATTGTGTCAATAATGTTAATCAAACATCAGAAAGAAAGTAATTTACTGTCCTTGACTGAATCACTTTAGTAAAATAAATAAGAATGGATGTTGAATTTATATTGAAAGCTATGTATTGAATATTTGATTACTTTATACAATATTATTCAGTGCTTAAGGTTTTTCAAGTAGGTCGATTTCTTATGTGCCTTTGTTCTATTATTATTTGTGATTCTTGTCATCAGTAAGCTTGATATCCATTTCTTAATCTACTATTATTTTTTGTGATATTGAAAATTATCACAATAATTATGAAATTTTAGTGCCATTTAAAATTAAGTATTAAAATTAATATAACTTGACTGTGAAGTATATTGTTCGATAAAATGACTCCGTATGATGATATAGGCTAACATTTAGCTCATCGCCCACCCCTATATATTCGCTATTAGCAAGAAGACATGTTGACATGTTAGTGTTAATCTAACAGCATGTGTAAAAATGTGTTTCATGCTTATCCTAACCAGATCACCAGAAACATGAAACATCAACATTTTTTAGAAAAAAACAGGTTTTTTTCTCTTTCTCTGTAGTTGGTGACCTAAAGTGGTGGGGGGGGGGGGCCTGCAGTAACTCATAGCCCCGGGGCCCAGTGAGCTCTTAATGCGGCCCTGGCCACGCCCACCCCTCAGTTGAACTGCTGACTAGGTTGTTCCGTTGTTGTCATGACAGCGCGCGCACATGCACACACTGGGAAGGAACTTTTAGATGTGCGCTCCAATTAAAAAAATGGAGACAGAGACTGAGTCTGAGACAGGGACGATTCTAGATTTTCAATATTAGGGGGGCTCAGCCTCCAATGAGGATATATATATAGAGAGAAAGCCACACTCTAATCACCACATATTGTATACGTTACTAAAATAAATAATTAAGAAAGAATATGCAGAAAAGCATAAATACAAGTTATTGTTATTCAAATGAATATCACATTAATCGGTCAATCTGAAACATTTCTATTTCAAAGTGACAACAACAGTTACAGTCCATGAAATAAATGTCACAATCAACTGCTGAATCATTATTTAGAAAGAATAACTGAATATGTTTCCTGCCATTCATTCTGATTAGCACTAGCGCTGTCACTCTCTGCAGGACTGTGTGTTTATCTATTACCTCCACAATATGTTTTCAATTAATGATAAAAATACTGAAGCGTCTGAAAAACGACATAGAGCTTCTGTACACTTTTATTTCCTCTGAACTCAGAACAATGAATATCACTGCCGCACCGGGCTGAACTACAGTAACTCTAATCTGCGCGTCCTCTATCCGGAGCTGTCAAAACTACCGTCGACTCTCTATAACTATAGTACATCATCATTAATGACACTTTCTGTGAGCTACAATATCATCTTGATCGTGGAAGTATGTCGTCATTGGTGTTTAGTGCTTTCATTTTGCTTGAGGTAACGTTAACAAATAGTTAACGAGGGGTGAACGCACATAAAACTTTTAAACAGTGAATGGGAAAGGGTCTTGTATCACTTCCACATCATATTAAGATGCATTTATAACAAAGAATGGCAAAAATGCAGATGTCATGTTAATGAACACACCTTGTGAAGTTACTCTGCTATTGGTGTTAACTCCAATGTGCTACTGTGTGATCTGAAGAATGCGCTAAATAACGCAGCCTAACGCCGTTTTCATAATAAGAGTTTTAAAGGGGAATATAAAGCGATCTCGAATTCTTGTACAGATTTCATTATTACACACAATATTTTAGGGGGGGCTGAGCTAGAACTTTAGGGGGGGCTCTAGCTCCCCTAAAAACGGCCTAGCAACGCCACAGGTCTGAGCCATTAATTAAAAAGAGAAGGTGTGGGTACAAGAAAGACTGGGAAAATTAAATAGCTAAAGTAAATCGTAAGTGGAAGTGCATTTGTCAATTCATTGTATGTTCAAAATATTGTGAATCTTTATTTAAAAAAATATACATTGGCTGGCCTATTCATGAGCATACATCAGCAATTACACATGTTTAGGGGAATAGGGCATTATTATTATACCATGTAAGGTGGTATGTGCTAGAAATGGGTAAACCACTATCAGTGAGTCTGTCCGGGGGGTGGGGGCACCGCTGCGCCAGGCAGTGTCCCACATTGTCCCTCAGAAACATACCCATTGTGCCCCCTTGGGCTTATTAGTAGGTCGTCACCCTACGCTCACATAACGCGCATGCGCAAAGCGTGCGTGCCCAGAAGTCCGTTCGAAATTACCACAAAATGAAAAAAACTGTAATTCGGGTCGTTATTTCGTTTTGGTTTATGTATTATTGGATTTCCCGTTTTAAGATGAAATAAGAAGAAAACCATCGTTTTTTTTTTATTGTACATGCAGAAAAACGGAAAAACAAAATATCGACTCTTTTTTTCTTTTCCCGTTTGTTGTATTGAATGGAATAATCAAATGATCAGATGATACACGGACCATGTTCCATATATTTCACAAGTGTCCTACCTTAAATGTATAAAAACATTCTTTTTGTGAGTGGATGGCCTGCTACAGTGCCTCTGATTAACAACTTCAAAGGCGATTTTCAGAATATTTAGCTTTTTTTAAAGCCTCCAACTTTGTTAACAGTTGTTTTTCCGCCCGACAGTGTCCTATCCTAACAAACCATATATCAATAGAACGCATATTTATTCAGCTTTCTGATGATGCAAAAATCTCAATTTTGAAAAAAATACTCTTAAGACTGGTTTTGTCATCCAGGGTCACACACAATGGGCCCGTTCTACGTACGTCACTCATTACATCCGAGATGATCCGACTAATTGGGTTCTTCGAACACACCTGCCGCTTATGATAAGTATCGCTGGATTGAGTTATCTGAGATAATTGCGCGTTCTTGCTCTGGTTTAAAAGGGGATATGTGTCGATCAATGATCAGCAAACACTGTTATTGGCTGTTCAGCATGGCTAAAGAACGCGCCCAGTTTTTCTCCGAAGCAGAACAAGAGCTTTTAATGGAAGGTTATGCCCAATTTGAAAGTTTAATTAAAACATCAGAGAACACCTGAAGTCTGCAAAAGCCAGGAGAGAGGGCTGGCAAAAAGTAGCAGACAAATTAAATGCGTAAGTGGTCTCCATGTTAGATGTTTCTATCACTTTCCACTGTATGTATTTGTGCATTTTTTATTTATTTCATAAACTTTGTTCTTTTATGTCAGAGCCACCACGGGACCCACTAGAACAAGGGAACAAGTAAAAGTGAAGTACAAAAATATTCTACAAAATGGTAGCCACTTCTTATTCAGTCCTTATTTTAAAAGCCACTTTTTTCCTCTTTTAAAAGCCACCGTTAAATGATGTGTTTGTCTATAACAGCCACCAAGAAAAAGGCTGAAAGAAAAAAACAGGTGGTGGCTGCACCCCCACAATATACCCCAGCAGAAGAGCTGGCCCTTGGGTTGAATTCAAACCGACCCATTGTGGAGGGCATCCCTGGGGGCAGTTCTTTCTTAGACCCAAAGCCAGGGACCAGTAGCAGCCACACCTTCATTACTGGTAGACTAAATGAGCTTTCAATTCTCTTAGTACACTGTAAAATGGTTTGTTGCTGCATTAAATGAAGTATAATCCAAATGGTGATATTTTGTGAAAGTGAAAACTTTTAAACTTTTAATTCATATAAAATATGTTGCCATGAGTTATTAATCACAATTTTGTTTACAGTGTAGTTAATTGTAACGACATTATGTCCCCCTTCTTTTGTGCAGTTTTAGATAATGCACCAACACTTTTACCTGTTCCCAAACAAGTGGTGGCTGAAGCATATGCAGTAAGTTGTGTTTTTCTCACTTTTACATCAAAAGGAAAGAGTGCAACACTTTGTAATACCCATTTATTTCCATTGCACTGGACAGTGAAGAAACCCTCTCAGATTGTCCTTTGGAGGAAGAACCTGTAAGTGCATAAATAACTGTACCCTAATTTTTATATACTTGTGTACCTATTTTTTCTGTCTGCAACATGAGTTGCAGGAGTCCACACCTAGAGAAAGGCTTCCAGAACAGTCTGCACAAAGAACTGCTGAGACAGAGGTGGGGCAGTGTTGTACTTTTACTTTTGTTGCATGAGGCATGTTTTGACCCTTTTTTTTCAAGAAATTACACAGGGTGACATCCGTACCCTATATAAACGGCATCTTAAACAGAAAATTGAGTATTTTGAGTTGAAAAAGAGAAATTAAGAGGAGAAATAGAACTCAACAACTTGAAAAAGAGAAAAATTGCACTGGAGATAGAGTTGCTTCAAAAGGACTTTCAGAGTAAGTGCTAATACACTATTTCACACATAGTAGTATTTCTGACTTAACATAACTATCTCTTATTGCAGGCAAAAGATGACTTGCTGGCTTTTCTTTATAAAGAATATTTTCAATAAAACTCAAGGAACTAAGTATATTTGTCTTGTCTTTTATTATATAAAAAAATGGTGTTCTACAATTCTGTCCCGTGCAGCTCTGCCACTGGGTTGGTCCAAGTGCACTTGCTGGAGGTCATCATCAGGCTGCACCTCCACCACAGGGGTCTTTTCCTTTCTGATGGTGGCAATGTTATGCAATATGTCACAGGCAACAATTATGTCACAGGCCCTGTCGGGTAAAGCCCTCAGACTTTTCAGACACTGAAATCTTCCCTTTAGTTGCCCAAAGGTCATTTCATTGCATGCCGTTATCCTGGCTAGAGCTGCATTGTAACGGGTTTGAGGTCCAGGGTTTGGCTCAGGGAAGGGCGTCATGAAGTACTGCCTGCAGGCATAGCCCCTGTCTCCAAGCAGGATCCCGTCAAAATCCCCTGTGTAATGGATAAATGCAGTTCTGTTAGGCTTTGAGCTTGAAATAGATGTTCCCTTACCACGTTCAAATAATTTGCATAAATGTGACTCTCTGAAAATTCTTGAGTCATGCACTGATCCTGGCCATTTTGCTTCCACATTGGTGATATGGAACATATAGTCACACACCATCTAAGAGATTTTAGTCAGTCAACTGCATACTTTTTGATTTCATTACTTTTTTTTCAAGTAATATATTACTAATCAGGTATATTATAAATGGTTATCGTAATTTACCTGCACATTTACACTATGAACCCCCTTTCGGTTCACAAAATCCCCCTCATTGGGGCCTGGTGGGGCCTTGATGGGGACGTGTGTGCAGTCTATGGCAACAATAACGTTAGGGAAGTGTGAGGAACAAATACTGTAAGTCCTAGGCTACTTTTTGGCATGATCATGATTGCATGATCTTCATTGACAATTATAATGTACCTGCAATGGCAAAAACTACTTCACAGCCTGTGGTCTTAAGTGTCTTGGAAATACCACAAAGCTTCTAAAAACTCTTTGAGTGACAGATAAATTTTGCGAAGGGCACGACATACAGCACTTTTACCCACGTTTTCTGTATCTCCAATAGTGTAAAGAAAAGTGTTACTCGCAAAGAATCACAAAGCTATACAAACTGTTTGTGCAGTTGTTAAAACCCGACTCAGAGTCGAACATTTAATGTGTGGCTCCAACAAATTGATTATGTAGATTACACCCTCCCGAGAAAAATTATATCTCTCAATCAGTAGATTATCGCGCAGCGCTAAATGATCCTGTCGATATAACAAAACGCGATTAATTCGAAAAGCTATTCGAATTATTCTGGCACCTTCAGCAACGGATTCCTGACGTAAAAACTGACAAGACATGGCTGCGGCAGACTTACCTATCTCCTCCTCTTATAAAGCCGGGATCTAATCCTGTTTACATGAAGTAAGCCTGCTCCCGAGCAGGTTCAAGTTTACGGACCTGTAGCTATGACAGCAAGTCCATGATGAGCGTCCAAGAACCAAACAATCCAAGATCGTGCCAAATCGTCAACAATCAAATCCAGCTTACTGAGTTAGCGACGTACAAAGAACGGGCCCCATGTCATAATCCACGGCTAAATTTGTGTGAATTTTTACTAAATTTTCTCATGTAAATAATCAAATTCACTTTTCTGAAGTGAAAATCTTATACAAAACAGGGCTTATATCGGGCAACACGATTGTGTGATCGGACTGATCACATAATAGTAGAACTGTGTAAATGTTGTTTCATTTGTAATGTTGCAGGAGAGAAGATTCAGATTTTGAGAGTGAAGGTAAAATCTGTCCAGCGTGTAAAAAATCCTGCAGTGAAGGAGAACATTTTACAGTTTGTGAAAAACTTTTGGGGCTTGTGGAGGGTGGTGCGGGTGAGGGGGCCGAGCTCCCCAGGGTGAGGGCGGCCAGGACACGGTCCTCCGGGACGGTAGCCAAGGGAGTGGATAGCCAGTCTGGCACTAACGGCCAGGGATCATCCCGGTTGATCACGTACCTGATCATGTCGCCCATCCACTCAACATCCTCAGGGAGCTCAACATCCTCATCTCGGACGGCTTGAGAGGCTTGGTGAGACAGCAGTTAAAAATAACCTTGAGCTCTGCCTCACCGAACTCTGTCTCCCCAGATGCAGCCAAAAATTCCCGGGCGAAGTCTATGATCCCGCGATCCCCCTGTTTGAACCCAAACAGTAGTCGGGCCTGGTGGGACCGCAAGGAACCGTTCACGGCTGCCTGCTGGGTTCTTTCTGGCTCGTTCATTCTGTCATGGTTTACACGGGAAGACTTGGCAGGAAAACCCAAGTACAGGCGGAGACAGATGGTGAAGGGGTTAAACCGAAATTTATTTAAAACAATGAACACTATCAAAATGACAAAACAAAACCCACGATGGGGAAAACAAAACTGGGATAAACTATCAACAAAAACAAGAACAAGGACTAACTAAACTAAGAAAACAAACACTTGATCTAAACACTTACACTAATTAAACTAGACTTACTTGACACAGAGGAAACAGGGCTTGGCAGACAAGGTAACAGCATACATGTACAAGGAACAAGGTATCATGTACAAGGAACAAGGTATCATGTACAAGGAACAAGGTATCATGTACAAGGAACAGCAACAGCAACAATGAACGCGATCAAACGTACAGAATCTCATACAATGAACGAGCACAAGACAAGAGACACGAGGTCAATATAAAGGGAACCAAATCAAGGGGGAACAGGTGCAAGGGATAAACTAATTAACACTAAATAGGAAACAGGAGGGCATGAACGATGACGCAGACCGGAGAGAGAGAATATGGCAACAAATAGGTGCCAAAATCCTCTCTCTCCCACATGAAACAAAGGATCCTGCATGATTCCACCTCTAGACCAAGAAATACCTGACAAGGTGAGGGTGTCATGACAGGTATCTATGTCCCTTCCCACACTTTGCAAAGTATGAGGTGACATATGATACAACACTTACAAAACCTGACTGATGTCTTTTGATTTTTATCACAAACCAAATAGTCATGTTTAGGGTGTTTATTACAGAAAGTTTCTATGTGTGACCCTACCTCAGGTCCGCACAGGAATATTTGAGGCAAAAGCAAACATTGTATGGTGCAAAAAGATCCGTTCTTCTTTAATACCTAAAATCATTAGGATAAGGAAGTAAACATCATGGTCCATTAAGATATTTTATACATTTCCTATACTATAAATATATCAAAACTGTATTTTTGTGATTAATATGCTATGCTGATATAACAATTATGTGGTATGGTTAACTATGTTACAGTGACAGGTCGCTCTAAGGACCTGATATTGGACCAGTGTCTAGGTTGGGTTACAGGAGGGTAAGAATCAAAACACTCAAGACACAGGAAATGACTAATTATATTAATGTATTTTGATTGGTGCAAAACAATGATAATAAAAGCAAATGTAACAACCAAAACAACAATGAAATAAAAATAAATCAACTAAACAATTGTCCTTTTCAATCGCTTGTTGTTCTTTTAGATGTCTTTTGTGCTCTGTTCACTATTTAAATAGCTTTCTCCTATTTACTTCTAGTTATTTAAGTTATATTTTAGTCGTTTAGTTTCTAATTTTAGTTATAGATATTTAGTTCCGCTAACTTTTAGTTTAATAAGAGCTTTTGTTATTTTGGGGTTTAGTTCCTCTTCACTCTTTTAGTTCCCACTCATAAAATGATTAACCAAAACTAAAACAAAATATGAGAAAGTAAATTACATTAAATCACGATAAACAAATCAAAACAAATTGAAACAATTAAATTTCTCAACAGTATAACAGTCGATTACTTCTCAATAGAAATGTTCTTTTGTCAATCAAAGTGTAAAATATGTTAGTGTGTGCAAAGAGTCTTTGATGAAGGTTGTATTGCGACAGTCAATAGTGCAAAATGATCAACGTCGGGAAAAGAATCTGATCCTTCCGATCAGAATGTACTCAATGAAAAAAAAACGGATTCCACCTGTTTAGTTGAAAGCACTACCGGAATCTTCCGTTTCTCTCAAATCACTGTGGTTCTGGGTAGGCTCGCCATCTCAATGTCAAAGGGTTCATCCAATCACACAAAAAAAACTGACCATATCCGGGGGTATTATATGTTTGACACCCGCATGGATTTACAGGGGCTCGAATCAGAAATCGTCAGAATCAGAAATCGTCATTGGTCATATCGCAATCTCGTTCTTGGATTGATCTTGGATTTTTCCTCTCGCTCGCGATCAGCAAAATGCGTTCGCCTCTTACTGCTCCCGCGTCTCGTCTCTATGACGTAACGTGCAGTCGCAGTTTAAACTGAATATATCATTTCAGCATTTAGTCATTTTATTATTTATTATATTAAACTGCAATGACTAAGAAAAATTCTATTTAAATCCTTTTTACAATATGTTATAATTATAATTATTTGAGAGTTGTATATTGGACCAATATGCCCCGATCAAACCACATGAACAGAAAGGTTCTTTATTCAGCTTTCAGATGATGTATTAATCTCAATTTAATTATACTCAATTTAATTAATCTCACATCCATATGTTGCAAGGTAACTGAGATCGGTCCAGTTACTTAATATTTACATCATATTTTAATAATTCCATAACTGCAACCTCACATATCTGCTATTCTAGCTTCATTAAAATTGCTATAAACATGTTAATTTCTTGTACTGTGTAAATGTGCTTGTTTAAAGGTCTTCAACTCTAATATTGGATCGTCTGTTTCCCAGAAAATGTAGAATAGCTTTAACATACTACAGGATCTTATTAATGTTGTCTCCTGCGTTTACTGCCACGCTCGCACAACAGAACAGTTTCTGACAGGACCAATTGCTCCTCTGAAATGAGACGTGTTTTAGATTCACAATTACTTAAATCAGAGGGTTAAGAGTTACTGAAATAACGTTAAAACGGATGTAAAAAGGTCACTTTCATTATGCTGGACAGTCACTTGTGAGCTTGTTGCATTACAAATCATTGGTGTCCGTTTCAAATGATTTTGATGTTCTCTGTTAACTGGGATATTATTGAAGATTTAAAGGTTCTTCATCACATTTACTCAAATCTAGAATAGATTTTTAAAACACAATTGAAAAGAAACAACTGAGAAGTCAACATCGCCTGAGCTATCGAATAGCAACGTCTGACCAATAACATTTTCATCTCCACTTTCATCTACAACAAACATTCATTTCATTTCCTTTACTTTCCATTTTATTTTTAAATACATATTATTTACATTTTTGTGTTGTTATTGTCTATGCTTTTTCTCTCTTTGTAAATGATATAGAATTCACTTTGTATTATTTTTCTATGTAAACATGCTTTTTAAATAAACTTGCCTTTTCTTCTTTAGATGATAGACAGACTGCACACTCCCTGGCTTATTTGTATATATTTGTTTTTTTGGGGTGGGTTGCGTGTGCGCAAAATACACTTGGTTTTAAGAAAGACAACTGTTTGTTTTACTGGTTACACACAGGCACAGGCATGCACGCAGACATACAGGATTACATAACGTCTGTTTTAATGTGTAGCTGATGCTGTATGTTGTGGTTCTTATACTGTCATTTTTCTGTAGAGGCTGTGTACAACCTATCAATGAGGTGCATTCCAGAACCTATATAACAGATATATCTCAGTAACATCGACGTTTTCAGTTCTGACACTTACATGATTTTCACGTGAATACCATTCCCTCCTTGAACTGCCACCTTACCCTGGTGGAGGGGTTTGAGCACCCGAAAGACCCTAGGAGCTATGTTGTCTGGGGCTATATGCCCCTGGTAGGGTCTCCCAAGGCAAACAGGTCCTAGGCGACGGGTCAGACTAAGAGAGATTCAAAAAACCTTATGATGACAAGAAATTGGAGGACCGTGACGTCGCCCGGTATGGCGCAGCCGGGGCCCCACCCTGGAGCCAGGCCCGGGGTTGGGGCTCGTATGCGAATGCCTGGTGGTCGGGCCTCCCCCCATGGGGTCCAGTCGGGCTCAGCCTGAAAGGAGCGACGTGGGGCCACCCTCCCGTGGACCCACCACCTGCAGGAGGGACCATAAGGGGCCGGTGCAAAGTGGATCGAGCGGCAGTCGAAGGCGGGGGCCTCGACAACCTGATCCCTGGACGCGGAATCTAGCCTTAGGGACATGGAACGTCACCTCTCTGACGGGGAAGGAGTCTGAGATTGTTTGTGAGGTTCAGAGATTCCGACTAGAAATAGTGGGAACACCTCTACGCACAGCTTGGGCTCTGGAACCACTCTCCTCGAGGGAGGATGGACTCTTCACCACTCTGGAGTTGCCCATGGCGAGAGGCGGCGGGCTGGTGTGGGTTTGCTTATAGCCCCCCAGCTCAGCCGCCATGTGTTGGAGTTTACCCCGGTAAACGAGAGGGTCGCTTCCCTGCGCCTTCGGGTCGGGGATAGGTCTCTCACTGTCGTGTGTGCCTATGGGCCAAATTGCAGTGTAGAATACCCGGTCTTTTTGGAGACTCTGGGAGGGGTGCTGGAGAGTCGTTCTGCTGGGGGACTTCCACGCCCACGTGGGCAACGACAGTGACACCTGGAGGGGCGTGATTGGGAGGAACGGCCCCCCTGATCTGAACCCGAGTGGTGTTCTGTTATTGGACTTCTGTGCTAGTTAAAGTTTGGCCATAACGAACACCATGTTCAAGCATAAGGGTGTCCATCAGTGCACATGGCACCAGCACACCCTTGGCCGAAGGACGATGATCGATTTTGTGGTCGTTTCATCTGACATACGGCCGTATGTCTTGGACACTCGGGTGAAGAGAGGGGCGGAGCTGTCAACTGATCACCACCTGGTGGTGAGTTGGATCCGATGGCGGGGGAGGAAGCTGGATAGACTCAACAGACCCAAACGTACTGTGAGGGTCTGTTGGGAATGTTTGGCCGAATCGCCTGTCAGAGAGATCTTCAACTCCCACCTCCGGCAGAGCTTCGACTAGATCCCGAGGGAGTCTGGAGACATTGAGTCCGAGTGGACCATGTTCTCCACATCCATTGTCAACGCGGCCACTCGGAGCTGTGGCCGTAAGGTCTCCGGTGCCTGTCGAGGCGGCAATCCCCGAACCCGGTGGTGGACACCGGAAGTAAGGGATGCCATCAAGCTGAAGAAGGAGTCCTATCGGGCCTGGCTGGCTTGTGGGGCTCCCGAGGCAGCTGACAGGTACCGACAGGCCAAGCGGACTGCAGCCCGGGTGGTTGGGGAGGCAAAAACTCGGGCCTGGGAGTTGTTCGGTGAGGCCATGGAGAAGAACTATCGGTCGGCCTTGAAGAGATTCTGGCAAACCATCCGGCGCCTCAGGAGGGGTAAGCAGTGCCCTACCAATGCTGTTTACAGTGGAGGGGGGCAGCTGTTGACCTCGACCGGGGATATTGTCGGGCGGTGGAAGGAATACTTCGAGGATCTCCTCAATCCCACCGTCACGTCTTCCATTTAGGAAGCAGAGGCTGAGGGCTCGGAGGCTGACTCGCCCATCACCCGGGCTGAAGTCACCGAGGTAGTCAAGAAACTCCTCGGTGGCAGGGCACCGGGGGTGGACGAGATCCGCCCTGACTACCTCAAGTCTCTGGATGTTGTTGGGTTGTCTTGGCTGACACGCCTCTGCAGCATCGTGTGGCGGTTGGGGACAGTGCCCCTGGACTCACAGACCGGGGTGGTGGTCCCTCTTTTTAAGAAGGGGGACCGGAGGGTGTGCTCCAACTATTGGGGATCACACTTCTCAGCCTCCCCGGGAAAGTCTATGCCAGGGTACTGGAGAGGAGAATCCGGCCGATGGTAGAACCTCGGATTCAGGAGGAACAGTGTGGTTTTCGTCCCGGCCGTGGAACACTGGACCAGCTCTATACCCTCTCCAGGGTGCTGGAGGGTTCATGGGAGTTTGCCCAACCAATCCACATGTGTTTTGTGGATTTGGAGAAGGCATTCGACTGTGTCCCTCGAGGCATCTTGTGGAGGGTGCTCCGGGAGTATGGGATTCGGGACCCTTTGGTAAGGGCTATCCGGTCCCTGTACAACCGGAGCAGGAGTTTGGTTCGCATTGCCCGCAGTAAGTCAGACTTGTTTCCGGTGCATGTTGGACTCAGGCAGGGCTGCCCTTTGTCACCGGTTTTGTTCATAATCTTTATGGACAGAATTTCTAGGCGCAGCCAGGGGCCGGAGGGTGTCGGGTTTGAGGACCACACGAATTCATCTCTGCTCTTTGCGGATGATGTCGTCATGTTGGCCCCATCAGACCAGGACCTCCAGCATGCACTGGGAGTGTGAAGTGGCTGGGATGAGAATCAGCACCTCCAAATCTGAGGCCATGGTCCTAAGTCGGAAAAGGGTGGCATGCACCCTTCAGGTAGGTGGAGAGTTCCTGCCTCAAGTGGAAGAGTTCAAGTATCTGGGGGTCTTGTTCACGAGTGAGGGAAGGATGGAACGGGAGATTGACAGACGGATCGGTCCAGCTTCTGCAGTAATGCAGTCGCTGTACCGGTCTGTCGTGGTGAAGAAGGAGCTGAGCCGCAAGGCGAATCTCTCGATTTACCGGTCAATCTACGTTCCTACTCTCACCTATGGTCAAGGACAAGATCCCGGATACAGGCGGCCGAAATGAGCTTTCTCCGCAGGGTGGCTGGGCGATCCCTTAGAGATAGAGTGAGAAGCTCGGTCACTCGGGAGGAGCTCAGAGTAGATCCGCTGCTCCTCCACATCGAGAGGGGCCAGCTGAGGTGGCTCGGGCATCTTTTCCGGATGCCCCCTGGACGCCTTCCCGGGAAGGTGTTCCGGGCATGTCCCACCATGAGGAGACCCCGGGGAAGACCTAGGACAGGCTGGAGGGACTATGTCTCCCGGCTGGCCTGGGAACGCCTCGGTCCGGAAGACCTGGAGGAAGTGTCTAGGGAGAGGGAAGTCTGGGCATCCCTTCTTAGACTGCTGCCCCCGCGACCCGGCCCCGGATAAGCGGAAGAAGATGGATGGATGGATGGACCATTCCCTCATACATAACAAAATCTTGGGTTAAAATTGTGATTTTAATTCATGCCTCTTTAAAGTGAAGGTTTCCTGTCACTCACCATTGTAGCAGATAAACTGTGACCTCACATTACACTTCTGCTGACGCCATTTTCCATTTCTTATAACAGCACAATTATTTTTGTCAGTCGATGATTCAGTTTCCCAATTCAGATATTTCACAGGATCACCCAGAGACCACTTCCATATTTTAACACCTGTTCTCTTCAGACCAATCCAGACCTCCAGATTGTTATTCACAGTCTTCTTCAGCTCGTTCATGTCATTGATGTTGTTGACTGTGGCCAGATCTGTGTAGTTCTCTCTGCAGTATATCTGAGCTTCAGTCCAGGCCATTCTCATGTTTATATAGTGATAGCGGCGCTGAGAGCATTCAGATATTGAACAGAGAGCTGAAAGAGAGAGTTTTTATTCAGACAAATTCACTCAGAGCTGATCTAAGCAGGATTGGGCTGATTTTTTTTACAGTGTACAACAACAAAAGACCACTATATTAGACATATGTGCCCAGATTTTCGTACTACTTCAAGAGAATACATGTGCGCTTGGTTTGTTTGGAAAAAACATTTGTATGGATTTGAATTTTTAACCACCATCACTCCTGCGACACCAGCATTTGGAAACAGAGAGTTATTGGTCAAGAGCTTCAGGCAAACTACATTTGAATGAGAGAGAGAGAGAGCTGAACACGTGAACATATCGTTTTAAATAACAAACTTACTTTCAACTTTAGGTGAACTGACCCTTTAAATGTTCAGCAAATAAAGAAGTAAATTGTTTCTTTATTGGAATTTATAACTAGAAAACGCATTTAACTACTTCAATTTAACATCAACGTCAAACCACAACCTATAAACACTTTTAAGCCACACATATGTGAACGTCTAAGGAGAATTTAATGTTTGGTATAGCAAAACTTAGTACCCATTAAATGTATTCACAGTAAGACGTTTAAAAGTATATTTATTGTGACAAGAAATAATGAAAATGCACACTTCTATTAATATAATAACAATGGACTGATGGAATAAAGAGGAATAAAGCTAAGTGAGTCCGGAGACACGATATGAGAGCCTCATCATATAAGAATTATACCTTTTTGCTTCTCTGAACGTCATTACTCTGACCCAGAAACAGAAAACACACATGAGATGAGAAAACATCAAACGTTGACTTCAAAACTTACTTTGATGTTTTCAGGGCTGTCACACATTGGGCGTAAGATTCACTCATTTGACTCTGTTGGCACGCTCTCACGCCACACATCTGTTTTCTCACGCAGGGCCGTACATCAATGTGACCTCCTTCCTCAAATAAGACCTCAAGTCAGGCCGGGGGAAGTCGTTCCTCTGGAAGCATGAGACCCCCAGTGCAGAGGCGTTCTCTATAGTGTGGTCATCCATCTCAAAAGTGAACCGCTGAACAACTCTGTGACTAGTATGAAAGTCTACCAGACCTGTTTTTTTAAAGTCATGCCTAAAATCTATAAGTTTGTTGTTTTAAATATATATTTAGTAACTCACCACATCAACCTCTGCTGTGTCTCTTATTATCTTGTGTTGGCTGGCTGACACACATCACACATGCAAATAAGAGAACACACATCTTGTTTCTTCTCATTTGAGTGAGCAAGTATACAAATAAGCAGGATGTAAAGTATGAAAATAAGTCTTTCTTGAGAAATAATCAAAAGATGGGAGGTGCTGAAGATCAGATGTAATATAATGACACATGAACACACAGAGAGAGAGAAACAGCAGCAGATTCAGGAGAGAAACACACAAGAAATGAAGAGTAAGAACTATTTACATTCTCATTCTTATTAAAATCATTCTTTTGAAATGACTCTGTTTTTGTGAATTGATCTGAAAATAACTTTTAATGAAACTTTATCAAGAAACTGATTTTCTGAAGAGATACAGTAGTGATAAAAATGTTGATTTTTAACTTCATTGACTTTTATACATGACAGAAACTAAGCAAACTTTTATGTCATACTCACAGATTTATTTGATTTTAAATTTTCAAATTAATTCATGTTGAATGACAAAATTATGAACAAACAGAAGTTTAACATTTGAGGTTTTCAATGTGTTTCTTCCTCAGAAATGGCTCAGATTCTGTATTTCAGTCTTCTTGTCATTGGTGAGTTTGAGTTTCTGGTTTTACGTTTGATTTAAATGTCAGGAGAATTGACACCACAGTTATCTGTCTATCTATTAATAAATGTTCTATTAAAGGAAAAGAGCCATTTTATAATATAAAATACCCAGGGGACTGCAAATACCTACGTAAAATGTATTGGATAAAGCAATTTAAATGTAAATGTAATCTCTGCATGAGAACATCGTAGAGACATGGGGGTTGAGTCATTTCATTAGTGGCTTAAAGTGTCATCACCCTAGTTCCACGGTTTGCCACAAAGCAACACTCACATTTCTGTAAATCTTTATTAAATTATTATGATATCTTTAATGCTTTCAAAATTATTTTAGAAATGTTTCTGTTTTTTATATATTGTGATATCAACTTATTTTAATGACAGTATATTTATTGAACAAAAATACATTTTATTCATTAAAATCAACAACATATCGTGCAAACTTGATTGGTGCTAAAGTGATTGGTTCGTAAAAGTATTCTTGTATCCACCTCATACATTTATAAGATTTTTAAACACAATTAACCCCTTCTGATTTAGTTTCACACAAAATGTTTAATACAAATACATAGATTTTCTGCAATCATACATTATGTGTGTAGTGAAAAGCACATTTCTTCTTAAGGTGTGCCTTTTGCCTCGTTGTATCGTACAACACACCGTGATAAACTTAAAAATGATATTATTATGCATTATTCTCGTCTTAATGCTGAACATGTAATGTTAAAAAACATAAATCAACAAGAGTAAAGTTTATCAGCTTTTACTCTCTCAATAAGACTTCCTGATGCTAGCGGTCCACAGAGAGTGGAAATTTATCATGAAGTCAGCGACAACAAAGTCCCCTGTTTAGAAAGACTATACGATTGTTTAGTTTTACTGTCTTATTGATTTACTATGACTTGGTCATTATTTCATCATCTAGACCTCTACGTCAGAGCAGTGACTGTTCAGCGGATGACATCACAGTATCACGAGAGCAGACTTCTCCCTTACTACTCTCATGATCCTTACAGTCATACGCTGAGCAGTGCTGAAGGAGCTGGAACAGACCTGTTCTAATGGGGAAAAGTGACAAACTTTCATTAAAAACAATATTGGAAAGTCAAAAAATACTTTAATTTTTAACATAGTTTGGTCATCTCTTGGGGTCTAGAGGATCCTGAGGGTTTGTTACTGGTTAGTTGAAACTATGATGCCATAGCACTGTATTCACTCACACATTAATAACACAGCACACTTAAAGGGATAGAATTCTGTCATCATTTACTCACCCTCCGGTTCTAACCACAAGATATTTGTTAGAATGTCAGTAACCAAACAGGGGTTTGTTCCTGAACAATGTCATAACTCGCTGGTTAATGTTGTGGCGAATCGGCCTTCCATGGCAGAAAGAAATCTCAGAGACAAGGGTTCCAGATGCCAAGAGTTTAAACTGTATTTGCCCAGGCAAGCAAAGTGAGATATTTAGTGTTCATCTGAAGATGTCCCTCCAAATACACATCTGACTCCATCTTTTATACATTGTTCTCAAGTTGTTATCACAGTTTAAACAAATCAAGTTTTACCTGACATCACCTTCTACCAATCAGATTTCATATGATATCACCTTTTCATTAGCCCGTCCCTCTGCGCTCACTGAAGTTATATTTCCGGCCTACCATATTAGGATTTAATCGTAGCGAGCGCCTCGCAAAAACACATACGTATTTCATGTGCTCTTTATCTTGACACCTTTCCGGGGCTTTTGGACAATACATAACATAACATTAGATTTATTAAAAATGAGCTCATGGTTTAGTGTAATAATTAGCAACTCGGCAACATCCTGAGCATCATTTTACATAAGAAAACTCAGTAATGTATTTAGAAAAAACATCCTATTTACCACCATAGTACGATGCATCATTGGGAAATTAACAATGTAGTTACGACTGTTTTCAAGCTGGTTCAGCAATCTAGTTGATGACGCCACACAGGTGGTGGAGTAATGAAGTCTACTAATGAATACGTTCAGATCAAATTTATGTCAAATTCTTGCTTTAAAAAACATACATTGCATTCAATGGCAACTTTTGTTATCTCGTTTTTTAATCTATTGTTGTATTTTACGATGTTTCATTCATTCATAAGTCACTCCACCCAGGGATTCCTCAGGGTCCTAGAGCACCTGTGTTCAAGCGCACTTATAAAAAACCGTGCTTGCATTTTCTTGACAAACTAAAATACGTCAATTTAAGTTTGTGTATATTTCGATGGATGGATATAGAATGCTCTGAATGTTGCTTGTTTGCTTGCTTTGATAAAAGCTTGATGCATTTAAGTCTAAAGATCATTAAAGATCTTCTAACAACAGCTAGACCTTTAGTCCCAAATCCACAACTTTACAATGCTGCTTGCGTTTGGTCGTTGGACCTTAACAGCTTCAGGTATCCACATGCAGCAACGATGATTTTGTCCTCCATTGTTGTTTGAGATTTCTGCATCCGCTCGCTTCGTCATAATCACGTCACTACTAGAGCAAGCTCCTGATTGGTTCGCGCCGCGAATTTTCGCCAGAGCGATCAATGCGATTCGTATTGGTCGAATCAAGTCTTTTGCGCGGCCATATTCACTTAAATCGAGCCGCAGGATGTCCTATCGCACAGTCACACCTCTCCAGTCCACCTGTGTGAAAAAGGTTATGTGAAGTTTTATTATGAAAGCTTTCTGTTCTATTGTTTCGTGCGCTGAGTAGGCATGTTTTTCATCAGTTAACCTTTCTGTTCTAACACGCACGGATGAAGATTGGTAGGTATCCTATTGCTGCTCTCTCTGTGATAACTACAAGGATCTGAAGAGGATGACTTTCTGTCTGCTTCTACTCCTCTGCTCTGTCATATGGACGCAACCCTGAAACTATTGGGAATGTTATTACCATACAAACTATCTTTGCTGCATTTACCTCACTGTCCGATCTCACATACTTGTATTTGATTTCATTGGTATTGTTGATTGTGACTGTTATCTGCGCAGGCCTACACACATGTGACAATTTGTCAGAAAATAATAATATTCATTTTAGCCAAGTCAAAAGACCCCTTTAAAATGATGTCTTGGAATTACCGACAGCTTCGGAGCAGCAAACACAACAAATCTCTTGAAATAAAACACATTACAAATTACTTGTGATGTGGTAACCGTGGTATAAGCAGAATAACTCGCTTCGCATCGTGGCCGCATTACCACCTCGGGGTGTGCATTAACTTTCAATAATTGAACGGCCGTCTTCAATTATTCCTTACGTATCTAATATAAAACTGTTTTTAATGAAAACTATGTTCAACAAACAAGCTTCTCACCCACTGTTGATAATTATATCATCTAATTTCAACTTGTTACCCTGAAATAAATGACAGAAGACAGTCAGTCAGCACATACTTTAACATAAGAGCTCAACTGACGGAAACACTAAACACTATTTTTAACCATTCAAGATTACAGTATGAAAACATTGTCTCATGATATTATTATGAACCTTGAGATGGAGACCAATGGAGACTCATATCATCATAAGTCACAATACAACTCCAAACGAGGTTAAACAATATTACGAATAAAAGTGAATAATAAAATAAATGAAATACAAGAAAACAAGAAACAATGATGTTTGTGATTTCAATGTTCAGGTGTCAGTGCACGATACAGAGTAACTATTGCTGATGGTGAATATAGACGAGAATACAATAAAATAAATTACAGATTGAAATCAAACAGCACAGAATATGTTCAGACTCAAACAAATGTAAATTGTGTAAATAATCAATCATTGAGCCTCTGACACACACAGACACACACACACTGACACACACACACACTGACGCACACACACACTGACACACACACACACTGACACACACACACACACGCACACACACTGACACACACACACACACGCACACACACAGACACACACAGACACACACACACTGATGCACACACACACTGACGCTTACACATACTGACGCACACAGTTAGTTCACCATCCTTTACTTCCGGTTCCGCTACCAGGAAGAGGGTGTACATTAGTGACGTTATCTGTGACACTAAAGCTACGATCCTTGTTTCCAAAAATAAAGCGATTTTCATTGAATCTTAGTATCGATGCTTGATTCGTTTTATCAAAATCATGTGACCGATGACGTCCTAAGCTTCGTTCTACACACACTCCCATGTGACTGCTTTGTACTTTGAAAATCGCGCCTCAAGCCACGCCCTCATGGGTTGTTACAGCTACAGATTTACTATAGTCGTATATAAGTGCATGTGTTTCCTTTAAGTGAATGCACCTACAGCTCTTTACTTCTGTTCATGACAAATGTCCACATCCACAAAACAAAATGTTATGTTTATTGTTTTGAGTTATTAGGAGTAGGGCTCATGTCATGTACTGAATATGCGGATTTATTAATTGACTAATCCACACAAATTCATTCTTTTATTAATTCATTATTGATAATACAATGAATGCGTTTGTCAATAGTGAAACATTTTGCGTGTTCCCACACTTTCACCAGCAAAGGTCACAGTCGAGCTCTGATTCAAAAAGCTTGAACCGTTTTCTGATCAAATTAGGTTGAAAGCTTCACTTCGCCACAGTGTACACGTCACACTGACAGCACGCGGACATTTAACATTACTGCACATCTATAGCCATTTCACACGTAACCCGCACTTTGTCTCGTTCGTCCTCGTGGCGTTTGTTTGTCTGTGTGAGTGTGTTATTGTTGTGCAGAGTACACAGACAACACTTGCAGTTCTGTTTCACAACACTCAGTCTCTCTGACTGGCACACTTTATTTAAACAAAAACACCTGCATTCATTCAGTCACTGATTAGGTCACAAAAATAACAAAACTGAAACAGGTAAAACAAATACAAATGAGAGCATAATATTTATAGATCTTAACAGTTATCGTTCAGCATTGAAGCAGGCGGCAGCCACTTATGACGTCATGACGAGGAGACGTCTTTGCCGCGCGCCCGGAAATTGGCCGAAACCAGTGTTGTCCGTGAAGGGGTGTTTTGTGTGTACTTATGTGTTCTGATTATGTGTTATTTCATATGTTAATGATGTGTTTATGCTAATAAATATATATTGAGGATTACAAGTGAATGAAGACGTGTATGTATATATGTGTATTTATGTGGTGTTGGTTGGGTCCAGAATGGGGTGGGGCTTGGCCTTTACAAACCCAACCCACAGCGTTACTCAGGGATTGTTAATAAAGTAAGAGAGGGTCCTATTGTGGAGCCTCGAGCAACTGAACCCTGTGGATACGGATGGTTGGATCCCTTATCGTTGGAGATTATCATTTTTACCAGTTTTATTTTGTGTATATCTGTTTCTTTGTTACTTTGGATTTTTCTTGATGGGACAATGTATATACTCCATTCACTATGGAATCACCTTTTAGTGGTGAAATAAATAACATTTTGCACAAAACTACTACTGTGAGTGAGCAAGAGGTGTTTAGTGCTCGAGTATTTTACTCTCAGGGATCAAGTATCTTTACTTTCGTTTAAAGGTTTTTACTTCCATACAAACAAGCATGGCATATATCATACCTTTTACTCAATTACATTTGAAAACTACACTGCAATTTTTACATTTAAAAAAGTACATTAAAAGTCGCAGTACTTACTTTTACTCAAGTAATTTACTCAACAATCATTTTACGTGAGTAAAAGTTATATTGTATATTTTTAATGTACTGTAGTAGTTAAGGTAAAACGCATGTAAAAAAATGTTTTAGGAAATTTGTTGGATAAACAAAGTAAGTATATGCTTCATAATGTGGTGAAGTAAAATTTCCCAAAACGAAAAACACTAAAATATATAAAGTTACTCGATAAATGTACTTGAGTAAAATTCTTGAGTACTAAGCACCTCTGCCTTTCAAATCTGTAAACGGACCTGAAATTTTCATCTCAATGATATTTCCCTGTTTTCTTGTTTTCTCAACGAAAGTCTGATGTGTTTTAAGATGTGATTTGATTCCCAGTTGTCGACTCGAGCGCTCATCTCTCTGAGACACTAACAGGCTAAAATCTTTCAGAATCTGCTTCTTCTATACAAACGTTGTGTCAGTTAATGATGATTGTATGGTGTCAGCTCAATCCTGCTTAGATCAGCTCTGAGTGAAAGTGTTTGAATAAAAACTCTCTCTTTCAGCTCTCTGTTCAATATCTGAATGCTCTCAGCACTGCTATCACTATATAAACATGAAGAAGACCTGGACTGAAGCTCAGAGATACTGCAGAGAGAACTACACAGATCTGGCCACAGTCAACAACATCAATGACATGAACGAGCTGAAGAAGACTGTGAATAACAGTCAGGTGAATGTCTGGATTGGACTGAAGAGAACAGATGTTAAAATATGGAAGTGGTCTCTGGGTGATCCTGTGAAATATCTGAACTGGGAAACTGAATCATCAACTGACACAAATAATTGTGCTGTTATAAGAAATGGAAATTGGCTTCAGCAGGACTGTAATGAGAACATGAGATTCATCTGCTACAATGGTGAGTGACAGCAAACCTTCACTTCACAAAACATGATCATAAGAAAACAATAATAAACATCACAGTTAAGACACAGAACACATGTGGGGCAGATGAACAGGTTGGAGCTGAACTCTACAGGATTGGACACTTCTGATTTAAGCAAATAATCAAAGACAGTCAATGAAACACAGTAGCATCATTGCATCTAATTCACTTCTCATCTCTTACTTCAGGTGTTTCAAAGGATTTAATAATCTGTGAATCAAAGACTTTCCATCTCATCTGTGGTGAGTTCTCTGAATTTCATTCATTTACATGTTCAGTGATTTAAAGGCCATATAACATGACGAGAAAATAAAGATTTGTAAAACACAATTGCAAGTAATGTGACTTTTATCAACAGAGCAGGGAACCATTAAAATCCTTTATGCCAATTTTGGGCGTACAGACAGACAGACCTGCTCTACTGGAAAACCAGATGGACAGCTCTCAAAAGTTCAGTGCCGTCTGGAAACATCTCTAAGTGTGATGGCCACTCGGTGAGAACAGAAAACATTATTAAAGAGCTTTCAGATATTATCAGATAACATTTGATATATTTATGATTTATTTTGCATTTATGTCACAGATGTGATGGAAAAACGAGTTGTTCTATGATTGTGGGCTCTACAGTTTTCAATGATCCTTGTGGTGGAATTTACAAATACCTGAATGTGTCTTATGAGTGTGTTGCAGCACCACCAAGTGAGTTTTACACCCAACTGACACCCAACCCTTACATAACGGTATACAGCAGTAAAGTTTAAGTGTATTTTAAGTGTTATTTATTTATTTATTAAGTATATAATTAACAGTCTGCTAGTAGTGTACCTGTAGGTGTACTATTGTAATACTGCTGGAGACTAATCAGGTCCTATTCTTAGTTTATTAAAGTATAGTTTTAAGTGAAGTCTAAGTTTAAGTCTGAGGTTTTTAACCACTTTCATATTTACATTTAGTCATTTACCAGACACTTTTATCCAAAGTGATTTACAGATGGGGTAAACAATGGAAGCAATTGGAATAACAAGGACAACAAAAAGCATAAGTGCAATCAAAAACCTACTCTCATTATAGCCTACCTAAGTGATTGATCGGTCAGGTGTTGACGGAAGAGATTTGTTTTCAGATGATTCTTAAAGATGGCTACAGAATCTGCTGATCTTTTAGCAGCGGGCTGATCATTACACAAATGTGGAACCGATCCAGAGAAGATACGTGAGAGAGATTTTTTACCTTAATGGGATGGCATCACAAGACGCCGTTCGTTTGCAGAGTGTAGGGATCTGGCGGGTACATATGTCTGCATTTGCGAGTGAAGATAAGGTGGTGCCGAACCAGTGGTGGTCTTGTAGGCCAGGAGCAGAGTCTTGAATTTGATGCAAGTCACTATAGGAGCCAATGTAGCTTAATGAATAGAGGAGTGACGTGTGCTCTCTTCGGTTCATTGAGATAACTCTTACTGCTGCATTCTGGATCATCTGTTGAGGTTTGGTTGTGCAATCTGGAAGTCCAGCCAGTAGCGCATTGCAGTAGTCCAGTCTGGACAGAAAAAGAATCTGGACTAGGACCTACGTAGCATGCTCTGATTGGAAGGGTCTAATTTTCCTAATTTGTAGAGGATGAATCTAAAGGACCAGGTGGTGCTGGCAACTTGATCTGTGAAGTTGACATTAGGACATGTGCCTTAAGCATATAAGGTGGCTGTTTTTAGTCTACTTACTAGTTTTGTACATTTTTAGAAGCAGGTTTGATAAGAGGTTAACTGTACTTTTATTTGACGACAGACAGTAATTTTGACGGCTTGCCGCAAAGTTTGACAGCTGCTTCACGGTAAAACGTGCCTCCGATAACTCTTTTAGAGCAGCACTAATTCAGTTTATGTGTTCGCGTCCACCAGATGCTAAAAAGTCCACTACATTAAGTTACACAAAACCACACCACTCATTCACATGTAGAAGAAGCCGATGGCATATTTAAATAGCAGCTTAATAATTATTACCGGTATTTATAGCATAATTTGAATTTCATAAGCTGTTCAGCGGTACTTTCTATTGTGTTTGCTACTATCTGTGTTTTCTGCTTCATGGAAATCATAGGGCCATAAAATCCATCGGTATCGCCCTTTTTCATGCTATTGCCGACATGCCGATGGTGTTAAATTGATCCAATATCGGCCAATACATGGCTGCATCCCTATTCTTCATTATTCATGCGACGAGGGCTGCACGGGACCGATACCGTGGTGGTTAATCACGCTTAAATACCCATCTGATTCATGCAATTTAATTCAGCTGGACATGCCTTCAATTATCTCCCAATAACACGTGAAACCAGCACGAGAACAAACGCGACTTCAACACGTCACGCGGTAGCAGTAAACAAATCAACAAAACTGCGTTTTAACTCAATAAGCAAAAAAATTAATCAAATACACTTACGCGCTTAAGTTGAATCTTTAGCTGCAACAAAATGCTTCTCCCACTTTTTGCTTGACCCCTGAACAAGTTAAGTGTTTATCAAGACTTTTAGTAAAAAATCTGTTTCTGTAGTTTGACATCTGAACTGTAAGTGTTGTAATCTTTATTTTCTTCAACAGACAGCAGTAAAGCTTATATCATTCACACTTCTACTACAACATGGAGAGAAGCTCAGGGTTTCTGCAGACAGAATCATACTGATCTGATCAGTGTGAGGAACCAGACTGACAATCAACTGATCCACAACATCATTAATAATCCTCTGACATCCGTCTGGATTGGTCTGTTCAGAGACTCATGGGAGTGGTCAGATAACACTGACTCCGCCTTCAGATACTGGGACTCTGGTCAACCTGATAATACTGAAGATTGTACAATGACCAATATGAATAATGAGGGGAAATGGCATGATGTATCTTGCAGTGAATCTAACACTTTTGTGTGTCATGAAGGTGAGTTAATAAAAGTCAATGTGTGTGTTTGACGACAGAAGTTTCTTCATGATGAAACTGATCTCAGTTCAGTCTCAGTGTTTGTGTTTTGTTCTCATGTTCAGTTGTTTGTGTTTTGTTCTGTGTTCAGATGAGCTGATATTGATCCAGAAGAATCTGAGCTGGACTGAAGCTGTGAGATACTGCAGAGAGAATCATGTGGATCTGGTTTCAGTTGATTCACAGGAGATTCAGCTCATGGTGACTGAAGTTCTTCATCAGGCCTCGACTGCTGAGGTGTGGCTGGGGTTACGTTACTCCTGCTCTGTGGGGATCTGGTTCTGGGTGAATGGAGAGATCGTGTGTTATCAGAATTGGGCTCCGGGGAATGAAACAGCGGTGGACTATTCTGAGAGTGAAGTGAGATCTGGAGCGGTTCAGTCTGGAGGAGATCATCTCTGGATCACTCATCCTGAATCTCACAAACTCAACTTCATCTGTAGAAGAATAGATAAATAAATGTAATTTTTTTGCTTCCTTTGTTAACTTTCTGGTTTTTATATTTAGCAATAGGGAGCATTTAAATATCAGGAATCAGGGACTAAACTTTAGAGGAAAGAGGGCTTTAAGTTATTTTATTTCAAGAAATTTGCATTTATTACATATTTAGGCTTCAATACTTTTATTGTAATAAGTGTATTCTGTACTTGATATTGAATCTGGTGAAGGTTGACTTTCATTGTGCATGTGTTTGATTCATGTAATGGTGATGGATCAGTTTAAATAAACTCTGATCTACAGACAGTATTTTATCTCCTGACTTTTCACTCCATCTACAATCGTCACTGTTATCAAAAATGTTTAGATTTATTATATACTAAATGTGGCACTTTAAACTGAAATTAACTGAAATAATGACCACCAGCCAGCAGTCATGTGGGGCTCAGATGGGTGTGATGTCTTTGTGTTCTCGGCTGTTTGCCGGTGTCACGTAGGCCCCATATGGGTTAGCCCAGATGAAATGAACACTGCTTAGTGTGAATACTACAGGCTGCTAATTGTAACACTGAATGTTTGACTGAATGAGATAATGAAGTTATAACAGAATCACTGATGGACAGAGAAACAACAAAGACAGAAATATATAAAACACAAGAACTGACTTCAGCCACAGCGTTTGATGAAATCAACTGTAGATTAAAGAAAACATTTAATCTTCACAAACACAGTTACCATCTTCACTTACTGCAACACTAGATTCAGTTGTTTGAGAATAAACAGAGGTTAAATGTCAAGTGTATGAAAGTTAATAGCATCTAGCGGTGATGTTGCAAATTGCAACCAAAGGCTCGCTCCATCCCTCCCTTTGAAAGCCCAATGGCTGCTCAGGATTTAGATTTTGTCACATTTTCATTTATTTGCTGAATGAGAAAATGTATTTACAAAAGACTCTGTAAAGCAGTTTGTCTGTTTAGAACTACTGTAGATACAGCTGAATTCCATGTGAGGGGACCTGAGTAGTTTAATCATATACTGTGTGTCAAAATGTTGATTGATTTATGACCCTCCTGTCTAAGGTCAGTCAACCTGTCACTCAAATGCAACTTTAATGATCAGTCTTGATGACATTTATGTTTTATGACTGTTGTGAGTTCTTTGTCCGCCACCCCTCCCTACTGTAGGCTCCCTACTAGAGATCGACCGAAACATTGTTTTCCCGATATTAAATCAATTCCCCATCATCGGGTATCTGTTTTCTACTATCGGATTAACCGATAAACTTCGCTATCTTGTGGCTATTTTTTATAGAATCACGTGCGGGAACGTCACTGCAGCAGAGCCTCTGCGATTTATGAGACCCCTATTTTTTTTTCTTTTTAATTGGTTAGAATGATTCATTTTTGAACAAAGACACTTTAGTAACAGTGCACTTTATTTTCACTCTATTTATTGGTGTATAGATGCAAATGTTTTGCTTTGTATGCAAGGAGAGAGTGATTGTTCTACATAAAATAGTTTGTTCAGTTGTGTTTTAATCAGTGTGTCAAAAACTGTAAATAACAGTAAATAAATATCTGTTCTGCATTCAGGTATCGGACACACAAACATGCAAATAATCTGTATTCGTTTTAAAAAAAACTATATCGGTCGATCACTTCTACCTACACAGTACATACCACCCCACACCAGTGGTGTAGTCGGGGCCATACGCACTCATACGCCGTATGCTTACTTTTTCCACAGTGCTGTTTGCGTATAATGACTTCTAAAGATCTATATTAGCGTATACCCACTTGTTCTCCTGCTTAACGTCTCCAAGCTGCTTTTGTGGTTGCTTTTCCCTTAACTGTATCGCGTTCACATTTCAGTCATACAATTGGTGCATTTCTTAAGAAAATTCACAAACTTTCTTGCGGCCCCACCACCGACAACCAACCCAAGCGCATCATCTTCAGTGTTGGCAACTCGCCTGTGAGGAGCTCATCCCGTCAATGAATGAAAGAGTCCCGCTGAAGCCGTCAGCTAATATTGATAAAACTGCTCACTTTTAGTCAAAGCTGGTTTAAAGGGCGCTCACCGGCAGTGGCACCACTGCCCCACACCCTAGGCAAAAACTGTGCTTTCAGCATGGCTGATTTTCCACTATGCTACATGCTGCGAAAGATGGTTGTGTTTGTGAATTGGGTCACCTTTGCGCGCTGGCATGCCACACAGGCAGCAGCCCAGGCCCTGACGTCCCTCCGCAGGCCTGGCAAGATGAACTTGGCCCCCACCAGCATGGTAGAGGCCTTCACCCCTGGGTGGGAAAGGCTGTAGATGCCATCAAAAACTCTACGCCTCCAGCCAGCAGGTACCATAGGGCGCGGTTGGCCAGTGAAGATATCGCAGAGGTGTGTAGTGTTGGCCGTGTCAAAAACCACATCCTCCATGATCAGCGCCGTAGGGGCTGTCCTGTAGGCTTGCATCTCAGCATTCGCGGTCTGATCCACACCCATAGTAGCATAGTCGAGGCCTAAGTGGACGGACCCAGCAACAGCACGGGAGAGGCAGTCGGCGACGAAATTGCCTTTACCGGCCACGTGCTGAATGTCAGTTGTGAACTCGGAGATGGAAGAGAGCTGACGCTGCTGTCGACCAGACCATGGTTCTGAAGACTTCGCCATTGCAAACGTCAGCGGTTTGTGGTCAACGGAAGTTGTGAAACGCCTGCCCTCTAACAAGAAACGGAAATGACGGGTGGCGAGGAAAAGACCCAGGAGCTCCCTGTCAAAGACGCTGTATTTCCTCTCGTTGTCACGGAGCTTCCTGCTGAAAAAGGCCAGCGGCTGCCAGGCTCCACCCACCCACTGTTCACACACAGCCCCCATGGCGTAATCAGAAGCGTCCGAAGTAAGAGCAATGGGGGCGGTCGGAGACGGGTGCGCCAGCAGAGCAGCGTTGGCCAGCGCGGTTTTGGCAGCATCAAAGGCATCAGTCATCACTGGGGACCAAGCCAACACGTCCGCCGGCCTCCCACCCCTCAAGACGTCGTATAAGGGTCGCATGAGTTGGGCCGCATGGGTAAGGAAACGGTTGTAGAAGTTCACCCTACCAAGAAACTCCTGCAAGGACTTCACAGTCCGTGGGCGTGGGAAACTGGCGATGGTGTCCACCTTGGCAGGGAGGGGAACGGCTCCTTGTGGGGTGACGTGGTGACCGAGGAAAGTAATGGACGACCAGCCAAACTCACACTTAGTCGGGTCGAGGATGAGACAATGCTCATTTAGCCGGCCGAATAGCTGCCTGAGCTGCGTCAGGTGGGCGTCTGCGGACACGCTGGCCACGAGAATGTCGTCCAAGTAAACAAATAGGAATGCCATGTCCCTCAGCACAGAGTCAATAACGCGCTGAAACGTCTGCGCTGCACCCTTGAGGCCGAAAGGCATCCGCAGGAATTCGAAAAGGCCAAAGGGTGTGATGACTGCTGTCTTTGGGACATCCCGCGGGTGGACAGGCACCTGATGGAAACCGCGCACCAGGTCCACCTTTGAAAAGATGGTGGTGCCAGCTGGGCAGAGAAATCCTGTATGTGCGGCACTGGGTACCGGTCGGGGGTGGTGGCGTTGTTCAGGTGACGGAAATCACCATAGGGACGCCAACCGCCATCAGCCTTGGTCACCATGTGTAGGGCGGAGGCCCAAGGGCTGTTAGAGCGGCGCACGATGCCGAGGTGCTCCATTTTAGCGAACTCCTCCCTGGCGATCGCGAGCTTGGCAGAGTCGAGGCGCCGGGCTCGTGCATAGACTTGGGGGCCCACCATGGTCATATAGTGCTCCACGCCATGCTTAGCCACCGCCGATGAAAACGTGGGCATAGTGATGTCAGGGAACTCAGCAAGCAGGCGTTGATACAAGTCCCCGGTGGCAAGTGTGTTCGACAGACACAGCGCCCCCACCCCTCCAAGCGTGCAGGGGTATGACGCAAAAGACAGGGCGTCGATAAGGCGGCAGTTTGTAATATCCACCAACAGTCTGTAAGCGCAGAGAAAATATGCCTCCAGGAGCGACGTAGATACAGCGGCCATTACGAAATCACAGCCGAAACGCTGCCCGCCTAAACACGCTTCCACATACCTCGTGCCAGAGGTACGAATGGGTGTGCCATTGGTGGTGTCCATCGGGGGGCCATGCCCGCCAGCCATAGTGTCTACAGGCGTCGCGGGCACAGTCATTTTTCACAGGCATGTGTTACTGTTTTGTCTAAAAGTAAACTAATAAGCTAATAAAGCAAGTTCAGCTCAAATTAATGTTCCATTTTCAATTATTTCACATCACATTGTATATAGTCAACATAAAAATGACTACAATAATAACATTTAGGCACTTTTCTGCATCTTAATTTTACATACATGAATGTAAAACTACCACAAACAAGATATCCAAAAATCAACTTAAGCAGTCATCTAGACATGCGTCACTTTCTCAGGTATTTCATTTACACAAAGACATTCTAAATGTTCACATGTGATTTATGTGGTTTTGGCACTCCTTCATGTGAATGCCATGTAAACTAAAACTAATTTTTTTCACATGGATTTTCAGGGATAAAAAAGTTATCTGCACAACTAAATCATCTTGCTGATGGGTCCTTTCTCCCCTGGACTTTCTTCTTTCTCTAAGCTTTTGTGCGTGTCTGACTCTCTTTCAGAAGCATCTTCTTTCTCCAGCCATGACTGACTATTATCTTTTATCAAAAATTCTCCCCAATAAATGTAAGCTACATTTTATCTCATTACTGCCACTCGCAGGATAAACTGTACATTGCACCCAAAATCGTTTGCGTTAAAAAAAAAACGAGATTTAGGGGGGCCAGTGGGGTGGCAAAGTGTGCTGATACAGGGGCACTGGATTTGTTTTGTTGATGCGGTGTCAGTGGCGCGTGCCTGTTGCTGTTTCTCTGTATGTCGCCAATATAATGTTTATTATACACCCTCTCTTTCAACAGTCTGACTAATATCTTTCATAAATGTGTGTGATATAATGACTCTTGCTAATCGGCAGAGGTGGGGGACTCGAGTCACAATTTTCAGGACTTGCGACTTGCTTGATTGAAGAAAGAAAATGATTTGACTTGCCTTTGACTTGAGAGCAAGTGACTTGAGACTTGACTTGACTTTAAATGAAATGACTTGAACTTTTAATAAAGTAAAATAAAGTAATGAAACTAGTTAAAATAATTATTGTGACTCAGCAGCACTACAGCGCCTGTGCCTTTAACGCTGCTCAACTCAAACCGCGCCAAACAAGGTGTAACGGCCAATTACTGACGAGCAGTTACGATAGAGAGGAAACTGCTCTCGCGCCTGGCGGCTTGAAACAGTTGTGGCCGTTACAATGGCGGACAACAGTCGAGCTCCTCAGATAGTCACGTTTGGCTATAAAGACTTTGAACTGGACCGTGAAAAAAAAAAAAAAAAGATTTGCCAGATGCAGAGTATGCAACGCCAGGATTTCTGACAACCACAACGTCGAATTTCATCCGACATTACACGAACCACAAGGAAATGTAAGAAAGTAATTTCTTTATAGTCAGTGTAATAAAACGATTACTAATGTGATGAATTAATCGTTTTTATTTTATTATTAGAAATGTGATAATCGATCATCACTGATAGGCCTAAATTTCATCTCATTCACACTCGCACATACATACACACCCTGCGTACATACACATCTATAAAACACTCGCACATACATACACACCCTGCGTACATACACATCTATAAAACACTCGCACATACATACACACCCTGCGTACATACACATCTATAAAACACTCGCACATACATACACACCCTGCGTACATACACATCTATAAAACACTCGCACATACATACACACCCTGCGTACATACACATCTATAAAACACTCGCACATACATACACACCCTGCGTACATACACATCTATAAAACACTCGCACATACATACACACCCTGCGTACATACACATCTATAAAACACTCGCACATACATACACACCCTGCGTACATACACATCTATAAAACACTCGCACATACATACACACCCTGCGTACATACACATCTATAAAACACTCGCACATACATACACACCCTGCGTACATACACATCTATAAAACACTCGCACATACATACACACCCTGCGTACATACACATCTATAAAACACTCGCACATACATACACACCCTGCGTACATACACATCTATAAAACACTCGCACATACATACAAACTCTGCGTGTACACACATCTATAAAACACTCGCACATACACACCCTGCGTACATACACATCTATAAAACACTCGCACATACATACACACCCTGCGTACATACACATCTATAAAACACTCGCACATACATACACACCCTGCGTACATACACATCTATAAAACACTCGCACATACATACACACCCTGCGTACATACACATCTATAAAACACTCGCACATACATACACACCCTGCGTACATACACATCTATAAAACACTCGCACATACATACACACCCTGCGTACATACACATCTATAAAACACTCGCACATACATACACACCCTGCGTACATACACATCTATAAAACACTCGCACATACATACACACCCTGCGTACATACACATCTATAAAACACTCGCACATACATACACACCCTGCGTACATACACATCTATGAAACAGTCGCACATACATACACACCCTGCCTACATACACATCTATAAAACACTCGCACATACATACACACCCTGCGTACATACAGATCTATGAAACACTCGCACATACATACACACCCTGCGTACATACACATCTATAAAACACTCGCACATACTTACACACCCTGCGTACATACACATCTATAAAACACTCGCACATACTTACAAAATATGACACGCTTAGTTTGCATGAAGTGATTTCATATATGGATGTGCGTGTAGCCTACTTTTCAGTGTCGGAAGCCTTCTTCATTTAGATCAACTTGAATGAGAGTGATAATAGCTTTAACGTTTTTTAGCGCTTTGCTTGCTTGTGCAAGTTGCCATGAAGATGATATAGCCGATTTCTTTAAAAGCGTTTTAAAGTGCCTAACACCGTGTCCACATCGGACGAGACAGGCGCCCCGCGCCTCATCCAGCGTGGACAAAAATTGACAAAAAAATGTAATGGGTTCTAATGCGTTTCTAATGTCTTTTGTGGTTTCTCGTCGACACCGTGTCAGGTGTGGACGTGACATCTTCCTTCCCAGCAAAAATAGAACGTTCCTCTAACGTTATTTTTGGTTCCCTTTTTGTGCTTTTACAACCAGAAAATAACGTCCACTGATGGTTCTTTTTTGTTATTATTTTGCAACCAGAAATTAACCAACAAATTATGTTCCCTTGTGGTTCTTTTTCGGTTCTCATGTCTGGTAAACGTCAATGACATGCGCAAAACAGAAAATATTAGATAACGTTAACAAATCTTATACTGACTAAATTAAATTAAGAAATGTGCCCTTTTATGGCTGAAAATAATAAACTAGTTAAACTAAATGAAAATAAAATTATATAAATTCATGTGTATTTCTTAAGTGTGGTTGTCTGTTACTGTATGTGTGTGCGATCCAGCACGTGCATTACCCTCTTTGCCGCGCACTCCCGTCATTTAAAAATTAGTGGTCATTTCGTTTTACTTCACCAACTAACACATTAGTTTAGCGGTTTATTTATTTATTTAAAAAAAACATTTGAGAGTACACTTATATTTTCGTGATTTTCGATTTATTTGACATTTAAATCAACAGACCACGAGGTAAGGATTTAAACTAAAGTGCTTTTGATTGTTATATCTTAAGACGGATCCGCGCAGGTGAGACAAGAATAATGTTAGCCTGAAGATAATTAAATGTTTATTCTTTATTCTAAATAAAAATCTGCTTTAAATATTCTGTTGAAGTCATTGGTTATTTTATTTAAATATCTAAAATGTCTGATGTTCAGGTTAGCCAACACAGTGTAGTTTTATTCTAAATCATATACTGCGCTGTTCAAATCAGCTACTTCAGTAATGACAACGGAAGTAATAGGCGAAAATAATTATATAATGCATTGATTTCATCCTCCATATTGTGTGTGATGATTTATTTTACTTATTTTAATTAGATTACACAAGCGATTGATAAAAACACAGAATGGATGTATTCATTACTGACGTGTAGTGAGGCCAAACGGACCTGAGAAAAATATGTTAGGCAAACGTTCTGGGAACGTCTCTTTCCCAGAAAGTTGTTTTAGTTTTTGTAAGAATATTACTTTTTGTCCCCTGGTCTAGGTATTAATATTCTAAGGTTGAAGAGTCTAGTCGATGGAACACACAGAGTTTCAGATCTGGGAACCAAGAATGACACAGACACAGATGTGCAGTTCAATCTGTGTTCAAAGTTTATTGAACATAGTTCCAATATTTATATTCATAAAAGAGAAAGTAACTATATCATTGAAACTATGTCATTGACCCATTCATATTATTCAAGTGAGTTAGTTCCTTGTTCTTAGAACTTCTTAGAAGTACATTAGTATTTTTAGCAAAAGGCAGCACGATGTTGTGAACATTCATGTTAACTTGGTCAGTGCTTGAACTCAAGTAACGTTAGACATAATTCATGTACAATAATCATTGCAATACATTTCACACAATATTTGTGGGACACAGGCAAAACCCAAATTCTCACAGTTTTGTTTTTGGTTATCTTTAACGAAAAAAAGTTAGTTGCATAGTTTCTATAACGTTAGGGTAACGTCCCAGAAATTTATGGGAACCAGAAACGAACGTTCTATTAACGTAAAGAACTTAACGTTCTTGGATAACCAAAAACGAACCGTAGAAAATAACGTTCTGTGAACCAAAAACTAACGTTAGGGGAACGTTGGGAACCAAAAATCGTTAGCTGGGTTGCACAAGCAAAGTACTAATAAATGTTTAGGCTATTATCGCTCTCAGATTCATGCTGATCTAAATGAAGAAGACTTCCGTTTACACTGAAATGCCTTCCGGTTACACTGAAAAGTTCAGGCACATCCACATATGAAATCAATATATGCAAACTAAAGCGTGTCATATTTTGTATGTATGTGCGAATGTTTCATAGATGTGTATGAACGCAGAATTTGTATTCGCGAAAAAGTGTATATGCATGCATTACTAACGTAAGATGTATTGGTATGGAGGGTTAGGGTTAGTGCTCACATGTTTTTCATGTGTGTTTTGCTTGAACATCCAAAAGTATACATGTATATGAGAACAATGTATATATGTGTATGCAACATTTTGGAGGCACCGCTGGGATTTACTCTTCGGAGGACAGTCGTCACTTTCCTTTCCGACACTTTCTGATGCAGTACATCCCCTAAAACAACCCAGATCAACAGTGGAGAGTGGATAGAGTTCCTGCAGTAAAGGCAAGACAGAGGCAAAGAACCATAAACCTGAGACCACAGGGATCATCAGGTAAAACAAAAGTTCAGTTAGTCTCAAGTAAGCCCCAACTCAGTGAAAAGGCCCACTCTATTGTAAAAATGGAGACAACAGTGCTAGAGGAAATGCAAGTTGAAGTTATTGCCATGCTAAATCCACTACCCAAAGACAAGCTTCTTGGTGTTTGAGAGTTCCTGAAAATAGCAGACCAAGAGAATGTCTCATCTAAATCTTGTATGTCTTTGATCTCTCATATCCTTCAACATCTCGAAGAAGGCATGACGGAACTAGAAGATGGCAGCATGTCTGTACTGTTAAGCTTGAGAGATAAAATTACAGAAGTAAATACAGCTACTGAAAATGAGACCGCCGGACCAAGCGAAGTCACAGAGATAGATAGCATAGATGAGCTGAAAAACGAAATGAAACAAAAATTGAGTGAAATTCAACAGTTGGAAGAAGTGAACACAAAATCCAGCATTGTCCAGCCTCAGCTTCAAATTGCTGCACACCCACAACATTTAGTGAGTACCCAACACCCCAGCCCACCTTGGCGAAAATATTTCAATATTTCTGGACAAATTGGTGACCCAGGTCAAAAAGAGAAATTAACTTTTTCAAGTTTAGCACACCAAATTGAGAACGGTTTAAGCAGAGGCTACCCAGAATGTGAGATGGTTGATGCAGTCATTCGTGCCATTTCCCCAGGCTTACAGTTAAGGAGCTATTTAGAAGGAAAACCAAACATGACTCTGCCTACCTTAAGACGAATTCTGCGCTCTCACTTCCAAGAAAGAAGTGCAACTGAACTTTATAAGCAAATTACCTCTGAAAGCCAAGGGAACAAAGAAACACCACAGAACTTCCTTATGCATGTTCTTGACCTGCGCCAGAAAATCTTATTTGCGTCCCAAGAAGCAGAATCAGGCCTCAAATACGATCCAGCATTAGTTCAGAGCATGTTCTTACATACTGTACTCACCAGTCTACAAAGTGACAGCATAAAGGTAGACATGCAGCCCCTACGTCGGGACCCCAAGACCACAGATGAGGCTCTGTTGGAGAAATTAAACAGTGCTTGTGCTAATGAGGCAGAAAGACAAAAGAAAAAGAAAACCAATGTGCAGCACACAATTACTGTTGTCCATGCAGTTAAGTCCAGTGGTGAAGTGACTGATAAGAAATCCAGTGTGACTCAAAGTGTGCCGAAATCATCTTTCGACGTGCTGACAGAACTTAAAGAACTTAGAACTGACGTAGCGTAACTAAAAACACTCAATTCTGAAAAAGCTCACATCAGGGAATCGTTGCAGCAACCAGCCTTTGCCTTGCCACAATTTCTCATTCCTCCACAGAAAGCTTCTGACAGAGAAATTGTTCAGTGTCAAGTGCAGCCCTATTGGACATCACAGAGTGCCAACCAAACAAGAGTGAACACTCAATTTCAACCTCAGTATATGCCTCGACAATATTATGCACCGACTCCTCGTCCCCAGCAAGAAAGTGCTTCAATTTTCAGCAGCAAAGAACAGAGGACCGTTGCATGCATTGTTTTGGATGTGGCAGTGGTGAGCACTTTCAAGCGGGATGCAGAATTCGTGGCATTAATCCTTCAAGAGAGATTCCTTTAAATGGAGACGGGTTTCTTCCACGGGACAGGGAGTAACCAGATCTGCTGACCAGTCCCAGAGATGTGGAGCCTGTGGAAGGACAGAGAGGCAGATGAAGCAGTGTTCACAATGTAAAAAGGTACTGTATTGTTCTAAGATCTGCCAAACTCACCATTGGGCTGAACATAAGCGAACTTGCATCAAATCAACAAGATCAGTGTCAAACCTCTCTAGGACAATGAGTATTCACACCCCTTGCAGCACCCAAGTTAACCAGCAGTCCCCGGTGACGTCATTAGTTGGGAGGCAATGTCTCTTGGAATGTTACCTGCATGGCCAACGATGTCAAGCACTGTGGGACAATGGCTCTCAAGTATGTTTCATTGATGAAGTGGGGAAACAGGAACACTTGCCAGAAGTACGATTGAGGGATGTTTCTGACATTCTTGAGGCTCAAAATACATTAAACCTTGTAGCTGCCAATGGCATTGATATGCCCTATATTGGATATGTTGAAGTGACATTCAAATTATCATCCCAGGCATCTCACAAAGCTGAACTTGTCATTCCTATGCTCGTAGCAAGGGGTCAAAGGGGTTACCTCTCTCACCACTTATCATAAGTTTCAATGTGATTTAACAATTGATTCAAATTGTGAACTCCATTGAACAAGCACAACCAAACACCATAACATACTTGAGAGAACTGTGAAAATTGTATTCCACAGCCTAAAGAGGAGCAAAGTCCATGCACTCATTCAACTTCTGAGTGCAGGGAGCTCATGTGAGTATACAGTAAAGACTACAAAAGTGCATGTTAACGTCTCCAACGTAGTACTGTGCAGGTCTCATGCTGAGTGTATATATAGCCAGTTAAAGAGGACAGCACACTCATTTTTGAACCTGATGTGAATCACCAGTGGCCGGAGGGGCTTGAATTCTCAGAAAGTCTAGTGAAACTGACATAAGGGGCTCCAACAAATATTACAATTGGGGTGTACAATGACACTGACCATGGTGTAACTCTTATGGGCCAGACTCCGATAGGTACAGTACAGCTTGTCAAGAATGTCTTACCTGCTAGTATGTTTGAGGTGCCAGCAAACCCTACCTCTGTTGGAGTATGTCACATCCAGGTTGCGGAACCCTGTCTTGACCACACCAGTACTGATGTATGGGATAAATGTGTATGAGTACAGGAAAGTGCTGCAACGGCTTAAGGAACATGGCATCAAACTCAAGCCAAATAAGTGTGAGCTTTTCAAACCTGAAGTCCGCTACCTGCGTAGAATTGTCTCTTCAGAGGGAAGTAAAGTTGATCCTGCAGACACAGAAGCTGTCAGATCCCTGAAAGACAAACAACCAAAAAATTTTGGTGAGTTGAGCAGAATTCTTGGTCTACTTAGCTACTACAGGCAGTACATTAAAGATTTATCTCGCATTGCTAGCCCTTTGTACGACCTGTTAAAAAGCACGCCAGAAGGTAATGCCCAGATGAGAGACAGTCGGAGAAAGCTTAAGACAAAATGCATGAAAACCGGTGTCCCATCGAGTGAGCCTATTATCTGGACTGATCAGCACCAGAACATTATCGAACAATTGATGGACTGTTTGCTCCAGCCACCTGTATTAGCATTCCCTGACTTTTCCCAGCCTTTTGTTCTGCATACGGACGTGTCAGCCCAAGGTTTGGGTGCAGTATTGTACCAGAATCAAAATGGGAAACTTCGTGTGATGGCCTACGGATCCCGTACTTTATCTGCTGCTGAGAAAAATTACCACCTACACTCAGACAAACTTGAATTTCTTGCTCTGAAGTGGTCAGTCACTGAAAAATTCCGTGATTACTTGTACTATGCTTCAACTTTTACCGTTTATAGCGACAACAATCCCCTTACATATGTCCTGTCAACTGCCAAACTGAATGCTACAGGCTGTAGGTGGGTGGCCGAATTGGCAGATTTTCACTTCACGATCAGATACCGTCCTGGCCGAGAAAATATTGATGCTGATACACTATCCAGATTGCCCCTTGACATGGGAACTGTGATGAATGAGTGTTCTGAGGAGCTGTCATCAGACGTGATAGGTGCAACAATTCAGGCGGTAGAAGTTCAAGAAGGACCCAGCATTCCATGGTCAGTCTCAACAAACTGTTCCTCTATCGAAGTCTGCGGAGCAGTCCCAACCATAACTCCATTGTCAGTAAATGAGATAAGAGAAGCTCAAATTAATGACCAGGAAATAAGTCCTGTATATCAATGCAAGCTGTCTGGATTAAAACCACAAGTAAAACAGCTCAAGACATACAGCCTAAAAACAAAATGCCTGTTTCGTGAATGGAAAAAACTTACCATTGATAAGAATGGTGTCCTCTGCCGAACCACTTCCACCCGCACACAGTTGGTCCTGCCCGAGAAATATAAAGGAACAGTTTTGCGAGAGCTTCATGACGAACATTGTTACGACCCAGCCCTTTGAATGGATCTCAATTGATTTTCTTCACCTAGATCGCTGTAAAGGGGGTTTTGAGTATATTCTTGTGGTTGTAGACCATTTCACCCGATTCGCCCAAGCATACGCCACTACTTCCAAATCGGGTAAAACCGCTGCAGATCGCATCTTTAATGATTTCACCTTAAAATTTGGCTTCCCCTCTGGCATCCACCATGACCAAGGTGGGGAGTTTGAGAATCAATTGTTTAAACAGCTCCAAAAGTACTGCGGCATCACAGGCTCCAGGACAACTCCGTATCACCCGCATGGCAATGGCAAAGCCGAGCGTTTTAATAGGACACTATTACAGATGCTCAGAACACTAACAGAAAGTCAAAAGTCTAACTGGAAAGATTGCTTGAATAAGCTACTGTATGCTTACAATTGTACCCGCTCGGAAGTCACAGGGTTCTCTCCTTTTTACCTGTTATATGGGAGGTCTCCAAGACTGCCTGTTGACATGCTGTTTGGGATGAATTCAGAAACGCCTTCCTGTAACCAGAGAGAGTATGTAGAAACGTGGAAACATGGAATGGAAGATGCCTATAAAATTGCAAGAGAGTGTGCTAAAAAATCTGCGGACAGGAGCAAAAAGAACTTTGACAACAAGGTGAGGAGCACCACACTGCAGCCAGGTGATCCTGTCCTTGTAAAGATCTTGGGTGGCCCTGGAAAACTTCGCAATTTCTGGGAAGATAGCATCCATACAGTTTTTTGACAGACCGGTTGTGAGCTCCCATTTTATGAAGTTAAGCCAGAAAGGGGAAGGGACGATCCAGAGTCCTCCACCGCAATTTATTAATGCCCTGTGTAAGAATGTAAACTTCTCACGTCCCCTTGTCTAAATAAAATTCTACGGTTGAAGAGTCTAGTCGACGGAACACACAGAGTTTCAGGCCTGGAGACAGAGTTTGACACAGACACAAGTGCTTGTTCAATCAGAGTCCAAAGTTTATTGTTAAGGACTACTACTTATAAGCTTGCATCAGGAGGCGTCATGTAAAACCACCAAAACAGTGGAAAATCACCAGACTTTCTGTTTAGTCTTATTCCTCCTGAACAATCAGATATGATTACATATTTAATATTACAATAACAAAACAATTGTCCCTTGACATTATTAGGAACCTTGAGATGGAGAACAACAGATTCTTATATCAACATAAGACAGCATAAGACATGATACAACTTTCAGCGAGGTTAAACAACAAGAAAGTAAGGAGCAAATATTATGAATAGAAGATAATAATAGAGAATAGAGAATAATAAGATAAAGCTATGAAAACATATGATGAATATTGGAATAAACACAGATGCAGTATTTGTGGGGAACAGGACGAAATCCAGATTCTCACACCCTGTGACCACCTACCTCTCGAAACTGCTCCGCATCCAAAACCAGGACAGAAACAGGAGTTGAAAAAGCCTCAAAGTAGTGAAATAGAGTATGATGAGGGAAGTAAATATGAATTTGACTTTCATTATGTGTCACCACAAGTACTTCAATCAAACTATGTTGTTGAACCTGAGAACCTGAGAACCTTGAACCACTACTTACCTCAGAGTCCGATGAGCATCCAAATGAGGTCCTGGAACAGGTTCCTGAGTCCATGTATTCTGTGGAAAGTGACCAAGAGGAAGAAGAGCCACCTGCAGGGACCGACAGTGCAGAACAAGAGTTTAACTCACCTGCCGATGAACAAGTTCCTGCTCCCATGTCGCCTGCTAAAAGTGACCAAGAGAGTCAAAGAGAAAAAAGCTGCCTAAAAGGGAAAGATACCCACTAAGAGTACTAACCTATGATGAACATGGTTCACCGTCTTATGATGTCAAGCAACTAAATGGAATCTTGCAAACACCACAACCAAACTTACATCACATGCCTGCACAGTGTCTGTCGTCATGGTTGCCACCTGTTCAGCAATACTGCTACCAGTTGCCTTTGGTTTATAGAATCCACTAAATTAGGACCATGAACTGTTGAAGTTCATATGAGACTGTAAACGTAAAATCAGAGGACTCTTTGCATTATAGACTGTTACAGTCTGGCACTTTGAAAAAACTATGCACTGTTTTGTCTGAGGAATATTGCCCGTAACAGTTTGAACTTTGAAATTTCGAGAAAATTATGCACTGTTTGCCCTATGGACTGTAGGTTTGAGAGGCCGTTGAACTCTTGAAATCCAAAAGGAATATGGACTGTTGTTTCATGCCTCTTTAAATTTTTTGCACTTTGATTCACTTATGGACTGTTCTTTCCGATAAACTCTTGATTTTCTCCATAAAGTGAACTATTAAGTTTGGGATGAGCCAAGGACTGTGAAAAGATTGAATATAAAATTCTTGCACTACAAAAATTATTTAATGCGACTGTCACGGGTAAGAGACACGACACACACACAGTGGCAGTGAGAGCAACCCCGGTGGGGTATTTATTAAACAAAGTAAAATGCATTGTCCAAACAGATGATACCCGGGGTGCTTGAAGTGCTCTCTGCCGCTCCGTGCTTGTGCAGTCTGCTCCTTGGTGCTTCCGTCGCTGGCCTTCCTCTCTGTCTCACTCAGGGAGGGTAGATCAGACACAGCTTCAGGCGTTGTCAGAGCCAAGACCCAGAGTGCTGGGAGCACGCGGCTATTATGCCCGGCAGCTAATCGTCGTCAGCTGATATCAATCAGCGTTAGCTGCCGGGCCGTTTCCCAAGTGACGCTGATCCTGGATCGGTACCTCGTCACAGCGACTTACAGAAAGAACTGAGAGACTCTTGACCGAGAATGTCGAGACGACATTTATTCTTGTAGGGGAGTGTGTGACAGATTGAAAAAGGAACATGTGTATTTTAAAAACGCATAAGTCTGTGTACACTGTAATATATACTTATATTATATATATATTATATATATATATATATATATATATATATATATATATATATATATATAAATATATATTTGCTATATTGAATATGTAGAATAGTCTATTAAATATAAATATGTTATTTATGGTTATTCTAAGTTTATCCGTGATCAGTTAATTGGCACGAAATGTCGGATGATCGATTGTTCTGGATCGATTGTTCTGGTCTGGGTGAACACTAGGGGGAGAGCTTGCGGGATTTCTCCATTCTACATAAAGCTTGCAGTGGAGAAACAGCGATTGCGAGTTTTCTGTTATTTAATCATCTTCCCCTTTTCAGGGGTACAACATATGCACGCTTTTATATATGTATTCATGAGCGCAGTTGGATTTAAACCCTATACGGCGCGGCGCCTCTTATGACCGGCTGACATGGACTCGCCGGTGAGATCACTTGCACTTAAAAAACTCTTTAAAAACTTTTCGGTCATACTGACCAGAATAATTTCATAGTTCGAATCTGTTAACTGTCTGCATTTTTTTTATACTCAGAATAAAAACAAAACATTATGTGTTGTAAAATAATGCAACCACTTCAAATAGAAAAAAATATTCTCAGATTATATATTACTTATGAAACGTGCATTTTTAGATCAATTCAAGCTTCTCTGAATAAGTCATATTAAGTGTTTAATTATTCAATATTTATCATTTATAATAAGTAGATGAACTGTTGTCGGTTATATAAACTAATATTACTCCATTTTTATATGTAATTAATTTTGAGAAATATAATGTAGACTTTATCTAATTTCTTTTAGTGTGTCATGTCTTATATCTGATGAATTTTAAATTACTTAAAAACATAGAATAAAATCTGAGGCCATGGTTCTAAGTCGGAAAAGGGTGGCTTGCTCACTTCAGGTAGGTGGAGAGTTCCTGCCTCAAGTGGAGGAGTTCAAGTATCTTGGGGTCATGTTTACGAGTGAGGGAAGGATGGATCGGGAGATTGACAGACGGATCGGTGCAGCCTCTGCAGTAATGCGGTCGCTGTACCGGTCCATCGTGGTGAAGAAGGAGCTGAGCCGCAAGGCGAAGGTCTCGATTTACCGGTCAATCTACGTTCCTACTCTCACCTGGTCATGAGCTGTGGGTCATGACCGAAAGGACAAGATCCCGGTTACAGGCGGCCGAAATGAGCTTTCTCCGCAGGGTGGCTGGGCGATCCCTTAGAGATAGGGTGAGAAGCTTGGTCACTCGGGAGGAGCTCAGTGTAGAGCCGCTGCTCCTCCAGATCGAGAGGGGCCAGCTGAGGTGGCTCGGGCATCTTTTCCGGATGTCCCCTGGACGCCTTTCCTGGGAAGGTGTTCCGGGCATGTCCCACCGGGAGGAGACCCCGGGGAAGACCTATGACACGCTGGAGGGACTATGTCTCCCGGCTGGCCTGGGAACGCCCCGGTGTCCCCCCGAAAGAGCTGGAGGAAGTGTCTAGGGAGAGGGAAGTCTGGGCATCCCTACTTAGACTGCTGACCCGGCCCCGGATGAAGCGGAAGAAAATGGATGGATGGATGGCATAGTATAAAATCTACACGATCTAATTGAGTGGAAATTTTTACCTTAATTTTATTGAGTAGATTCAGTAAGTTTGCATATAGTTTACTTTGCTACTTAATATATGTGAGTAAAAGTGAACTGATTTGCATGAGTAATATTTACTAACATCAATAATCATTTTTTTCAATGTGGGCTAAGAACAATCCCCATCACTGCACAATCACTGACTTCTCTTTAATTTAGCAAAAAACTCCTGTTTTAATGAATGAATCTAATTACACTGCAAAATGAGGTCCGTCAGTGCCCAGTGCGCCTAAACTAAACTATTTTGCACAGTGTTTCACTACCACCCGCAGCATGAATTGGGGATGTTTCAGATGGAGGGAGACAGATTTATATCTAGATCTTCGGAACATGGAGCTTTCAGTCATTCTGACGGTCAACAGGTAAAAATATAGGCTATTTCAAGCAAATAATAGATGTTTGTTAACAGCAAAAAATAAGACTGTAAACCCAGTGAACACGATGATGTCACAGCAATCTCACAGTGATGTCACCATGATTTTTCAGAAAGCTCACGATGAGGTCAAATTGTAACCTCACAGCAAACTCACTGTGTGCTCAAACTATGATCTTAGAGGTTTAGATGTGACTGGTTTGTCATTTGAAGTCACCGTTTTGTTGATAAGTGTTTGCTTTAGTTGAGCTCTTGACTCTACAGTACAGTGTTTTACTTCTCTTCCTCTGGCTGCTGTAACTGTGTGTTTACTTTATGATGCACATTTTTGATGTTGAGTAATGCTAAAGGAGTCTTTGATGATAGTATAATAATGGGTAGATGTTGATGAGAACAGTGTTGTGCTGCTGAATGTGTGATAGTAGAGGGTGAGATTCAGCTGTTTTGAGACAAACATATATTATAAAGATCTGTTAAATGAATTACACACATGAACATCACAACAGTTTATAATTAAGACACAAACACATCAAGACTCAGTGTATGAACCTCAAAAATGGTAAGAACAAAACTGATAAGAAAAATATGCATGCTGGGAGTCATGAATGAGATTTGAACTATGGTTACCCAGCATGCATTGCAGCGTGAAGTTTTCATTCTGCTGATTGTCACCATTGTTGAGTTTAACATGCTGATTCTTATGTATTTGTGTGTAAACCATTTGTTGCAAAATATGTGTGTATAAATCATTTAAAAGACCTTTGAAATATCTGATCATCTCAAACCAGCAGAATCTCACTTTCTACTATCACACAAACTGACAGTTTTATCATCAACATTTACCAATTATTATATAATAATACTCCAAGACTCCTTTGGTATAACTCGAAGCATTTTGTATTTCTTCTGTTTTCTTCTGTAGTTTTCACAGTGTTCATGGTTCTTAGGGTGCTTAGTGCTCATTGAGAGGAAGAAATAAACCAACACCCCTTTGAAAATCTCTGAGTCTTGATCAGTAAATCAAAGGGGCCGCTACAGGCTGAACTAAAGCACATTGTCAACAAAACACAGACATCAGTTTCACTCACCGCATGTGGTTCATGTCCGGCCTCTTTTTGCGCTGGTTCGGCTCCAGATATCAGTTTCAAAAGATCTCCAAATCTAGCGTTATATCCACAGTTTATATAACATTCATCACCCATGCTGTGAACAAACAAACACCTTAACTTCACCAACATATGATCGCTCTCTCCTGCACACAAGTGAAAGTGACGTCTGCTCATGCTCCTTCTCCTGCTCTCCATGCGGCCGCGTGCTTTTTCGGGAGATTTGTCCAATAAGGGACTATGTAAAATTGTTTAAAAACTGTTTGAAATGTTTGAAAAAAACTTTACGAAACCTGTACGATCGCTGGGGGAGTGTATTGAGCACAGAAATACTACATAATACGCCCAACTAATTTTTTGACAAGTTGACCATGTTAAGCATGAGAAGACAACACGCGTAACATTGTGAAGAAGTCAGAATGCATGACACAATGTTGCAGCACCCCTTTAAAGATTAGTTTAACTAAAGTGTTGTGTACATAAAGTTATGATGTTTGTTATATATTACCACTGAATATACACTGTAAAACATCCGATATCAAAAAGTTCACCCACTAAACAGCGACAATGCAACTCGAACAGAGAGTTTTTAGTAGTAGAGTGTATTATATTCCATATAGTCATAGGTGCCCGATGTGAGTCATTTTCCCATCAAAGGGCTTCTTCCTCTCTGAAAATGAGGGTATAAAAATATTGTCATCATTTGCTCACCCTCCAGTTGTTATAAACCTGTAAACATTTCTTTGTATAACACAAATAAGATATTTTAATGACAGTTTTTAAGTAAGCTGTTTAGGTCACCATTGACTCTCATTGGCAAGGGAAGTTTATTTATAGCATATTTCATACACAATAATAACTCAAAGTGCTTTACATAAAAATAATAAAAAAGTGCATTCTGAACTAAATGTAGTTTGTTTATTGATGATACAGGACAACCACTATGTAGAGCATTACAATTGTCAAGCCTTGAGTTTACAAATGCATGGATAAGCTTTTCTGCGTCAGCAACACATAAATATTTCGTAATTTGGCAACATTTCTAAGGTGGAAGAAGGCTGTTTTTGTGATATTTGAGATGTGATTTTTAAATGACAGGTTGCCATCTAATATAACGCCTAGGTCTTTAACTGTATGTGTTGAGTAACAGTGCAGCCTTCAATTTGCAGGTAATATAATCTGATATATTCTGTTTACATGTTTTTGGTACTATAAGTAATATTTCTGTTTTGTTAGAGTTTAAAAGAAGGAAATTACTAGTCATGCAATGTTTTATGTCTTCGATCCACTCTGCCAGTTTGGATAGCTTGAAGGAATCATCTGGTCTTGATGAGATATATAGCTGAGTATCATCTGCATAACAGTGGAAGCTAATTCCATGTTTTCTAATAATGTTGCCGAGGGGCAGCATGTATATGGAGAAAAGCAGGGGTCCTAAAACCGAACCCTGAGGTAATCCATAATTTACTTGCGTGAGATTTGACGATTTCCCATTGAAATGTGTCACGGCTCTGCCTATCATGTTTGGCTAATTCTTGGTCTTGAGGCAGAACCAAAACAGAATTCCCTGTTTTATGTGGGGAGAGAAGTTTTTGGCCTTTTGGCCTTCCATACTCTCTCCCCGAGTCTCGTCTATTCCCGCCCTTTCTGTCTCGTTAGCTTTCCCTTAGTGTTTCATCTGTGTCACCTGACCTCTATTAATTATCCTGTGTTTGTTCCCCTATTTATACCTCTCTTGTTTCATTGTCCTGTGCTGGTTCGTTGTGTGTACTTTGTGATCCTTGCCTTGCATGTTAATCCGTGAGTTTTGTGTAGTGCTCGTGTAACTCTAGCAATTTACCCTTTGACTACCTTGTTTTTGTTGTTACATTGTTTCTTGCTTTTGGTTAATTTTTGCCCCCTCGTGGGAAGTCTTTTGTTACCTTGTTTTCGTGTTCTGTTTTTTCCCCATTGTGGGTTTTTCTTTGTTTATTAAAGTACCTTAGTTGTTCCCCGTATTGCTGCCTGCGTTTGGGTTCTTCCCTGCGAAATCCTAACAGAAATGGACATATTGAAATATCTGTCTGTTAAGTAAGATCTGAACCATTGTAGTGCCTGTCCCTGAATACCGATATAATTGTGTAAACGATCTAGTAGTATTTTATGGTCTACAGTATCGAAAGCAGCACTAAGGTCAAGCAGGACCAAGAGTGAGCTGTTACCTTTAACTGATGCTATAAGAAGGTCATTTGAAATTCTAAGGAGCACAGTTTCAGTGCTATGATGCGGCCTGAAGCCAGACTGAAACTTTTCGTGTATGTCACTATTTTGTAGGAAAGAGCACAACTGATTGGACACTACTTTTTCTAGTATTTTACACAAGTACGGGAGATTTGAAATCGGTCTATAGCTTCCAAGTTCGTTGGGGTCTAAGTTAGTTTTTTGATAAGAGGCTTAATTACAGCCATTTTAAAAGGTCCTGGGACATATCATAGATTAATTGACGAGTTGATAATGTTATAAATGGGCTCAATTGCAACAGGTTGTAACTCTTTTAATAATTTTGTTGGAATGGGGTCTAATAAGCATGTTTTCGGTTTGGATGTTGCAATACGTTTAATTAAATCTTTATGTGTTATAGGTGAAAAACACTGTTTGTATAAAGAAAAATTATTTCAGTTAATTCCAGTCTTGTTTTCTGCATTTATTCAGATAGTCAGTATCTAGACTGCCGACAATTAATTTCATAAATCTAAACATTTTCCAAAACTGTTATGATTACAGATGTCAGGTGAGAAAATGCTGTCTCTATTTTACATGAATCCAACATACAGAATGAAAGTCAACCTTCACCAGATTTAATTTTTTTATTCCATTTTCATTGTTGAAAGAGCTAAAGCAGTAAACAAAAACGCACATCACCATCATCTGTTAACTCTAAGAAATTGTTTGTTTGTCAGTGATAATGGCATTGAATTAATATCACTTTTGTACCTGCAATTAATGTTGAACGTTGAACCACCATGGTCATCAATGTTTGCTTTAATTGAGCTCTTGAGTTAAGATACAGAGTTTGCCAAACATAAGAATCAAACAGTAATAAAATTATAAAACTTGATATTAATGTAAATGTTTTGGTTGATAAAGACAAAGATGTTGTGACAGCATGAAGAGAAAACAAATCTGAATATCTTACTGACACACTTAGACACCAACACTTGTCATATAAACCTTAACAAAAGTGACAATCATCAAACTAATTCAGATAGACAGATGAACTGCAATGCATGCTAGGAGTCATGAAAGTTTGATTGCAAGTATGGATTTGTAGTGTGCCCTTAGATGCTCCCTATTGCTGAGCAACAAAACAAGAAACAGAAAAAAAACTAAGGAACAAAAACAATATTTATTTCTCTTTCCTTGTACAGATGAAGTTGAGTTTGTGAGATTCAGGAAGACTGATCCAGAGATGATCTCCTCCAGACTGAACCGCTCCAGATCTCGCTTCACGCTCAGAGTCGCCCACTACTGTTTCATTCCCCGGAGCCCAATTCTGATAACACACGATCTCTCCATTCACCCAGAACCAGATCCCCACAGAGCAGGAGTGACGTAACCCCAGCCACACCTCAGCAGTCGAGGCTTCATGAACCGCTGCTTTCACCCAGAGCTGAATCTTCTCTGAATCAACTGAAACCAGATCCACATGATTCTCTCTGCAGTATCTCACAGCTTCAGTCCAGCTCAGATTCTTCTGGATCAATATCAGCTCATCTTAACACGCAATAAACACAAACAAGTGAACATGAGAACAAAACACAAACACTGAGACTGAACTGAGATCAGTTTCATCATGAAGAACCTCTGTCATCAAACACACACATTGACTTTTATTAACTCACCTTCATGACACACAAAAGTGTAAGCGTTTTTGCAGCGTGCATCATTCCATTGACCCTGATTATTCATTATCACCTCTGTACAATCTTCAGAACCACCATAATTATCAGGTTGACCAGACCTCCAGTATCTGAAGGAGGAGTCAGTGTTATCTGACCACTCCCACGAGTCTCTGAACAGACCAATCCAGACAGATGTGTGAGGATTATTAATGATGTTGTGGATCAGTTGATTGTCAGTCTGGTTCCTCACACTGATCAGATCAGTATGATTCTGTCTGCAGAAACTCTGAGCTTTTCTCCATGTTGTAGTAGAAGTTTCAATGATGTATGATTTACTGCTGTCTGTTGAAGAAAATAAAGAATCAAGTCTCATGATTTTCATTCACTAACAGTCTAGACGTGATTCTTCAGAAACTCTTTTCTTCTGAAAGTTTTGAGCAGTGCTTCATTTGTGAATCTGAAGGTGCCGAAACAAACTATAATGAATATAAGAGTGGAGGCGCTGGTCTTGAATTTTTATGAAACAGAAAACAGTTTTCTCCACTCTTAACCTGAATAAGTTGACTTTACTAGAAAATTTGCGTGGAAACCTGTTGCATTTAAGGGTTTAAAAAAACTTGTAGAGCTTGCCCTTCAAAACTTGTAGAGCTTGCCCTACAAGCCTGTTTCGAGTGCACCGATTGGAGTGTTTTTGAGGCTGCTACCACCGATCTGGACAAGCTCACAGAGACTGTAACATCATACATCAGTTTCTGTGAGGATTTTGTGCATTCCTACTAGGACCTCCCTAAAATACAACAATGATAAACCATGATTCTCAGCAAAACTCAGACAGATTCGCCAAGCCAAGGAGGATGCCTACAGAAACGGGGACAAGGTCTTGTACAGGCAGGCTAGGAACACATTGACAAAGGAGATCAGAGTGGCTAAGAGAAACTACTCTAAAAAGTTGGAAAACCAGTTCTCAGCCAATGACCCTGCGTCTGTGTGGAAGGGCCTTAAAGACATCACTAACTACAAGCCACCATCCCCCAATTTTGCAGGCAATCAACACCTGGTCAATGATCTGAATGACTTTTACTGCAGATTTGAAAATGCTAATTTAACACCTCACCCCAACTCTGACACTCCTCTACACAACACCTATCACCTTCAGTCATCCCACCTCCTGCACTTCACATCACTGAAGAGGACGTGTGCAGAGTCTTTAGGAAACAAAAGAGAAGAAAAGCACCAGGCCCAGACGGTATCTCACCAGCCTGTCTTAAAAGCTGTGCTATTCAATTGGCCTTCATCTTCTCAAAGATCTTCAACAGGTCACTGGATCTGTGCACAGTTCCTTCCTGTTTCAAGTGCTCCACCATAATCCCCATCCCAAAGAAATCCAAAATCACAGGACTGAATGACTACAGACCCGTCGCTCTCACATCTGTGGTCATGAAGTCATTCGAGAGACTGGTATTGGCTTATCTGAAGGACATCACAGAACCCTTACTGGACCCCCTGCAGTTTGCCTACAGAGCAAACAGGTGTGTTGAGGATGCAGTTAACATGGCGCTGCATTTTGTCCTGAAACATCTCGATAGACCAGGGACCTATGTAAGGAACCTGTTTGTGGACTTCAGCTCCGCTTTCAACACCATCATCCCATCACTGCTCCAGAAAAAGTTAACCCAGCTATCTGTTCCTGGCTCTATCTGTCAGTGGATCACCAGCTTTCTGACAGACAGGCAACAGTTAGTGAGAATGGGGAAACTCACATCCAGCACTCGCACGATCAGCACTGGCGCCCCCCAGGGATGCGTTCTCTCCCCACTGCTCTTCTCACTGTACACAAATGACTGCACTGCCCAGGACCCTTCTGTAAGACTTCTGAAGTTCGCAGACGACACCACAGTCATTGGCCTCATCCATGATGGTGATGAGTCTGCTTACAGACAGGAAGGAGTTCGAGCACCTGTCTGTCTGGTGCAGTCATAACAACTTGGAGCTGAACACGCTTAAAACAGTGGAGACGATTGTGGATTTCAGGAGAAACCCCCCTGCACTCCCCCCTCTCACCATCATGAACAGCACTGTGGCAGCAGTGGAGTCATTCAGGTTCCTGGGCACCACCATCCCTCAGGACCTGAAGTGGGACAATCACATTGGCTCTATTGCTAAAAAAGCCCAGCAGAGGTTGTACTTCTTACGTCAGCTGAAGAAGTTCAACCTACCACAAGCTCTATTAAAACAGTTTTACTCAGCAGTCATAGAGTCTGTCCTCTGCACATCCATCAATGTCTGGTTTGGCTCAGCCACAAAGTTAGACCTCAGAAGACTACAGAGGACGGTTCGGACTGCTGAGAAGATCATTGGTGCTCCCCTGCCCACCCTCCAAGAACTCTATACATCCAGAGTGAGAAAAAGGGCTCAGAAAATCACCCTGGACCTCTCACATCCAAGCCATCATCTCTTCACAATGCTGCCGTCTGGTCGGCCCTACAGAGCACTGAGCACCAAAACAACCAGACACAAAAATAGCTTCTTCCCTCAGGCCATCTACCTCTTGAACAGTTAATTTATTTTTTAAAAAAAATTCTTGCGTGCAAGACTTCTTCTGTGCAATTAACTCTGTGCAATAATAATAAAGTGCAATCTTCAATATCCTTCAGAAAAATACACTATCTATTTTTTTATACAACTTTTTTCTGTAAATTATATTTCATCTTGCTGTATATAACGCATAACTTTTACTGAAATAGTCTATTCCATTTTTTTTACTTGTACATATTTACATACACACATAACTTTACTCTCTATAGCTTTACTCTTATGTTTATTGTATTGTATTTCTTAATTTTTACACCCATAGGCCCTTATTTAAATCATCTGTGTAACTGTTTTTTGTATTGTTTGATGGTCTCTGTGTTGTTGCTCATTCTGTGTACTGGATGCTCCTGTGACCAAAACAAATTCCTTTTATGTGCAAACATACTTGGCAATAAAGCTCTTTCTGATTCTGATTCTGATTCTGATTTTAGTTTACACACAGGTTGAAACTAAACAGCTTTAGTTAAAAATCATTTTAATTTGGTTAAGTTTCCATTAGTAATGTTTGCCAAAAATCATTAGTTCATATTAGTACTTTTTTTATATGCAACCATTTAAACTTGAGGCAAGACTTTAAAAGGAGACATCATATGAAAATCCCACTTTTTCTGTGTTTAAGTGCTATAATCAGTGCATCTAGCAACCCAAAAAACGTGAAAAATGAGAACCCCATCAAGATTGTTTTGTTGTGCCTTTCCCTGCAAGCATGTGAGAAATTGAGCCGTTCAGATTTTAGTGTAACATTATAACTTGTCAACGACAAGCGCTTAAATCCACGTTATTCCACTGAGCTCTCAGGTGCGCAATCCGTGGATTTTAGACAAACATAACCGCACAATGTGAGCTCTGTTTGCTATGACAGATTTTTTAGTCTCCGGACGAATGATTTAAGACGTTTAAGATGAAACTAACCACAGAGGAATTCAGGAAACATAATTTACCTAAACCATGGCGGTACTACATGTGTTCTGTGTCTTAACTGTGATGTTTATTATTGTTTTCTTATGATCATGTTTTGTGAAGTGAAGGTTTGGCGTCACTCACCATTGTAGCAGATGAACTGTGACGGCACATTACAGTCCTGCTGAAGCCATTTTCCATTTCTTATAACAGCACAATTATTTGTGTCAGTTGATGATTCAGTTTCCCAGTTCAGATATTTCACAGGATCACCCAGAGACCACTTCCATTTATAAACATCTGTTCTCTTCAGTCCAATCCAGACATACACCAGATTGTTTTTCACAGTCTTCTTCAGCTCGTTCATGTCATTGATGTTGTTGACTGTGGCCAGATCTGTGTAGTTCTCTCTGCAGTATCTCTGAGCTTCAGTCCAGGTCTTCTGCATGTTTATATAGTGATAGCGGCGCTGAGAGCATTCAGATATTGAACAGAGAGCTGAAAGAGAGAGTTTTTATTCAAACACATTCACTCAGAGCTGATCTAAGCAGGAGTGGGCTGACACCACACAATCATCATTTACTGACGCAATGTTTGTATGGTTAAAAACACATATTGAATCTGTTTCCAGTAAGACGAAGTTTGACAGAGTTACACTGAGCAATAAAGCACAATTCAGATTATTCAATAAATCATTTTTCAGTTTATTTATTTAACATCACTTCGTCTCCTGCCTGCTGTTCTTCCCTTCAGCTTTGTATCTCCCTGGTGTTTGGGTTATAGCAGTGGTTCTCAACTCTGGCCCGCGAGATCCATTTTCCTGCCGAGTTTAGCCCGAACTCTGATATAAAACACCTGAACAAGCTCATTAGCGTCTTTATGAATAGACGCGTTCAACTTAATGCGGCGCTGCGCAAATCTATCAGCGTATTTAATTTAAGTACCTCTAGAGCAATTCAACTGCAGATCCCACACGGAAATGTAATATATGTAGACATATGGAATCTACATATATATAATATATCCACATAGAAAGTGAAAACATATATATATATATATATCTCCCCATATATAAATCCTATTTGAAAATGGAACAATTTCATATATTGACATATAAACAATTATCATATAAATATATATATGTATAATGCATAAATGGTACATAAACAATTATTTATATATGTGGTATATATGTCTCTGTTTAAATGTTTTATATAGAAATTACACATATATGCTGATTATATTTCTTAAATACATGTAACATATATATGCCATTTTATATAGAAATTACGCATAAATGCATAGTATATTGCTTACATATATATGCCATATTATTTATTTTATGTAGAAATTACACATATATGCTTATTATATTTCTTAAACCCATGTAGTATATATTTGTCATTTTATATTTTTGTATATAAATTATACATATATGCTTTGTATATTGCTTATATACTTGTGGATATATGTCCCAAATATGTATTTTTATAGTTTTGGTATATATTTTACAATATATATTGGAATAACGACTATTTTGGATTAATGTATGATGTCAATAAACAAATTAAAAAAACATCCATTTTTAAATTTAATTGCGTACATTCTTTTAAATATAGCCTTAAATATAGCAGGACTTACGCCTTAAAAGTTAGTGCAAAAACAGTTAAACCAAGTTTATTAACACAACTATTGATTGAATATTGAAAATTTTAATATGGATCTAAACAGAAAAAAAAAGTAAAACAGCTAAAACAGTAAAACTTTTTTATATAGTTTAATTTAAAGAGAAAAAATAGAAACAGAATTAGAACACAACTTAACACTGAACATACAATAAAACACCACAACCCCAGAAAATCAAAATCCACCAAAATGCATAACTATATTTTAAGTCTGTTGGGTCTTCTTGCATAACCGCAACTCCGTGACCTTTTGATTTATTGCGGTTCCTAGCTGACCTCTGCTGGTACCAGGAAACTTCTGGATTACTGCATCTGTAATAAAGGCAAAGAAATGCATTTTAGTTTAGTAGCATTTATCTACGAACATCTAAATTAAAATCACCTCAAACACACTAAATTAGCACAAAACATTTTTTTTTAATGAAACCAATTTACCAGGTAATATACATACTCATTATTGCATTAATTTTATCTCTGTCCAGTGCCTCTTTTGTTTCCTCAGAGCTAGCATTCCTAGACTTGCCGCCTAAGAAAAAACATAATACAGTTTAGAATGAAATAAGAATTCTATATAAGAACTAATTCCCAGTGCATCCAAGATGCAGTGACAATTTTTCTAGTCTTAACCAGACGAGTGGGAGAGGCTGTACATTATGGCTCATTTTATTATAAATGGCGTTCAGTTTACTGCAAATGATGATTCATTCACTTCACAAGACTTCAGTAAAAGTCAGTGTAAATAAAGTAAATAAACAACATGTTTTTATTTTTGGGTGACCTATGGCTATAACCCAACTCCTAGGGAAATGCGATCGCTATTTGAAGTAGGGATGTTAATGATTAACTGAAAATCGGTTAATCATCGATAATGAACATCTGAAATTTCAACTGTTCTTTTTTGATTCTTTACTAAAATACTTAAGATCTAAATTTCATTATATTTAATTGCAAGAAAAATAATATTAATTACACAGACACATGCATGACCAATGACATACCTCTGAGATTGCTCTTTAGAAGCACCTCAATGTCAAAAACCCCAAGAAGAAGCATCCGTGCCATGGTTGTAGGGCTGTTGGCATGGCTTGCTGACCACAACACATTTCTGGGCACATAAACTCCTGAGCCAGGGTGAATTTCAAGCTGCGGGGAGGGGACATACACTAACATTATAAAGCCATATTAAACGTTATAAAAGTTATATCTAAAAATAGCCCAGGACAAAAGTTTACATTCACTTGATTGTTAATATTTTTTGATGTTATCCATTTAGTCATTTGGCAGAAACTTTTATCCAAAAACATGTTCGATTGTTTCGATTGTTCGGATTATTATCCGAACAATCAATTAAAATATTTTCTTTTTTTTAAGCATTTCTGTATATTTGACACATGTTCAGCAGTTCCTTTATGATGTTAAGATTAATCTTTTTATTTTGAGGACAATCAAAAACTTTGACATGACTACTACAAAATATATAAAATGTTAGTGATGATCATGAAGTCAACACCTTTGATTTAAAATCAGGTGGGTGTAAGCATCTAAAAATTGTTTTATTGTAAACTTTTATAGTTTATGAATGACACCACTTAATTAAATGATAAAATACATTAACAAAACAATAATTTACACCAGTTATCATTATTATTCCCACCTGACATTAACTCAATCATGTTGCCTTTATGAACATCACTTAATGCCGGTTTAGCAAACAGCATACTTACATTTTCCGGTAAGGTAGAAGGCAATGCCATTTGTTTTTGTGAGCTCTGTTCGTTGGCTTCAAGCCATTGCCCCAGCTTGCACATCGTGTTGAGAAGTTTTGGCATTTCTAGGGAGCAAAACAGTTCAAACTGATTTAGAGTAGGGCAAACTTATATGAAATGCATAATGTTAATATTTATCATCAACCTTAAGAACTTAATATTCAGAAATAATGTAATAAACACTTACGACTGACAACATTTGTTTTCAGATTTTCTAATTCACTTCTCAGGACTTCGTTTTCTGCCTTTAATTGTCCTATTATGTCGGCAAGAGGAGAAGCAGGCGACAATGAAGGAGGTGAAGCTGGTGGCGCTGAGGAAGGTGCAGGTGGACATTTAGGAAGTGGTGATTTGGAAGGTGAGCCAGGTGAAGGTGGAGCTGAGGAAGGTGTAGTTGGACATTTAGGAAGAGGTGGTGTGAGAGAAGCTGAGCCAGGTGAAGTTGGAGCAACTACAGTTGCGGCAGATGAGATTAGAGGAAGTCCATGGTGTACTTTTATTTTTTCCAAAAGCTCCTTGTCCAAATTTCCAACACTAGCTTGCTTCTATATAAAACATGACAGAAAATATATTCAAGATAAAAACAGACATAAATAAAAAATGTCTTAAAAACATAAAAAATAAAAACAAAGAGCTGAAAAATTTAAATGATGACATCACAGTCTATGATTAATTTTGCCTCCATTGTCAAAAAGTAGATGAGATAAATTGCTTTTTACAACCAAGAACAATATAACAAATAAAAACCTCAACAAACACTAATCGTGTAATATCATTTCTTGGACCACTTTACAAATTAAGAAGGCGCGTAGTACGGTTCAGTACATTTTAAACTGTCTAATTTTTCACCTTTAATCAATTAATTAGCATACAGGGAATCAAAGCACAACATCTTCAGCTATATGATTAGACTTCTTTAGCAGAGAATTAAGATCAGCTTACCCAAAACTCAAAAATAATAGCAGGGAGACATTAAAACAGGTAAACAGATATGTGGACTTTTATGTTAGCTTTATATGCAATAAGTAAAAACAGATAGCAACATAACTCTAACAGACTGCTTGTATTGACTGTAAAAACGTAGTTATTAAGTACGCTTAACTCTGGATACTTTATTTTAAGTACATAATTTCAAAATGAAGTAAAAGATTAGCAAGTTAATACAACAATTTTGTTTTATTTTATCTTCAAGAAACAATTTTACAGCCAAAGTTTTAACACTTAGTTAAAAAAATCTTGTAACCTTTTTGGGGCTAGATGTTCTGTCGTTACTGGTCTCCTCTTCAGCAAACCTAGGGTTTGGCCTGTATTTCCTTTTGGTCAGAAGTTTTGGACTGGAATGATGTTGTGTTCTCATTATTTTTTCAAGGGTGGACTGTCTCTCTGTGGGAAAAAAAGTGAATGTAAATTGTAAAATGTAAAACAAAAGTAACTAACAACTAAAGCTAAGAGAGACAATGACAACAATATATTTGTAATCCTGTAACGTTAGGTGTGGTTTAAGGATTAACTTTTTGTATAAAACATCATTGACTAGGTTAGGCTTAAACCGCTGCTGTAGTGTACAGACGTTATGCACATGTAATGGATCCACAATAAACATTGATGGACCACGACATCGCCGCTACATTTAAACTGACTTTAAAAGATATTATTCAAGAATTTATGGCAGTGTAATCTACTCGTTGTTAGGTCTTAAACACTAAACACACTAGAAAATAAAAATGCAACGCACATAGTATGCCATATTGCATGCCCAGTAACAGTTAAACAGTATAGATGTGCTCCATAATACGATTAAACTTCGATCTGATCAAAAGGCAACATAAATGACTCATGCATTTCAGCGATTGTTTAAAATTGATTATCTGAGCAATCTCAATATGTGAACAATTCAATTATAATGAGAGTTAATAAATTACGTACCTGCAATTTTATGCACCGTTGCCTCGTACAACGGCCATCCGCCTTTAGGTTTTTTTTTCAATCCGCCTCTCCACTCAATCAAATATACAGATGTTTCGTCTAATCCGTCTAAGAAATCATTTTTGTCGAAGTTCTTTATTTGTGTTGTTGAAACAATGCTCCAACTTTCATTATCCGTTTCTTCTTTCCACTCCACAAGAGCGAACGACATGTTCATCTTCCATTAGGCTCTATCCTGAATGCGCGCAATTTGAATTTGAATTTTGGCGCGCCTATTTAAAATAGGCAGCAGGATATGACGCAACACTGGGAATTAAAGTGGAACGCACAACGCAGCCTACATGCAAGGCCTAAAATACTGGAAGTGTTACAAATATTCTGCACTGTTTTGGACAAATCTAAAAACTTTATCCAATAGGTTAAAGGCCACAGTAAAGCAGCCAAAAATCATGAAATAAATCCACAAAATTAAAAAATAAGTAATATTATAATTATTTGTTAGGGTTACACTGCATATTTTTCAAGAAAAGTATTTTGAAACAATACAATTAGCAGCACAACCATTAATATATTTAATGAACTGTATCTTTTATATCCATTAAACCCTGCCAAGCATTATTTACATATATGTAATATCTGAATACTGTGTGTGCGTGCGTGCGTGCGTGTGTGCGTGTGTGTGGTCCTGGGGAAATCTGTAGTGTGGGGACAAAGTGTCCATACAAAGATGGCAAGATCGAAAATCGTTGTCTGTATGGGGACATTTTTTGTCGCCATAAGAAACAAGTCTACAAATCATATAGAATTATCTTTTTTAAATCTAAAGAAGTGGAACGTTTTCTGAGATTCTTAGGTTTAGGTGTAGGGGTATAGAATATACCGTTTATACAGAATAAAAACCATTACGCCTATAGAATGTCCCCATAAAACATAGAAACCTCTAAATCTGCATGAGCAGAAGTGTTTCCATGATGTGAGTGGTCCTACTAGATGTTTGTGGCCTGTGTAAAAAGATGATCTCAACATGCGACACAGATTTACAAGGAATTCATATACTGTCATTTTTACAACTTTTTTTGCAGATAAAGTGTCCATAAAGTTATGATGCTTTTTATTGTGCAGCGGTATACCTGTTGCATCTGACAAGGATGGCAGTTGTAGCCAGTTGAAGTGTTGTATACAGAAAGTCATTTGTAATGGCAAACTGCTTAATTTGTAATACAGAAAATATATGGTTGTACCATACAAACCTCTATGTGACTTGAAAACTTTTACATTCCAAGTAAGTGCTGTTGTGCTATTATATGTCTGTATGACATATCGCTTGTTGCTCCCTAACTCTATGTAAGTCGCTTTGTATAAAAGCGTCTGCTAAATGACTAAATGTAAATGTAAATATGTTGTTGAAAAATTAATATTAGTTTTAGTATATACTATACTAGCCTAAATTATCTACTATGTTGTCCACCGCAAAGGTTTTCTTTGAGATTAATGCTTTAATCTCAGTGTTGCAAAACACAGTGCCTTTTCTAATAGGCCTAAATATAATTTAACCACAATACTCTTTTGTATTTAGTATGTCAAGTAAAAGTATTAAGCCTATATAACAAAATTAATAATCTGAAAGGCTGCGGGTCCGGATGGTATTCCAGGCCATGTACTCAGAGCATGCGCATGCAACTAGTTGGGGTTTTCAAAGATATCTTCAACCTCTCCCTCTCTCTGTATGTGGTTCCTTCATGCTTCCAAAAATACTCCATACTCCTCAGTGTTCTCAGCCTACTCCTGTACTCCCTGTAAACACACGATTGTGCAGGTACACACAGCTCCACTGTCATAGTAAAATTCGCTGACATCACAGTGGTAGGCCTGATCACCGACAACGGCGAGACGGCCTACAGAGCGGAGGTGCACACACTGACAAAATAGTGTCAGGAGAACCACCTCTCACTCAACATCGACAAGACCAAGGAGCTGCTGGTGGATTTCAGGAAACAGAGCAGAGAACACATACCCCTGCACCATTGATGGGACACCTGTGGAGCGGGTCAACAGCTTTAAGTTCCTCGGCGTCCACATCACTGAGGACATGGTCTGCTCACACAGAGGCAGTGCTTAATAAGGAACATCAGCGCCTCTTCTTCCTCAGACGCCTGAGGAAGTTTGGAATGAGCTCCAACATCCTCAAATCATTCTACACCTGTACTGTGGAGAACATCCTGACTGGCTGCATCACTGCCTGGTATGGAAACAGCACTGCTGGCAACCGCAAAGCTCTGCAGAGGGTCTTGCGAACTGCCTTCCACATTGTAGGAGGTGAGCTTAGCTCCCTCCACGACATGTACATCAGTGAGTCCAGCAACCCGTCCCACAGACTGCTTTCTCTGCTACCATCAGGCAGATGTTTCCGCAGTATTTGATCCCGCTCTAGCCGACTGAGAGACAGGTTTCTTCCTTAGGCTATCAGGTTAATGAAGAGCTAGAAATGATACTCTTACACACCCCACTATATCTTTCGCCATACATTGCACTTCACCTCATTTCAACAAACTGGACTCTACAGCAGCACACACTGCACTTTAATACAATTATATATCCATATCACTGAAATACCATCCATGCGCATCATACTGCATTGCATATATTGTATATAACACTGTACTGTTAAGTAGGTCAGCCGTATACTATGTATACTAAGCTATACTGTTCATTGCAATCTGTATATTGTCCATATATGTAAATTGTAAATGTATATTGTCTTTTATGTTAATTAAATTCTGCGCTGTCTGGAGCCCGCTCTAAAGAATTTCACTCACTACAGCACATGTGTTGTTAGTGATGTGACAATAAAGGAATTCTGATTCGGATTCTAATAATATTAAATGAAATAATAATAATGGATTGATAAATCAATCATACTTTATATTCGGTTTGGAATAATGCTAATGCTTTATCTTTTAACAAGAAAACATATAATTTGTGGCAGCACTACCGTTGCTATGGACAATAAAGGTTGATATGCTATGAATACTGTAATAACAGCGCGAACCAATCGCCGTATGACATCAAAGTATCGCGAGAACAACTCGCAAAAATACGAAACGGTACTTTGATAACTGCCCAGTTCAAAAGGTCAAACACGTGTGCGATGCTCTGCCCTCATTAACTGATTTTAGGTCGAACCCAGCCAGGCTTCCAAAGACATCAGTTCGCTACCGTTTAACGTTTGTGTTGTGTGCGATGGTAGTGAGATGAAGTACAAAAAATACCTATTGGAGAGAAAAAACATTCCACGAACAACACAACATCGGTGGAGAAGGTATGTAATGTTTATTTTTATCAATAGTACACTTCAATGGCTAGCCTATATTCTTTGAGAATTTTACAGGAATGTATCGATGAAATCATATTGCAAATTAATATTAAATACAAAGAGTTCAGGGAATGATTACGGGTCTACCGGACACGTGCGATCAGCAGAGGCACCTGGCAAATTTGATTTTGTCATTTTTATTTATTTATTTTTTTCAATTAAATAGGCCTGAATACTGTGGAATAAAGGGATCGTTTGGCAGTTGTGAAGTATTAAGGGCATAGGAAATAATCAAATAATATTAAACATGGTTAACCATTAACGTGCTGTTGAGAGGGACATCTAGAGGCGAACACTGTAATACAGGTTAAGCATGCAGTGCATAACAAAATTATAATAACCAAATAAATGTGTCAAATACATCTCATTTCGCTGTATTAAATGGCCATTAGATGCAGTCTTGTGAGACAGGATTTGGATTACGTTGTAATTTTGTTGTAGTTTACATGCTTATAAAAATAAATAATTTATTTTAAAATATCACAAGAAAATAAGGGCCTCGAATCGGAATTTGAACTCCGGTCACCCGAGAATTTGTCTGGAGCACTGTCCGCCCACCCACAGGATCCAGATATCATCTTCGTATTTACAAAAAATTTACTTTTATTTTTTAACTCTTAATTAATGCTTTGCAGAAAATCCCACCATGTTGGAGTGAGTGGACAACAAAATTCTTTTGCTGATATGTCACAGGTAAGGATTAAAGATCAGATTGTTGATCACACATTATTCACACATTATTAGCTCCATCTCCTTTTTTAAACCAGATTTCTTTGAGGTTGGATTACCCAAAGCTTGCAATGTACTAAACAACAGTAACACATTTATATTTGCTTAATCAACAGCGCAAAGTTTTATTTGTAAATAATAATTTCAAAATGGTGTATGGTTTGGTCTTGCTGAAAGGTTACGCCGGGGCCCCACCAAAAGATTTTTTAAATCTTTTAGGATTTTCAAACTGTGAGAGACCACAAACATAAGGAGAAAAAATCCTAGATTCAAATCGTTTTGCTCCTACACAAGAATTTCACACAGTATCCCAACTTTCATCACGGGAAACCTCACAAATTATTTCAAGACTTTAGAATCAACATGGCAGATGACAGACAAAAATAAATTGCGGCGATGATCTTTGCAACGGTTTAGAATGAAAACAAACAAAAAAAAAACATCACTTAGGTGTCTTTACATCACTGTGATTTCTATATTACTGTAATTGCAGTTGTTATGCTTTTGTTACTGTGGTTGCTATGTTTCTGGTACAGCGGTTTACACATTATTTATATAAAATTATATTTTATTTTATGGATTGACATGCGTTTAGTTTGCTTTCTGATTGTTTTTTTGTTCAACGTGAAAATCAACAGAGTTCTTGTGCTTATGTTCTCTGATGGGTGTAAATGTAAAACATAAATCAAACCCTGACACATCATCATTGCAAATTATATACAATATACAATTTCATGAAAACAGGTAAACCTTGCATTCCTCGTTCGCCGAAAAACGTCGCCAAAGGGGTACCCTGTGCGTTAAAACGAGTCGGGATGACACTGTGTGTAGCTCTCTGAGTTCCCCCCTCAAATTAGGATTTCTGATCCTGATTGGGGCGGCTCCGACGTTCTTTCCGATCAGGTCATTCACTCTTAACACGCATCACACCACAAGAAAATCTGATAAGATAATCGGTAGAGCCGTTTAAGATCATCGGGGCGCTATCCAAGATGGTCGGAAGGGGAGAAATCATCCCGATTATCTTTTGGTGGGGCCCCACCTTAAGGCATAATTACTCTATGATATGATATGTGGTATGTAATGTAATACAAATTTTGTTACTTAAAATTGTTTGTTAAGGGTAAAAGTTCTTTAGCTCTTTAATACTGAAATATATTTTCTATATCAATATTTAGGATATTGCAACACAGCAGAACCAGACTTCAGAATCAGAAGACCAGAATCCTTTTGTGACCAGCAGACATGCAGAGACATTCAGTCAGGTGAGAAATGCAGTAAACACAATTGTTCTTGAAAATGATGTCCAATAAAGCTGGCTCTTGAATTAAGTGCCCTGTACTGTTGGCTGTAGGGGGAAGAACAGTGTACAACCTACACTTTAGTTTTGCCTCAATTACACAAAAATTTAGTTTGATTTATAAAGCAGTAAGCACTGTTAAGCTGTGCTTTACAGTGATAATATACAGCTAAGATGTACTGTTAAGCATAATGTGAGAAAGATTTAAAACTCTTTTAGCTGTTATAAAATTACTGTCACAAGGCATTACGGATCTTATTTTCTAAAAACTGTTGTTTCATGGGTGTACACAGTTTTTGTGAGATACTGTCTCACATTTCGTGAACAATTTTATTATATCTTCTGAAGAGACAAAACTCTAGAAATGCAACTTGTATTTATTTTAGTGTTTGCTTGTGCTGCTTGTTTAGCAGTATGGATTTACTGTCTTATATATAACTTAATCTTTCTATATATGAATTAATCTATCTATGTCACATAAATTGGTTGTCTGGGAGGGTAATGCTTTATAAAAGTAAAAAAATGTTAACATAAGATATCTCTTTAAAAAAAAAAAAAAACGTATTTAAATCTTTTTAAAATTGACTTTTGCAAATAACCTTTGTTAAATTTATACAAGTATTTGTTAATATTAATGTACCAGAGCTTAAATCGTTTTATTTTTTAAGACCGAGCCGCTTGTTTGTGTGATGTGTGCATGTTGCGGTGCTTGTTTGGGTGTGATGTAAATCAATGGTGCTAACGCTAACCAAACGTGAAACCCATGAATATTTTTTCTAACATAACCTTGAAATTGTGCTACAAGCATTTGGTTGATACTTAAAACCTCTTTAGCACCAATGCTACGTTCTAAAAAAGTTAAGGTATGTTAAAATTCAATTTTCTTCAGTGACAAACCTACAGTACATAAGGTTCAGTTATGTCTTGTAATGGTACAATTATTAAGTTTTATGTGCAATGGAGAATTGTTTATATTTTGAAAATTCATATTTTATTTAAACTTGAATTTAATTTTGTTTATATATCGTGATATCGGAACCAACTATCGGGATGCGTATCGAACCGTGAACTGAGTGTATCGTCACACCCCTACTTGACATACAGCCATTTTTGTTAAAATAAAAGTGGACAAGCTCAAAACATCAATTGTCTCATTCTCACTGTCTGGAACGCACGCACGCATGCACGCACGCACACACACACAGAGTAGAGAGTACTGAGAAACATTGAAGGAACTTTATTATTCAATTCCAGCAATAAAATGTGCGTTCTTAGAGGTCTGCACGGCCTTTAGACAAAAGCCCGCACCCGGCTCGTACACAAGGTTGTTAAATGTAACCCGGTCCGACCATTACAGTTAAATTTCAAGCTCGCACTCGACCCGTACCCGAAGTGGGTTCAAAAACTCACCTAAATTTTCCAAAATTTAGGGGAGACAATCTTTTTAATTGAGATAAAAATACTAAAAGCACAATTTCACAAAATGGATTGACCCTGTGTATCTGTAAAATATCTGTGTTACAACTAACCCTGCATTAGCTTGTGCCTTCCTCACCCAAATATATTATTGATGTTAAAATTATTATTAAAACACTTAATTCCATTTGATTATATACCGCTTTTTACAATGTTGCATTGTTTTAAAGCAGCTTTACAGGAATAAATAACTAAATGATGACAAAAACATGAGGTCACAGCTTAATAACACAATGTTTTTTATCATTATAAAATTTGGTTTTATAAACTTTTTCTGTCTGTAAAGTTTTTTTTTAATTCTTTAAAATGTTGATTTTCAGATTATTGCAGATGTTGAAGAAAAACAAGAGAATCTGAATGCACCTGATGGGTTCTTGCAGGCAAGGAGAATACATATTATACATATACTGTCAGAAAAAAGGCCAAAATATGTAGCTTTTGTCACAGTGGAAAAAGTTCATATTCGCAGGGCTCTACACGGCCACCTTTTCACTGTTTTGTCCTCAGAATATAACCTGTTTTCCAGAGCTTCATTATTTCTTCATAACCTGTGAATGATCCGTAAATGTTTTTTCAGGCTTTTGCAGATGTTGATGAAAAACCAGATGATCTGGATGCATCTGATGATTCCTTGCAGGTAATGAGAATGATTGTTATATAGGGGTCTAATTTGCTGTCCCCCACTTAATATGTCCATGTGGAAACAAGGATTTGAAATGATTGTGTGTACCTTTACACACCTGGTTTTTAGGGATGTGACTGTGGTACATTTTTTTTCACCGGTTGATAGGTATTGGATTGGTTGTACCCAGGACATACCGGGGACATTGGGGATGGGTGAATTGTCACGGGGTTCAGTGTGCACACTTTGTAAATTGCTTCCATTTTTGAATAAGTGGCAATTTAGAAGCTGTAATTACTTGAATTAACAGAACAGGAAAATGACATTTATACTTGCTTACATTAAACACAGAACTTTATTACAAAACTAAAAACATGCCATGGAAGAAATTATTAGGCGGTGGAAATGTAATTTAGAAGCATTACCTCAGATTCAGTCACCTTTATCAGGCAAAGTTTACAGATGGCGATCATTAAGGTTTTCGGGTTTCCTATTCGAATTACAGTTGAAAGAAAAAGTATGTGAACCCTTTGGGCTTACTTGGATTTCTTCATAAATTGGTCATAAAATGTGTTCTGATCTTCATCTAATTCACAACAATAGAGAAACACAGTCTGCTTAAACTAATACCGCACAAACATTATACGTTTTCATGTTTTTATTGAACACAACATGTAAACATTCATAGTGCAGGGTGGAAAAAGTATGTGAAACCCTAGGCTAATGACTTCTCCAAGAGCTAATTGGAGCCAGGAGTCAGCCAACCTGGGGTCCAATCAATGTGATGAGATTGGATGTGTTGATTTAAGCTGGCCTGTCCAATAAAAAACACAGCAGTTTTGAGTTTGCTGTTCTGATGAAGCGTTGTGTGATGTGAACCATGCCTCGCACAAAAGAGCTCTCAGAAGACCTACGATCAAGAATTGTTGACTTACATAAAGCTGGAAAGGGCTACAAAAGTATATCTAAAAGCCTTGATGTCCATGTGTCCACGGTAAGACAGATTGTCTACAAATGGAGTAAGTTCGGCACTGTTGCTACACTCCCTAGGCGTGGTCGTTGGTCTTCTGAGAGCTCTTTTGTGCGAGCATGGTTCACATCAGACAACGCTTCTTCAGAACAGCAAACTCAAAACTGGTGTGTTTTTTTTATTGGACAGGCCAGCTTTAAACAACACATCCAATCTCATCACATTGATTGGACCCCAGTTTGGCTGACTCCTGGCTCCAATTAGCTCGTGGAGAAGTCATTAGCCTACGGTTTCACATACTTTTTGCACCCTGCACTATGAATGTTTACATGTTGTGTTCAATAAAAACATGAAAACGTATAATGTTTGTGCGGTATTAGTTTAAGCAGACTGTGTTTCTCTATTGTTGTGACTTAGATGAAGATCAGAACACATTTTATGACCAATTTATGAAGAAATCCAAGTAAGCCCAAAGGGTTCACATACATTTTCTTTCAACTGTAGGTTTAAATCCCAAATACGTCCAAATAGGTGCTTTTGCAGTGTGCTTTGGAACCAAATCTTCCGCCATAATCTTGATGCTCACCTCCTCACATTGTAATTTAAATCTGACTCCTGTCGCCAAATGTCAATTATGCCATATTTATCTAAAAATGTATGTCAACTTGTAAAAAGTACTGTTAAAAAAAGACATGATTTCTTATTACCTTGTCAAAGCAGGACATTTATGTATGAGAAATAATTTGTTGACTTTGACTTTCAGCAACAAGTAAAGGAATCAACTATACCTCATGATTCAAGCATCCTACACAGTAAAGTGGAGGTCAAACAGAACATGACTGACTATGAAGAAGAATCAAGTGATGAGATCCAACAGGGCGAAGGCATTACAGGGGATGAAATTATGGAGAAAACCCCCAGCAATGAAAGCCATGTGCCTCCTTTATGGACAGTGCCAGAATACAGTGAGAAAGCACTACATGAACAACAAAGAAAAGAACATGAGTTGCTCCTTCTAGCTCTAAAATGCAAACATGGTTTGACTGATGAAGCATTAGAAGACATATTTAAAGTCATAAATGTTATCACTGGTGAACACTCAGTGTCAACTTCTAAACACCATTTTTACAAAAACATGTCTGATTATAAGGACTACATTCTTATCAAGCATTTCTGTTCAGATTGTACTCTCTTAATGGAAGAAAAAGATGAAAGTGTAGGTTGTAGAATTTGCGGCAAAGAAGTTGATGCAAAGAAGAACATGACATCTGGAAACTTTTTTATTGTTCTCCCTCTAGAAGCACAACTACGAAATATTATTGAACAACACAAGTTACCACAAATGACTGTCAATAAAAAGGATAGTGTAAATGCTCACCTAATTAATGATGTATATGATGGTCTGCTCTATAAAAAGACTTTAGATGCCTTCACACCTCTGAATGATTGCCCCAACTTTTCGATCACCTTTAGCTGTGATGGTGTACCATTGTTCAAATCCTCTTCACAGTCTATATGGCCCCTGTTGTGCACTTTAAATGAACTACCTCCCAATCTGAGATCTGACAATATTATGTTAACAGCACTATGGTTTGGGGCTAAAAAGCCTCTGATGAACATCTTTCTTGAGCCATTTGTAAAGGAGTGCATTGATCTACATGATCGTGGCTTTGATTGGGTTACATCTGATGGTGTTAGCGGTACCAGCAAAGTATATGCTTTAATACTTGTAAGTGATTCTGTTGCCCGTCCACTCTTACAGAACTTTAAGCAGTTCAATGGGGAGTTTGGGTGTTCTTTTTGTCTTCAGAAAGGAACCCTTGTTGAACGTGGTCAGGGAAAGGCTAGGGTTTACCCATTTGAGGAAAACATGGAACTAAGGCGTCAAAGTCAGACTTTGGAGCTAGTTTCAAGGGCAGTTGAGACAGGCACACCTTCAGTAGGTGTGAAAGGACCTTCGGTGTTGTCCCTTTTACCTGGATTCGATATAATTGAGGGATGTGTCCCTGACTACATGCACAGCGTCCTTCTTGGTGTTACAAGGTCCGTTACTTCACTATGGTGTAACTCTGAAAACCACCAATCTCCTTGGTACATAGGCAGGTCCATAACACAAATTGACCAACTACTGTTAAAGATAAAGCCACCAAGTAATGTCTCCAGAACACCTCGATCTGTTAAAGAAAGACGTTACTGGAAAGCCCATGAATGGCTGATGTGGCTACTTTACTACAGTATTCCCATTCTAAAGGGGATTCTACCGGAGAGATACCTTAACCATTGGATGAAGCTTGCAAGTGGCATAGCTTTGCTGCTTACTACATCGATTTCATCTCAGCAGCTTTTAGAAGCACAGGAGCTGCTTCATCAGTTTGTATCTGAGATGGAGCTCCTTTATGGAATAGGCAATGTCACCTACAATGTTCACCTCTGCCTCCATCTCACAAGAAGTGTCAAGAATTGGGGTCCATTATGGACCCATTCTGCTTTTCAATTTGAGGCCTATAACATGGAGTTAAAAGAAATGGTCAAAAGCACCCAGTCTGTGCCTATCCAAATATGTAAAGTTTTCTGGATTAAAAAAGCCCTACCACTGTATGCCAGTCAAGCAATGAAAAATCCCTTCTCAGAATGTAGTGCTGTTCTTAGTCAGTTACTCAGGGGAAAACCAGAGCTAAAGCGTGCTGTGAGATGTTCTGGAGTTACAGCTTTTGGAACACCCAAAAGAAAAATGATAGCACATGATGACTACATTGCTTTACACAGTGTTGGTGATCGGATTGAGAAGCAGTTTGTAGACTATTATGACCGAGTGTTTGTCAATGGTGTGATTGTTCATTCCCAGTTATATCGCCGTTCAAAGAAGAGGAATTCGAGTATAGTTCGTATAGGCACTGACAACACATTCTTCTCTATTAAAACATTCATGGTGACTGACCTAGGAAATGGTAGTACTTGTTATGCAATTGGTCGTTTTTTTGAGGAGGGGAAGCACAGCTTTTCTTCCCGTGTTCAAAATCCAACACACTTCCATTCAGTCAAGAAGGTGCTGTCTCACTTAACTGCTGTACATGCCTCAACAATTGACCACAAATGTTTGTACATGCCTTTGGAACAGTACAGATGTGATTATGTTTTGACCTTTCTTAATCTTTATGAAGTAACTCTATAATTTTTCTTTTCTGACATCAGTTTTTGCAGCTTTGCTGACAGAACTAGTTTTCACACTGACTTGAAGGGTGGGGTAGTTTTTAAGTTTTATTTACAAAACATTTTCAAAGATGTTATGTTTTTTTACTTACCTGTATATAAGCACTGCAATTTGAAATGTTTAAGGTGCATTTCTAAACAATGTTGTGTATGTATTTTTAAATGAAGAAATAGATTTATGGTTGTTGACATAAAAAATAAAATGAAATTTGAAAATATAATTTGAATGGTATTTATTATATGTTAATTCTTAAATGGAATAGAAACTAAAATGTGCAATTTGTAGACTTGTTTAAAGTTCAAGCCGTTCAAATAAGGAAAATATAACAGAATTAATATGGTAAACATGAAAAATGTTTGTATGTATGTTGGTAAAATAAATTTGCATATATAAATTAAACAAATATTAATGACATATATGGTAATAACATACATTATTATACAATTCATAATCATATACACAGTAATAATATATGTTGATATACTCATTTAATATGGACAATTTATATATGTTTGAAACTTATATCAACATATATCTAGTGATATGTATACATGTGATATTAATATATTTAACATATATGACAGCTTCACTTACGATATAGGGACATATATGTCATATATTACATTTCCGTGTGGGATTGCTCGGTACGGATTTGAATCGCTCTCGCTGTACTTTATTGCGATATGCCAAACAATCCGTGCAGCCCGACAAGTTGAACGCGTCTGTTCCTGAAGTCACTGATTAGCCTCTTCAGGTGTTTTATTGAGTTGGGGCTAAACTCTGCAGGAAAATGGATCTAGCGGGCCAGAGTTGAGAACCACTGGGTTATAGCATTGACTCACAGCAGAGTTGATATTTCCTCATTTAATAAATTCCTGACGGAGAGAGATCTAGTGAAACTGGACTAAAATTTTAGATCTATAAGATCTACTAGTCATATCCCAGAGTTGGAGTTCAGTTTTAAGACTCATTTTTCATTACACATAATATAACGCACTGATTTTTTCTACTAAGAAAGATTGAAGTTATTAAAGATCCTTTGTTGAGAGAACATTTCAAAATCAGATTTCTTACAGTGTGACTCGTGAATATTTTAAAATCAATTTCAGTCTTTTATCCCTACAGGTTGCTACCTTTAAAAACAAACCCAGCTAGCAAAAATAATGTGTCTTAGACCACTCCAGTCCACCAAGAATGGTGTCAACTGTAAAGCTTCATGTTGCGACACATCTCATACTGTTTTTTTAACATTTATTTTTGCTGTTGTTTTATCTCTATTCTTGAGAACCAGTTGTTCAGTTTAAATAATGAACTAACTTAACCGTATCTAAAATAAAACTTTGTTTGTAATGCAAACTAATGTAAATGAAAAGCTTTTAGAGGGTTGATGATTATATCATCTAGTTCCAACTTGTTACCCTGAAATAAATGACAGAACACAGTCAGTCAGCACATACTTTAACATAAGAGCTCATCTAAATGAAACACAATCAGTGTGACTTCTTATGTTGTGTTCAGACCAAACGCGAATTGCGCGTCAAGCGCGAGTGATTTACATGTTATGTCAATGCAGAGATGCGATAGACCTACTTGCGGCGCGAATCGCGCGAATGAGGCGGCGCGAATTGCGCGAATGAGGAGGCGCGAATGGCGCGAATGACGCGAATTGAGCGTTCGCGTTTCGCGCGAGTTGAAAAATCTGAACTTTGGCGAAAATTCGCGCCGCGTTAACCAATCAGGAGCTTGCTCTAGCAGTCAGGTGATTATGATGTTGCGAGGGGAGGCAGGAATCCCAAATAACAATGGAGGACAAAATCATCGTTGCTGTATGTGGATACCTGGAGCTGTACGATACATCTTACTTTTATCGAAACAGAAATAAAAGGATCTTGCTTGGAAGAAAGTGAGTGAGGAGGTCGGACAATCTGGGATGTTTTCAAAAACGATCTTTACACAATTTAAGCAATATATATCTACGGGACTGCAGCCGCCTGTCAGAAGCCCCTCCCATGACGCGAATTCGCGTCTGCAATGAAGTGAATGTGACGCGCGAATGAAGCGAATTTGACGTGCGAATGAAGCGAATTTGACGCGCGAATGAAGCGAGTAAACTAAAATGTTCAAGCGTCCAACTATGAGCGAATAGCGCGATTCATTCGCGCTATTCGCGTTTGGTCTGAACACAACATTACTGTTTATGGTTTATTTCAGTGATTGTGGATGTTAACAGCAGGTGTTCATCATTAATGAGACAATGAAGTGATGATTGATTTATTAACTCAAACTAGGGCCTGTTTCAAAAAGGAGGTTCAATCTAATCTAGGTTAAACCTTGAACTGAGAATTGGTTTACTTAGGAATCAGAAACTTTGAGTGTTTGGTTTCAGAAGATCTGATTTGAGTTAATTCAATTTACTCTGGGTAGGCTTACCCTGGGTTAAGGGCTTGCACCACGACTATAAAACCCATCATCAATGGAGCTCCAATACTACAATTCACCATGGCAACAGTACCAAAAATTCAACATGGCAGCAGAATGCGCTTGAGAGTGAGGAACACTTTCCGCTCTGCATACAGTGGATTTACTAATGTCCTGAAAATGACATTTAAATGAAATGAAATGAAGTTAAAATTAATAAATTAACTTATAAACAAATCAATTAAATAAATGAGACCTGTAGGGTGAATATACACTGATTGCCGGTTCGAACCCTGTTATGAGCAGATTTGAGTTGGAATGCTGCACGTCAAAATCAATTGTTTATTACCTTTATCGCTTCATTTCTGCATTTATGTCTGTATTTATTAATTTCTTTATTCATGCACTTTATTAAGTCATTTCTTATCCTCCATAGAAAATGATGCTCTGATGTAACACACGTACGGTGGCTGATGTTATTGATGTAAGGATGGATAAGATATATTTTGATATATCTATGTAAAGGAAAACAGTACAATTTTAATTAAAAAGCACAGGGAAATGACTAAATTCCAGTCGGGTCCTAAATTGCTCTTCTGAATTCAAAGTACATCCCAATGAATGAATGCAGCCTCTTTATGAATCCTCTACAAAAGCACATATGACATATAAGTCACTGAGCTGGTCTCTGTGTCATCAACATGTGTGCCATGAATGACTGTATTAATGAATGAATTAGTTACACCACATGCTCTTTAAATAGGGAGCAGATCGAAATAAACTCTGGGTTTACCAAAGAAAACCTGCTTCCGACCAGGTTAGGTTCACAGAGAAAGTTATTATGGTTGCTGACGGTGAGTATAAGTTACTTCTCTTTTAGAGACGGGCTTGAGTTATCCCGCTTTCTCGGGTTTAACATACCTCACATTCTGAAACTGTAAGGCAGCTGAAAAAGTGCTCAGAACTAAGGTTGTTTGTGATGCTAGGACACAAAACAATCAAACCCCATTTGTTGCTAGATCCTGTAGCGATTTTAGCTGCATTTTAAAATAAGGATGAGTTTAACTCACCAAATGATTCTCCACCAGATCTATCAAGATCAAACATATATGAAATGAGTTATTTAAAACGTCAATTTCAGTCAAGGAATTAGTTTAGCTCAAAGGCAAATATGTATAATAATCGTCATTACACATACATATTTTACAATTCTGATTAGCAATATAGTGATACAAATCCCATATGTATTCGTCCAGCAAAATACATCAATGATTTTATACACTAACGTTATCTCATGAGTATAAGTAACGTGACTTTACCAAACAGAATTAAGAGCAGAGGTAGCATAGATCGAAACACAGTTTAAGTGACCAAGTTTGTGAGCGTGAACAAAGAGAACCCATCACAAATGCCTTTATAGGTTTTTATTAAACTCTACACTACATGGTAAACAAAATTACGACAAACAAATACATGAAACACAAACGCGCTAGGATGCGCAGAGAGAGAGAGAGAGAATGAGAGAGAGAGAGTGAGAGGGCATGGCCGTGAGGCAGGCAAAACATGTCTGAAAACCAATAAAATCATCTTTAACAAAGAGGCACGCTCTTAACGCAGCTAATCTATATTTAGAAACGGATACTTGCAATCTCGTTGTTGGACCAATATCCGTATGCGCGTGGATGGAAATCTTGAATGGTTTCAGAATGCAGTCCTGTTGAAACGCTGAGTTTGGGTTCTGAGTCCAAAGTTCCATGGCCTAAACGGACTCCCCAGAGGGGAGCCCCAAGCGGGGGTGTCCGTTGGAGTGTCCTTCTCGTCCTCTTTCTTTTCCCTTCCGATTCCAAAAGTCAACCTTCCAACCTGGTTCGGTGATGGTGTTTTAAATGCATACCTGCCCTGCCCCCAGATGGTCTGCGGGCCAATGCCATGAAAGTGATAAGGGGGCCTAAGAAGGTTCCTTTGTTTCTCATGGCACCTCATTTGCATGGCTCTGACAGTATGGTCAGTTTGCATTTAATACCTAAACTTAGTTATGGACATAGTATGATGTGTGCTATGTTTTTATAACATAGCTCATCATATAGAGAATTCAAAGATGTGTAGTTACATATGAAACATGCAAGGCATTGAACTGTGAACGTATGAATACGTCAAATGAACCCTGAATCAAAACTTGCATATCTAACAGTTACAGAGTATATAAAATAGCACGAGCGGCAACACACAACCTAGACATTTAGATAGATTTACAGAAAGGATAGTATAAATCATATAAGTTCCTATTTGTCAGAGAAGTTTCTCTGGTTAGCCTAAGATGTTAAGTTAGAGATGAGACACAGACTTAATCACTTATGCTTTGAAGTCTATGAGTCGTAAACATCCTACAGGGAAACCAAATGGTTATCACACTATCTTTGAGAGTTTAAACCCTAAAACCAGACCCCATGGAGCTAGGTTTGCTAGGGTCTTTGAAGATGTTATCTTGAAACCAAGACAAAAGGGAGTGAGAGGTTGAATGGCTTTCTCACCCTGATCCAGTCACTACATATCCCCCCTTTCGGAAGAGGAAGTGCGAATGTAAACTTCAGCTGACGATGGATAATTGGATCATGATGGCGGGATCACTGGAGGTTCCTATTGGTCCACAGGATCTCGACATACAGGCAGAGAATGCTCCCGAGTGGTCAGGCATTGTCTTTAATTGGGTACCTTTCATCTTTTCGATCCTGCTTAGACATCAAGGGAGAGCACCCCTGCACCTGTTTGCTGGTTCTGGCAACAGGTTGGTTAGGGTGTTTTCTGTCTCCCCGGAGATGCACGGCAGCAATCCTTGATGAAACAGCAGGTGGGATGGCATGATTGGCTTCCATGCAAATGCCTGTAGTCCTGTGTCATGGGGAGGGGTGTCCTCTACATATCCCCCCTTTGTCTCACGTAGCTGGGCAAAGTTATGATACCAAATCTTGTTACTCACATCCCTTTCCTCTTGTGAATCTTGCCGGGTGCAGCATGCTCTCTGGCCTTCACATGTTCTGCAGTGATTGCTGGGCAAAGGCTGGTTTCACACTCCGGGGTCTTTCATTGAAGTACTGGTGAGCTGTGTAGGACAAGGTTGGGGTCTCATTGCTGGCCCTGGCGATGTTGTGGTGGTGCCGTCTGAACTCAGGCTGTGGTAAGAGCCATGTTCTGCTGGTGCTTGGCTTACCCCCCTATCGTTCTGGTCACGCTGTCAGTGTAGACCAGTGTTAAAGCAGTGTTTGGCAAGTCCAGCTTTCAGATGGAACTACGTTCAGCAAGGGTAAATCAGGCATGTGGTGAAGCGCAGGTGCCATTTGGTGTGTACATGGCACCGTCTTGAGCGCTCATTTACATGAGTGGGCAGTTCTTTTAACATTTCACGAACCTTGTAGGTGGTGTCCTGTGTAGCCCAGGATGCAGCTAGCTTGGGATGTAATGTCATGTGGTTCTGTGAGTGGGGCCACATAGTTGACATTAGTTCTGCATCATTGTCTTTGTGAAGAGAAGCTCTAGCACTGGCAGTTGATGGCAGGTGCGGGGCGTGGTCCATCTCCTTGGAGTGGTAATCCGCTGTGATGCTCTTTATAAAGACATTGTTCAAAATCTTTGGTAAATGTACTCACTTGTACAGTATGCACGCTGCAAAAAGATGACTTATTCAGTAAAAAAGGGGGGTGTGGCTTCCAGAGTGGGCCATGCTCCACGTATTCCATTGAATATCTGTGGTTGAAGGCTTGGTCACACTGTGTGTTGAGCTGAACAGTGACCCCTTTTGGTGAATGCAGGTACAACAGTCTAATTTATTCACCAGAGTACAAAGCTCTGGGCTGTTCTAGTAGATCGTAGAATGTTCTCGCACTTGAGAGGGCCCCCCATGGGGCTGTGAGATCCGCAAGAACGAGGATGTAGCAGGTTCAGCATTGGTTATTCCCTTTCAAGTTCAAGGCACAGGTTTCCTGGGCCGTTGCTGTGGTTGAGGGGCATGAGTCCAATGGAAACTGCGCGCACTTGACAGAAGAGGAAATGTCTGAAGCTGGTATTGTTGTGGAGAGCGTGTGAACAGTGTAAAGATGATGTCTGAGATATCTGCCCATGGTTCCTGTAGGGTGCCATGTTCATCTTGTAGTAGGATTACTGTCTCTGTGGTCGACCAGCAGGTTACAGAGATCTGGACATTTTTCTCAGACGGAGGGCATTCAAGAGGGTTGTTTGTTTCACATACCACTCGTGGTCAAAATGAGGCTGATTTGGACTTTAAATCCTCCATTCTTGTGGAATCAGCTCCTTCGATGTCCCCAGGATCTCTGCTGTCTTAGACGTAGTTGCACTGTTCTTTTGCTCTCTGGAGAGTTGTCATCCATGGTGTTGAGATGAGTTCCTCGATGACTGTTGGGCCAGAACGGGTCAGTGGCTCCTAGGTTGCCAGCTGGGTTTCCACGGGGCGCCTTCTTTCGAGTTCGACGAAAGTGGTGACACTGTGTTGTCTCAGGGCATCCTGTCTGGTGCTTGGCTGTTCTCGGCAGGCTGTAACATCTGCTGAGTCTCTGCTGAAGATCTGCTACTGTGGTGTACCCTACATAGTCAGTTCTTTGTGATGTGCAGAGATAGGCAGGATTTACACAGTCTTCATGGAGGCGGCGCTATGTTCTCTGTAGTTCCGCAGATATCAGGTGATCGTGGCGGAAGAAGGCTGTAGCGCTTAGGTTATGACTCAAAGTGTGATGCGGATTTCTGAGGGAGAAGAGTTTTGCTTTGAAATCTTCTTCCCTTTCGGCCTGTTCTGTCGTCTGACGTAGGCTCGGATGCTGGCTGTAGCAGATGTGTTGTAGCTGCTGTAATCCGCTTTGACAGTTTCTGACTGCTGGTCTAGGATGCTTTGGTCCTCTTGGCTGGAGGTGATCCTAAGCAGGTGATCTGTCTCTTGTGGTCACAATGGGCAGTGTTAATGCCTGAGAGTCAATGTTTTGCAGGTAGGCATTCGTTGTGGCCTCCTGCAGTGTTCAGGGTGACAGCATTTAGTGGCGACAGCTGTCATGTTTCTGGCCAGCTTGCTGGGGTCTTTGGGGCCATGCAGCGTGTGTGTCTGCAGGTTCTTGTGGATTTTTCCTGCCCCACCCCTCTGTGTTTGCTGGCTAGTAAGGCGTGAACAGTGGGGTTTCACCCTCCCCCCTTTTCGCAGCTTTGGGCTTTTAGCTGGGGGACTCGACAGGAGAGAATCTGTTGCATTCTCCTGTTTGTTCACACTGTAGTCTGCAAGCTAAGTTCAGTTCATTTTGATTCCATTGCTGAGTCATGGCTTGGACTTCAGCATGGACTGCTTGCAGAGGGCCCTAATAGGCCATGGCCATGGCATTGTGTTGCTGTATGCCGGGCCATTATAGAGAGCTTCTGCATCTGGGAGTTTTCCCACCAGCTCCTCTCTGGCATCTGCTCCAATAGCTCTGTTTGCTAAGTCTGTGTTGCAAAGGACTCTTGTAGCTTGTCATCTCCTCCTGTAGCTCCTGGCTGTGCACTTCAGATGAGTTCTTGGCTCTCTGAAGTTGTAGCTCTGGTTCAGATCGTGGTCCCTTCGCCGGATTAGGTCGTCCGACCAACTGCTCTCAGCGCAGTTGCCGTGTCCCGATGTTGGTCCCAGGCAGGAGTCCATCGCAGCGCTTTGCCTGGTCTCTAGCTGGACTAGCAGGTGACAGGATTGGATGGTCTGGACATATTGAGACACAGGGGAGAGAGAAAGGCACAAACAGCAAGATGCAAGTCCGTACAGATCTACTGAGCTAAATATGTGGGCTATGTGTTGAATGCTTAACTGAGTTGGTCAGTTAGTGACGCAAAATTAACGCTTATTATCCTAGCCGTGAAGGCGGGGGCGGATAATTGTGTGGGTGAACACAGGAAAATTATGAATAATGTTGCTGAAGAGTGTTACCTATGGGGTCATTCTGTGACTTAGGCTATTCGATTCATCAACATATTTACCAAGAATTTTACTGATGTTCAGACAGGTTCAGTCTCTGATAAGAAAAACAAAATTCAGATGAGTTAAGAGAAAGAGAGGTTAGGATAGAGAAGGAGGGATATTTCTTTCTGGTACAGGGGTGAACTTGCTCCACACTAAGGTCTATGACAGGGCGCGTAGTTAGGGGGCGCTATGGAGTCATAATGAAGTCAGTAAAATCATTAAATGAAAAACTGAAATAAAACAATAAGGCAATTGGGAGTTAATCCTAAACACCATAAAGAGTGCAATCTGATTGTTTTGATCAAAGTTTAAATTCAATCAAGTTGGTTTAATTAAAATTTAAGTATTATCAAATACAATTCTAACTGCAAGGGGGAGAAAGTAAGAAACCCTGATTCAAATAAAGAAAAATCAAATCATCAAAACAAAGCGGAATAATATTAATTATTATTATAGTTTGTATATAATAACAAATAATAAATACTCTCAAATACAGTAAACCGTAAAATAGCAGAATAATGAAATCATAAAATCAAACAAAAGAAGAGACCGGCTGAGACTTCACACCTAGCGTTGCCCAAACAAAAGGGAGAAGTGTTAAGACACTTTAAGACAAACTGACCTCTACTGTTAGTAGAAGGTTAAACGTCTTCTGCCGGACTTCCGGTTTCACAACTCTGTGTGGAATTACACTTGCCTTTACGCACAATTTCTATGGCGAAGATGTGTAATCTAATCGCGTGTCTAACAGCTCGTGTCAGTTTACTGAACACGGGTACGTGGCTTTTCAACCTACACAAACAATAAACACACAATTCTACATTATAACTGACTAACGGGATTTCTTCGCCGTCCTGAAAGTTCCTTGTGTACTTGGTCGGAATTCTTCTTCGACCGTAACATAAAACAAAAACACATAATACTACACTTTAACTGACTAACGGGATTTCTTCGCCGTCCTGAAAGTTATTTGTGTACTTGGTCGGAATTCTTCGTCGACCGTACATAAAAACAAAAACACACTTGATCAAGATTTTTGTTAACCCCCCCTTTAAATAGTAAAACTGACCCGGAGTTATTTACTAATAAAATCCGCTTGGTTAAGCGAATGGGAGTAACATTGTCAGTCAGCTACACTGATTGTTCACTCCAGGGAGCGCAATAGCTTAGTTCATTAGCACTGGAATACACATCAGTAACACCTATAGCTATGCATTAACAATAAGGCCTTTAGGTAAGATGAGGGAGGAAAATCGCTCGCTCTGTCTTCTTCGCGCTAAAAGAGGATTTCTTCGCTCAATGTAGGCGGTAAAATAATAATACAGTGCGCTATAAAGAGATTTCTTCGTCTTTATGTTGTCACTAAATCTTTTACAGAGTTTGAGGTTTTCTCTGCGAGAAGCTCAAGAGTCTGCCAAGGATAGGTGGGCGGGTCCACACCTTCATTCATACATAAAAGTGCCATTTAACAGAGTATTCGGTTTCAATAAACACACATAGAAACACTCATGAATAGTCAATAAGTTCTGCTCACAAAACAAGGTTTAAAACTGCGCCCGCATTCCCTCCACCAATTTATGTAGCGATTTTAGCTGCATGTTAAAATAAGGATGAGTTTAACTCACCAAATGATTCTCCACCAGATCTATCAAGATCAAACATATATGAAATGAGTTATTTAAAACGTCAATTTCAGTCAAGGAATTAGTTTAGCTCAAAGGCAAATATGTATAATAATCGTCATTACACATACATATTTTACAATTCTGATTAGCAATATAGTGATACAAATCCCATATGTATTCGTCCAGCAAAATACATCAATGATTTTATACACTAACGTTATCTCATGAGTATAAGTAACGTGACTTTACCAAACAGAATTAAGAGCAGAGGTAGCATAGATCGAAACACAGTTTAAGTGACCAAGTTTGTGAGCGTGAACAAAGAGAACCCATCACAAATGCCTTTATAGGTTTTTATTAAACTCTACACTACATGGTAAACAAAATTACGACAAACAAATACATGAAACACAAACGCGCTAGGATGCGCAGAGAGAGAGAGAGAGAATGAGAGAGAGAGAGTGAGAGGGCATGGCCGTGAGGCAGGCAAAACATGTCTGAAAACCAATAAAATCATCTTTAAC